>OY744523.1:107939444-108361944 GCA_963556195.1 Sepiola atlantica | reverse complement strand
AATTTCTTAAATCCTTCTAACACATGGAAGCATGAAAAACGGACGTTAAACCGATGATGATGATGATGATGATGATGATGATGATGATGATGATGATTTCTTTTTATTTGGAATTTGAGAAATGCGTTGTAGTTTTCTCTTATTGTTTTGCTGATGTAAAACATATTCAGTAAATAGTCAATAATGGGAAAAATGTTATGTACATTTATGAAAATTATGTAAAGGTGATAAACATGCACACACTTAAATATGCGTTAATAATTATATTAATAGAGAAATAAGTTAATGTTGCCAGTCAAAAAGAAATTAATTATAAACATCATATTCAAGCGAAGTAACTCCAGATTTATTTAATTAAATATTTGATTATAGTAAAGAAACAATAATAATAATGTGTAAGACCCATGTGAACTCGTCTCTCGTAGTTTGTTCTCTCTCTGAAACGTAAGAAACAAAATAGTAATAGTTTCAAAGGTGAAAGGTTCTAAAGAAGAAAATTTTAAACTATTAAAAACGAAATGTTTTAAAAGTGATTAAAGTTTGTTATTTTTTAGAATTGTAGCTCTTCCAAGAAATAGTGAAAATAGATTAGAAAATGATGAAATGTTCTTTTTTTTTTAATTATTAAGGACGTAAGCTGTTTTTTAGGTGTGTTGTGAAGTGGTTTGTGAATGGTAAGACATAAATATGAAGAAATTACTGGATGAAAACGATTCTATGGAGTAAACGTTGTGCTGCCGTCTAGCCCCAGGGAAGGATAAATTGACCAAGATTAAAAGAGAGCCGGGGAGAGAGAGAGATGGATGACGGTAGTAGTAGTAGCAGGAGAGGGAGACCACGTCAGGTTGAACATCAGTCATTCTGCTTCTTACATTGTCTAAAGTTTTAAATTGTATGATCTTACTAGCTGGCAAAAAATATGTTACTTGAAACATTAAAATATTTCATTCATAACTTTGTTGTAAACACGAAACAGAAAGAGTCGCATTTATGCATGTAGATAAATAGATAAACATTAACATTTTGGTAATTTCGATAAAAAATTATTCATCTTTTAAATGTGACTAAAGAATGGAAAAGAAAGAAATCAAATTTGTTTTTTCAATTTCAATTCAGAAATAGACCGGAACTTGCTGAAAATCAAGTCAGTCCCCCTAAAGAAAAAGAAACGTTTGAACACAAATGCTAAATATTTGTCCAAGAAATAAAACAATCATTGAATTAAAAACTCAATAACAAATAATAGTTAATTAATAAAATGTCTTATTTTCAAAACCACTATACAAATTAGTTAACCTTTGCAACTGATATCGCATATACATAAGCAGTGTATTAAAAGTTAATGCGTCTATAGAATTAACTTGAAATAGGATGTTTTGACTTTTCTGTTAGTGTGAGAAATGGGCCCAACTGTTACATTTATTTATTTAGATTCCATATTCAAACTTCTCAACTATATTTTTTTTACTTTTGTGTAGGCGACATTTCATGGTGAATTGGTTTCACGTGGGAGTTATTATTTGTCATATAATGATCGATGAATTTAATCAAGTGTTTGCTAATAGGGACCGTCCCCCACCAACACTGGAGAGAACAGTTTGAGAGAATTGATTTCAAACATTTTATTATATACAGAGCTGCTATGAAGACATCCTTTCTTGAGCAGATCCAATGTTTTTTTTTACTTAAGGGTTAATTATGAAATGAATATTATTGTAAAATAATCTTGATATTTAAAGAGATTTCATCGGAATTGCTTTATTTTACTACAAAAAATACTGTGAAAATTGTTTGACATCTCATTAAAAGGAAATGTATTATCACAATTCATGTTAAGCCTGTATCTAAATACATTATTTAAAAAAAAGAAGAAAAAAGTATTAAGGTATTTGTTATAAGTTATTTTATTTTGAAGTATTTCATGATGACTTCAGAAGGTTTTTGCAAGATGTATAAAATAATTAATAAATTCTGTTTAATAAATACAGGATTCTAATTTTTCTCAATATCAAAAGTTGTTGGATTGAGTTAGATGTGTTTATAATCTTTGAATCTTGTTTGGTGTCATTGACAGACAGAAAAGGAGACAGAGTAAGTTTACTAGGAAGATAGCAAATTTGATGAAAGAGGTATTACGTAATATGTGACTTGTTAAGGAATCTCGCAGGTCTCTGAGCAGGTACGTGAACTGGTGGTGCATTGCATATTGGTGGAAAAGTGGTAGTTAAGGAACATTGCATTTTGCATTGAAGTCATGGTGATTGACTTGGTCAGAGGATTTGGTGGAACACAAGACATTTATTATTGTGGGATGCTGTGAAAAGGAGCATCCGGGAACTTAAAAAATATTTAATAGGGATATGACGCAGTGAAACCCTGTGCATGGGGACTGTGTCCTCCACCTCACACGGGATACACACTCGATTCTACGACCAAATGTCAGGCGGAGAATGACTGAGAACCATGTGTTTAGAAATAGAAAGTAGATAAAGATGATTGAGGTAGTGTCCGGAAAATGGATAAATGCATAGCAGACTGGGGGAAAGTTTAATGGTTGGAGACTGTGTAATTGGTTAGGAATTAAGTTAGCTCAGTTGGTGATTGTGGTAGCTGTTAGCTGAGATAAGTCAGGAATCTTAGCATTTTAATGTTGGGATTTTCTGATCAAGGGTGGTCCACTATAAGTATGGTAGGAAAAATAGGGGAGGTAAGCCGATGAATTGTGCAGCGGACAGAGAGAGAAAACTCTTCACTTTAACCTTAAAAAAGGCAATGAGAATGAAAAAGAAAAGAGACCTGTGTGTTGTATATGTTGCAGTTGTATTTGCTTAAGAGGGGTTTAACTGTCTTGTCTAACATTTTTGTTTATGTGTTGTTTAAAAAAATGGTAACTGCAGAGATATTGTATTTTTATGTAAAAAATGTCATTTGTTGTGAAGAGACACGGTTTCATGTTTTGCCTGTGTAAAAATTGTGCAAGTATGTTGTTTTTATTGTTTGTTAAAAAAATGGTAGAATGCCTCATAAGTTAACAGGTATGGATAAAGTCTTCTTTGTAGGAGGTGAAAAAAATCCTCCTGATTGTTTTTTTTTCTATCTCGATAGAGGAGCAAGGTGATTGTCCTTCCTTTGTATGTGAAGCAAGTACCTGTGGGTAGGAGCCTGTCCAAAACAAATTGATTTGTTGTTACATTCATTTTTTTAGTGGGTACTCAAATACTTTTTGGCTGGTAAAAAGGGTTACACACACCATTGTGATTCCGGTTCGGAGATCAACCAGTCGGTTTTTGTTTTATTGTTTTTGTTTTTAGTTGATTGTATGATTTTTGTTTTCTAATTTATGGAATAAATGACAAGTTGGTTGTGGTGATACTGGCTAATTGGTATGCATAATTAGCATAAGTAGAAATAGATTACTATATAAGTATCTCCTTAAGTATAGCTAAGGATGAAAGTACACTAGCAATTGACGAGGTAAATTTACAACTTCACAACAATGGCGTCGCCAATAGGATCCCAATTGTCCCTCGAGGACCCTGACTTCGTAGACACATGGATAAGATGCTTCGCTGCAAGTGCAAGGACTAAAAAGTTAAAAGACAACAAGGAAGTGGGAGGAGAAAATGAAATAACACATTTATGTTTGGCTACAGCTGGATGCGAGGCCATCATGAAAGTCTCAACCATGGCGTATCCCATGAACCTAGAAGACCTGACTTTCGGAAGAATAAGTCAGATCATAAAAAGAAATATGAAACCTAAGAAAAGGTTAGTTGTGGCAGAAAGAACAAAGTTTATGTCAATGAAACAAGAAATTGATGAACCAATCATCAAATATCTACACCGTCTACGAAATGCGAGTAGATATTGTGAGTTTGAAAAACTGTGACAAGAAGAACATACTATCGAAGAAGATTTAATTCAATTAAGATTAATTGAAGGTATGTGCAATGTGTCACACAGGAATAAAATAATGGAACAGCTACAAATAGGAAACATGTCCTTAAATACTTGCATTGAATTTATACAGCAACATGAATTAATACAGAAATACAACAATCATAAAAGTCAACCCGGCGAACAAATAGTCGCCGATATGTACATGTTTAAAAAGAAAAAAATGTTGGTATTGTGGGCGTGAACACAAAATAAAAAGGGGAAAATGCCCAGCATTTGGAAAAACTTGTACAAATTGCTTAAGAATGAACCATTTGCAAGCAGTATGCAAGTTCAAAAAGAAAAACGCCGAAAGAGTTGAAGAAAATGAAACCAATAGGGAAGTCAAAAGATCAAGATGAGAGACGACACGGCCATAACGAGAAAATGAAGCCAAACAGAAAACCATGACACAAACATTGGGATCGACGGTCGTCGGGGGACCGGCATATGGTCTTACATGGAGATCAACAATATAAAATGATTTATTAACAATCGTACAACTGGAATAATTACTATGAATAGGAGGGTTCAACTGTCTGTTGCTAAGCCGATGTCGGTAACGTTCACATTTTGGATTTTCCCTGTCTTGTGTCGTCTGGTCAAGGCAGGGGCAGATAACTCTGGACAGATTAATCATGCTTCAAAATGTCTTTAGGTAAGGGAGATAACATTAGAGTTATTTCCCTTTGGACTTTGTTATCTATCTAACACGGTGTTTATGTAGAAATGTGTCCATACATCAATATTCCGGTCAGGTATAATTTTATTTTTAAAGAAACTGTAGATATTTATGTTATTACATTGCCAATAGCATGGTACAACAACAACTAGAAATAAATATTGGCTAGTCAGAAAAGATTTGATTTATCAGCTTAAATGCTGTTTGGGCCTGCGTTTGAAAATTCGACTGACAATTTCATAGAGTAAAAAAAACAAAAAAAAAACAACAAAAAAAAAACAACAACAACGACAACGACGACGACGACGACGACGACGACGACGACGACGACAACAACAATAACAATAATAATAATAATAATAATAATAATAATAATGATAATAATAATAGTCGTCGTCGTCGTCTCCCAAGCAAAGAAAAGAAGCTAGCACATGGATCGTTTGTTAAGTAGCTTTTTATTTTTATTTTTAAACAAAAAACAATGCTTTTATCATGTATCTGTTCGCTTTTAATATTTAAAACTAGTCAGATATGATTTACTTGCCCAAAGTCTGACAGAAAAATCAGTTTTACTTATGGAAATCTTCATCTTTTTGCCATTTCATTTTTCTTCTTTCTCTTGCTGGATATATTTTCTATCATCTAGAGGCAACTTAGTGTCAATGCAACTAAGTAATGAGTCATTTTTTTACGTAGAGACAAATGAGTCTTCGGATGCTGTCACCTTCATCGATCCATGCATGGTTGTAAACATGAAATAACCACAGCTAGCAGTCCAAGTTCTAAAATCAAGAGTAGCTGCAACCCCACTTTTCTTCCAAGTACCACCATTTTTAATTATCTCTCTCGTTGCAACCTCCAATCTTATCAAGAAAAAAGTAACAACACCCTTGTTTTACACTTCACATGTTTATTGATGTTATATCTCCATGGCTAGATTATAGCAAACTGTACTTGTTAATGATTAAAGTATTCCCAACTTCAACCCCACCCTCAACTGGCTTTTGGGGGAGAGGGAAAATCGACATGAGTCCTAAATTACACGTCTGTCTTAGATACTCTTTGCTGGAAAAAGGACTGACCGTTATTTCTCAACTCTTACTTTCATGTCACTCACAGAATAGTGTCTCTTCCCCTCTAATTATGCAACATGAGAAGCTCATTAACTTTTTCAATTTTGTAATTTCGTTCATTTTGTTTTCCATTAACTTTCCATTAACTTTTTCAATTTTGTAATTTCGTTCATTTTGTTTTCCATTAAATTTTTCAATTTTGTAGTTTTGTTCATTTTGTTTTCCATTAACGTTCCATTAATTTTTTCAATTTTGTAATTTTGTTCATTTTTTCCCCATTAACTTTCCATGAATGGAATAAATGTAAAATTTAGAAAATTCGGAAAAATCTACTGAAAGAAATTTGAGTCCAAAATAAAAACAGTAGGTATGTTAAATCAATTTCTGAAGATGTGTGTCCGCTGGAGGTGGCTGGAAGTGATTGCTTCTGGGTACAAGAGTGAAAGAGTACAAAACTCTTTAAAAATTGATCCAAACATTAAGAAAGTAGGAGCACCCAATTTTTTCTTGTATTACTAGGAGGTAGAAACACTTCCGTCAGCCACTTGGGAGTTTACAAAACAATGAAATTAATTTATTTGAGTAACAATTAAATTTGGTAGACCATAACAGACCAAATTAAACCATTCGTAATGAAGATCTGCGATCGGCACTAATGATATCTGTTTTTCTACAGTCAAATTCTTTACACTAACTGTTTCTTGAATCTCTGTATTTTTCGCCATCTTTTCCCCCTTTTTTTTGGCGGCATTTTTTTTAGTTGGAGAAGAATTCTTTTTTCCAGTGTCTTTAGTTGGTTCCTCTTGTTTTACCCTGTTTATATATGGTGTTTGAATATGATGCAAAGTTTCACCTGTTGACAAGCCTTCCTCTAGCAAATATTTCATTGAGCTTTGTAGTTGATCTGCATTTTCTTTCAAAGAAGGCGTCCATTGATTTCCCACAATGCACCGTACTCCTGCCAAGCTGAGAAACAAGGCTGTGTTCAAAGGGCTTTCACACAATAAATTTTGCTCTCTGTTTGAAACATTCTGATGAGACTGACGATCAAAACTTAAATAATTCTCACTCAAATCTAACTGATATACCAACATACATTTGCTAAGGTTGAAGGCGGATAGTTTTGTTGGTTTTAGATGTGTGGTAAGTTTAGTTGGGCCATAGAATATAAAAGACCCACTATTATTTAGATAGACTTCCCATTCACCTGAACTTACAATATGCTCACTGCCAAATAGTCCTAACCACTTTGAAGTGAAATATTGTTCATATTGAAGAATTACTTTTTTGAAAAGTTGAATAGGATTGTAATTGGATTCTTCATGGCACTCGTCAAATGGGTCTACAATATACTTGAAGGAATTAGTATCTATCGGTTGAGCCCACAAAGGCAATGTACGATCCAGAGTTGCAACCTTGCCCTTTTTGGCTGGTGCTTTTGCCACGGGTGGATTTAGACGTGATGGAATTTCCTGAGTTTTCTTTTCTTTTTTCTTTGTATCTTTCGATTCCTCGGGTATTGGCTCTTGTTGTAATCTGTAATAAAACATTTGTAAAGAAATCCCCCGAGACAAAGAAACCATTTCTACAAGTTTACGAAAACAGGTGAGCGCCTCAAGTGGTAATTCTAAAAGATCTGCATCGGCTAACACAACCAAAAACTCTCGCTGCTCTTTGCTGGAGTGTTGCATTGAATAGATTGTCTGAAGAGCAGCAGACAATGGCTCTAAGACAGGCGCCAGGTAGTTTTCCATTGCGTAGACCAAATGTACAAAGTTTTGTTGCATCCAACCATGTACATCAAAAATCGGCATGCACATAGTTTCATTTGCCTTCTGAATGCAGTGTTTCAGGTTTTCTAACATGTTAAAACACTGGGTCTGATGTTTCAGCTGAATGCTTCTCCTGCAGTTATTATTTTTGGCCTCTTGTTTCAAAGTGCGTGCCATCTCTAAAAGCTTAAGAAGTTCATTTTTGTCGACTGGACAACCAAAGTTTGCAGAACGTGTCATCGATGCCGTAGGTGAACCCGAGGTTCCTGATTGTTGTTTTGAATTCACAGAACCTTTCGTTGATTTGTTCTTATCCATAAACGATGCATACAGAAAGTCCTTGTCCGGTGAATGCTGTAAGATGACAAAATAAAAATTTGAAGGGAATTCCTTTTGTAAATTTAAGTGGTTCGCAGTTATTTGGCAACGTTTCCAAGCCTGCCAGTCTGTTTCCAAACAATGCGAAAGAGACCCAAAAAAGTTGCTATGCGAAAAGTTGTACTTCAGATCATTTTTAAGCAAATGTCGGTGTTGATGTAATAAAGCTGCCAGACGGTTGTGTCGGGGATTAGTCTGGCTCTGCTCCAGAAGATTTTGCATATAAATAGAGGTACAGCAGCTCTGGTATAAGGCTAACAACTGAGTGGTCATAGCGTTATCATATTGACCAATCAAATTCACCAGATTTAATGATGTGGATGTGGCTACATCAATAAATTTGTATTCTAAAGCCAAATCCAACGATTGCAGAAAACATTCGGAAGCTTGAAAAAGAAAATTCAACGAAAATTTATGAGATTTTAAAATTGTTTTGTTCTTTAACGAAATGTGATTTGAATCTGTGATGAGAGCATTTTGTTGGTCATTCGTTTGCTGGATGCTTTCCCGTCCAGATTGTCCATTTTCTGTTCCTATTTGAGTGAGACCCATTTCTGTTATAAGCCAGTTTTTTGGTGCATCTGAATGATAATATAAAGATACTTGCATTAAACAATGTCCGATGGTCGCTAGACTTTTTGAACAAAGACTTGGAATGTCCCTCATCATATGATGAGCACAGGTAGTCTGGGATAAAATCTCGTCTGCTATCCAGCATTTACTTTCGACCCAATTTTTTTCATGGGAAAGGAAAACCGGTGTTTCTGCTGTCAATTCTTCTACAGTTTTCAATATAAAATCTTTTTCTTCGTTCTCTTTTTTTTTCTCGATTTCTTTTTCCAAATGAATGGCTTCGATTTCAACAAGAACTTCACTGTATTTTAACTGGATGTTGGCGAATCTTCGTTTTATTGGTAAATTTATATGCCAGTGGATTGGAGTTATTGCAATAATGCTGTAAAGAATGTTTTGGGCTTCAGATATTGCCATTTTGAGTAACTCAAAGCAATCTATGTAATATTTTTGCTGTAAGTCTTCATTTTTTTTAAGCTTCAATGCTATTTTATGCCAAATATCAGCTTGAGTTTCCATAACTTTGACTGCATTCATTTTCAAATTATGCTTGATCAAAAATTCTATTGAAGTTCGAAAGTCATTATGAAAAGACACACGATATTCATCGATCATTTCTTCGGTTAGGAGAAGCTCAATCTTTTTCAGAAAGGCTTTTGCCTTTGTCTCTGTAAGTTTGGCCTGAAGTTTAGCACTGAAAAATTTCAGACGGGCAGCTTGATTCACTCTCACTGTGGCACATTTATCAAATTCTTCAATAGCATTGACCAAAATCTTTTGGCTCAACTGATAGTCATTCACGAAAGCTGGTTGGGTGACCACTTTACAAAGAAGTGATACTGTTCGGTACCAAATGTATTCACTATAGCAGTGATACTTCTGAATTTCCATACAGAAGTTAAACGTAGCTTTGTACTGTGCTTCAAAAAACCCTAGTCTAGCTATAAAATAACTAATTCTTACTTTGCAGACTTCGTCTTTAAAGATATTAGCAAACTTGTAAGATTTGGTCAAGAATTCTCTGGCTTTTTGGTAACGCGATTGTTCGATCAACTCTTCTGCTATATCCGTCCAAATGTGATAGTAAACACCATTTTTCAAATTTACTCCAAGATGCGATTTAGCCTCTGTTAGTTTCCGTCTTTCCGGTTCAGAAAATGAAGGCGTTTCTTGAGTGCCGTCTGACGTTTTATTTTCGTATATATACCTTTCTGCACTTTCTTTCATTTTGATAATATCAGGCATTTCATTTTGAAGCATTCGGGTAACTGCATTTTCGTGAAGAATATTTCCATTTTTAATATTGAGTTCGGAACATATTTTCACACTTTTGCAATAAGTCAAAAGGGTTACAGATTTGCTTTCTAGGATATTGGTAGCAATTATACGACAAAGTGCAATCACCGGAAGGGCTAAATGAGGGAGGCCGATTCTTCTAAGATTGAAGACAAGCTTTATCAGATAATGAACGCTCAACCAGGCGTGCTCAAAGCAGGTTTTATTGATGCTGCAATATTTTAGACTATTGTGCTTGAACGCTTCCAGAAGTTCATCAGAAAATTCAAATGTTGCCCATTCCTCGGGTGTTCGCGGCAACGTCAGAAAATTCATGGACTTTTTCTTATGTTTATCTTTAGGCAAGTCGTTTGCATCGTTCGCCTTCTCTTTCTTGCCTCGCCCTTTCTCTTTTGTCTTTTCGTGAGTTTTTGTCGGTTGCGAAGTTTCTTTCGGGAGAATCTCTAGCAGAATCACTGAAGCCGATGAAAATACCAAGTGCCAAATTTGATTCACAAAACCCTGCGCCAAAAGAGAATAACGATAGAAAAACTCAGACGATTGACTGTAAACCTCCGACAAGAGAACATGGCATTTGATCAAATAATCTAAATGTTTGATGTTATTCAAATTTTTTACATCAAGATTTGTATTAAGAGTTTCAGCTCCAATCAAAATTTTTTTTTCTTGAGGAATATAATTTATCAGATTAACATTATCGGTTTCTTCAGTGAAATCACTTTGCATCGGTTTAAAAGAGGATAATTTTTCCTCTTTCTTGTTTTCTTCTGTCTTTTGTTTGTCGATCACATTTTTCGGTGATGATACAGGTGATTCATTACATGGTAACTCAAATTGCATTCCCATAAGAATATCCACAGCCCATTCCATCACATCGAAGACATCTTCCAGTGGGAATTGGTGGGTGTAGAGCCATTGGCCGAATTCCAACAAATAGTCTACTTTTTGCCATTTGTATTTGTCGCTGACTAACATTTCAATCGCTCTTTGGTAAGCGATTAATTGGTCGGACAATTGCCGACTATTCAAAGCGACATCTCTCCATAAACTTGATACAACGTCCTCTTTTTCAACTTTAAACTTTTGAATATCTAACGACATGTTTATTCCTAACCGTGATTTGGTCAAAACCCTTTGTCTGAACAATTGCATTCTGTGAGATGAGGGTAATTCTGTTATAGCTGTATCCAAGACTTTTAAACCCTTTTCCCACTCCTCTTCATCTGAATAACATTGAAACAACAAATTGTATAAGGAAACTCTCAAGATCAAGTCTTCATTTTTGTCTAGGATAATATCATTGTCTATAAAATTTCCAATAGAACCGTAAATTGTTATTTGCGGTACTTTTATCGGTGATGAGGTGTTAATGATACATTGTTTCTTGGCTTGTTCAGACTGACACTTGTTTATCACTTTTGATATGTCTGAGAGAATCTGCTTTAATGGATTCTTTAAATTTCTTCTCTGTCGACGAATGTTGAAAAATGGAGAAATAGTGTTCCAAAAATAATGAGCGGCAGTGATAACAAGTTCGTAATTGCTAGCAAAGCCTGCAAATTTAGCAGCATTAAGAAAACTGTCCATCATTTCTAGCGGGGAAGCTGGCTGCTGATCGTTTCTCTCCAGAAGGCTTTGACCCATTACAAGGAAAAGATGACTGACTTTCTCGCTTTCAGAAGGAATAAAAATAGACGTCGCTTTTGTCTTACTATTTTCAGCTGAAGCAAGGACTTGGAGATACGCGTTGGTCACAGGTTGAACAACATGGATAATTCGGTCATGCATTTTCTGATTGAAAAGAAGATAAGCCAAACATGTAAGAAGTTGAAGTTTGACTAAGTTGTCATCCCACGAGCATTTTTCCATCATACTCACAATGTCCGACAGTGATGGTAAGTCTTTAAACTCTAAAACACCGTTTTTTGTTAGAGAGTGCATCTCGAGATAAACTATTATTTGCGTGATCAGTTTTTCATCGTCAACACTGCTATCTTCACTTTTACACCAAATCTTACCGATTTGTTGTTGGGCCATTTGTTTAGAGATCACCCAAACATTTAACAGAGACATTTTTGATGACTGAGAAATTAATTTGTTGGTTTCTTTGTTATTAATTATCTTCATGGCAAATTCACAAACGTCGATAGCCTTTTTCAAGTACGGTGTGGCCTCTTGTGCAATGGGGACGACAAGCTGTTTACTAACTACTTTAACAGGTTTTCCTTTAGCACAAGCTTCTGTTTCATCAACCGGTGCTGGCATCCACGGCGTAATGAAGCCATAAGCCAAAGATGTGCAGATATTAATCAACAATTGTTCGAAATCTTTGTAGCCGACTTTTTTGAATCCTTCCAATATGGAATTTAAAGTCTCTGTAATTTCTGAATAGCGGCTCTGCCTGATAATGTGGGTGTTGTAGTTCCACAAATAGACAGCGGCGTTTCCAACCAGCCATGTCTCTTCTAAGCTGATACCATGATCAAGACCACGAAGAAAACAGGCAGTGATCTTAGAATTTAACTGACTCACCCATTCCGTGTAAATCTTCCAGTTCTTGTCATCACCAGGATCGATGGAGGAGTAATTTTTAGGTCGCTTGCTTATATCCATTGGGAACACCGGTTCGTCATTCAGTTCGATGTTTTCCTTTCGGAGTAATTGGATCAAAGCTTCTCCCCTGATGAAATTGATCTCCGCCAACAAGCGAACCCTTTCCCGTTCTGCCAATGAAGTTTTTTCAAACTCTATATCATTTGGTTTCTTTTCATTGGTAAGCTCATCACTTTTTCCCTGAAGGTCTGCATTTGTAGGAGAGATCATCGGTTTCTCTTTCTCTCTCCATGCCAACCACTGATCATTGTCATAGAGAAGACAAAACTGAGTGGCCGTTCGACAAATGTCCCAAACTTCCTGCTTTCTTGCAATTTTTGCTAAATCTGCCCAAAGATGTAGTTGTTCGATGCTATTTGGTTGATCACCAACTCGTCTAAGATGACTTTCACTTTTACTAATGTTGGCGTTGTAGTGATGCACACACAGCGCGAGTTGCTTACTATTCCGTGGCATCAATTTGATGTGAGTGTCGTGAAATAATTTTTCACTGTCCAAAACTAAGTTGAATGTGCGAGGCGCCAGAGCTAGACCGGCCTTCAGAAAAAGTGTCCTTTTCTTTTCACCAGATCCGGTGTTATTAGCTGTGCTCGCCTGTTCAATGATCATAGCAGCTATATCCTCGTCTCGTTTAGGCTGTTTGTAGAGTTCTGAACGCAGAGTGAGTCGACGAAGCTTTCTTTTAATCTTCTCCATATACATGCCAGAGTCGTCTAATGCTACAGCCTTATGCAAGTGTTTCATTGCCATGCGAATATGGTCGTTTTCCTCTTCACATACGGCCAACTCCAAATGCACTTGGCATCGAAGCTGATTGAGCAGACATTGGATATCCTCCAGAGCCTGAGCCACGAGGGTTAGAGGTTTGTGCAAATTGCTTCTTAAATTCCACATCAAAAGTGGCAGCGACAGATTCCACATTGTGATGCAACCAACTTGGATTGAAGGGTTGTCATTTTGTCTGATGGCTTTGACTAGGTTGTCTTGACAATCTTTAATTGCAGTTAACCGTGTTTGAATAGCTTTCTTTCCGTAAGACTCTTGCTTACTGCCAAGAGAATGGACCAACAGTTCGCAGCTAACAAACTCGAGCTGGATACTAAACGTGCTGTCCACTGCGGACATTTTGGCAGCATGAATGCATCTCTGGGCAAAATCACCCAAATCCATTTTTAAACACAAATGGGCCAATTCCAGGAGAAAATGAGGTCTGTTTGGGTTTCTTATCGCCAATTTTTGTACTTTCACATTCGATGAATCTGGAGATTTGAGCGCATCTTTACTAGACTGTGTATTTATTTGCTTCTTCTCAACTGAACTATCATCTTCAAGCTGACTTGGCACAGGCACTTGTAAAGCTATCAATAATGTCATTATTTCGTTTTCGCAATCCTTTGTATCGTCATTGTTTTCTAAGTCTTCCTTAATTTGGCATATGTTATAAAAGACAGAAAGTTCAATAGAGGAAGCGACTTCTCTTTGAATGGCAGCAGGATTCTTTAACTCGTGGGTGACTATCAACTGAAAAAGTTTCCTGTACTGAAACGGTGAGCATTCCTTGATGAAGGGGGACATATTTGTTACTGTTACAGTAGCGAGCGCTTTCTGTTTTGATTCGATGTAACATTTAACCAACATGACAGAAAGAAAGGCTCTCCAATCTGAATTTGCGTCGTTGACATCGGTTAGAGCATCGACAATTTTAGAAAGAATGTCGGCCACGAAGCGATAATAACCAGGTCTGAGAAAGAGATAAGAAAAACGCCAGAAGAGTATAGATGCTTCGTAGACTTTACCTGCTAGAACTGGATTCTTTAGTGCCATTTTGATCGCACGTAGGATGTTTTCACTTGATTCTTTTAACTTTGGTAAATCTGTCTTGCCTGTCGGTGCGGAGAGTTTTGCCAGACACAGGTAGGCGTTGCACTTTTGCAGGTCTGCTGGCGGGGCCTTAGTGAAGTACAAGTTGATACTCTGCTTGGCGATGTCATAGTCGCCGATGTCGATGGCCAGTTGGGCACATTTAATGTACATATCACTCGACACGGACTCAGGAAGGTCGCTACTAAATTGGGAGTTGTCAATTTCGTTGAATATTTGTAAAACCAAGCGTAAAAGGCGATTTTTTTCTTCATTTTGTTGGGTTTGACAAACTTCATCCAGTAACGATTTTACTTTTAAATCCATTTCGATACAGCAGTGATTGGAATGTAATAATCTTTATTATAGTAGTTAGAAATTGACAACAACGTAATTATAAAAATTCAATCAACAACATACCTTTAAAGAAATAAATGCACTCGCCGTATTGTTGACATAATTTCTCTGAGGTTGTGTTAGTTGTTGGTTGCTAAGTGACAAAGTTAAACAGAGTGACCCCCCTTGGATTGCGAAGGGAAATAATTAAGATTTTCTTTGCAAAATCAACTAATGGCTGAAACTACTTTCTTTGGAATTACCCTGCCATGAAAAAAGCATGTGTGAGCATATATATATATATATATATATATATATATATATATATATATATATATAATATTAAATTATTTTTTTAATATTTTTATCTACGTACGACGTCGTTTCGAGCTATGGCTCTCATCAGCGCAGGAAAATAACAATCTCAGACAGTCATAGGGCAAATTATATATATATATATATATATATATATATATATATATATATATATATATATATATATATATATATATATATATATAGCGTACGTAGATGATTGGGAGAACAAAAGACTAAGCCTTAAATAATCCCCCAAAAATTAATAAATAAAAGTGATGATAAAAAACACCTGGGGATATTTTAAGTAGCTCAAGTCCATAGAGTGAATGTGGTATTGTGGTGACTGAAACTAGTTTCTAGGACATAGACCACGTGGACGACCCCCGACCCCCATTCCCCCCCCCCCATTTCTCTTTTTGGCCTTGTGCCACATCGAAAATTGTATATTAATGTATCACTTTTTGATAAATAAATATAGCGTACGTAGATGTACTCTGGGTATGCAAATAGTAATGTAACCTCAGTAATAAACAAGTAGTTTTTATTTTATTTAAATTATAAATGTTACTTAGTTAATACATGGTAGCATTACTTGTGTCTGGCCATTTTTTGTGTGTTTCTGGTAGTCTACAGCAGCGGCGCACGTGTACATGCACACATACAAATAAATGGTGGCCGTTTTTTATGTGTGAGTCTATTTTTTTTATTTGTAAACCTATTTTTTTATCGTGCACACTGGATGACGAAGCTACAATCTTTTATGACGTCACCTATTAGCAAGTATATATTTCTTTCTTGATAAAAATAATTCTAGAGAGAGAGAGAGAGAGAGAGAGAGAGAGAGAGAGAGAGAGAGAGAGAGAGAGAGAGAGGGAGAGAGAGTTTATTGCTTACTGTCTGAGGCGCTTTGCCCAGGCAATTTTTAAAAAGCCCTAGTACTCCTCCTTTGGAGTGCAAATTCCCACTTTCCGACCTTGTGTCACTTCTACTTTGTGGGAAGTAGATAAATAGAGAGAGAGAGAGAGAGAGAGAGAGAGAGAGAGAGAGAGAGAGAGAGAGATTTAATAATATACTAGACCCCCCCCCCCCTCGGGTCTAGACGGTTGTTATATTATTAATAAGCGTATGGTGAAACAGACAAACAGAGGATGGACTTTTAACTGATTGTAATATTCAAGCATTTATTTTGACATAAAAGTTGGAAGGAAAAATACCGACCGTTCAATGGCACGGATACTTTGTCAAAAGAAAGTTTGTTTTGATTCACATCTTGATGGAGTAGTAGTAGCCGTACTGCATCGATAATTCTCAGTCATTTGTTTTTGATAATAAAATTGCTGTGGGCTTTGATCGCAAATAGCCTGCTCTCGTCTGCTGAGAGAAATGAGATATTTCTGAATTGTTTGGGGAGTTATCGATTCATTTGTCGATGAAGATAACGGAATTGTGGATCATCCATTTTTAATAGTTGAGTTTAGATTACCGAGTAGAGATGAAGAAATATCTGTTGTTGTCATATAGATGACCGTGATTTGTCTTGATTGTCGAGACCCCTTGGCCAAATGGCCAGGGTTAATTTGAGTTGTTCACTAGTATCTGCGTAGTCGTGTTTTTGATTGACAAGGGTCCGCCCAGCGACTTGTGATCCTTTTCTGGACCTCTTTTTGTTGGATTGGGCTTTTGTTTATATAGAAAACTTTGACAGGTGCCCAGCTCCCACGGCGACTGTTCCTGATTGGTTGAAGGGATCTCATCAACCAATCAACATTTAAGTACTTAATCAATCAAAATTAAGTATTTTAGAGAAAAGTTTTTTCTGTTTCTACTGTTTTTGTTGTTGCTCGCTGCTGCTGCTATTTTTGTTGTTTTTTGTTCGCTTGAAATAGGGTTCTAATCAATTAGGTGTCATCTATTATCTAGGAGAAAAACTTAATAAATCGGAATGAGATATTGCCACTGATTGTGTAACACGGTTCGTCTAGTAGACGATCCTTAACCTGAAATGTCACAGGTCGCCTAGATAAAATGTTATAAAGGATCGATTTCCTCTGTCTCTCTTCTTTGATGAATAGCGTCATCATTTTCTGACGTCATCCACTGTGCACAGTTATCTCTATCTCTGTTTTAATGGATGACATCATCCTTTGGTAGCGTAATCAACTATGCATCTCTTTGCTTTAATGGATGACGTCACAAAACAATGACATCATCTATAGGAGCTTTGTCTTTGCATGAACTGTAAGACCAACTCCTATAATATTTTGTAACAAAAGGGTTGTCAAACGAAATCGAAAACAACAACGCTATATTTATTTGAGTGACCTACACCCAACGGTGTAGGGTGCCCAAAGTTTAAACAGTGTCACAGTAAAGGAAGTAATAAAGTAAGAAGGGTCGGCCATCGGTTGTCTTCGAGCTGTATATCCTCCAGTGGTGAATAACCTTGCTCGGATATCAATTTGTTGGTGCCGAGAAGCTCTCTGTCTGACCTGCAAATAGCAAAGGGTCTGAAAGTAGTCCTTCAATGGTCTGGTCGAAATGAATACGCCCTGGAGTCTGATTGGTTCTTGTGTGATCCAACCACCTTACAGGGCTGCTCTCCGGAACAAGAAAGAAATATCAATGTTTATGATTGCTACACATCCACTCTGGACGGGAACAAACGAACAAGATTAATGGATGACGTCATCAACGATCTTCCCTATGTCTTCCGTCTGTTTTAGTAGATGACATCATTCTTTTGTGATGTCATCCAGTACGCACAGAGACAAACAAGTTCCACAGAGTTTTAGTAGTATATAGACTAGACCCTAGAGATAGATATATAACAAATGCTGACACAACGGGTCATGGGTTGTCTAATATATTATTCAATATATAATTTCTTAACTTTGACATTTGTTGATAATCAATATTTTCACAAGAAAGTATTTACTTGAAAGGAAGAGGCTATATTGCCGGTCCCGGCAAAATAACGATTCCTGCGTTATTTTGCCGGTTCATGTATATTTAACTAAATTGTTAAACATACAGTGACGCCCGGCACAATAATTATTTACTAATGTAAAGGGATCGTTATTATGCCGGTTCATTATTTTTAAAAACCTAATTGTTATGGCCTTGCGAAAGAAAAGGTAATTAAATAAATAAGGGCAAATATTTAAAAACAATTTGTTTTCATCATCAGTTGTGTCGGTTAAAGAAATTTAAAAAAATCGACCTGCCCTATTGTGTCGGTTAAAGAAATATCTGCTTACTTTTCATAATAGAATTAATGTTGATGAATTTTCCCAACATTACTAAGTCTGCTCTCGATTTAAGTAATTGAAATTTTCCTTAAGTTATATATAAGTTATATATAAAGAAAAAAATAAGCAACAAATAAATGTTACCAAATGCAACATAAATTATTATTCTACCTACCTGTATAAGTTTATTTGTTTATTTGATTATTTATTTTGATAAATGATTTTTTTTAATAAAAATAAACAATCAAATAAACAAATAAACTTATACAGGTAGAAGAATAATTTATGTTGCCTTTGGTAACATTTACTTGTTAAAAATGTGCTTTACTTTACTTTATGAAGAAAAACTTCGATAATGTTAAAATATACAGAAAATCACTGGATTTAAACAGTTTCTATTTTAAAATGTTCTTTCAATGAAATCATAAAATAAGTCGTAATTTTGAAGAGTTCACTTCTAATCGAATCAACCGGAAGTAAAAATTAATTTTATCGTTATTTTAAAATATATTGTCGCTTAATAAAGTTTTAAATTATACAAAAAAACTAATCAGGCAAAGATTAATTAAAAACAAACAAAAAAAATCAATCAGGCAAAGTTTTAAATAAAAAAAAACAAAAAAAAAACAATCAGGCAAAGTTTTAAATTATAAATAAAATTTCGTTTGATAAAGTTTTAAATAATACAAAAAAAAATAATTTAAATAATAAAAAAAAAGAAGTAATTTATAGTTAAATAAACACGAGCTGGCAAAATAACGTAAGACTCATTATTGTGCCGGGCGTCACTGTATGTTTAACAATTTAGTTAAATATACATGAACCGGCAAAATAACGCAGGAATCGTTATTTTGCCGGGACCGGCAATATAGCCTATTCGTACTTGAAAATAGATGACGTCATAAAGTATGAATGAAAGCTTTTAGCAACTTTTGAAAAAATAAAGCTCATTTTGTGACGTCATATATTTTCAAGTAAATGTATATATTTCTTTCTTGATAATAATCATTCGTTTTTTATCTGCTTCAATAATTTTCTGTACATTAAAATTTCCTTTCAGTTTTGAGAGACAATGTAAGGCTGCCTGTGCAAGGATTCTATAGTGAATCTTAATTATTCGCCTCCTCCCTGTTAGTTATGTTATTCAGCTTTTTTGATACCATCCTTTTCTACTGGGGCAGTCTTTATTTTTGTCCCACTCAGAATGACCCCTTTTCAAGAAGCTGGATGTCCACCACATTGAGCCGACCGTGTGTTGCATTCGATCCTCATGAGGAGACGGTAAAAAAGGATACATTTCATTGATGTTCAACACAATATTAATTTATGAATGGATATGCACAGAAAAGAAGTGTAGTCATTTTTTTTTTTTTTAATGAAAATCGCTCCAGACAAGTGTAAGGAGCTAAAAAACAAAAATACTACTTCAAGGTCAAAAACTAGACAACAGTAAGTGTTAGATAGATTCCGACCGAGAAAAAACAATAATTCTTCCCACTTTGCCAGAAACATCGCTCATGGAATCTGAAGACTAAAGAACAAAATAAGGGAAGCGAGATTTACGAGGCTACCGAAAGTAAACCCAAGGTCTACTTTCTACTCTCCATTCTATTCTACTGTTACCAAACGTAAGAAAATTCACCCTTCCACCTTCCTGTATTACTTTCACATGTGTCCACCGATTGTAAGATCTATCATCCATGCATTTGCCATCATCATCTTCATCCAACTAAGCCTGCGTGGTTTCCAACATGACCGCCAATTTTTTTTTTTGGGGGGGGGGGGGGGACCCGGTCGCAAAATTTCAGGCTTTAAAGATAATACTACCACTACTACTAATAATAAAACAGCTTACCCTAATCCGTACCTCGGACTTAGTCCTTCAAAAACTGTCGGCGATGCCGGAAACCATGTGGGCCTGTTCAAGTAAAAGTGATGATAACAAATGCATAGATAACAAATCCTAAAATGTTTGGGTAATATAGCAGAAATTGTTTTGTCTATAAACAGGCAAAACTGTGAAAGCAGGAAACGACAGCTGCAGAGGTCAGCTGGGGTCAGGTATGACATGAGTGTCAACAAGATTTAGTTGGAGTCCCAGCCAGGGCCCTGGGAACTGATGAGTGAAGTTCAAACAGAGGCTGGAGAGAGTCAGTCAGAGTGCGTATTGGCCATAACGTAAGGATTTATCCCGGGCGTAGACAGATTACCCTGCTTGTGTATAAAAGTGAATGCACAGTGTGAAATTATGAGTTTTCAAAGTTTGGAGCAAGTTTGCAAAAGTTAACAGTTTAGCCCCTTTTCCTTCGCAGTTGTAGCCAAAACGACAACTGCCATGTTGTTAATCCCTACTGCAGAATAAAAGAGTTGCGAATTCGACTAATTGAAGATATGCACCTAGCATCCAGACCCCAGTCAACACCCTTCATTCAAGCTTCCTGTAAATACGAGAATATATTTTTACCAGAAATACAAGACAAGCGCCATGTTGTATTTCTTTGAGTGGACTCTGTTGAAATTTCATTTTTGTTCGGAATGCTGCAAAACATACTACGTGATTAGACACACACAACGTGGCGTGTGGAGTGTGCTCCCTCTAACAAGACGCCGAGATCATTGATTGCTGTCACCATCTATGCAACTCAACAGCGGCGACGGCATCTCAACCCACAAGAATAGCGGAAGCCTAAACGGTTACACAACGGTATCTGGTTTGTTATGAAGGAGGTAACCGGTCCATAATTACAGGTGCAAACTGTCAGCTAGGCATGCTGAGTTCGAGTTCTGCCAGGACTAGCAAGTACTTCAGTATAACTTGTTAATCCACACATGTGTTGACTCTCTAACTTTCGCTAAAACCCTTAGGAAAGGTATGAATCTATATATCTTCCCTCAAACTATGAATTGAATAATAGGATAAACTAGACTCTCAAGCCTCGGTTGTGCAACTAGTCTAGGAGAAAGAAAACTAAGAAATAACACCAGTCTTTCTCTGCTTATCCCGACATTCTTTCCAGTCGTTGTGGACTTATTGCCACTGAACTAAAGTAATGCTGGTTCAGGAAAACATACTGTTGCAGATTGTAGAACCCGTGATTCACTAGACTACCTGCATGGCCACCTTTACAAGGGGTATCCGTTGTCTTTCGAGGCTGAAAGGAAACCTCTAATGTACAGAAAATTATTGGAGCAGCATTTGAAGCTGATCGCACCCAAACGATACAGTATTTAACGTGAAAGGAAGTGGATACAACAAATGACTAACTCTATTCCTCTCCAAGTTGGTACAGACAAGAAATGACCAAGTGAAAGACCAATAGTCACCCTAACTATCCCCGATTTAATGGCCCTGTGCCTAATTGTATGTATTTATAATAAATATAACAAACAAGGAAGACCCAGAGTTTTAGTAGTATATAGATGTAGTCACTGTCCACATTGACGATCTGTATTGGTCAGGAAGTGGGAGATCATGTTATGTTATATTCATATAGTAAAGTGAACCCTCACTGTAAAGTCTAAAATATTTTATTTAGTCATTTAAAACAAAATCCAGGTATTTCCAGTGTGTTGACGTCTAAATGCATGAACAAAAAAAAAAAATAAATAGAATCTCATTTTTATTTTTCTGTTGACAGTGTGGGGCAAAGGGTAAAACTTAATCGAAATTTTCATGTGAACATGGCCATATATCATCTCAAATCTCTTATAAGTTTACTAGTTTTGCATTGTCTTCTGTAACAACTTATTATTTTCCGGGCATCAAAAATTGATTATATGCCAACCACCTTAATAAAATAAAAGCATATAATCATTTTATACATCTGACGTTTGCACACCATTGTGGTCAAAGATTACCGAATAAAGAATAATCCTTAATTTGTATCACTTCCAAAATTCAATGGGGATTCATGTATCTAAAGTAGAGGATCTGAGAGGGGTAGGACGTTCGAGTGTATATCCTTGTAGAGATATATTCCCCTCAATGTTATTTAAATACACAAGAAACAAGGGAATGTGAAAAAACAGATATAAAGAACATAAAAGTGATTATATTCAAACATACAAATTCACATATAAACTTGGAAGAAAGTAGAAAAATGTTCTGGGCTGAAATCCTTGCGATGATAAAGTTTTGATTATTTTTGAGTGCAGTGAATGTGATATATGGGTGCAGCTATCTATAGCAAGACGTAATTATGCCTGAGTATAGTTTGACTAATGTGTTACAATGGCATGTAAGTGTGAAAAGCTTAATGGTAGTAGCTGTGAGAAGAGTTCAACATAAGGTGTGATCAAAAGGAAAGAGGATACTTAAGTTTTCTTTAAAGAGTGACACCTGGTGGTCAGTAGATGTTTTTGAAGTAAGGCTCGGCAAATACTGAATACAAAAATAGTACTGACCGTGTCAATCCTATTTATTTGATTTCTGGATTTTCGTTGCCTTTTATAATCTTGATGAAATCTCATGTGCTTGCGAAATGCAGACCTTTGTATTTAAGCGGATACACTTTAAATAGGGTTAAAAGTAACATTTTTGTATTTATTGACATTACCACAAATTCTGCGTAGGTCCGCCTGTGTATGGACCAATTTAAAACACCTTTTACTTGGACGTCGCAGGGTTAACATCTTGTTCTCTGTACGTCACTAGAGATAAAAAAAAAAACAAACGAAAAACAAAAACGATGGCATACTCTCTCCAGGGAGCTTCACCACATGATTGAGAACAGAACTTACGCCCAGGGGCGGTTGTTCTGCTGTGTCATCACATGTATGCATTAGCAGGTTGTACTGAAGTACTTGCTACGGGCATCTTCAGGGTTGTACTGGTCACCCATCTGGTACTAATCTAGATGTTTTAGATTTTTTTACAGATTTCTTTTGATGAGAAAATATCAAACAATAGACTACAAGATTACCCAAAAAATAGTTTGTTCCATACTAATAATTAGTCTTTGTTTGCCATGTAAATATCTGGTAAAATGGACCATGAACTGCGTTTAGCAGAATAAACTTGGAGCGGTGAATATAAAAATATCCCTTTTTATTAAAATGTTGCGTTAAAAGAAACAAAATGAACAATTTGTTCGGATAAACACCTTTCAGAGTCCATTTTACAAATTATTTACATGGCGAACAGAACCTTATTTGTAAATCAGATGTACAGAATCTTGGGCATGCTATGGTTGACATGGCCTTGTTCTTTGTCTGTCTGAGGTATGGTCTTATGCAGTTCTAGGAGGTCCACCTTCCCAGGTTTTTACCTTCTCGCCCTTTGAGAAGAAGTTAGTTTATTGCTAATCGCCTGAAGTGCCATACCGCGGAATGCTCACAGGGCTGCCCAGCCAATTTTTGTTCAGCCAGAGTGCTCTTCCTCTAGGGTGCTGGATTTTCAAATCCCACTTTCCTGACCTTGTGTCTAATCTTCCCACTGTGGAAGAGAGATAAATAACAGAACCTTTCTTGTAAATGTAACAGTTATAAAAGGTTATCTGCTTTTATTAGATCTCTTCAGTAACGTCACTCCAGAAATAGAAATGAGACTTTTTTCCTCTTTTTCTACATGGATGACATTCAGTTCAGAATTGTAAAACACAGATAATGAAAGCATGAAGTGAACACCACATGTTTTCTCTTAATTCCTGATTTCAGCATTGTCTCAATATTTTACAGTAATTATGAAAAATAAAATATTTTTTATAATTCTTTTGATTAATCTTGTAGTTTACTGCTTAATCTTTAGTAATCAAATTGAGTTTAATAAAATTTCAAAAATCTAGATCTTAGAGAGGAGGGGGGATATTGTGCTATGGCCAAATTAGATAGGAGAGAGGATGCTGGGCTATGGCCAAATTAGGGAAGAGAGAGGATGTTAGACTATGGACAAATTAGAGAGGAGGAAGGATGCTGTGCTATGGTCAAATTAGAGTGGAGGGAGGATGCTGTGCTATGGTCAAATTAGAGTGGAGGAAGGATGCTGAGGCATAAGCACATTGTGGCTTTACAGGGGAAAACATGCAAAATAGATAAAAATAAAAATACAAAAGAACGAAGTCAATCTTTAGAGACAAATTATGCTTCTTTATTTCATTAAAAAAACAAAAAAGTAATTTCTTTCAAGAGAAGTTTTGACCTGAATTAATACAGTTCAAATGCTACACACTTTCTCCTGTCAATATTTTTTCGTTTCAAAATTTCTTTTTTAATTTGATGAACAGCCATAATCAGTTTGAAAAATAAATTTTTCTTTTTGTCAAAAATGTTTTAAAATAAAATTCATCTTCTTACAACCATTAATATAATACACGGTTATTCATACTAACATGAAAAAATAGTTTATTTTTTTTGGTTTAATTATTTATAAAGCCTTATAATCACGAAAATAAATAGACTATTTACAACTCTGAAAGAATCTAGCACACAATTTGTGTTCCCCATGATAAGACCTTTGCACCGTAAAGATCAGATGAGGAGAAATTGCGTTCAATAAATCTGAATGACAGGGAAGCACTGAATTCCTCTTTTCTTTTCTTCTTTTGAATTAACGAATAAACTTGAATCCATTTAAATGGGAACTTTTTTTAAAGATGGCTACTGACAATGGATTTAACAAAGGGACCACTCTCTTTCTCTTCAGTTCTCATTTTTTAAAGACAATTCGAATTCAGTAAATTTTCAATTCAGATCCAGTTTCTTTTAAATTAGAATTCTTGATGAACATATATGTCTCCATCCCTGTCTAAAATTTAAAAAAAAAAGTTATTTGTATTATTATTGATTAAGAACCAAATTTTCAAGTTATGAAAAAGAAAATCGAAAAAATATTTGTTCATTTTTTAACAGAGGGGGTGTTAATTTGCTATGAAAGTTTAATATAAAATGAGCCACTTGGAGTTGATTTCTTCATCTACCTCTAAACCTTTTGTCATTCAAATTTAACAAAAACATCTTCAGATTGACCAAATCCTCAGTTTATTAACAATTTTTGAAAAACGTTCTGTTCAATTTTTAGAAGGATGTCAGTTTTACAATATATATATAGTAATAAAATGCACTGAGATTCCTAGAATCAGACATTACATCGAAGCTCACACACACCACATCAATCAAAGACAGAAAGTTCTGGACTTCAATTTCACCCTCCTTAAGTATCCTATTGAAGAGCTCTAAGGAGGACGAAACTCAAGTCTAGGCCTTTATGTCTTTGACTGTCATGGTGTGTGCGAACTTCGGCTGTGGAAATAATTATATATACTCCTCACATTGTATTCATATTATATATATATATATATATAGCTAATTGTGGAAAAAATATAAACAGTAAGAATATTACATCTATTTGCATAAAAATCTTTTAAAAATAATCTTATTCATAAATGCCTTTTTGAAATTTCAAGCAAAGATCCCCCTTGGTCAAAATTGCTAAAAGGCATTTATAAACGAGATTTTTTTTTACTAAACCACCGGTTGAACAATAAAGTAGGCGATTATTTTCTATTAAAATTATTACTAAATATTGAACAAGTATTTTCTTTTCAAATTTTTTTCCATTTTTTTTTTTTAGACTATGAACATTTGGTTCTTAATCGATAATATCGAAATTGAAATGGAAGAGGGGGGGGGGGAGCATTGTACACGTCTGCCGAATCCTCTTTAACACTTTGGGAGTATGAATGAATTTCCCAAGGAAAATCTGTTACCTTTACGTTTTTGTTTATTTTTTAGACAAATTTAAAAAAAAAATAATAAACTTCTTAAGATATTTTCTTTGGATAAATTATTTAAAAATCTCAATATAAAGCTCCTGCCCAGATAGTCGTAATTTTATTTTTTAGCATATTTAATAATACGTTATTAAAAAAGTATTTTTTTTTTTTATCTAATCTTAAATCCAAAACTTACCCTATATTATAGTGTAAAAAAAAAAAAAAAAAAAATGAATAACCCTATCCTTTTTCTTCATATCTCTCGCTTGGGATTTTTCTTTTTTTCTTAATTTAAAGGGAGACAACTATTTAATTACAGAAGTAAGGTAAAGATAAAACATTATAGTTACTTTGGATCAGTACAACTTAAAATGCTCAGAAATATAAGAGTATTGCCTATTAGAAAAAAACAAATAGTAAAACTATTATTTACACCTATTTGCATATTGTACTCCGGCGTATGATGTGAAAAGTATAAAAATATTTCTTTTATGTCAAGTTTGTAAAAAGGAAATTTGAAGTAAGCATCCATGGTAATCACTAGTCAGTTCAAGTAACAACACTCTGCTTGTACAGACAAGATGAATTCTGGGTGTTTTAAAAAGGATATCAGTAAATATTTCTATATTATTTTGACTTACTGACCAGTTATTTAAAATAATTCTTCATGGTTAGATTGTCCTACTATAAGTTTCTGTGTGGTATTTACTATTATGTTATTCAATGGTATTAATTGATATAAAATTACTACTCCTTTTCGATAATTCAATACCCAAGTAAAAAGTATTGTTCTTATTTATAAAAATATACATGCGAAATATGGCAGTTCAAAATAAAATAACAGGAAAACTTATGGATATACTTACTTATCAGTTGAAATCATTAGTGTACGCCAAAAATTATGGGAAATTATCAAGTAGAATTTTAGTAATAAATAAAATTCATTTCTTACTCATATTTCCGAGTATACATTGAAACGACACCATTATGAGTCTTTAAGCCAGCACGTCGTAGAAGATTATCTATCTCCTTTCTTCTAATATGAAGACGCCATGTGGTCTTGTCGCTCAGAGTTTGTTGAAATTTATTTTATTTTTTTAATTAAAATTTTACTCGATATTTTTCCGTAATTTTTGATGTACACTAATACTTTCAACTGATAAGTATATCCCTAAATTTTCCTGTTATTTTATTTTGAACTGCCATATTTCACATGTATCTCTTCATAAATAAGCACCAAAAGTACCATTTTGCTATGTTTTGTAGAGAAATTCTTATAATACATTGATTAAATATTCAATAAATTCTTTAATTATTTCATTTAAATATAAATTTTTATTGATTTATTCCAATAAAATAATTTTGTCACCTATTCGTTAGTTTTATGATTCATTTCATATGTGAGTATCATAAAAGAGTTAAAAAAACAAAAACAAAAAAAAACAGGATTCAGAGTCGATTTATTTGTTTGTTTTAATAAGGCAAACGGTTCATACTTTTAAAGAGTTTATTGCTCAGGAATATCAACCGAAAATAAAGTGAGGATCTGAGAAGAAATCAAAGTAATTTTCTTTTCTTTTTTTTCTTTTTTTTTCGATAATAAAATATATGTTGAGGAGAACAACATTTATAAATTCATTTTATAGTGTGACTCCCCCAAAATGCCATCAATAGAATCATCAATAAAATTCACAATCCTTTCTACAATTCAACCATATTTGGTACAAATAAACTTCCGTCTATGTCTGGCTTGTCCACAAAGTTCCAGTTATTAATGTCCAACAGTCTTTGTTTTATCGTCGTTCAATGATAAACACAGCTGGATACGCAGTGCAATATTGTTAATAACTCTGACGTCACAGTCCTCTCTTAGCACTGCCCTGATTTGGTCTGTGATGGGTCCCTTCCGTTCAGGGATAGTCTGGAGATTGTTTTGATAGACATTCTTTTTGAGATAACCTCATAAGTAAAAATCGGGGGAGAGAGAGATAGGAAGGTCCAGTAAGTGTGAAACCCATTCAAGATCATATCTCCTACTGATGAGACAATCACCAAAGTGTCCCCAAATATCATTGAACAGCGATAAAGCAAAGACTGTTGGAGACTCATGGCTGAAACTTGGTGGACAAATCAGGCATAGGCTAAAGTTTATTTGTACCAAATATGGTCGGATTGCAGAAAGGATTGTGAATTTTATTAGCGATTCCATTGGTGGCATATTTTTTTTAGGGGGGGGGGAGTCACCCCATAGTCAAATTGCCCACTAAGAAGATCTTTCTACTAACATTCATGAGAGCCACACAATTTAAAAATAGCCAATGAAAGTGAGTTCATCTTTAGTAAATATATTTCCTATGAAAATCTTCTTTCAACTAAGATTCATCAGAGGAGTTTAACAGTCAGAATTTTAGTTAAATTGGGCAAACCGGCAACATTTACAATATTTATTAAAAGATTCAGAGAACGAACAAATAATTCCTTCTATTTATATCTCCTGTTTAAATGGTGAGAATTTATTCTATGAATCTTTTACAAACGTTGTAAGGATTTCATCAAATATATAAAGTGCCCCCCCCCCCTGTCACCCATGCAATCATTAATGAAATACACAATCCTTTCTGCAATACAACCATATTTCGTACAAATAAACTTCAGTTTATCTCTGACTTGTATGTCAAGTTTCTGTCAATAATGTTCACCAGGTTTCAGTCATATTTGTACCAAATATGGTTAAATTGCAGAAAGGATTGTGAATTTTATTAACGATTCCATGAGTTGCATTTTTTTTTGGAGGGGGTTACCCCATAGGAGTTCCAGAAAAAATTTGTATAATACTTGCAAATTATCTTGTCATTTTTTTTCTTTTCTTTGTCATATGTACTGTGGGCATTTGCCTTGTTGAAGAAAATACTTATTTCCCAGTGATACAATAATCATGTTTGCTAGGCCTGTTATAGGTATCACCTTGGTCATTCTGTATTATGTTGCTGTTATCCTAATTTTAACTTACATTCTAACATTACTTGAAAAATATTCTTAGCAGACAATTTACTAAAACGAACCTATTTCTATTAGCTATAGATAATTAAATATTGATTTGAGTAAATATAAATATGATTAAATAAAAATCCAGGTGTTTCTTTTTCAAACATCTTTCTTTTTGGATTGAAGATATAAAGTGATAAAAATTTAAATATACTTTTGGAACCAAAACTCAGAATAGTCATCAAGTGCATTTTTTAAAACATATATTAAGATGACTCATAAAAAATGGGGACTTGTTTCTCCCCTAGTTTTTTTTATGGTGTAAAACCTGTATTGTAATTGTCACAGATCAACAAATGTCAGGATTTTTTTTGTCACTTTTGTCTTCAGACCAACATTTTTTTTGGAAGAACCAATAAAATACTAAACCTGAAAATATTTTTTTCTTTCTTTCTTCCTTTTGTTTGCAGCCGATCACAGATTTCAAAACAGTCTAACATTTTCCAAATCTTTTGTGAGTCACAAAATCTAAAAAATATATTGAGGGGGAAAAACTGGTTTCTATCAAAATAAAAGGATTCAATATTTTCTTAATAAATAAACCACATAGATCTCATCAGATGGCATGATGAGATCTATGATCAAAACATGACTGCATTTCTGTAGCTATTCACTATATTTAATCAAATTCAAGGAGAAGCTGAAGGGAAATGGAGAAATAAGGCTGGTTAAGATTATAGGACGACAGCCCGAAGCCACCAAAAATATTAAAACCATTGTTTGTTTTTGTCATTTCTTGTTTGTTTTTTTAAGCATTTATAGGAATGAAACTTTTATCAAACCTTTTTATCTGAAATATTTAAAAAAAAAAAAAAAAAATTTGTTCTTAAAATGTATGCATGAGTTGTTTTTTTTTTATTGGTTTTCTGATTTAAGAAATTAATTAAATACTGATGATTTGTTCAAAAATTTTCAACCGTACAATTGAAAAAATATTTTTTCTATTAACAAAAATGTTTTATGCATTTCTATTAAAAGATATTAAATAAATCTTGTGTTTGTGATTGATTTTAATCAAATATTGCCAATAGAAAGAGTAATCAATAATGATTAAAAATTGTTTTTCTCACAAGCGTGATCCCCTCCCGCTCAAACATCTTCATAAAAGAGAAAGTAATTAAGAATTACTCATTTGTCATGGGTGGGAATAATGGCTCAAAGGTACAAACAAAATTGAATGGCATGAACGTTGATTATCTATCCCCAGAGATAATGGGGGAAAGGGAGACAGTTTATAAGAGACGAAACATCGGGGAAAGGGGGAGTAGGAAGAAGTAGAATTACAAATTTGAGGGCTTTAAAAATATCTATTCAATCTTAAAAAGTTTTTTAAAAAAAAATAAAGATCATTCACCTTGCTGGATGGATTTTTTTCTTTTTTTTTTCTTTCATCTTTTAAAAATATCTCAAATTTGTCAAATAGAGATTAAAATGAAAACGGTTTGAAAGCAAATAAAATCTGTTGAAAAAAAAAACGACTATAAAAAACAAAAACAAAAAAGAATCAAGGTTTTCATAAATTTCAATTCTTATTCTCTGATCTACCCTTGATGCATGTGCATTTCCAATCCGTTATTTAAGAAAAATAAAAGATCTTTTGAGATTTGGAGGAAACATTTCTTGACAAAGTAGATATTTAGAAAAAGAATGCACAGTTGGAAAAATAAACTTGGTATAAAAATTTGAATTTTGATCAATTATTAATTGGTCAACTTCAGACAAATTGAGTGCAACAAAAAAAACAAGAACAATAAAAAGAGTTCACCCCTTCCCATTTTTGCTAATCCATCTTTTTCTTTAAATAATAAACAAAATCAGAGAAAAAAAAAGGTATTTTTTTTATCTCTTATCTATAAATTCAACTTGCGACAGTTGATATCACAGTCAGAATCTGGTCAAAACTCAATAGACAGATAGAACGGCGGCAGCAGCAGAAACAAGTCTTTTTTGGTTTTTCATTCAAACACTAGTGTCACTAAAAGCATACATAAAATTCCAGCACAGATACACGCGATTTGGTTGACGGATTCTCTGAAAAAGATAAAAAGAAAACAGATTAACACAAGAACAATAACATATATCCTTAAAATAATATTATAAAATTGAATCTGTGCATTTATTGATGAAAATGCCACTTCAAACGTAAGCGTAACAGATCATAGACATTGCTATGAATGCTGTGACTATTTTACAAGGAGGAACCAGAGATTGAAGCTCAGTCGGGCACTTTACATGGAAATAATGATAGAGTAAAGAAAGACTAGAAACGTAATTAAGGCAATAGTTTTTATGTTTCAAATTCTTAATATCTTTATTCATGGCGTTTGCTTTAACTTTATTTATTTTATTTACTGATGAGTAACCATCACTTATCAAGGCTAAGAGCCACTCGAGTATAATGGTTAATGACTTATGAAGACGGTTTTGACAAGCGTTTATGGACATGAGATTTGAAGAGGACCATGCTGTAGATATCAGGGAAGTAATATTGTGGCAACGTGTTCCACAGACGGGAAGTTCTTGGAAAGAAACTTTGTTCATGGAAATTCTGTTTGATGTTAGGCACACAGCGGGAGACAGGAAAGCTCTTTGCAGTGGTGGTAATAAGACGAGTTCTTGCTGTAAAAGCGTTACAAGGAGGAACCAGAGATTGGAGCTTAGGCAAGCACCTTCCATGGAAATAATGATAGAGTAGAGAAAGACTAGTAACGTCTCTTCTATGAGAAAGAGGCTGTAAAGAAGAGAAGTGATCATCTCCCACGAGATTGTGAAGGCGATTTTGTACTCTGTCAGGTCAACGAGTGCTCTCAACAGCACCTCTCCAGATGTGGCAGCAGTACTTCATCATAGGACGTATCTGACTCTCATATAGCTAGAATATTGCATCAGGAGTCATACTTTCTGGAGCAGTAGAATGATCCAACCATTTTTCCAGCAACTTTAGCAAAAGATTGGATATAAGTTTTCCATTTTAGATCTGGAGTAAAAGTCAGTCCTCAGAGTTTATCAAAGCAAGGGCCTTTCTGAAGGAGAAAAATTTATTTCAACTGAGGCAAACAAAGATATGAGCATTGGTGATGAAAAGAGAGAATCTTGGTTTTAGGTGTCAAAAGTAACAAGTTACTTTTACTTAATTATTACCCCATCGCATCAAATCAAAAGTGACAGAATTAGCAAGATCTTGATCACCAATGCTCTTCAAAGTGCTGCCATAGACAGTTGTGTTGTCTGCATAGATGTCAATAAATGGTTCCAAAATATGATTTTTCCCTATTGCACCACATGTGCACCTCTATTCATGCATACATTTCTTGGTGCATAACTTTCTGGAGCGGTAGAACGATCCAACCATTTCTCCAGCGACTTAAGCAACAGATTTGATGTAAGTCTTCAATTTCTGAATCTTTATCATCAATGCTCTTCAAAATGCTGCCATAGACAGTTGTGTCATCTGTATAGATGTCAACAAACATGATTTGGAAGGTCATTGATGAAGATCAGGAAGAGGGTCGGGCCTAGAGTAGATCCTTTTATAGACCTATCAGAGAAAATGTGATGGTTAAGACATTTCCAGATATTTCATAGCTAGCAAGTTTGTGAAGCAAACCTTTGTTCCAAACTCTATCAATGGCCTTTGATATGTCAAGAGCTATCACTCTAGAAACAACACCCCCATCAATAGATTCACTGATTCTATGCAAAATTATGGTCAGCACGTCAGCAGTTAATTTTGCAGGACGAAATCCATATCGATTGTCATTAAGTATACTACTTTTGCTTAGGTGATTGACAACTTCTTGATTTATCCCAGATTCAAACTTACTCATGATGCGCAGGAGACTGATCGATCTTTACTAAGATGTAGAAAACCGATCTCCAGTATTTTTAAATACTGGGCAGACAACAAAATTTTCCAATTGTGTTTCAGCATTAGAAATTAACTTGAAAAGGGTCACTGCTGTAAAACAGACAACCAAGACAAAAACGAACCGTTTTTTTGTGACAATAAAGAGGAACACTCACCATCAGGAAAAAGAAGGAGGTGCTTTGCATGTCGTATGCAGATTTAAAAAGGGCTTCTCTTCATAGGTGCAGGTGTTTATGTGATTTGCATATGTGGATATAAATGAAGAGGACAGCTGGGAAGGAGCAGAAGCGATTTTGGATTGGAGAGAAAAAGGCAGAAAGTGGGTTGCTCGAAATTCAGTTCGGTTGAATTAGTCAAAACTTTTTCTTTAATTTTATTTTTCTGGCACAGTTAGGTAACATTTTTATTATCAACGAGCTGTACTTACCTGGCGTTGCCCAGGATGCACTGAAGTCATTTTAGATTTAAATTTTTATTTGTTTACACATTTTTAAACTCAAGGTAGACAACTTCAATTATATTCTTTAATTTAAAATAAGTTATCCCCCTTGCTGATTTTTATTTTTAGATGATTATTTAAAAATGTTTCATATTAGCAGTCGTTTGGGACGTACTAAGTAATTTAAAAACTTAATTGTAGCTAAGTATATTATTATATTGCCAAAACCATGATACAACAAGAACAAATGAAAATTGGTTAGCCAGAAGCAAAGTTTGACTTGTCAGCTTAGATGCTATTTGGGTCTGACTTTGAAAATCTGACAAGATAACTTTATATGTTAGATTTTTATAAACGATTCATTGGGAATAATTAATCAAAAGCAAACTGCACGTTTATGCCTAGCTGTAGAACCTCTATTAATCCCCTGAAAATAGCTGTTCATTTCATGCATATCTTTCACGTTAGCTTTTTCAGCTATTAAAATGTTGCAACTGTTGCATTTGCGTTTCGTAAAAACTGCATAATAATAATAACAACAACGGATTAAGTATAGTATTACAGGAATAACGTCTCCGAATTCGATTATCATCATATGTTATATGTTTAATTTATAAGTAGCTAACAGTGGCTCTCCTTTCATTTCACTAAAGTTAGTTTCATGTAAATTCTTCGAATCAATATTTTCGTTCTATATTTCTGAATTTTTGAGATGAGGATTGATAATTTGTATAATTTTGGTTATTCGGACTACATTTCTCATCTTGAGTGTTATCATCACAACGTTTCAGCTGCTGTAACCTCCGGCCTTCTTCAGGTGTATCTCTTTGAACTCGGGAATATTTCTGTCGAACTTGGGAATCTGGACGGAATTTTGAACGGAACCCTTTATTTAATCCACGGGGATAGCATGCTCTTGTTCCGTTAGCCATGACTGTAATAGTAATTCTTCATATCGCCCGCACCGAGTATTGAACCTTCAATCTTCAGATGACTATCACTTAAAACTGAATTTAACTTAGTACTATATCCACTGCGCCACGAGGATATAGTACTAAGTTATGAAGAATTGCATAAAAACCCACTGACCAGTGTGTCTATTATCTGGATTGAACATTAATTCTGTAGAATTTCAAGTGGTTTGCTTTCTCAGCAGTAAGTCTTGCCTTAAAGAGGCAATTACTTTTCCAAGTAGAGAAATCAAATGTTGGATGGTCAAACGCGAGCCAGATATTTTTCCCACCACAGACCTGTCGTCTGCATGCATTGCAATTATGCCCCCCCCCCTCCCCAATAAACATTGCAATGGCATAATTGCATTGACACACCAGTTCTCGTTAGATCACTGAAGTTAAGCAACTTGGAGCCTGGTCAGTACCAGATGGGTGATCTTTTGGGAATGACCGGGATTTGTTTGTTTGTTGGGGTTTAATGACCTTTCAACCCTTATAAGGTCATCTCAGGTCAAACTTTTTTTTTTTTTTTAAATGAAATATTATTGTACAAGTTGGTTTCTTTGAGAAACCCTATTATTTGAGACGGGGCTATATTTTCAAATAATTTTTTAATATTAGTTGCTTTGTAGTATTTACTGCGTATATGTGTATATTTTTTGCATTTAAGTAACATGTGTTTTATTGTTTGTCCTTCATTGCAGTAGTTACACCGAGGCTCTTCCTCTCCTCCCAGTAGGTGTATGTGGGCCAGTCTTGTGTGACCAATACGTACACGTGTCAACATGTGTCCTCCTTTTGGTTGGTCGTCATGTTTTGGTTTTCTGTTCCAACTATAGATCGATGTTCGTACAACTTGTTTTGAGGGGAGGTGTTCCATATTTCTTGCCATTTTGATTTCATGTGCTCCTTAACTTTTCCTTTGAAATCTGTATATTGGATTTTGATATTACTTATTTCTTTGTTAAGGGCTTTTTTGGCCCGCATGACCGGGATATACATGCAGCTGGGGACCACTTGTAAATTTGATATTCCCTGTAAACTTTATCCTTTGGAGGAAGCCGGCATAGCCCGCTCAGGGCTAATACCACAACAGGTATTACCAGTTCGTTATTTTTCGCTTATTGTGCACGTTTACATCGGGAATCCAACAAGAAAGATTTATTTAGAACTTTCATTTAATAAAAACGAAAAGTTGATGTAATTGACTGAACAATTTTTTGTAAAAAAGGTAAAAAAAATAAACAGTATTCCCCCCCCCCCCCCCACACTAAAGAAAAACTTTAAGAATTATTTTTAGTTTTGAAAGTTAAATGTAATTATGGTATAATATGGTCATTTACATCTTACATACATGTGTTTGCAATGTACACAGAACCTTCCTAAAAGACAGACAATTTATTACATAGAAAAAACGTTGAAAGCAAATTTCAAATCTACGGATAAATTGTTTGATTAGTTTAATGTTTAAAGGGTGATCAGAAAATACGTAAATAATTTGGTGTTAATTCTTCAATAAGTTTTTTCAAACATGACTGAAAATATCTTTTCCATTATAAACAAAAAGCACATGGACAGGGGAGATAAGTTTAAACTCATACATAATCGGCACCTGCTAAATTCAATAATTGCTATGTAATTCATACGAAATAAGAGAAAGTGAAAGATGCCGTACAAAGGAAAACAATGGAATTCTTACTGTGTTTACCGTGAGTAAATTATAAAGTAAAAAAGAAGAAATACACATATGCAGGGGAGATAAATCTTAAAAAAATTTTTTTTATGGAAATCGCTCCAGACAAGGCATGAAGCCACTTGATGTAAGGAGCTAACAAGAACAAATATGATTATCGCAAAGACAGGAGATGCCTATTGACCTTAGTCTTGAAAAGACCAAGGTTATAGGTAGGAGGAAACAGTCAGCAGGAAGAGAGTTCTACAAGCCTGCAGTTCTTGGAAAGAAGCTACTGGAATAGGAAGCTGTATTACAATGTGGTATCAAAACAGCAAATTGATGGAGACCGCTAGACCAACGAGTCAAACGAGCTGGAACAAAAGAAGCGGGGAATAGATCACATCATTCTGAAGAACACATACCATAATAGTATTTATAGAAAAGACTGAGACTAGCAACATCACGTCTGTGAGAGAGGGGGTGTACAGAAGAAGAAAGGATAGGGCCAATCAAATTACAGATATGTTTCTGCATCTTATCAAGAACCCTCAAATGGGACAGAGATTCACCGGCCCAAATATGACAACAGTACTCCATACATGGTCTGATTGTGGATTTGTAGAGATAATCTAAATTAATAATTAGAGGTGTCTTCTAAAATCAATAATGGCTATGTAGTTCATACATAAAAAAGAAAAGTAATGCAGTGTGTAATGAAGAAAACTAAATAACAAGATGTCGTCTGTTACAAATAAAAACAATGGATTTCTTATTGTGCTCATCATGAGTAAAATAAAAAAGTGCATTCATTGTTTTCATAAACACCACGAAATCACCACTACTTACCCAGCGATGAGATGTTGCTGGCCATTTGCATTTTCCTTACTTGTAGCAAATGCAGCGATCTGATTAGCTAATGAGCATAGTTGATTAACCAATCAAATTTAGTGATGTATATCGGGAATTGTGTTGTACTAAAGGAAATATCAGGCAGATGTAGTGTGCAGTCAATGTAAATTTCGAGTTTTATATTTAAAAAAACAGAGACCGATAATTGCTATAATTGACTTTCTAGTTAGAATAAAATATTGATTTTGTAGGACGAAAGCTATCGATGATAAACTTTGAGAATCCAACTGACTTAATTTTATATATTAGATTATCGACCTTGTTCAATCTCTTACAGAAAAGTATTTATCCATATTACTTATATAAATATTAAAAAAATGGAAATACTGCCTTCCTTTAGTTCAATTGTGACAGATGTTCTTGCAAATTTTGCTTGGCATTTACCCAAACGGATAAAATCGATTCTTAGTCTTAAATTATATTTCTTGTCTTGAAATAAAATTCTAATTAATTTTTAAAGTGTAGAGAATCTAAGTTTAATTCAATGTTTTAATCGCAGGTGACCATTTTATTTTTTTCTGGCACCAAAAATACTTTTACAGTTTTACAAGTTCCTTTGACCCCCTCTCCACCCCAAAAACAAGTTTTAAGAGAATTTAACAAATTTAAAAGCAATAATGAAAAAGATTAAAACATACTAGTTGATAAATTGTTATTCTTAAATAAAGAAAATGTCTATGAAAGGTAAACATTTGGCATAAAAATTCAATTTTATATATGTTAACAAGTTAATTAGAATTTTATTTCAAGACAAAAACGTACCATTTCAGATGAATAATCTATTTTATCTATTGTCCTCATAATACACCCCAAAAGATGGAAAGTTCCGGATGTTTTTTAGGGTGGGGGCTGAATTTCGTTTGTAAAAAATATGTCCACAGTTTAATTGAAAATTTCAATAAAGCTGATAATGAGTTTTGTAAGTGTCGTAAAATTTACTGGCACAAAAAATTCAAAATCTTTTGGGAATAGTAAACCCATAGGAAAAAGAAAACATATTTTAAGTTCTTACGTATACATATTATTATGAATAAAACAATCTTTAAACATCTGTTTCAAATTTTTATTAGAAATTGTCTATCAAAGAATTCAATTTAAATATTTATATCGAATATTTCACTGAAAATTATTCAAAAAATTTTTTTTTTTAGCTTTTAAAAACTTTTGATAATGCGAAAAGTTTATTCTGAAAAAAAAACAAAAACATATATATACATTTTTTTTTAACATAGTTCACCCCAAACAAGGCAGACGCCACTGTAGACGTAAGGGGCTACTGAGAAAAAGGGTGAAAGTTTAAAAAAAATTAAAAAAATTTTAAGGGGGGAGGGGCAACCTAAATTGGGAGCTGTGCAGCGAGATGTCTGTTTACATTAGTTTTAAATTTCTGCATGTCAGTACCGTAAGGAAAACAGAGAGCAGGGAGGGAGTTCCAGAGTCCAGCAGTACGAGGAAAGAGCTTTTCGGCATCTGGGGACCTCCACAGTGAATGGATGGGATTTGGCAGAGTGTCGGGTTGGTCTAGTGAATTTGCACCGTGGAGGCACCAGAGCAGCAAGTTCATCAGAGCACAGTCCATTGAAGTACTTGTAAAACAGGCACAAGGAAGCAACATTGCGGCGGTGGGATAGGGGCTGGAGCTTGGTGGATAGTGAGGGACCTATTAAGTTGGCGACTCTTTTTTGGACCTTGTCTAAGAGAGAGAGGCTAGTGGTTGATGCACCAGCCCATATGTGGCAACAATACTCCATGCATAGGCGGATGGTGGCTTTGTAGAGATATAAGATAATGTCAGGTGTGAGAAGTTTACTAGCATGGTAGAGTGACCCCACGTTCTTTGCAGCAGTCCTGGCAATGTCTTCAATGTATTTGTTCCAATTCATGTCATCTGTGAAAGTTAGGCCGAGGAGTTTGAATGATGAACTCTCAGGTAAGGTGTTATTTGCCATGACAATCGGTGGTTGAAGAGGTTTCTTGTAGTTATTGAAGGAAAGTAGCTTTGTCTTTGAGGCATTAAAAGTTACCATCCATTTTTTACCCCAATCCACTACAGACTGGAGGTCATTTTCTAAGGATTCAGCAATTGCCTCAGATATGTGTGCGTCGGTTTTGCCCACATGACGAGAGTAGAGCGTGGTGTCGTCAGCAAATATTCCTATCTCAGTCTCGATTACATCAGGGAGGTCATTTATGAAAATCAGGAACAGTAGAGGTCCTAGGATGGATCCTTGGAGTATACCAGGATTTATGTCATGTTGCTTAGATGAACGGCCATCGAGGACAACCTGGATCTTTCTTTTTGTTAGGAAGGATTTAATTATATTAAATATTTGTCCAGTAATACCATATCAGTGAAGTTTTAGAAGCCCTTCATGCCAGACCTTGTCAAAGGCTTTGGATACATCAAGCGCTACCGCCCTAGCTTCACCTGCCTTATCCAGTGTATGATACCTGCATTCAGCGATGACCGTTAGGATATCTGCGGTAGATCGTGCTTGTCTAAATCCGTATTGATGATTAAAAATAAGTTTAGCATTAGCTAGGTGCCGGACTATAGCAAGATTGATTAATGATTCAAAGATTTTAGCAAAGATCGGGAGTAGACTGATTGGATGGTAGTTTAGAGGATCAGATCTCCAGAATTCTTGAATACTGGTACCACAGAGGCAATTTTCCAACTATCAGGGAAGCAAGATTCAGCAAGGCATTTGTTGTATAGTTTGGAGAGGACAGGGGCCAGCTCAGCAGAGCATTTCTTTATTACTATTACTGGTATAAGATCAGGCCCACAGGCTTTGGAGGTGTCGAGGTTTTTTATGATGACTTTGGCCTGAGATGGGGTGATGACCAGGTTCTCAAGTGTGGCTTCAGTCCGCAATGGGAATTTGGGGAGGGGGTGGTTTGCCGAGTCCAAAGTGGAGTTTAAGCAAAACGCTTGGCCAGTAGTTCAGCCTTATCAGTTGCCGTGCAAACAACGTCATTGTGATTTGATAGCGGGGGAATTTCGATTGTCCATTGTTCATCACACTATTGTAGATTTTCCAGAAATCACAAGTACCTACTTTCTGTGACTGAATGCGTTTTTTGGTTATCTCTGTATACCTTCTCTTTGCTTCATCTATCACTACTTTGCAATCATTTCTTATCAAAAAAGTTCAACACATTTAAAACGTATTTCTTCATCTCAAGTTTAATTCAATTTTTCTTTTGTTTTATAATTTTCTCCTTTTTTTTTTCTTCTCACGAATTAAAAATCAATATTATACAATAACATTTTTTTTACAAATATGGAAGAAAGACATACTTTGCTATTATTGTTTGGAGTAAAAATTTCCAATTTTTAATCATGTGTTCATGATAAAAAAGTTATTTGGGAAACGAAAAAACAACTTTTAGTCGATTTTCTTTATAATTTCCATTACATTTTGGAAAAAGGCACTCATAGGGCATGTGTTTTAGTAAATCACTTCAATGATAATATTTTAAAACAATTCACAAAATAAATAACAAATCAAACAGGTCAAGCAAAGATAATCTTTATTTATATAAAGTTAGGTATGTGTATATGTTTATATATTTCTATGTATAGGATTCACTCCTAAACTAATTAATCGATCATTATGAATCTTGGTGTAAAGGTGGGTAATGTGGGATATATCTAGTTTAATTTAGTTTCGTCCAAAGGAGTAAAGATAGGGTGAAAGCTTCTCATTAAAATTCAGATACCCACGATTTTTGTGAAATTTTAATAGGTATTAGACATCAATTAATAAATATAACCTAAATTTCAGTTTCTTTGGAGTATTTTAAAGGCTTTTAGGGGCATAATATGAGCACAAATCAAATATTAAATTAAATAAACTATTCCAGATTTGTATTAAATTTAATCAATAGTCATGAGTCACTAATTAAGCAAGATTCCCCGAATTTCAATTTCTTCTTAAGACCCCTTAACTTTAAGTCTTAAACTTTAGATATTTTCTAGAATCAAAATCATGTAATGGACTTTGGTCAAAATTGGAATAAGGATTCTAGACATAAGGTTTAGTAGCATGATATTTTGATTTTAATCTTCATAAGGACACATAAAAGTGGTGCAAAACTGTTCTATCTTGAGAATTAATTTTACCCATACCGGGTATTCTTCTAGTTATATACAAATAACAATCTTCTCAAGTTTTATACTCATACTTTATAGTCAGGCCCGTCCATAGAAAGGTCCGTTATTTTTAGAAAGTCTTAAATGAGTACTTTTTAATGAACAGGATCATTTAAATAAAGTCCGTATCTTCACCCCCCCCCCCCATTTGGAAAGATGTAAAAAAAGACAGACCAAATATTGGCAAAGATATTACATTTTGATCTGAGCCGAGTTTTTTTATGTTGTTGACCTGATAATATCTTATTCGTATAAGGCTCAAGTTTGAACATTTCAGTAACCCGTGTTAAACTAACTGTGCATCATTCATCCCATGATGTGCAGAGGAAAGTCAGAGTTCCAACAGTATCAGGCATAAATTAGATAAATAATCTGAGAGTGAACTTATTAATTAAACATGGCTGAATAAATAGTTTCATAAACTGAAATTATATCAATAGGACAAACTCATATTTATTTTGATTGTTTTATGATAATTTGGTTTACAATAATAGTAAAATACTGGTATTTCTTAAGGCATATTTTTTATTGACAATCAAAAGATAGATTTTTTTAGTTTATTTTAAAAATTTGCAATAAGTTCATTTTGCGCTATGTAAATGTTGCTAAAATGACTTCGTTTGCATCAGTTGGATTATTCGGACTGCTGTTCTCATCTTTGATGTTATTCTCACAACGTTTCCGCTGATGTAACCTCCAACCTTCTTTAGGTGTGTCTTGTTAAACTCATCAATCTGTATGGATTAAATATAGGGTCCCCTTCAAAATTCCATACAGATTCCCGAGTTTGACATAAAAGATTCCAGAGTTCAACAAGATGCACATGAAGAAGGTTGGAGGTTATATCGGCCGAAACGTTGTGAGGATAGTATCCGAGATGAGAACAGCAGTCTGAATAATCCAAATTATCAATCCTCATCTCAAAAATTGCATAACATAACAGTCAGAGTATGTTTAATTAACAAATCACTCTCAGATCAGTTGTTAATTTATGGCTTATACTGTTGGAAGTAAGGTTGGGTTATTATCTTATGAACAAGCCAAATGAAATTATAGGAAGATCCATCTTGAATATTTGTTTTTTTGTCCAATCAAGTCCTGTTATGTTTTGGAATTTTTCAGATGAGGATTGATAATTTGCATTATTTGCATTATCTGGACTACTATTCTATCTTGGATACTATCTTAACAACGTTTCGGCCGATGTAACCTCCAACCTTCTTCAAGTGCATCTTGTTGAACTCTGGAATCTTTTATGTCAAACTCGGGAATCTGTATGGAATTTTGAAGGGGACCCTATATTTAATCCATACCGATTCATGAGTTTGACAAAACACAGCATGAAGAAGGCTGGAGGTTACATCAGCCAAAATGCTGTTAGAATAACATCAAAGATGAGAACAGCAATCTGAATAATCAAACTGATGCAAACAAAGTCATGTTGCTTGACTTCCTGCACTCTTGGACAAGTCGACTCCACTTCTCTTTTGCAACTTAAGGCTCATCATTATATTTAGTTTAACGTCCATTTTACATGCTGGCATGTGTTGGACAGGTTTTAGAAATCGACTTCCAAACTAAACTACCCCTGCCAGGTCTTTATTCATCCCTCTTTATTTCAAGTTTATTCTTATCACTTCTGCCCATGTTTTCTCTGGACTTCTCCTGTGAACCGAACCTGCTACCTCAACTATTTTACATCTACTAACCCAAGAACTCTCATCCATTATTTCAACGTGGCCATCCATACCATCAAAGTCTCATGTTTATTCTGCACACATCTCCTTATACTGTCCATATTTAATGTTCCTCTTAGGTAATCAGATCTAAGCCTGTCTTTAAGACTCACATTACACATCCACCGTATCATTCTCATATCATTTCTCTCCATATCCTCAACCCTCACTGTCCAGGTTTCACTTGCATGCATCATCACACTGTATACACATGCCTTATAGACTCTTCTCTTGGTCGACAATGGTAATGCTTTTTTTCCTTACAGTAGCCTTTGTCCATTCCACATGCTACTTCTGTCTAACCCAATACTCTGCAATGACTTATCCTCTTGCTACCGATGGCATACATGTCAACCGATTCACCAGACCATGCCACCTTTCGCAAATTCGTTTTCTGTGATTCCTCTTATAGTCTCAATTCTGTTATATCTGCATCACACCGTTATTCTTCCGTTATCTCAAGATACAATGCACGTACGTCACCTTTGAGGTAGAATGGTATCAGATTGGCAATATCCGTTATGTATCAAAACTTTTCCTGCCACTAGCTTGATTTTTACTAATCCAGACAATAACATCCCATTAAACGGAGACTGAAGAAAGATTCATAGAAAGCCCATTTGTTGCATATGCCAAGTTGAAAAGAGTGGCTTGATCTGGTGGATTGGTTAAGGTGTATGCCACTAGTAGCAGGAGGAGGAGGAGGACATGAGTGATGGGAAATAGCCATGAAAGGATTTTGAAAATGACCTTCATAAATAGATTTCCGAGTTACATCTCCATAGCTCTGCAACAGCTGCCTAGGAAATATGATATAGAGATGAGTGAACTGATAGTTCTCTTGGTAATTTATATATCAAAATAAATTACCGAGTGAACTGATAGTTCTCTTGGTAATTTATATATCAAAATAAATTAATGTCTGATTGTAACTTGAATCGCTTTATCACCTTTTTTTTCTTCTTCTCGGAATCACACTTATCTGTTAATAGCATTGTCGACATGGCTCTGAACTCATTTTGTCATTCATAGCACTCGCATGCGGGTCTCTCATAACACAATCATTTTGAATGGAAACTTCTAATCAATGTTTTCACTGACCACAAATTGTACTTTGATAGGAAATTAAAATAAACTAATACCGCCTAATTCAGTGATTGAACTCACTACCTTCAGATTATGAGACTGGTGTTTTTAATAGTTCTGACACTCCTGTTCATTGGAAAGGTTCAGCTGATGGAAAAAGTCAAACTCAGATTATATCAAGCAGAAATAGTTTTTTTTTTTTTGCTGTCAAAATCTTCAAGAGTTGCTCAGCTGTGAGAGAAGAAACTAAAACAGGGCTTAATCTCAATCAGAAGCTATTTCGGTAGTGGTGAATGGTGGAGAATATTAACTTAAACTAGGGGTGGGACGTGGGTGAAAATTTCAGATTCATGCGAGTAGTATTTTTTTGTGTTCATTTATACATAAATAACACTAAACAATCAAACATTTTGAAAATTTTACAAAATTCAGAAGGTGCAGGCCAATAGTTTTTGGCTATTTTACATTCATGAAAACCCTTTCACAGCCTGAAAATGGTCCTAATTTAAAGTACTATATCAGATTTAACCATCTATATCCATTCATAGCTTTTGAGGATGTTTTAGGACCGGCAATGTAGCATGAAACCACTTTTTCACCGAAAAATGATGGATTTTGAGTCCCGTGGAGCCCTAACGGCTATTTTTGGCCTGCACCTTCTGAATTGTGCAAAATTTTCAAAATGTTTGATTGTTTAGTGTTATTTATGTATAAATGAACACAAAAAAATACTACTCGCATGAATCTGAAATTTTCATCCATTACGTCCCACCCCTACTTAAACACAGATGGACTTTCTGCACTGTGAACATCGGTATTTTACTGGCAACTTATCTTTACTTATAACTTGAACAAATGAGGGTTTTTTTTTTTGACAAAAAATCATTAATCACATCATTCATTGTTATAGCTCGATTATTGCTTCATCTACATAAACATGAGAGACGTGTGTATGCCTGTGTCCGCTAACTTGTTTTAGGTTAGTTAATTTAAAAATGTGAAATTTGGTAGGAACAATCTCGATTTAGGCAGTGATGAATAAAGGGGAATATTAAATTAAACACAGATATCAAAACAATGCTGCAGTGAGGAAGAGATATATTTAGTACTGGAAAGCAACCATTATATACCTTAAACAACAAGCTAGAAGGTGCGAATGAGGGTGTTTAAATACAACATAGTTTGCAATGATTTTCTTAATGAATTTGTTGCACAGAGAACATCCGTATTTTACTGGCAACTTATTTGTAACTTGAACAAATGAGATTTTTTGGGGGGAGGACAAAAAATAATTGATCATGTCGTTCATTATTATTATAGCTCGATTACTGCTTCATCTATACAAACATGAGAGACGTGTGTATGTCTAGGTTAGTAGATTTAATATTTATTTATATATGTATTATGGAAGATCAGAACAACATTGGTACCTTCGGTTTCAAATCCAAACAAAGGGGACCAATTGTTGGTCTCCTATGCCGGACCCTTTTAAGCCTCTGTTTATATGTGTCTCCCTGGAAAATAGCGGCTTGTGCACAGTGTGACTTTTCTACGATATGTCAATCCACAACTTTATTTTCATTTTTGTTATTTTTTTTTATTAATTCAATGTTTCTACCTGCAAATTTTACCGATATATACTTTGTGCGAAAGTAAAAAATTTTTTTCTCTTTTTTTCTTTGATCTATGACTATGTAGTGTGACCTCCAATTGAAATTGGATTTGAAACCGATGTCGTTCTGATCTTCTGATCTTCTGTAATACATATATAAATCTCGCTCTCTCTCTCATATATATATATATATATATATATATACACACACACGGTGAACCCTCAAAATGCCACCAATGGAATCATTAATAAAATTCACAATCCTTATTACAATCTAACCATATTTGGTACAAATAAACATCAGTCTATTCTTTACTTGCTCACCAACTTTTAGTTATGAATATCCAACAGTCTTTGTTTTATAGCCGTTAAATGATAAACACATTTGAATACAACATGCAAAATTGTCAATGACTCTGACAGACTCATCTCTTGGCACTACCTTGATTTTAGCTATGATGGGAATAGTCTGGAGATTGTTTTGATAGACATTATCTATAAGATAACCACACAAATAAAAATCTGTAGGAGAGTCAAGGACCGGTAAGTGTAAAGCCCATTCAGGATCACACCTCCTCCAGATGAAAGGATAACAAAAGTGTCCTCACATATCATTGCACGGCAATGAAACAAAGACTATTGGAGATTCAGCTCCAAATTTAGGATGACCTCCTAAACTTTCACCCTAATTCTCAGTAGCCCCTTACGTCTACAGTGGCAACTTGCCTTGTTTGGGGTGAACTAAGTTATATAAAAAAAAGAAAAAAAAAGGGACATAACTCTTGATGGTAAAAGTTAACAAGCAGTCAAACTTTAAGGGAGTGTATTGCTCCCAATGCACCAAACTTTACTCTGGCTTATTTCTCAATTACACTATCTATCAACATTTCTCCACCGTCAGCAATATTTCTCTTTTTCTGCAAACAGTATTGCAGAACACCAAGTCTTTTTTTTTTCGTAGTAAAACATTTTGGTACTTGTAAAGACTGAGTAGCCAGAGAATTTCACGTAGCATGCCCGAATGCTGCCGATGCAAAGTTCACAGAAACTGGTTCAGGATCGATAGAAGTACTAGGAAGTTTTTTTTTTTCAACGTTATTTTTGGTGAGGGGGGGGGGGCTAAATTAAAAAAAAAAAACCAAACCTAACCTCGATTTACATTGGCATACTTTAGTGTCATATGTCTTTTTAGATTTTTTCTTCACGCCATTCAAATTTCCTATCACTTGTTTAACTCATGTAAACATGTAACATCATTTATTCGCATCATCTGACTTACTTCAGACTCTTGAATAATCGGGAATCTTTGTCAATATTCGTTACTGACTCCATAAATACCGAAATCCTCTGGGTACCGATTCCGTACAAGTACCAATATTTCTTTCACAAACACTTACCTTGGTTTCTCTTCTTTTACGAGTTCAGGAACTATTGTAACTAAGGCGATATAAATAAAACCACCAGCAGTAAATGGTAAAATCCAAGCTGTTTTAATCCCTGAAAAAAAAAAAGAAATGTAAAATAAGAAAAGATATTCACGAATTGTGGGGAAAAGATAGCCGATCTAAAGTAGTTTATTTTACGGCATCACAGATATCAAAATACAATATCAATTATCAAACATATCTCTATTTATATAAAGTTAGGTATGTGTATATTTTTATATATTTCTATCTATAGGATTCACTCCGAAACTAATTAACTGATCATTATGAATTTTAGAACACAGCTGCTAGACATAAAGGTGGGTAATGTAAGCTATATTTAGTTTAATTTAGTTTTATGTAAAGAGGAAAAGAGGAGGTGGAAACCCTTCATGAAAATTCAGATACCTTTGATGTTTGTGAAACTTTAACAATAGCTATTAGACATGAATAAATATAACCCAAATGGCAGTTTCTTTGGAGTATTTTAAAGAGGTTTTAGGGGGTATAATATGGGCAAAACCTCCCATTTGAAAAATCAAATATTTCAGATTTGCATTAAATTTTATCTATAGTCACAAGACATCAATTAAGCAAGATTCCCTGAATTTGAATTTCTTCTTAATACCCCTTAAGTCTCATAGCATTATAAGTCGATAGCATATTTTGTTGGACACCTAATTTCACACCTAATATGCTTATTTGTGGGCCAATTTTTAAAACAATTATATGGATGGAAAGAGAATAAAATAAGCATTCCAATGATTTCGTGTGCCTTTATACATTGAACATTTTTATACTCCAACTTAACGTATTAAAAAATGGTCAAAGCTGACGATAACAAAACTGGAAACTGTTTTATGAATTTAAAAATTTCATACGTTACATTTCGATTAAAATACACAGGGTTAAATTTGGTTGAATATTGCTGAAGTTTCACAGGCTATTTAAACTTAGATGACTAATTCTACCAAACTTTGATTTATATTTCTATGACAACTAGAAACAAAGTTACAACCGAGCAAAGTTTACAAAGAATATTTCGAAATTGATACGGTAAATCGATGTATATCATTAGGTTTCCTATGGATAAAAAAAAATTGTGTTAACATTTCATGTTTAAAAGAATTTTGTCTTTTATTTTGAAAAATATTTATTTAAATGAGGTTCCTGTTCTATATTCGAAGGATCACGGGTCGTCTATGATCTATTTTAATGGATGATGTCATAAAGAATCTTCACAATATGTATGATATAATGTGTTACTTTGAAATTTATAAATCACTAGCAGGACCCGTGTCCCGACGTTGCCCGGGGAAATATAACAGCCTGATTTTAATTTATAAGTTAAATAAATAGATTCAGAAAATAAATCATTTCACTGGAAGTAATTTAAGTAATTAAAATAGGATTGATGTTTTACCTTCTGGTGCCAATATGTATAGACATTGTGGAGAGCCTACCCTTGAACATCCTACATAAAACTGCCCATGGCTAAAGCAAGGTGAAGTCAAGTTTAGACCAACCACTGCCAATGATTGTCCTTGGGACTTGTTAATTGTCATGGCAAAACACAATTTAACTGGGAACTGAAGCCTTTTAAATTCTATTGCAGAATCCGACGGAATAATGGGTATTCTGGGAAAGAAGGTCAGTTTGCCCCTTGCCACACCAGTTAGTATTACAGCTTCTATCACATGAGGTTGCATGCGTTTAACACAGTCTCGTTCCATTACATAGCCTTGGAGCATCAAGATTCCGGAGTAACATAATTGGGCATCCAGCTTTCAGCTTTAACTTGTGTGTTGGCATACCAGGCAATTCTAATGAATTTAAAAATTCTGTAGGGTATTGTACAGCCTGGTTGTCATCAAGAGTAGAATCCACAGAAGTGAAAGTTTGTTCATCACCTGGAATTTCATCAAGCAGTTGTTGATTGATGACATGTACCATGTCATTTTTAGGAGCTAGAATTGCTCTCTCCGTTAGCCATTCAGGATGCACATAGTTTTCGGCTATATTTGGATAAACTTTGCTACTAAGTTCTGTGAGTGATGAAACAATTGAGCCAATACCTGGAGTAATAACAATCGTACCATTGTTGGTTGTTGCAAGCTTGCCATCACCTATTTTTAGGAGTAGGGAGGCAAACTCACCACCCATTGGGTCACTATTGAGATGTACACGCATGTTTGTAAATAACGTTATAGTCTTAATGTACTTCCACAAATATGACAATTTAATGCAAGCATTAAGTTCGTCAGCGGGACTTCCACGTGGAACAATAGGAAGCGTTTGTCGGAAGTCACCTGATAATAAAAGTGTTATGCCACCCATAACAATATCACGTCTCTTGAGATCACGCAATGTTTTATCTAGAGCCTCGAACGCTTGTTTATGTGCCATTGTACATTCGTCCCATACGATCAAGGAACAATTCTGTAAAACTTTGGCTGAATCTGATCATCTTTCTATTTGACAAATTGGATCAGCATCTTTTGTTAAGGATAATGGCAACTTAAATGTGGAGTGAGCTGTCCTACCACCAGGAAGAAGAGTGGCTGCAATGCCCGATGATGCCACTGCCACAGCTATTTTGCCTTCTGACCTAACTTTAGCAAGAATTAATTTGGTAACAAATGTCTTTCCTGTACCTCCGGGTGCATCAAGGAATATCAGGCCACCTTGCTGATCTTCTACAGTATTAACTACAGTACGAAAAACATGAATTTGCTCATTATTTAGTTGTGCGATACCATCTCGAACAATTGATGCTTGCTCATGAGGTTGATAACTAATTTCACGTGTCCATGCAGTAATGACTGGATGTGTATTAGATCGATTAGGTGAGGTAAGACCCAATTTTGTCAGTGTTTTACCATTCATCTTATAAGTCATATCTTCGATATGAACTAAAGCAATATTGAAGATGTCGTCTGAAAATGTTATATCAACTTCAGGCTGCTGATTGCGTTTCCTAAGAAGGAAATCTTCACTAAAAGTTTCTTTGTGTGCATCCCAAAGTCGTTTTGGATGAGACACTGCACATGATGTCAACATGATGGCAAACAAATGTCTCAAATTGTCTGCAGATTCAGATATAGATGCTTCCTGTAGTGTCGCATCCCAGTGGTTATCATCTTCAAGTAGTCCATGTGCACTACATGCATCCCTGAATGTAGTCACAACTTGACCATTGATCGTTTTTAGGTCATTAAAGCTCTGTGGACCTCTAACATTGTGTAGAAGCAGTCTCAAACAGAAGCAGTCAAATTGATTTGGATGCACGGTGTATACCCTGCCCAAAACTTCTGTTCTTTTAACACACGGATAGCCTGGAACTGGCTTACCCTGTAATTGTCGCTTGAAGACCTTAGTTTTACTGTCCCAGGTATAATAAAGTGGAACTTCCGAGTAAAAAAGTGTACGTGCAAAAAAATCTGTTTGACACAATTTGAAGAAAGCTGTTAGAGTGGTTGAAGATGGATTTGCAACTCTATCTGCTGCAGTACTTTCAGTAAAGTATATACGCTGTCCATTTTCTAGATGAACTGATAGGTGAATAACTGGGTGATGATGTATATGTATGTGAAAGTTAAGTATTCTCCAAATGGCTTCATTGGTTGATATGTAACGTCCTGTTTCGTATCTCTTAACTTCATCATGAGCATTACTTTCAATTGTGAAGATAGCTTGATCACTACCTTTATTTACATATTTACAAATGTATTTTATTGATTTCACGCTGTTGCAGTATTCAACATTGATATGTGCATCAAAAATCTTACAAAGCAGTTTATTATGTGGTACAACCCATCGGTTGTCTACAGGAACTGTTATGTTGCCAGGTAGGGTAACTGTTGTCTCAAAACCTCCAGCTAAAGGAGATAGTCGTCGATATTGTGGGTAGCCATTTGTATTCGATTGAGTTTCACTCAAGAAGTGTCTGGGATATCTCTTACTGCAGTGTCCATCTTTGAGACAGAGTGAACATCTGTTTATGTTTCCACAAGGTCCATGAATCATATGGTGCCTAATGATATCATGTAAAACCGGATCTGCCACTGGATCCGGAATTTCCGCACTGATAACTGAATCTATGTCAGAGGATCTCAATTTTTGTTGAAGCCAAACCAGACAATGAGCATGTGGCAATCCTCTTTTCTGCCACTCAACAGTGTACATGTATGCTATGACCACTCCGAAAATGTTTCCTTTCGTTAGGAGTTGGATAAGGATACCTAGCTTTAGATGGAAAACTCTTGCTATGAGGTCATGACGATCATGTGGTTGTTGATTCGGAAGGAGTTCATTCACAATCTCAGGCCACTTCAGATTGCAGGTAAAAGTTATAAAAAAATCCGCAGTTCCATATTTTCTCACATACACCATCGCATCTTGCGTGCGTTCATGCATATAGCAAGGTCCCCCGAGTAAATGTTGCTGGTAGGATTGTCAGTTGGCCAACATTGTCAGTATTTCCATCAATACTTAGTGAGTCCCTCAAGTGAATGTAATCAGCAACTCTCAACTCCTTTTGATGTGTCTTAATGTAAGTAAGTCTCTCATGCTCTATTTTTGCATACATATCAACTATGTACTGTTGAAATAGCTTCCTACATTTAAGCAGCATGTTAAAACTTCCGTCACGGACCATAATCCTATATGCATAGAAATCATTACAAGAAATCTTTTTTCCTACTACTAACTGAGTGGTGTGAGGATTTGTTTTCCAAACAGTGAAATGATAGCCTTCTTGACCTGTTCAATGAATGATCGGGTACTGTAAAGCATCATATGCCCGATTTGTTTCAGAGATGCGCTGAAGTTGTTTGTTTCTAAGATGCAAAATGATGTCCCGATGATGAAACTCCTGACCCACTATTACAACAGCAACTTCACGTGCCTCGGGAGCATTGAAATGTTGTTCATGTTCTCCTGTAGGAGTTTTGTCAGCATGTATAACCACTTTCAAGTCATCACCTCCATTATGCTCCATCGCCATCTTAAATTGTTGGATATATAAATTTTCTCTGTGAAGCATGCTTTGCAATGCAAGAACAATATCTAATTTAATGTTTGAGAAAGAGTTATATCTAATCGCCGCTTCTTGCTGTTCATCACCCAGAAAATATATTTGTAGAAACTGTGGAAATTCCCCTTTGATGGGAAGCAAGGAACCCACTCTATGTCAAATCTGGCCACAAACTTTAAATGTAGGCATATAGCCCTTTTCACGTATTTGTTCAGCGCCAAAGCTTGTCATACTGAAGCAGTTGTTATAACTCCGAATGTTGTTCAGGAAATGTATTGAATAATGTGAAGTGTTATCAATAAGGGATTTTAATGGTTCCGGGGGTATACCTAAATCTTGAATAATAACTTTGCCCCCAGAACAGCACATACCTGGTGACTCCCTAATCCATTTTTTAGCGTTACATTTCGTACACGTTTTTCCGTTGTTCATTGTGCCTATTTGAATGTCTCGGCGTAGGTGATAATTACGCGCAACATCATAATTGCGGCCTTCATGCCACCAGAAATTTGCTTGAGGAACCGTACTAATTGATGTATGTAGCTGCATGGCTTCAAATGTTAGTGTATATAATATGTTTCTGATGTGTATCAATTGGGCAAATGGAGGGGGGCATTAATTACTATTTAAGTCACGTAAATTCTATTTCCGTATGAAGCTTGAAAGGCAAACAAATCTGATATGTTGGTCAGTAAATACTACTGGAAGTTATTGTAGTAAGTGTGAAAAAGAAATATTGTTGTCGTCGAGTGGTGAGAAGAAAATGTATTTAATATAAGGGCAGCAGTTTTTTTTGGGGGGGGTTGATTTTAATGTGGCTTTGTAGGCCTCTTTAATTTTCAAAGGCCCCCTTATCACAGAGCGAGTAAGTGTTTATTAAAAAATTTCAGCAGTTGTTTTATTTTTTTTTTTTTGTGAGTTTAATGTTTAATTTTTTTAAATTTATTATAATGGAAAATATCCGAATGTGTCAAATTTTTTTTTTATCGTGTAAAGTTGTAATGCCTTAAGAAGATGTATATCATATTTAATTATCGACGTTTACGAATTCATATTTGATTATGTCGGATGAGTTTTTATACTAAATTTTATACTTAAAAATATTGTAATATTATTTATAATGGGTGGCACGTTATTATGTAGTCGCTGTCTTATATATTTAGGTGGGTGTGGGTGGGGGAACATTTCTTCCATTTACACGGATTTTTCATGTTTGCCATTATTTTACGTAAAGGACAGCTATTACATAATAACGTGGCACCTGATATACTCTTTATACGCAATTAGAAGTTTACAAATAATTATGCAAAATTCTGATACTTTATATTATAAAAAAGGAAAAAAATAAAACTTTAAACTCAAAAAATAAGAAAAGAAACAATACAAAAACCTTAACAAATTCTGATATTTTACTGTAATAAATAAGGGTAGTTCTGCATTTCAAACGTCACTTGGACTTAATAATTGAAGAGTTCCATTCATTCCACCGAGTCAACCGGAAGTGCCAGACAATGTAAAGTCATTGATTTTTCTTATTGTATGAATAGAAAAGTTTCGGAAAGTAGGCAACAGTAATTTCTGAAGTGAAAAATTATCAATTAAATGAGTAGTTAGTGTTTTTTTTTTATTGTAAGAATTCGAATTCTATGAAAATTATCAATAGTGATCGTTTAAAACGATTATAAGAAAGTTCAAAATCTGTATAAGTAACAGTTGTTTTAACTTCATGTAAATAAGTAAAACGTAAATGTTTATATTAACTGTTAGAGTTGATTTTATTTAAAAAATTATTATAAAATGAAATATCGGAATTATTCAGTTTGTTTTTTGTAGAAGTATATCATATTTAATTAGCGACGTTTACAAATTCGTATTTGATTACGTCGGCTTAGTTTTTTTGGGCGGCACGTGTAATGTCCGTTACGTGTAATGATGACGACAATAGAAAATCCGTGTAAATTGAATACATGTCCAACGTTTGAAATACAGAAGTATCCTTATTTAAAAGTCAAGGATATGTTCTTTTGAATTGGTTTTCTTCTCATAGTCGGTAACTGAAATCCCATTTGTAAAAAGTATATGGTTATTTTATTTACAACAATTTAAAAAAAAAACCCAGTTCGGTTCAAATAGTGTAGAAGTAACATGTTTGTTTTTAAATTAAGTGATAGGTATAATTATTGGTATATATTGATTCTTGAGTTGTATATTTCGTAACATAATGAAAACTTAAATGTTTTTATCGTATATTTTAGAGTTTAAGTTTTTTAAATATTTGTTTTATGTAATCGGTGTTCGGTACGTGAATTTTTATCTTATATTTTAGAGTTGATTTTTTTAAATTTTTGTATTATGTAATCGGTGGTCGGTACGTAAAATAAGGAAAGAAAGTTAAAAATATGTGTAAACTTATGTTCAGGTTAATGTAATCTGTTATTCGCTAACGTGTAAATACTACGTACGAAGATTAATGGAATGTCATTCGCTTATTCTGTAACGGTTTTTTGTTTGAACATAGTACGTTAGTATTGTAGCAGCAATTTTAAGAAGTGAAGTAGATGAATGTATAACGGAAATATAAATAAGAACAGGAACGGTATATTACCTGAAGAAAAGTTTGATCGGTAAGGGGAATCGCTATAATTGTTTAAGGGTAGTGAATCTGGCAGGCGTTTAGTGATCTGTAGTTGGTGGTTGAGGCTTAGAGTAGAAGCCGTAATTCTGTTTTGGCAGAAGTGACGTAGGCAGATGTATTGAAGGGAGCGTCTGTTATATTTGCTGTGCAACGTATGCTTCTGTGTGGTGAGGTGAAGGCATATTTAACGTAAATAATAAGGTGTAAATTGTGTGAAAGTATCCGTTGTGTATTTGGCCCCGGTGTAGACTGGTAGCGTGGGAGTAGTAAAATGTTAGAGAGACATGTTCTTGCTACTACCTGTATGGTGTCTGGTTTGGGGAGAGTGACTGAGTGAGGAACGAAAGTAACAATTTGCCCGAGGTGGATGTAAGAGTGTAGAGTTTGCTAAGAACACGCTCGAGCGAATAAGCTTGATGTTGTAGTGATTGTAGTAACCTATTGAGTTCGAGTTTATTTTCCTATTCGACGCGAAGGTACAGGGGAAAAAACGTCTTTACTTTATATATAAGATAATTTATAATTCATGGCTTAAGGTAAAGAGATACATTAAAAATGTGACTGCATAATCAGAAAGAGCACATAATTTTACGTAAGAGAGTTTCATGAGAATAGCTTTAAAAATAAATAAATGGTGGAGAAATTAGTGAATATCTTGAAATGATGAAGTTCATATTTTGGCCCACTTTTTTAAAGAATTTATTAAAGAAAAATGTCCACAGAAAAACACAAATTTCGGCACTTTAAATTCTTACAACTTTTGAACCACTGATGGTATTTGCATAATTCAAACGGTTTTGGGCTTCTTTTACACAGTTCTTTTCATCCAAGTTGATAAAATAACAATTAGCTAAAAAGAAACCAATCAACTTGTAATTCTAAGTCTTATTTCTTAAATTTTAGACATTTTTTTAGAATCAAAACCATGTAATGGATTTTGATCAAAATTGAAATAAGGATTCTAGACATAATGTTTAATAGCATATGTTGATTTTAATCTTCGTAAGGGGACATAAAAGTGATACAAAACTGTTCTGTTTGAAGAATTTTACACAACCTGAGATAGGTATTCTTCTGCTATTATATATAATGGATTAAACACTATTACTATTTTATCCAAGGTGGGAGTAAATCGTGGGTTCATACCTTTCCCACTGTTATTAGTTTTGAATCAAATAAAATGGATTCTTTTGGATTGAAACTTGGCATAACTAATTCCATAGTCTATGACAGCATCCATTAGCTCAATAACACACTTCCTTTCATAAATAATAATAATACTCCCCCCATGAAATTGTCAATAAAATTCACAATCGTCTCTGCAATCCAACCATATTTGATACAAATAAACTTCAGTTTCTTCCTGAATTGTCCACCAAGTTTCAGTCATGAATGTCCAACAGTCTTTGTTTTATCTCCATTCAATGAATTGTGATCCTGAATGGGCTTATCACTCACTAAACTTCAACCCTCCAGATTTTTATCTGTGTGATTATCTTAAAGATAATGTCTCACAAAACAATCCTCATATTATTTTTAAACTGAAGAGGGCTGCCATCGCAACCAAAATCAGGACAGTGCCAAGAGAGGAATGTGTCAGAATTATTGACAATTTTGCAAAGGTTTTAAGAATTTAAAGTGTCGAAGACTGCTCATTAGAAAATAATTTATGGCTTAAATTCAAGTTTAAAGGCGAGAGTCAAGTTTATGGATTTTTCCTACTCATAAATCAAAGAAAAACACAAATCTTTTTTTTATGTACCACTGTGGTATAAATGAACCATATAATCAAGTATCTCGACACACATTTGATAAGAAGGTGACATATGTGCCAATAAAATCAATAAGAACCTGCAACATGTTGTCTTTTTAAAGATAATTTTGTGAGACACTTATCGCCATAAAATGAATCAATAGAAATATTAAAACAAAATGTTGAATCAGTGTAATTCTAGATGGTGCAGAAAACAACGAGGAAATATAGAACAGGATTAGTGATGGGACGATTCAAATATTTTCCCGATTCCAATACAATTACCGATTCTAATCCTTTTTAAATCTCTAAATATTTAGCTATAGAGGGTTTTTTTTTTTTTTAAATTTTCGGATTACCATGTAATATGTACAATATTTTTGCAAACGTAAAAATACACTTGTGGAGGTTGATCTAAGTTTTTTTTTTTAGTTCACCCCAAACAAGGCAGGTTGCCACTGTAGACGTAAGGGGCTACTGAGAAAAAATGGTGACGGTTTGAGGGGGGGGGGGTGTCAACCTAAATTTGGAACTGCGCAGCGAGATGTCTGTTTACATTAGTTTTAAATTTCTGCATGTCAGTAATTCAGGAATGCAGTTTTAGTTTTACTGGTAGTTTAAAATAAATAAATATTTATCAATTAGTACCAGCAATGGAAAATTTTGTCTTAAAAAAAACAAAACAAAAAAAAACAATTAAAAGAATCGTTTTTGGAATCAGAAAATAGGCACAAATTTTTCCGATTCCGATACCTCAAAAAGTTCTGATTTTTCCGATTCCTGATTCCGATTGATCGTTTCAACACTAAACAGGATACATCAGGCGATTGGGCCCTACGAAGACCTCTTGAAGTGATTTGTAGCAAAAGAATGATTTGATTTTTGTTTGCCATACATTAGAATAAAGATGAAATAGAATGTAAAGAAAGCACACAAGACTGTGATAAATGATAATATATGTATTAAATAATGATACAAGAAATGTCTTTGCAAAACTAAATGTGTTTGCAGCTAAATTAAAAGACAAGGATCGAGAAAATGTGTCCCTTTAACGTCTGAACTAAATGGCCTCCTGAATGCATCCGATTTAAGTAAAGCTAATTTAAAAAGAGAAGTTTCCTTAGCATCTTGTCCGAGCTGAGATCACATTCAATAGAAGATGAAAGAAGGTTTTTTGCCTTCATCTCGCCCAAAGTAGGTGCTTGTTAATTGGTCAAGGAGAATAGTTTTTCTCAATAAGATAGGACTATTTTAGAATACAAGGGAGGTAATTAAAATAATTAAATAAACAAGGAAGATAATCTATTTTAGACAGGAGGAAGTAATCTTATTTTATACTTTTGACTAAATTAAAAAGACGCAAACTGAAGTGGTATAGGCACATCACACAATCGACAAGGCTTGTCACGAAAATCCTGCAAGACACGGTGCAATGAAGGGAAGAGAGGCAGAATATGAATGAGATGGCAATATTCCGAAATGAACAAGACTAAAGTTAAGCGACATTATGAAAATGTATGAGGAGAGATGAATGAAGAGAACTGGTTTCATGCTTTATGCAATCTTCTTCCGGTCAGACGATTGCATGAAGCGTGTTTAAATATTGAATACTTTTTTGTAAGAACAGTACAAAACAAACATAAATTGTATATATATATATATATATATATGTGTGTGAAAAATGACAAACGGAAAACAGGTTAAAATGCAGGAGAAAAACAAAAACAAGAGATTTGACTGGTTTCATTCGTGTTAGCGAACGTCTCCAGAAAAAGTGAAGATTTGGAAAAAATTTTATTTTGAAGACACACACATGGGAGAAGGAAAAGATGATTCGATTGGACCATATAAGACTTTAAGTGACATATGATCCAATCAGATCATCTTTTCCTTCTCCCATAAATAAATTTTTAACAAATTAAGAAATATTTAACAACCAACTTATAATACTTGAAAAAAAAAAAAAATATATATAAATATATATATTTATTGATTTCTGATTGGAAAATACTATTCAAGCAAAATAATGACTAGATAATCGTTATTTGGACTCTGCTCAGTCGGAAATAACGGTTATGCTAACTTTAAACGCGGTCATACAGAAACAAATAATTTTGAACGCTCAGATCCCCCAAATTTGGCTGTAGTCCTGGAAAACATAAAAAAAAGTCCATCAACTAGGTTTAGCTGATTGTGAATTGAAGATATCAGAAGCAGTGTATTCACGGTTTTGCATGAACATTTGACGATGAGATAACTGTGTTCAAAGTGGGCGCCGCGTTTATTCACAGTTAATCAAAAACAATAATGCATCGATGATTCAGGGCGTTGTTTGCAATAGTTTCAATGCAAAAAAAAAGAGGGTTTGCATCAATATGTGTCAATAGATGAAACCTGGATACACCACTTCACTCTGGAGTAAAATCGGCAGTCAGCTGAGTGGACAGCAGCAGGTGAAAGCTGTCCAAATCGACCAAGGATGCAAACATCCTCAGGCAAGGTTTTGACTTTTGTTTTTAGGACGCGCAAGGTATTTTGTTCATCAATTATCTTGAGAAAGGAAGAACCATCAATCGTAAATATTAAATAGCATTATTAGTGCATTCGAAGGAAGAAATCGTCATAAAAATGGCCACAAATGAAGAAAAAGTGCTCTTTCACCAAGACAATGCACCATGTAATAAAAGTCAATAGCAACGATGGCAAAACTACATCAATTGCACCCTCTCTATTCTCCAGATCTGGTACCCAGCGACTACTGAATGTTTGAAGACCCCAAAAGAATGCTCCAGGGAACGAGATTTGGCTCTAATAACAAAGCAATATCGTAACTGAAACGTATTTTGAGGTCAAAAATAAATCGTTCTACAAAAAAAAGGCATCAAATTGTTAGCGAAACATTGGAATCGGTTGATCACCCTAGAAGGAAACTATGTTGATGAATAGTCGAATTTTGCCTAAAAAGTTGCTGTTTTACTTGTTAGACTCGGGACTTATTGAGTGCTGTGTTGATATGTATTTCTTTCTTTTTTCTTCCTGTGGTATACGTGACACTGCTGGCCGTACTTCCGCGTTCTATCCACTCCGAAACGAATTTCTGCAACGTTTTTCTTCACTCTCTACGAATCCGACTTTTCTCCTATGATCAAACTTCTCTGTTCGCAATCTAACTTGCCTCTGCCTCCTCCCCCAATCACTCCTCTTTTATCTCTTTCATTTCCAATCAGGAGCATCTCATTTGCATACCTCGTAGTCACCCTGTAGGCATTTAAAGAAACAAGTCGGCCATTCTTGTTTCCTTCTTCTTCACACGAGGTAAGCCACGCAAAAACGCGGTCGGTCGTTCTTGTTTTCTCTTCTTTTTTCCTCATTTACACCACACGCCCCCCTTGATCTTCGAGATCAATAGGATACTTCGTAATCCTCCATCCAAGCAGGCCGCCTCCTCTCACGTCGAGGCCTCTGGGGAACAACTTCTTGGGGGTTAACATTTTCAGGTTCACTACAACGTGGGTCTAAGTCAGGTAGAGTCGCATCATTTGCTTCTCGGTGGCCCTCGATTTCCTCTTCTTTACTGCCCTCACTGCGTACCGGCAGTGTCATGCGACGCAGGTCTAGGATATGCCGGGGAACGCCGTTCACCATCACATTGTTCTTCGACCGCAATCCCGTTACGACCCCTTTTTTCCAACGAGTGGTACACTGTGCATTAGGGGGTTTCACCCACACCTCTTCACCTACTTTGATAGTGGCTTCCTCACTCTCGATTCCTGCTGTTTTGTTGCACGGGTGCCGCCACTTATATGTGAAAACGGCCCTATGAGGGACAGTTGTCTCGTCTTGTTTGGTTTTTGGCGAGATGTTGTACCAAAACACCGCCTCTATGGGTGATACGTTGCTTTTTTCCGCAGCGGCTTTAATGGTGCGATGATTCCTCTCCACTATTCCGTTGCCACTCGGCCGATACGCTGCTCTAAAAAATTGCCTTACTCCCCACTTATCGCATACCCCTTTAAAGGCTTCAGATCGGAAAGCGGGCCCATTGTCCATCAAGAGTTCCTCAACCGGCCCTCTCTCCAAAAATATCTCCTCGATGACCCCTCCGATCGCCCATGCCGCTTCTGCCCTGATTTCTCTCCAGATGGCAAACCTTCCCGGTCAACAGTCGACCATCGAGAGATACAATTTGTGGCGATAGTGCGTCACATCAATAGCCAATCGCTTCCAGTCCTCCGCAACGTGCAACTGTCCTGTTTCGTGTCTGGACGGTCTAGGGTCAATTGATTGGCACTCTCGACAGTTCTCCACCACTTCCCTAACCTCCTCCTCGGTGGTCTCCGGGTAAACCTCTCTGGCTAGGAATAACGTTCGTTCCCGACCAAAGTGGTGCATTTCGTGTGACTCCTTGACTTCTTCCCCTGCATAGCATACCGAGGAGACCTCCTTTCCCTCCTGCAGCCAGGCCTTCTTCACGCGTGTCATCGAATCCGCCTTGTTTTTTTCTGATGGGACCAACACGACAGATACTCTTAACTGGAACTCCGCCATTAGATCGGCGAGCGCTCCGAGTCTGCGCTTGATCAGCATTTCCGCAGCACCTTTGGTCTTAACTCTCTTATCGCCAGTTACTGCCGACCGAATCCACGATGCTGCCGTTGCCGAATCGGTTTTAATTTCAATTATTTTCAATCCCCACTTCAGGGCCAGATTGAGTCCTTTCATAACGGCATCTAGTTCTGCTACGTTGATATGGGAGAAGTCGTTGGTTTTTCTTAGCCATGCCGCATCCTCCACAGTTACGCCTCCCATCTCTAGTACGACGCCCAACGCCAGGTTACTGGCATCGCACCAAATCACACCCGCATCTCCGCTGCTGACATACCAGTCCCCTTTCACTGGGTCCTCATTCCTCACCCTCGCAATGATTTCTTGCAGCATGTTCATAACCTCCTTCGTTACACGGCCCTCCCAGCCAGCAGTGCCTGCTAGTCGTTTAATAAAACTACATGCTATCCTGAGCCAGCCAGCGATAGGATAGTGCCCGACCAGCCTCCCGCAGACTGAGAAGAGTTCTCGCTTCGTCAGCTCAGATCCGACTTCGGGTATTACACTCCCTCGTTCGAAGACAAGGCTTTCTTTTCCATCTCGCCTTAGTTTCAACCCCAGCACCCGTCCTCCATCCAGGGCCTCCGCCGGTTTTGCAGTTAACCCATACTTCTCGACATGGCTTCTTACTTTCTCCGCTGTCACCTCTGCCTCCTCCACCAGAATGTCGTCAATGTACGAACTAGTGGCCTCCTCCACTGAACGGTCTTTGCTCAGCACTGTCTTCAGCACGGCAGTCATAATTTTGGGGGCTGAACTCAGCCCAAAGCCTAACCTCGTCAGACAATACACTCGCCCCTTGTACCGGACCAGCTGGTACTGCCAGAGTTTTTCATCTACATGGATCTGCAGATATGCCGATTTCAGATCGACAATTTTTGTGGCCTGTCCCATTCTTCTCCATTTCCTCATGACCTCCTCACATATGTCGATCCCCGTTCCAGTGTGGCAGGCTACGTGTCTGTTCAATTCTCTGAAGTCCAGTACGGGCCTAATCTTGTTTTTCGTAGGCTGAACAACCGCCAGTAGTGGCAACACTCCTTTTTCTTCCCCTGTCCACGGTTTCAGAATTCCTTCTTTTATCCACCTCTCCACTTCTTCCTCAAATCCTTTTCTTATTTCTCCTCGCAGGGTGTTTTCGTAGCAGCCCACTTTATTCTGTAGTTCCGGGGGTCCGGAGATCCATTTCCATTCCACCGTCCACCTCACGCCATCAAACTTTGCCAGGAAATCTTTGTCCTCAATGCAGCAAACCTCCGGTTTTGGTATTCTGTTGGTTCTATCACCTTCCACTCCTGCCATCCCCACTGCGCCGAGACGTCCGAACGTCACTTGGCTCCCTCGTAACGTGGCGCCCCCCAGTCGGTTAATTGCACTCATACCTATAATCACGTCAACACCACCGACCAGATGATTCAACACTAAGGCTCGCAGTCCAATGGACACCCCTTGCACCATTACTTCCGCTGTCGTCTCACCTAGGCACTTCACATCCCTGCCATCCACGGTCCTAATAGTCCTGGTTCCGCTCCATGACCTAGCGACATTCCTCGCTAACAACGTTGTAGTACAGCCTGTGTCGACAAGGGCTATGGCTTTCTTCCCATTGACTACTACCGGTAACCGAGGCAACGTTCCATCATGCGCCATCTCCGCACAGAAGGGGTAACCACTGGCGCAATAGCTCCCCTTCACTCGTTTCCCTGGTGCCGTGCAGCAACACAATAGTGGCTAAGGTGCCCCACTTGTCCACATCGGTAGCACGTGATCCCCGGTCTCGGCTCTTTGCAGTCCTTGATCAGATGAGGGCCCTGGCACCGGAAGCACTTGATTGCAGGTCTCCCCTCCTGTCGCCTCGCCGGCTGCCTCTCATTCAAGTGAGGCCTCATGCACATATTTCCACCCACAGCTGCAGCCACGATTGGGCTTTTAACATTTTTCACTAGGACTCTGGCGTGAACCAAGAGATCGTCCACTTCCATAGTATGGATCCCAGTGATTCTCTGCATGTTCGTAGAGATTTCCTCTGGGAAGCCGTTAACTAGGTACAGCTTTACCGTCATCTCCAGGCTCCTCCCCACGTAACCAGCCAACCCTGCCAGTCTCCTGATCTCTGCCGCAAAGACGTCAACCGACTCGCCGGTCCACCTCAAACTGGAAAGCTTACCAAGTGCTTCGAATGGGCCCTCAGCGAAGGCCAATTTCAGCCTTTGCTCCACTGAGGCAAGGTCTTCCTTGTCTTCATCTCGCATCTGCTGGTAAATCGTGAGGGCTTCCCCCTCTAAGTATAGCGGCAGCAGGGTGACCACATCTTCTATCTTTTGCAGCTTCGCCACCATCTTTAATTTCTCCAGCCACTTAATCAGGTCACCCTCCCCAGTAAAGGGTCTCAGCATGTGAGTGCTCAGTCTCCACTCAGCCATGGTAATTTGCTCGATGCGCCGAAATAGCTTGTGGTATACGTGACACTGCTGGCCGTACTTCCGCGTTCTATCCACTCCGAAACGAATTTCTGCAACGTTTTTCTTCACTCTCTACGAATCCGACTTTTCTCCTATGATCAAACTTCTCTGTTCGCAATCTAACTTGCCTCTGCCTCCTCCCCCAATCACTCCTCTTTTATCTCTTTCATTTCCAATCAGGAGCATCTCATTTGCATACCTCGTAGTCACCCTGTAGGCATTTAAAGAAACAAGTCGGCCATTCTTGTTTCCTTCTTCTTCACACGAGGTAAGCCACGCAAAAACGCGGTCGGTCGTTCTTGTTTTCTCTTCTTTTTTCCTCATTTACACCACACTTCCTTTCTTTGAAGTAAAGTCTAAAATCTTTCATTCAATTATCTTTCCAAAACTGACAATTTTTTTGACTAATAAGGGAGACGGGCATCAATGAGCAAAACAAATACTGAACTAAACACACCCAAGCAATGCTGAGTAGGTATAGCTAGTTTATATATATATATATATATATATATATATATATATATATATATATATACATAGTCATTCAGCGGTTTCATAGTTTCAATAGTCCTCCAATAATGTGGCTAGATATAGCGAGCACATCAACCCCGAGATTCAAAAGCCGGACACCAGACCAATACCAACATGCCTTACCATCTTAGTCAACGAACTTGTTACCATATATATATATATATATATATATATATATATAGTCATCCACAGACAGGATGTTTCTCTCTATCACAGCTCTTCAGTGTGGCTAGAATTAAAATTGCATTTCTTTTACACAACATATTTTTCTTCAACGCCGTAGTTTTAACCTGCTCTTACCCACAGACTTTTATTTAGACTTGTCCATTGTATATAAAAGTAATTTATTTCTTCCTCCCTAAAATCAATCGTTTATACATTATGTAAATATATAAATAGCTTCTATTAATGACACCTGGTGTTTTCTTCTTGTCATGATAGTACTAAACAACCCCATTGACAGCATTCATACACGTTATTTGGTGATGAATCTTAACCACACAGTTTGAACATAATACAGTAAAAATGTCAAATAAATAATTTATGTAACATTTAGACATCAGGCTGCAGGCTACTTTAACTATCCCCATCTGCGTATGATAAATTAGAATAAGGGTCACCAAATTAGAGCCCATGTACTTAATCCGGATCACCATATGCTTGTCCACTGTCCAGCCTATGAATTAAAAACTTTTGTTTTCTTCCTCCATGTGCCTAGCATCAGGCGGAACTTCCACATACGGAGCTTCTTTGCAAGGGCTTCCCGTCTGTGGAACACATAACCACGGGACTAATTCCCTGCCGATTACAACAGGGTCGTCTTCAAATCCAATGTGAACAGATTCCCGTTATGAATTGTCCCCACAAGAAATTCGAGCTTGGTTCATCCCATCAATCTTTTCTGATCCTCTCATACGGTCTTCATCTCTCAACTCACAATCATTTCATCTCATTAACCCGTATCCTTGAGTGGCCATGGTTTTATAACTGTCTTTTATTTTCCGACACGTGCATTACTTCCAAAGTAATACACTGCCATGCTTAGCAACATTACACATGCTCAGAGAATTAATTTAAATTCTCTACCCACGTGTTACTAATATTGATGAACTAGAATATCAATCATTATTATTTTTCACCTTTCTATCCAATCCCTGACTCTAATCTCCTTCCCTATTCATTCATAAATACTGTTGTTTTCTTCTCTTTCACTTTCCCTCCATATCCATTTAAATCATGACCCCCTATCTCACTCCAAAAATATTTTGCTTGTACAAAAATGATCAGAATTTCCTTTTTTACACTTTGAAAAAAGTTCTTTGAATAAAATGGACGAAATATTAGTCATACTAATTTGTTTTTTCTCTTGTGTTTGGCAAGTATCCACATTTCCATTTATTTTTCTCAACATTTTGTCGGATTTAATCCATGCTTGTTTTTCTACATGAAGAATATAGTAAATGTGAAAAGGACATGATGCTTACCCGCCTCCTCAGCAGATTCGGCCATTAGTGCCGTAAATGCACCAAGTAATCCACCAGTTGCAGTGAGAAGCTGACAATAGAAATAAATAAATAACAAATAAAGTTTAAGTATTTCTTTAAAAAAAAAAAAAAAAAAAAAAAAAGAAACAAAGTATTTTTTAAAAAACCCAAAGAAATTGAAAAAAAAGAAACAAAGTATTTCCCAGCAAAAAAAGAAAATAAATAATACCAACAAAGTAGATATTTCAATTTATTAGTGACACGTTCTTTGAACAGACAGGAAGACATTTGTTATTTCATAGCAAGATTAGACACAGATGTGTAAAAATAACATTCAAAACGCTAGTTTTCCACATAAGCATTAGGTTAGTGTAGTGAAAAAGTAAATTAGAAGTTAACAGACTAGAGTTATGACTATGTTGCAGGAAATTACGTCATTGGAGGAAGTATGTGGCAGAGAAGCGAGATCAATGCTGCCTTGTTGGGTGTACGACGTCAAAGTGACCAGATGTCTTTTTCGAGGTCTAGTACTCCTATGGGGGTGGGTTGGAAAATTGCAGCTTATCTTGCTGTAAATTGTTGAGACAAGTAAGCTAAACCCCAGAAGCAAATAATGACGTTATTTGTTGTTGTTTTTTAAAAATCCCCCCCCCCCCTATTAGCTGTAATAGCTACCAGAAAGAAAGAAGAAAATGAAACTGAGAGACATAAATATCTACAAAGTAATTTGCGACGTGTCGACAGAACAAGATTTCAGACAGGGCATGGGCCAGAGATGTTATTTTGCAGTCTGGGATGGAAGAACACCTCATCTATGTTACAATTTTATGAAATAGGAAAATAGAAAAGGAGGACCATTTTATTTATTATGACTATATTATTAGGCACAAGGCCATGAATTTGTGGAACTGGGGGTGTGTTGAACTTTCATTGACTATCTTATTCTTAACTAGACACATTCATTGACTTATGCATACTTATAATACCTTTCACCCTATTAGCTATCCTACTTAAAATAAGACCCGACCAATCCTTTTTGGGTCAGACTAAGTGTTTTTTTCCCTTGTTGTAAGACAGAAAACAAGCAGATATTTAAGTGAGAGTGGGGACTCTTTAACCGGACTAAAAGGAATAGGTATGGGATTGGACAGGTGTATAGCGTCCTTCCAAGAAGGCCATAACACTAATTGGAATATTTTCAAAGTTACTGTAAAACATATAAACAAACGAATAAACAAAAAAGAATGCTTGTATGGTGATCTCATTGAAATAAAAAAATTAAATTTCAAGGGCAAGTTTAATTGGGACCAATCGGCCAACCAACGGAGATAGCCAATTAAATAGATGAGTTACTACTCCTAAAAGATTATTTGCTTTAAGCTAGTTAAATCAATGTTAAGAGGTACAGCATTTTAAAAGCGATAATAAAAGCAGGTTTATATTAGTAAATTGCTTCAAACAACAAAATAAACTTATTGTAGTTTATTTTGTTGTGTTTAGGCATTCAAGAGATGATTAGATTAGGTTAAAACTTTGGCAGTGTCAATATAAGCCATTAATATTATTATAATATATATATTCAAATTATATATTACTAGCAGGACCTTGAAGAAATTCCACAGGGCTTTCTATATCAATTTGTATGATTCAATGTTAATAATAATAATAATAATAATAATAATATTCGTTTGGAAATAATAAATGTCTATTACGGTCAATACTATTAAGAAAAAAACAACTTTTCTTCCATAAAATAATTGTTATCCTCATCTAAATATTCTTTAAATAAATAAAACGAATATGTCTCTTCTTTATTTAGTTATTTAAAAATAATCGTTTTCTCAATGTCCCATTCTAATCGTTTTCTCAATGTCCCATTCTAACCTATTTCACATTGTTTTTATCTCTGTTACTTTTTCTGCTGGTTTCTTTTCAACATTTGTTTTGGTTTTCCTTTTTCTATCTAATTCATTTATGGACAACCATCTCAATGACACTTATTTAAATCTATATTTTATGCCTATATTCCTATTTTTACTGCTGGTTTAGTATCTCAGGAAAGATAAAGAGAAAGTATAGGTTATTTGGACCATACGTAAGTATAAAAGTCTGATTTTCATAAATAAATACTTATAGGAGTTGTAAATAACAAGTATCCACCTAACTCATAAATTGATACTCCTTTTTACCCCTTTCTTTATAAGATGTAAATATTGTTTTATAAAAAAAAAAAAATTGTAATCTTTTAAAAAGTTCAAACAGAATCACAGTAGACTAAAAATATCAAACTTTTTGTCATTTTGAAAATATTTCAAACAAATCCGTGTTGAATTAACCCATCAGCATTACACCATCATCATTAAACTGTGTAATCCAACTTTGAAAATCGGTTATGAACCAAAATTCTCCAAGCATTCAAGTTGTGGCAAAGCTTCTCTAAAATTTCTAATATATGACAAGTCCTCTTCATATCTGCTTCCAGCTCACAACATCAGATATTTCTTTTTCTTCCTCTCTTTCTTTTCCCTTGTGGGTTCAAAAAAAGTTGTACTATGTAGATAAAGGACTCCAAAGAGTGTAGCTAATCCATCTCCAACGTTTTTGTAGGATTACTTCTTGTAATGGTCACTGTCCTGTTCTTTGCCACAGTTTCCTGCTGCAGACGGTAATTGGCCAGTGGATTATGAGGATTCTTCAGAGGCAAGTGTTGATGAATAACTGGATGTTCGTCACAACGGAGACAATTGTTCTCAACCTCTTTACTCCATAGAACAGAACTGACTTCACAATCACATCGAAGATTTTGGGATTTTGGGAAAAGTCTGTAGTTTTGCAGACATATTTTTTTAATTGATAGTAGAGAACTCATGCTTTATCATTGTGGGCTTTTACATCTGTGCTGGTGCCTCTCTGCTTGTCAAAGAAAACAATGCATTTTTTTTGTTACTTCTTTTTAAAACATTGAAGAAAATGAGAAAGATGTGAACACGTAACACAATAGGGTTTGGCTTAAATTACATTACTTAAGTTGCATTTAAATCTAGAAGTGTTGACTTTATGCAATTACATACAAGGCCTGCCTTTTTTTCTTAATTCATACAGAATTTCTGTCATTACCTGTAATGGACAGAGCCAATCCCCTCGACATAAACGACAAAAAATAGCCTGTGCAATGCATGAAAGCTTGGAAGGAAAATTTGCATAGCATTTAGGTGAATTGATAAAAAGAAAAGAGTTGAGAATGAAAAGAGAATGAACTTGAGAGTGGCAGGAACGACGATTTATTGGGAGAAGATTGTTCCAGATTCTTTTTGGCTTTATGCATTGCTTTCTTACAATCTATCTTGGTGTTATGATAGCAGATAAGATCGATCTGAAGCTTATACTGGAGTTTAGTGGTTTAAACCCAGCCAATCTATTATTGAACGGATTGAGAAGGCTGAGCTTGTGTGTCGGCTGAGCTTGTGTGTCGGCTGAGCTCTGTAAAGATGGAATACATAATTCCTATGTATTTTACAGGTGGCGCCTTTGCAGTGTACCAACAAGTGAGTGAAGAAAAAAAAAGAGGGATTATGCCTCTATAAAAGAAGTTTTATTTACAACGTTCGTCCTGGACTCTTATGTGGCATATGCACAGATTGTGGCACGCCGCATGCACCCGGGTGAAACCGTAGATGTTTTTCTGGTGGACCTGCGGAGGCTTTCTGTACCATGGTATGACGGATCGAGGTTGCCTGACCATGTCTGACAGCTCCTACGAGCTTCTTCTCGAATGGAGGAAATGAGCATTTCTCAGCTTCTGGCTCAAACGAGAGCTATATTGAAAGCTGACCTACCTGGTCCCGCATTAATTACGGCAACTGCAGGGCCAATGCAAATCAAGGAAAGACAGATAAAGAACACCAGGATAAGGTGTTTCAAATGTGATAGAATTAACCACTTAGCTAGGGATTGTCTTGCTCGGCACGACAGATGGAGAGCTCAGGACCCCCAATTGCAGAAAAGTGATGCAAGGTGTTACCGATGTGAAGGACTAGGCCACACTTCTCTGGCACTATTTATCTTCCTTCCACAAGGTAAGATGTGACACAAGGTCGGGAAAGTGGGAAAAAACTAGCGCTCGAGAATTTGAGCACTCTGGCCATTTAAAAATTGCCTGGGCAGCCCCGTCGGCATTCCCCGGTAGGGGCGCCTCAGGCGATTAGCAATAAACTAACCCCTTCTCAAAGGGTGAGAAGGCAAAGCCTGGGAGGGTGCACCTCCTAGAACTGCACAGGATGGACAACCGATAGACCGGCGTAAATCAAGACCCGAAGGCCCGGACAATACCGGTCTATTGGATGGGGTAAAAACACTTCTCTGGATTGCCCGGGAAAAGTTTTAGGGGATGACAGCTATGTGCCGGCTTCTTCCCCAAACAAGATGTGAACTTGGCGCTGCCAACTGTAAGAATAGCTTTGACCAGGTAAGAGTGCATTGCACTAGTCTATTCTGGGTGCTCCTGCACCATAGTGAGCAAAAAAGTGTGCTGGACATGGCAAAAGCAGATCACTGAGGTGTTTACCATTGGCGGGAGAACTCAGACATGTGGAGTAGGGCCCATTAGCCACCAACTGGAGAGTGGATGTGCGGTTGTAATTGAGGTCCTAGTAATGGTGGAGTTCAACCTCTTGATGGAGATAGATGCGATAAAAGCTCTACATCAATCTATATAATTTACTGTTAATAATAATAATATTCCTTTAGAAATAACAAATATCTGTCAGGGCCAATAGTATTAAAAACGATGATTCTTTATTCTTCTGTAAAAATAACTGTCATTGTCAGCTAAATATTCTTTAAATAAATAAAACAAATATTTTTCCTCTTATTTATTTAAAATTGTAGCAATTTAATTCTTTTTAACACAATAAATATTCTCTGTCTTATTACCATAATCATAATTGTCAACTAAATATTCTTCAAATCAATAAAAAAAATGTCACTTTTTGAAATCTATTTATTTAAAATTGTACTACTTGAGTCGACGGGATGGCAGAATTTTGTTTTGGAACAATTCATTTTAAAATAGGTAAAATTGGAATCTTTTACCTTAGCGACATCAGATTAATCACCAATCACCATCTTTGCTAATCTAATTTTTTTTTTTAAATATGTGTGAAAGGTGATAACGTACATACGAACATGAAGTGCATTACATATTATATAGATTGTAACTAAGTCTGATCCTTCAACTTTAACGATAGTAATCAATATTTATATTATTGATTACTTGAATTTTTGAATGTTTATTTTATAGAAGGCGTAAATGGATGCAAATGGATTCCTCTTTTGTTTGCTGGTAAAGAGGACATATACACCATCTACACCAGATTATTCAAATGACAAACATGGCATGCCATAGCTCATAGAAGTATTTGCATCTATGCTAAATTTGAGGCAAAAAGAGGCAAGCACAGAGAAATTCTGTCCTCAATCAATTGAATTGAATTTAAATTATTATTGTTTTACCTTTAGCAATTCTTATAGAAATTCATTTATATTAATTTTAGTTTTCATTTTGAAGAATTATTGCATTAAAACTTGAAACAACTATATGCGCGTGAAAATATTCTCACAACGTTTCGGCCGATGTAACCTCTAACCTTCTTCATGTGCGTCTTGTTAAACTCTGGAATATATACAGAATTTTGAACTTAACCCTTTACTTAATCCACGGGGGACAGATTGTTCTTGTTTCATCATCCATGACCGGGTGAAAGTCTTAAGTATTTTTTATTTTATTCTTAGTATCGAATGTAGTAAGAATTGAACCTTCAACCTGCAGAAGACTGTCACTTAGAACTGGCACAAGGTTAAAGGCATTGATTAACAATCAGTAAATGTGCTGAAAAGTAAAGGAAAAGGAATGAGAAAAGAAAGAAAAATATTGTCTTTTTTACCTGAGCTTTCGCAGCTTTCCATCGATCAAAACCAGCTCGAAGCAAAATTGCGAAATCTCCAACTTCATGAGGAATTTCATGCAGCAAAATTGCTATAGTTGTTATAATTCCAACCTTTAAAAATAAAAAAAATATTATTTTAGTAAAATTTACAAAATATATTAAGATTGTTTTTAAAAAAGTTGATTTAGGTTGCTATTTTTGAAGTGTTTTATACAAAAGTTTACATGCTTAATAATTAATGTGTACTCTTTAATAAAAATGCTATCATTCCGCAGTGGAGATACTTCTTAACAGAATGCCATCAGCAGCAGAGACTAACAAACAATAGGCTACATCAAAATACTAAATGTGAAGTTCTTCCCAATAATGCTTCTTTCATAAGTTTCCCCCCATAACTACTACAATTGTATGTGATACAAACGTGTATGAATTATTTTTTGCATAAATAAAATTGGCACTTCAACATTTTCCAAATCTTTGTTTTGTTGTTGTGTATTCCCCTCTAATTCTTTCTGTTGACAGACCATTCCACTACAGATATAAACATTATAATCTATCCTCACAAACTGTATCAGCATTGAAAAATATTGTTTGTTAATTCTGACTATGACATGTCTCGTCTCAGTGGGCGGGCAAGTGTAACGTTTGTGTATATTCCCATTTTCAGAAAGAGGTGCACTGAATGAAACATCTCTTATAGCAAAAATCCAAAAGTAACAAAGCCCCATTACTGACGCATATTTGTACATCTAATAAATAAACTTGAAACCGTCATTGTAGTGAGAAATTGATCTTGATACTCTATAAACATATATTTCTTATTTAGACATAATTAATTATGATTCATTAAGTCATACGTAAATAACATAATTAATATTACAAAAATAATAGCGAACCTTAAGACTAAAACTTACATAAACCTAAGTTCGGAAGCTTGGAGAGACTGTTAGGAGCCAGTCCAAGGACCGTGCTTGTCCTGGCTTATTATTATAAAAAGAATTCATTTTTTGTTGCATGTGACAATACAATCGAAAAATGGATTATTTTTGTTCCATAAAAGAAGCGTTGACAGCACTTATGATTTAAAAAAAAAGTTTTGTTAAGTTTGTGTGCCACCTGTTTGTCGAGCTTCTTTGATTTTTGTTTTTCCAAGTTGCTGGAGGTGATCCAGAACTTCAGTTTAAGTTTTCAACAAGATCTTAAACAGTTGTGTGTAAATCTGCTTCGACTCATGCCGCCAATTTGTTGTTGTCAATTGTAGACAGACATCCCAAACCTCCTTCATTTTAAAGGTTGTCTACTCATGAGAAAATCTTTTAAACAAACCTTGCACTCTATGTTAAAAATCCTCTGGTCAAATATGCTCTGCCAGTGTTTGCATTTGCTCTATTTCCACAATTAACTTTATGACCAGAATTTACAACAACGTAACTACTGTTATATCCTAAATTACATAGGACATACTAAATTAAGAATACGCCGAGTGGTTTGCGTTTAACAGGGATCCGGTAGGAAGTAGAGACGTTTACTCTTCGCTCACTTCCAGATATGACTGCCGTCTTATATACGTACTTTCGTATATAGTCAATACCTGATTACTTCCCTTCATGTTAGTTTCGTATTTATGCCAATCATGACCTTTACAACACCTTCCCCCGAAGCTGAAATCTTCCCAATTTTAGCTTTAGTACCGTTTCCTTTTAGGATCAGGGCTTAAACGCCTGATGCTTTTCCTTTTTCTGGTGCTCTTCCTTCTGGTCTGCGTTACCTGCGGTAAGGAATTCTGTCCACCCCGTATGGTATGTTATGGGGATACATTCATGGTTTCAAGTATACACACTGGCTTTGGTATATCAAATGTATCACATAATGTTTCCATTGGAATTTCTTCTGTATTTTGCGAAATTCTGGGACGGATTTGATTTATGTGTCTTTTACAGACAAAACTTGGGCCTTGAATGGTATAAACCATGTTCCCAATTCTTTTCATAATGAAACCGTCCACCCAATGATTTTTTCCATTCTGAAAATTTTTTAAATACACTTTGTCCCCTGAGGAATAGAACTTTACTTTCAAGTTTTCTCCTTTAGAACTTTTTTTCTTCTCAGGTATAAGTCTATCGAAGATAGATCTAATTTTTCTAGCAAACATCAGTTCTGCAGGGGATGAATTAACATTATTATTTGGGTTCGGGGTTACCCTGTAGATTGCTAGAAATGTTTTTATAGTTTGCTCATCTGTGTCCATATTCAGGTTTTTCTTTATTGCCCGTTTAAATGTGTCCACAAATTTTTCTGCCAACCCATTCGACCTAGGATGGTAAACAGGTGTTGTGAGATGTTGAATATTCAGCGATTTGCAGAATTCTTTAAATTCGTGACCTGTAAATGCTGTACCATTGTCACTTACTATGGTTTTTGGTACACCAAAACGGCTAAAGATTTCGTTAAGTGCATTTACAGTGTTCCTTGCAGTTGGATGTCTGGTTTTAAATATCTCTGGCCATTTAGAGAAAGAATCTACTACAATTAAGTAGAAAAAACCATTTAGAGGTCCGGCAATATGTAGACGTGACCAAGGTAGGTCCGTTTTCGGCCATGGGGTCGTTTTTACTGGCGGATCTCGGGCTGCTAACTGACATCCTTTGCATGCTTTGACACAGTTTTCTACTTCTTTTTCCATACCAGGCCAATATACGTATCCTCTAATTAAGGATTTCATTCTTAAAATGCCAGGATGACCTGTATGGAATTCCATTAATATTTTCCTTCGTAATGCCTGTGGAATTACGATTCTATCAGCATACATAAGTACACCTTCACAAATTGAAAAAAATGTAGTTTGTCCTACTTTGTTACTTTTTTCCCTCAGTCCTAATTGAGTTTTCATTTTCTTTACGAAAATGTCTTTTTCAGCTTCTCTTTTAATCTCTTCAAGGGTTATTGGAAGTTCACGTATCATATTACACATTGAACTTGTACATTCGCTTTCATCTTTAAGAGCAGCAATTACTGTCTCTTCAAAACTTTCGTTTCTTTTTGGAATCAACCTTGATAGTGCATCTGCGTGTCCTAACTTTTTCGATGACACATGCTCCATCTTAAACTAATAGTTTAAGAGAGTTACAGCCCATCGCTGTAGTCGATTTGCGGTATGCTTAGGAATGCCTTTCTTTGATCCAAATATCGTAATCAAGGGTTTATGGTCTGTTTGCAATGTGAAGGTCCGTCCATGGAGAAATCGATTATACTTTTTGACTCCAAATATTATCGACAGAGCCTCCTTTTCAATCTGGCTATAGTTTTTCTCAGCTGCAACCAAAGTTCTTGATGCATGAGCGATTGATTTTGTTGTTCCATCCTCATACTTATGGAGTAATGCAGCGCCAACACCGTAATCACTGGCGTCCGTTGCTAGTACTAACTCCTTGTCTGGATCAAAATACGCTAATGCCAAGTATGATAGTAGACATTTCTTAATTTTTTGGAAGGCAGATTCACATTCCTTATTCCAACTCCATTTACTACCCTTTTTTAGTAACTCGTTAAGAGGAGCTCTCAAATTATGCACATTAGGTATGTATATCGCGTAATATTGAACCAATCCCAAAAATGATTGTAGCTTCGGTACTGAGTCTGGAGCAGGCATCTTTTCAATTGCTTCGGCCCGTTGTGGATCTGGTCTTCGTCCCTCTTTGTCGATTATTTGACCAAGGTATCTGATCCTTTCCATAAAGAAATCGCATTTCCCCGGGCTCAATCTGAAACCAAACTCCTCTATTCTCTTAAATACTTCTCTGACGTGCTTCTTGTGTTCATGCAAATTTCTGCTCTTTATCAGGATATCGTCAAGGTATGCCATTGAAAATTCCAATCCTGCGAGCATCGTATCCATAACCTGTTGAAACAGAGCAGGGGCGACCTTTAATCCGAACGGAAGTCTTTTTAGTTTAAAAATACCCTTATGCGTGTTAATGCACAGGTATTTTGAACATTCGTCATTGACTTTGATTTGCAAGTATGCATCCGAGAGGTCTATTTGGGAAAATTTTTTTCATCCGTTTAGTTTTGAGAATAGATCTTCTGCCGACGGAAGGGGGTAATTGTGGTCCTGCAAACAGTCATTAAGGCCCGTCGAAAAGTCAGCGCAGACTCTTATTTTGTTATTCTTTTTCTTCACATATACCGTCGGACTTGCCCAATCCGTGTGGTCAACCTTTTCAATGACGTCTAATTGTTGAAGTCTCTCCAACTCCTTCTCTATTGCGTCCATCGATGAAAAAGGTACATTTCTTTTAGGTTTGAACACTGGGGTGGCATTTTTCTTCACCTCAAATTTTGCTTCTGTTTTCACACAGTATCCAAGTTTTTTGGCAAAAACTTTTGGGAATTCTGCATTTAAATCATCCATGAAGCCTTCTATTTGGTTTGATTTCTCTGTGGTCAACCTATTACAAAAAGAATTAACCGGTCGTTCCCATAAGTTGAACAGGACAATCCAATCCACTCCAAATAGACTTGTGTTCCTTCCTGGTACTACGTACACTTTGGACTTGTGTGTTTGACCACCAAATGACACATTGCACCTCAGTTCTCCTTTGAATTCCAACCTTTTGCCGCATACACTCTTCGCCATCTTGCTGGTTTCTCTTAGTTCAGGTCGACCGATCCTTCTCCAGATATCTTCATCTATGATGCTAATGTCCGCACCACTATCCAGGAGTAATGTTACAGGATGTCCATTTATCTTTACATCGACATATTTACGCCTTTCGCAGTTTTTCTCTTTCCTTGTGCGAAGCGTATTAACTTTGTCGGTCCTTCGTTTTTTCTTCTGGTTACAATATGTTCCCTTGTGGCCTTTGAATCCACATTCGTAACATATCCTATTCCTGAACCAGCAGATCTTTTTGGTGTGTCTTGTACTTCTGCAGCATTCACAACTTTGGTCCTTGTACATTCTGGGAGTCTTTTGTTCCTGGGTCTTGTATGTTCTAGAGGTCCTTTGCCTTTTTACATGTTGTATCTTGTAAACGCTTTTTTCTTCAATGCGGGTGTTGTCTCTTTTGATATTAATGAGACGTTGACACTCCTCGGTTACTTTTTGTAAAGTTACATTCGGGTCCGACTCCATAATTGTCAGGATCCGGGATCTGACATCTTTGTCCCTTGGAGCTGTGAGTCCTTGTACAAAGATTAAACATTTAAATAAATCTGCCGAAATTTCATTTAATTTAATTGATTCACATAAGCAATTTACAGTACATGCATATTCTAAATAGTCTTCGGATTCCGACTTCTGTAAATTTAAACATTTATATCTAGAATGAAAAAGGCTGTCTCTTTTATCAAATATTCTAGATAAGGTATTAATTGTCTCTTCAAAATTCACTTCCTCCGGTTTTTTGGGTAAAATTAAATTAGCATACTTGGTGTTTTCGTCCGTCCCCAGTTTTTGTAGTAACAGCGTAACTTTTTCTTCGTCGGTCCAGTCCGAACATCTTTTTGTAAAAACTGTTTCGTACCTTCTATAGTATGCTGGAAATGTAACGTCAGTATCGGGAGAGTAGTGAAATTCTGACAAAGAATTTGAAATACCCTCTGCAGAAAAACTAGTTTTCTTCCCATCTGTCGACGTTTGAATTAATTTTTCAAAATTCTTTTGTTGCGTTAACATTTGACGTTGAAGTATTTTTGTTTGCTCTTGTTGTGCCTCTAAAGTTTTTTGTGTCCATTCTTGCTGCTGCAGTAGCTGTTGTTGTTGCTGTTGTTGTTGTTGTTGCTGCTGTATACTTAGAGTTAACGCCTTCGTCAACTCAGCCAATTGCTCCATTTTAGCTTAATTACAGTACAAAATATCTTTCCAAAGTTTACAACAATAATTTCACAAAAAGTTCGTCAATATGCGTTTTCGTAAATTAGCAACATAATTTTTGCAAAAATAAATGTTTCAAAGTTTATACAATTTAGCCACAGTCTTTTACCAGGTAAACTTTTTCACAAAATAATTTCAGACAATAAAACGTTTCCAAAATTCGCACAACGAATAGTTTCAATTACTTTAGACAAAGCAACGAACAATTATTTTTCACAAAAATACGCTGCACTTGGGAGAGAGAAAAAAAATATAACAATAATTTCTGAATTGTTTAAAGAAAAAAAATCGTAAGCGTACTTTTTTCTTTCAAAATTCGTAATCTCACGGTGCAGGTTTCGAATTCAGCTTGTGCTTCCCAAATATTTTTTCGTACACCTACATATAAAGTTCACTTTACCTTAAAATTGTTTCGAGTACAATTTCTTTTTTACTTTCCCGTTAGTTCTTACCGTACTTTTTACTACTTTAGGTAGCAAAATTCGCACGTGTCGACTTTTTTTTTTGCCGTCCTTGCAAATTTTCTTAAAAAAAAAAATCCTTGAATAGTACGGTAATTTATCTCTGTTAAGAGAAAAAAAAATATCCTCGTTCGCCACTGTTATATCCTAAATTACATAGGACATACTAAATTAAGAATACGCCGAGTGGTTTGCGTTTAACAGGGATTTGGTAGGAAGTAGAGACGTTTACTCTTCGCTCACTTCCAGATATGACTGCCGTCTTATATACGTACTTTCGTATATAGTCAATACCTGATTACTTCCCTTCATGTTAGTTTCGTATTTATGCCAATCATGACCTTTACAACAGTAACCTTTAAAGTGAATTTAATAACAGTGGAATGAAGAGGGAATTATTTTTTGCTTCAAAATCGTATATAATACTAACATATTATATATCCTTGTTAATCACTATAATTTGATACATCTTCATTGATTATATTACATCAGTTTATAAAGTCCGATGATTTGAGTCACACAATTATTTGAGTCAAGAAAGCACTGAAAAGATTCTAGCATGTTTTTATTCATTTTTCATTTAAGTCTGATTTGTTTTTAATGTTTTTTTAAACATCGTCGCCAAAATGTTTACTCTTATTTAACTAAATGTGAGTTAATCAACGTTTGTTTCCCTAAGGCTTTTCCCCTATATACTTTAATAGCACAAAATACATTGTAAAATATACTCTGGGACTGAGTTATGTTTGAAAAAAAAATCTGTTTTAATTAACCGTAAATTATGATTAATTGAAAAGTCACCTATCTCTCCCTTAGCTATCTATATATTATTTTTGCTCTCACTCAATGTGTTGATTCTTATATTCCTTAATGTCTCTGTGAGCATTTAAAGAAAAAGTGATTCTTTTTTTCTCAGAGTGGCCATCTAATTTACATACATATGAATAATAAACAATAATAATACTTCTAAATAAAGAATAATAATGATAATAATACCTACTATGTGGAAATCCTAATGGCACAAATGAGAGAACAGATCTAGCACTCTCTTAATAATCATGGACTACTCCTGAGGAATAGAAAGGATGCCAAAAAGAAGTACGCATGTCCTGTTATACATAGATCAAAAGATCCTGAAGGAGGTAAACAGCAAAAAAGACATAGCCATAACATTGATTGACTGCAAGAAAGCCTACAACAGAATCCCTCAAGCATGAATAATTGAATGCTTAAGGACGTACAAATTATCTGGCAAGATAATCGACCTTATTAAGAAAGCAATGGGAACATGGACACTGGAACTGACAGTTGGAGGACAACACCTGGCAGAGATAAGAATACAGAGAGGCATCTTTTAAGGAGAGTCTTTATCATCACTGCTGTTTATCATAGCCATAACACCACTGAACAACATACTCGGGAAATGTTATTCCGGATACAAGTTTACAGACACAGAAAACAGAATAAACCACCTCATGTATATGGACGATCTGAAGTTATTTGCAAAAGGCAAAAAGGAACTGAAAAAGCTGATAAACACAACCAGAATCTTTAGCCAGGACTCCAAATGGAATTTGGAATGGAATAGTGTGCACAGCTAGAGATGAAAAAGGGAAAATTGGAAACAGCAGAGAGCATGGAACTGCCCAACCAAGAGATGAGGGCACTTGGCAAAAATGGCACCTATAAATATTTGTTAGTTATGGAAACAGACACCAACAAATCAACAGAAATGAAAGCAGATTGGAAAAGAATATCTGAGTAGAACAAGAAAACTATTAGAAACGAAATCATATAGTAGAAATCTAGTAAATGGAATAGACACTTGGGCAGTATCACTTGACTATTCATAGGCTCGACAAAAGAACTTTGGCATCTTTACCAGAAGACTAGGAAAATAATGGCCATGTACAATGCACTACACTCAAAGAATCATACTGACCCACTCTGCGTGAAGGGGGAAGAAGATTGGGATGACATACACAAAAAAAAAAAAGAATTGGAAAAATATATAACCCAGAATACAAAAAGGCTGATCAGCGCAGCAAGTCAAAATGAACAAGACAGAGAGCAGCAAAACAAGAAATGAAAAGACGAGAAAATAAAAGTTACATGGACCATTCATAAGAATAACAGTAGAAGAGACTCACAAAAACATCTGGATATGGCAAGAAAAGGACACGTAAACAGAATTGCTACTGACCGCTGCACAAAACAATGTGATTAGAACTAACTATATCAAAGCTAAAATATATAAAACTCAGGAAAACAGTAAATATAGACTCTGTGGACTAAAAGACGAGATAGGAAATCACATAATTGAATGCAGCAAACTAGCCCCAAAAGAATACAAAAACCGACACATCTGTGTGGGGAAAGCAGTACACTGAGAACTATGCAAACAACTGCATTTTGAACGCAGACAAATGGTGCAGACACAAATAAACTGCAAGAAATCTCATAAATTACCCCCCCCCCAAAAAAAAAAAGAAAACACAATGTGACAGCACCAACCTCGGCTGATACCACACGAAATAGCCGTGAAGGGTCAAGGAGGATGGAAAGACTGAGAAGAGAGAGCACTAACCAGACCTCCACTGGAAAGGTGCGGAGAGTACTGGGACCTTGGGGAGGTTTATTGCCACCCAAACCCCAGAGAAGACCAATGGTCGTTGCCAGCAAGTAATCAATGGTAAGCGGCTGTTGTGATAACGCGCAAAATCATTTGCAATGGTGATCGAAAGAGATGGAGATTACTGGAAATCTGGAAAGACTTATTGTCACTTATACTCCAGGGAACACCATTGGTTATTGTCAGTTATCAATCACTGATGATGACCTGTGAGATCTCCTAGTGAGTTATTATTATTAACAACAACAATAATATAGAATGCCGTAACATAGTTCATGAATGTCACAGTTAATGAATTTTCGGATGAAATCAAAGTACAATAAATAGTGGTAGTGGTTGTGACCAATGGGTCACGAGTATGTCTAGTTATCATACAAAACCTAAGAATGTTTCTGGTTAAATCAAAAACTGACATGTTTAAACTGGAATGAAACGAAATATGTTAGAATTTATTTAAAAATTGAGTGGCAAATTTGAATACAAAAACTGATATATTTCCTGCCAGTCTAATGGTATAGTTATATGTACAAAATCTAGCAACTAAAAGTAACAATTACTAACTGTCTTATAATGAGAAAGAGAGAGAGAGAGAGAAACAAGAAAGGAATTTCTTTTACCTTTCGGCTCACAAGATAGCTTCCAGCGATTGCAAGACCATGTGTGAAGTTATCTACACAGTTTGCGAAAAGATTTAAATAACCACTGATCTGGAAAAGAAAAATAGGAAAAAGGATTTGTTATTTTTTTGTCTCGTTTTTATTTATTTCTACCTGCATGTCTACTTTGGCTAAATCATTCAGCTTCCCTTCTTTTGGCTTTTGGCCAGATTATCACACGACAACATCTGATCAAAACATTAGCAGCTGAAAACACTAAAACGGAAGTTTTCATAAACTTCCAGCAAAGGTGCAATTATTTCTTCTTTTATCAGCGATTTATTTTAGAATGGCGTCTAAAGGTGATGGAACACGATCAGCAGAGTCTGATAAATAACGGCTCCACCAACAGAACGGAATATAGGAGATAAGGTCAAATTGTTTAGGTTTAATTATCATATCTACTTACTGGTCCCCTAGTGCTATGCAAACAAATATTCAATAACAAACAGGTTCAAAAACACGCAAATAAAAACAAACAAATGTTACACATAATAAATTGCGAAAATCAGATAGAGACACCTGTGCAAGGGAAATAAAACAATATATAAATACAATGAAGGTAATTTATTAAAAACAATAATAAAAATAGCAACAATTCAGGTAAGTAAAGATTACATTGAACTAAATCTTTTTAAAGCTAATTAATTTATTATAATTTTTGGATTTCAGGAAGATGATGCCGTTAAAATAAAGTTCCAGAAATACCAACAGAAATCAGAATAATTGCATTACAAGTTTTGCTAAAATGACCAAAGTACAGGGAGATCCCCCCTCTAAAATGCCACCAATGAATCGTTAATAAAATTCACAACTCTTTCTGTGATCCAACCCTATTTGGTACAAATAAACTTCAGTCTATGCTTGACTTGCCCACCGAGTTTCAGTCATGAATGCCTAACAGTCTTTGCTTTTGCTTAGCGCTTTTCAATGATATTGGAGGACACTTTGATGATTGTCTCATCAGTAGGAGGTGTGATCCTGAATGGGTTTCACACTCACCAGATCATAGCCCTCATCCCGACCCCAATTTTTATCTCTGTAGGCTTATCTCAAAGATAATGTCTATCAAAACAATCCCCAAATTATTCTTGAAGTGAAGACAGCCATTGCAGCCAAAATCAGAACAGTGTCAAGAGAGGAATGTGTCAGAGTTATTGAATTTTGCACATCGTATCCAGCTGTGCTTATCATTGAACGGTGATAAAACAAAGACTGTTGGATATTTATGACTGAAACTTGGTGGACAAGTCAAGTATAGACTGAAATTTATTCGTACTAAATATGGTTGAATTATAGAAAGGATTATGAATTTTATTAACGGTTCCATGGGTGGCGTTTTTTGAGGGTGGGGGGGGGGGCTCACCATATATCAAGCTTTACATTATTTTTCTTTGAATTGTTGTCCTCATCAATTTATATTTCTACTACGTTTTGGGGGACACGACACCAAGTAGAGTCAGTAAGCGATTTTCTTGGAGTTACTAATCCATGAAGATAATCGTCTAATTAAGGTAAGTATTTTACATTATTACCTGAGGAGGTATCAATCTCAAGCAGAGATGGGTAAAGACATCGCTTAAAATGAAAGTACATGACTAGGTTATTTCATATTAGGAACATCAAAAAGATGTATATAAAAGAATAATTTTGTTTTGTTTTAATTTAAAATGTACTGCAATTATATTGTATTATTGATATATATATATAATTTTAATTTTTCCCACGTTACAAACATTAATTTTTTTCTTATTATTTACTTTAAACAATAAAAACAAAATAGTTCTTTCTTTTCTTATGGTTCATCAGTCAATCCCGGGCAACGCCGAGATGGGTCCCTCTAATTATAAATATTCCACACAAAAGAATATAAAACGTTAACGGTTTTAAAGTCACTGATGAGTGGTTGCCATGGTTCTCAAAATATATTAAAGAATGGGAGTCGGCAGATGTTTATTTGCTCAGCTGTTTTATCTTTACTTTGCAGCGTCAATAAAAAAAAAAAATAATTGCTTTTTATCTGAAACAGATATGTAGACTTATGCAATAGTTACCTGGTCAAGCCTTAAATTGACACCTACAAGTCATAAGGTTAAATTTACTTTCATAGTTGAAGTTGTTGACTTGAAATTTTAATGTAACACTCACAAAGCAGAGTCTATGTTACCAATCATAACCATTCAACAAGGAATGAGCAGAAAATCAAGCTATGAAGTATAATTTATATAATTAAAGTGAACATATGTGTGTCCGGCTCACTTCAATAATCACGTATGCAAATTTAATTTCTATAAGAAAAGAAGGGGAGTCTTAATCTTATTAATATCTGATAATAATAAAAAAGAAAGGAAAGAATTTCTTTCACTTTTAATACAGACACAAAAATATTCTCTTATTATTAGTAGTAGTAATGTTATTATTAGTAGTTGTTGTACGTTGAAAATAATAATATCTCGATTGCTTGACTGACTTTTTGTTCAAGAAAAAAAAAATCTAATTTTTTTTCATTTAATTAATTTGGTCATTTCTATTTTTAATTTTATTAATTTTGTCTTCTTTTTCTTATCAATTAGTTTTATCTTCTTATGGATTAGTTTCGTTTCGATGATTTAAAATAGTGAATAGCAATTAAATTGCGAAGTAATAGTAAGCGGGCAAAGCCTGCTAGTAGTTATATATAATAAAATCAAAGTATTTTGTTAACACGGTCTCTATTTAGTGGATGTTCATCACAACACCAAAAACACTATCTCAGAAACTGTCATGTCATTTATCTTACCAGAGTGCCATCATTTTCCCTCTAATATCTCTCAACCCGTTAAAGACAAATGTTGCAAACAAGGAAAGAGAAGGTAAGTCAGTACTGCTGATGGGCTTTGGCATAGAGTAACCAGATAAACAAACGAAAGTCAGGAATAATTCTGCTTGCACTGACATCCATCAATCTTATATAGCTTTGGATACAACCAGAGTTTGATTAGGATTGGTCAACAACAAAGCACCATCAAATACCAAATGCAAATCAATACCTCATTTGCATGAAGAGTTTACCAACAGTGCCACCTATTGTGACAAACTATCTCCTCCAAATCAACCAATTATTCAATAAAAGTTAATGTTATATACCACAGCGCTATTATATAGATGCCTGGAGTTCTTGTGTCCGTTAAGTACATAGATTGCAGAAAAGAATATAAATAAAACGGAACAATCTGCGTAATATTGTAATTTGAAATGTTTAAATTCATTTTAGGGCAAAAAATACTTATGCTCGGGTGAAGTTCGAAATCATAACCTCTGCCTCTAAGTATGTCGTGCTAACCGATTGAGCCACCGAATCAATTTTCTTTCTCACAATTGAATGTTGGTTAAAACTAGAACAGGTGGCACCACTTCCGTCTTCCTTCCATCTGTCAGCCAAAGGTAATTGAAAGAAAAGAAAGAAAGTGAAACGGACAAATCAAGACTTCCTTTCTCTCTTTTTAACCGTTGAATTTTTAAAGATTTGTTTTATTAATATTTTTTGCGCGGTGTCCATGAATTAGGGAGTGAAAACTCTTCAGTTTTCCTTTATTTGTAAATAAAAAAAAATTAAACATTGATTGATGAAATCGATTGGAAATACAATTTTTGTTTTTAACAACACTGACCAATATTTATCAAAGCTGATGACTGAACAGTTTAGAGTGTTTACCTTTTGTTAACAAAACTATGTAAGTCGAAGAAATAGGGGAAAAATCGACTTTACTTGATATATAAGACTAGAAGAATACCCATCCTAGGATGAGAAAAATTAATTCCCTGAAAAGAAAAAAACGGTTTTGCTATACTTTTATGTCCCCTTATAAAGATTAAAATCAAGATATAATGATACTAAAACTTATGTCTAGAATCCTCATTCTAATTTTGATTCTAGAAAATGTCTCAAATTTAAGGCTTAAGCTTAAGGGGTCTTAAGAAGAAATTAAAATTCAGAGAATCTTACTTAATTGCTGTATAATAACTATGGATCAAATTAAAAGCAAATATGAAATATTTGAATTTTCAAATTTGAGGTTGTGTCCATATTATGCCCCCTACAAATCCTTTAAAATACTCCAAAGAAACTGAAATTTTTGGAATATTTATTAATTGACACCTAATACTTATTGTTCAAATATCAACAAAATCGGAGGTATTTGAATTTTCATAAAGGGCTTCCACACCCTTTTGCCTCCTTTGCATAAAACTAAATTGAACTAAATATAGCACACATTTTGATCCTTTACACCTAGCAGCTGTGTTCCAAAATGCATAATGATCGGTTAATTTGTTTAGGAGTGAATCCTGTGTATACAAATATATAAACGTATACACCTTTATACAAATAGAGATTACTAACAGATTCACCTAGCATTGCCCAATATGAAATATGTTGAACCTAACTAATATAAAAAAATTCTAAAAAATTTGGTGTTTTATTTAAATAAGAAACTGTCATTCCCGACATGTGTATAAAACAAATCATTGAACATTAACAGCAAAACAGGTTATTACAGGTTGAGACTCCACATCAATGGCAGCATCTGTAGCAGAAAAAATATGTATTCATGTTTGAAAATACTGAAATTATACCTGAATATTTAAACTAATTATGAACTTTGAACAATTCTTGCATACTTTCAACCTGTTATTAGAAGACTCTTAAAATATTGGATTACCATGAATGTTTACAGAGATTATTTAGTTTGATAGACAGGGCTTGGCACGAAGGACAATTGGTCCTATGTGCAAGGGTTGATTAGTTGATCTAGTCACCTGACTAGATCAATAGATATTACATATAAAAATGTAGTTAGTTGCAGAAACTGCAGTAAAGGAAATTGATCATAATATAGCCAGGTTATACCGGGTGTGTGAAAAATCAATGGCATAAGTTTCCGATTATTTTCTATATGTGTACAGGAGCTTCTTTGTGGGGCAGTTGCTTTTGTAATAGAATTCCATTACTAGTCTAATTTTCTTTGTCTTCCTCTGCGTGGATTTTACTTTATACTCATCATATTTATTTACCTGTATTTGGTCTATTGTATACTTTTACCTTAAATTCCATGATAAATGCCAGTATACTGAAATCACATGCCCTTAATAGGGTTAAGATGAAAATTCATATACACTAAATGTACAAAAGCAAGGAAATTCCCAAATTTGTACACTTTTATTGTCATTAATTAAGGGTATGACTACATATCAACCAAACCATTTCATTATCACATCACTACAGTAAAAATCTCTATGCATGAGTGGATGAAGTGTGTGAGGTGTGCTGAAGAAAAATTCCTACCAGTAAAATACATAGCCCTGTTGTGCTCGCATACCCTTAATGACAATAAAAGTGTAAAAATTTGGGAATTTCCTTGCTTTTGTACATTTAGTGTATATGAATTTTCATCTTAACCTTATTAAGGGTATATGATTTCAGTATACCGGCATTTATCATGGAATGTCACTACTTTTGTAAAGGCTATGCCTCAAGACAATGGTCATTTTTAAGGTTTTTTGGAATTTTCTGGAAAACTAAGGTATATGGTAAACTGAAATTATAATGCCATCAACTAGACCCTAGAACCTCTATCTCTGCCAAAAATCAGCTGAATCCATCAAATAGTTGATGAGATACAGGGTGGCACGTACGTACGTACGTACACACGGATAACACAAAATCATGCCTGACTTTTCTGGATCTCTGGGTTGCCTTGACTAATGATGCTGAAATTCTACACACTTATAGAACCTATCAAAAAAAAAAAATTATGCAAAGTTTTAACTAATTTGGTTTATTGGTTTTTGAGTTATGATTGATCAAAGAAATGAGATTTCTAGCATAGGCCGTTTTTGAAGTCTATTAAGGGATAGAGCGCTCTCGTGCCTCCCTTGATGAGGGCCAATATTTGCAGGATACTGACTTGTTCACCATGTTAGCTATCAAAAGAACCCCTTCCGATCATAATGTACAGATCTTTCTTCTGAACCCCACGGCTTTTACATTTATTTGGTGTCATTTTTTCATAGATTTGTTTGTGTATGTTGCAGCATCAGGCCCAAGCTTATTTTACCCGTGATCCAGTCACAGAGATACTGTTTATCTATCCCATATTTAGAAATATTGTACATTGTACAGGTTAGATGTTTACAATGAAGAATGTTGATCAGTGTTTGATTTAATGGCCTATAACTCGGAAACCAAGCGTTTCTGAACCTATATACACATATAGAGCATACTCCCAAAGTTAGGCCATTTATTTTCCAAACAACCTGCATAAGGGGCATTTACACCCCTATGGAGATATTAGTCAGAAGCAACTCTAAGCTAAGGAAGATGGATCTATAGTTAAATAAAATATATATTAAGATTAAAATGATGTTGTCTTCACTTCTTCCGTGTGTGATCTTTGTTCTAGCGACCAGTCTGTGACTATATCATCAGACTATGAGAGAGCCAGTGGAGTCATAAGCCAGATTATTTTACAATAAGAAAACAGGAATATTTAAATTGAAAACAAAAAGTTATTTTAAACAATAACATGCTTTATTGTTTGGTTTACGGCATATCAACCCTTTAAAAGTTATTTAATGTCTAAGTACAATATCCATTGCAGATGATTCATTAAACATTATATATATATATATATATATATATATATACATTTCATTCCTTTCATTAAGTTGAACGCTCTTATGACATCAAGCCGCCGAAATAAGTGTCAAAATTATCACTGTTTATTTAGCTATCCAGCGGTGGCCAAATGGTTCTAGGTGTCGGGATTTGAGTTGTAAAATACTCGTAGCCCAGGGTTTCGAATCATGCGACCAGTAGTGACTAGTTATATCTCTATGTTGATGAGTCCCGATTAAAAAAGGACGAAACGTATACATACATAGATAATAAGCAAACAACAAATATTTATTATATATATATATAATTTGGGAAAGTTCATTTTCTTAAGCATCAATGAAATTTAAAACGTAAAGAAATAGGCCTAATGCCTTCAAAAACAATTTGTTAGATGCATATATATTTTATTAAAATCAAAACAAATATCTTCATTTTGACTTTTTTTAAAACTAATATTTCACCTGATATAAAGAGCATCATCAGAGTTTGAAACAAATATAAGGTATTTATTATTTTTAATATGTATACGTAAGAATCCTTCTTGGTGGTGATGAAAGATTTTTTTAAGCATAAATGAAATTTAAAATGTAAAGAAATAGGCAAAATGCCTTTAAAAACCATTTGTTACATGCGTATATATTTTATTTAAAATTTCATTGATGCTTAAAATAATGATCTTTCCAAAATTTATATCTACTTGTGAGTCATTCGCATTTTTAAGTTCAGATTTTTAAAAATACACTTTTTCATCATTTGTCCACAGAACACGCTAATCTTTCATCACCACCAAGAAGGATTCTTACGTATACATATTAACAAAATAAGGTAAATACCTTATATTTGTTTAAAACTCTGATGATGCTCGTTATATCGAGTGAAATATTAGTAAAAAAAAAAAAATGTAAAAATGAAGATATTTGTTTTGATTTTAATAAAATACATACGCATCTAACAAATGGTTTTTGAAGGCATTTTGCCTATTTCTTTACGTTTTATATATATATATATATATATATATATATATATATATATATAGAGAGAGAGAGAGAGAGAGAGAGAGAGAAAGAGAGAAAGAGAGAGAGAGAAAGAGAGAGAGAGTATTCTGATTTGCGAGGCTGGAGAGCTCAAGTCAATATAAGAGATTGAGTTTTTTGTACTTGAAATGTTTTATGTTTGCTTTCAAGTAGGTGACCTGAATCTGCCGGTCTTAGGTCGGGGTAGTTGTCTGAACCAATATGATTTGAAAGTAGCTGAAATCAGTGATGAAAGCAGTGCATTACTGACAATCTCCCTTGATGTATTTAAAAAAAATATTTCTGGATATGAAAGAATATAGATTCAAAATAGCATTTAAATCAGCTTTCAAAAGCAAAAAGTTCCAACAAACTTGATTTTTTTTACGTACGTTTTGAGAAAAAACTTTTATTAAATGGATCGGCATAAGATATAGAAGGGCATAAGGTAATTGGTTTCAGATGCTGTCAAAACGACAGATAAAAAATTTCCCTCATCAGGAAAAATGACATGGAATTTGATTCCAATCTTTTAAATAGAAAATCTGATATTATTTTACTCATGCCGACACGAGAGAAAATTTACATATGACCAATATGGGAGAATTTAGATAATTGGAATTTATTATATTCTGGCATAGGAGTTTCTTCACAATAGTATTATAACTTGGTATTCATTTAATAAAAAAATTCTCGAAACGTAGGTAAAAATTCTCTTCGGTGGAATTTTCTATTTTTGAAACATGATTTAAATGTTATTTTGAATCTTGTAATTCTTTATATATATATATATATATATATTGTGCAAACCAAATGGCTCATTGGCCTGGTGCATATTCCCAATTATAATAGTGCCAAGTAAACAGATGGCGTGTAGCACTGTGACAAGACGTTAGTCTCTGCCAGTTTTACTTGATCTTAGCTGATACTCATTTATACACGTGGGTGTATTGTTTTGTTTAGGCAACTGGTATGCACTAGTAATCAGCAATCTAGGTAATAAATAAGTCAATGTTGCTCAAATTTAATGATCTACATATAATAATAATAATGCTACTACTACTACTACTAATAATAATAATAAAAAGAAGAACTAAGTAAATACATGAAACTTGCCAGAGAGGTGAAAGATGAAGAAAATTACTGTAATGCCAATAATTGTAAGCACACTAGAAACAGATAAAAAAAACCTGGATAAAAGACCAGGAGAAATTGGCATCAAAGGAATGACCGATGCCATACATGCACAAATAAAAAGGAAAATCTTGGAGCGTGGAAACCAATGCACATAACCAGGTTACACCGACCAACTCTGGTAACTTAAAACAGAAATAGAACAAAAAAATATAGAAATAACATTACACAAACTGAAACTGACAGAAATCCCATAATCTGACCCAAAGCTGGAAGATTGTTACTTTGACCAAATCACAAAGTTGCAAGTCATTGGGAGAAGATTGATGAATTTGAACAAATTTATGCATAATAAATCATTATTTTAACACAGTGCATAAACCTTTCCTCAGCTTACATCTAATTAAGTCGGTCAGCATCTTGAGATTAGACAGCTATAGCTTTGAATCTGACAAATCGATATTTGATTTTGACTAGCCATTTCTTCCTTTTTATCCTTGCAGCAGGTTCTTTGCATTAAATAAAAATAGATGAGATGAGATATTGCTGTTATCGACACTATATATTTTGAACTAATGTTTTCATTTTTACGTTTTTGCCATTGTATTATATAGTGCCTTTTTGCCATAGTCGGTAACCTTTTCTGAAAATCGTTCAGTTCAACATTTCCAGTCTATACCAAAAGACACCTGGGGAAACGCTGTGATGTGGACAACAGTTGAAAAAAATGTAAATAAAACAAAAAAAAAATCATCATTATTATCATCAGATTCTGTTTAACATCTGTTTTACATGTTGGCATGTGTTTGACAGCTTTTAGAAATTGACTTCCTCACTAAACTATCTTTGGCCTGATTTTTATTTATCTCTCTTTCTCTTAAACACATCATTATCACTTCCTCCCATGTTTTCCTTAGCCTTCTCCTGCCAACTGATCCTGCTAACTCAACTGTTCTACATCTATTTACCCAAGCACTCTCATTGATTCTTTCATTGTGACAAAAATAAAAAAGAATTTAAAGAAATTACCTTGATATTCTCTTTTTTCGTTTGATTTTTGCCATTTAAAGTTTTCGTCTGAAATTCATTTCCTTTTGATAAAGCATTCAGACAATTTGAACCTGCAGAATTCTTTTGGTTTGCACTTCCTTCGGAATTATCATCTTCATTAGATTCCTGAAAGGAAATAAAAGACAAATTATTGATACTGTAAAACATTTCCAATAGGAAATCAAAGTGACGGTTGTGAAGTGGATAATTACGCTTACCGACGACCTGAGTGTACTAAGTTCATATCCAGTCGTTTGTATAGCATCACTTTGACTTATGGATGTTGGCAACCTTCACGTGGCCCCTGTTATAAGTAACTGCCACCTTTCAGTTTTAAAGAACATTTTCGTCGGTCTGCCACACTTTAATTTGAGATTACATTTTTGTCAGTCTATCATGCTTCAGTTTGAAATACCACTTTAATTGTTAAACGCACAGATCGAATGAATGCATCTTAAAAATATTCGTTCTGTTTTTGTCTACTACTGTCTTGCCTGGTGATATTGTCTTCTAAAGAGTTTGATAATATTGTTGCTACTGAATTTTGTATAATCATTTCTATACTTTTAACGTCTTCAAAACTGAAGAGTGATAACTTTCATACATGAAATTTCCTGGAATTATTAGAAAATTAAAAAAAAAAAAAACTATATTATGATTGGATATTTTTTGTCTGTCTGTGTTTGTCTGTTGGTCACTTATATGCTCCAAAACTACTCAACAGAATTGTACCAAATTTGGCATAAATCATCTTTAAGATGCTGGATGTTGCAAAGAGGGTAAAAATGTTACTACTACTGAAAACAATAAACACTTAATGATTTGCAATAGTTACCAAAAAAAGCATTAGAGTGCTGGAAAACTGATGAGACTTATTGTCACTCAGACTCCAGGGAACACCACTTGTTATTGCCAGTGAGCAATCACTGATAATGATTCGTGTGAGAACTCATAGTATAGTGAGCAAATAATAAAAAAACAAACACTTATGGTACATGAAGCGCCCTTGACATAAAAGATGTGTCAGAAGGGTAAAAATTATACGACTACTAACAATAATAATAAACACTTAAAGTCCACAAGGAACTGTGGCGCAACGGATAAAAGTGCTAAGTAATAAACAGTTTTAAGTGACAGTCTTCTGGAGGTTGAAGGTTCAATCCCCAGTACAGGCGATACTAAAAATACAATTACGAACTTCTTAAGACTTCTACGCAATCATGCCTGATGGAACAAGGGAAAGCTACAAAATTTCATACATGTTTCTGAGTTCAAGAAGACACATCTGAAGAAGACCGGAGGTTACATTGGCCGAAACGTTGTGAGGATAGTATCCAAGATGAGAACAGTAATCCAAATAATCCAAACCAATGCAAATTATCTATCCTCATCTAAAAAATTCAGAAAGCTAAACTTAAAGGTTTAAAAATATTTTGGAAAATTTCACCAAATGAAACCCCAATGACCCTCCAAATGAGCGAGGCTAAAAGTTGCCCAAAGTACGACTTTTTGATGAAAGTGTTTTTAATTGAAAAGAAATTGAAGTACAAACAGTGACATATTAAACTATGGCTTCCCTCCTAAATATTCAGGTATTTTGGGCATTACAATACTGAAAAGTCACTAGTTGGCCAACAGACTTTTATATTGTAGGCACTAGACCGAAGTACACAGCCTTACAGAAGAATTCTATTCACAAACTCTTTATTGCTAAAATGTTATATTTCAAAGAAATTATCTAATTTGATTGTTGACCCAATAAACATTAGGATTTCTTTATCGAGAGAGAACTTAATTACTGTACAAGTTGCTGGAGCTTGTCAAGAATGTAATGAATGTATGGAGAGTAAAGTAGACCTTGCGTTTACTTTCAGCAGCTTCATAACTTTCGTTTCCTCCTATTTTGTCCTTTAGTCCTCACATTCCATGAACAATGTTTCTGACAAAGGAGGAAACATTGCTGTTTTGAGTGGATACTATATGGTGATTTTCAATCCTCTCATAGTATTCATTATCATTCAACTGCAAATCTATCCATCTCACTAACCTTTATCCTCGAATGGTCTTTGGCCTTGATAAGTTGTGACTCATTAGTAAAAAAAAAAAAAAAAGTCTTAAAAATAGTATTGACCGATTTTGTGATTGTGTTATAAAGAACATATTGAATGGACATAGGATTTTCCAAAAAATCTAACCTTACTGAAAATTATACCGATGCGTTACAGAAAGTAAAAATAAACTTAAATAAATAATTAAACAAATCTTTTTTTAATACTGAAATTGGATTGTGCCTATTTTGTTGTTACATGATGTTTGTTTTAATGAGGATCCGAAAAAGGCATGCATGAATAAAAAAAATAAAAATAAAATGCTAAGTCTATAAATATATGTATTTTTACAGAATAAGGTGTAAAGTGCTTTAGCCCTTAGGCTTTAACCGTGTTAGTGTTATAATACGGTCAGTGACAGACTTTTGGACTCTGAAACGTAAACTATTATTGGGCCACTTTGCACCCCCCCCCCAGTCCAACCTCTCCTCGCCGTGTAACATGGTAGTGTCAAAGCTATGCCATCTGGAATTTCGATTACTACAGAGCAACCTATAGCGGAAAGGTCTGGCACCCAGTGGTATTAGGGCTGCAACCTGGCTAAACAAGGCTCTGGTGAATCTACAATATTGCACGTATAACGAAAAGCTGCAGCTGACGAGGAGGACTTCATGCAGAACAGACAATCATGAGGCACGATCTTTGTGGGCTTTGTGCAGAAGTCTGATTTGCTAAACAAACAAACCAGCAACAATCATGTACCAACCAAATAAGGTACAAAGAGCCTTATTGACATTGCAAATACCTTGAGATCCAAATGATTGTCTTATTAGAAAAAAATTAACTTGCACAACTTCTTTGCTGATCATCAGTTGGAAACGTCTTGGGTTCTTTACAGTGGAAGATGCTCTTCGGGTTAGCTGGCTGTGAGGAGGGTGTTTCATGTTGGCTTGAGCTATTTCACTGTTCATTGATTAACAGGTGAAACCATTTTATAAAAATACATAATTTTTATTAGATTATTAAATGCATGTTTATTTTCGCTGTTTTAAGAACAAGACAGATATTATATATGGCATAATCACGTCGACACACGGTTCTTATTAAATCACCAAAGATAAACGATGTTGATTCAGCTCAAGTTTGGCAGAAGACCAGGCTATGATGTAACACAGCCATCCTCCTCTGGGTTAGGGACCCTGAAGCTTCATACATCTGCCACTAAATACGATATGTGATAAGTGTTGTTGACTTTCCTTCTTACCCTCAATAGATTACACATTCTTATCTTATCAAATTACAAACAGATATAATAATATTGTTAAATAAGTTATCACTGGATTATGTTATAATAGTCTAGAAGTATCCAGAACAAGCTTTCAAATAATTGAATAACTTTTGGTGCTTTTTTCACAATTGCCTTGTGTCTTTTTTTAGAAAAATGTACCAATCATCATAAACTCTTATAGCATCAGTGCATTTCAATAACAAACAAATTTCATTTTATTTTAAACTGGCTGTCCCTACCCGGCATTGCCCAAGATTGTTTTTACTTTTGTTAATAATTTATGTGACTAAAATGTAAAAGTAGACCAAGCAAAATAACTCTGTATTCATCAATACAGAGTTCCTATTTACTTGCCTTCCCATGAGAGTAAAGTTAGACACAAGGTCGGTTTTTAATGTGAGGAAAATTCAGCTCCTAAAAAAAGGGCACTCTAGATAGGAACAAAATTTAAATTGCCTCAGTCTAGAAGGACTTCTTCACTGGCCGAGGACAGACTAGACTAAGAGTGTAGAATCAGAACAGATACTACACTTTCTTCTGTCGTCAATACAGAGTTATTTAAAAAAAGAAAACATTGACCAAACGAAGGAAAGTAACTCTGTATTAACAAGTACAGAGTTACTTCCCTTATATCTTAAGATGGCACCATTTTGAAAAAGTATAATTTTTCAAATAAATTAAACCGAATTACATTTTTTCTTGCTAAAAACATGTACCAAGGTTGAAAAGAAAAGAAAAAAACAATAAACAAAACTAATGAACCAGAATCAAACATTGATTTTGTAGGATGAAAGCTATCGATGACCAAAATCAAGAAATTGACTGACTTTCTTTTATTATATAGAAAAAGATTGTACTTATAAAATGATACGATTATGGCGGTTGTTTAAACTATAGTAGCACAAAACGCTTACTATTTTGACATCTTGGGTCCGTCGTAAACTTTATATTCAATGTCCGCACATGTAAATGTAAAATATCGTGAACATTTATTATACAGACACAAAGAAAAAGCTGACATCCATAATAATATCATGCAATAATAAAATTTACAATTATCGAATTTTGTTATTGAAATGAGTTTATGAAGATTGGAATATTTACTGCAAAAAGTTAAATAATAAGAACCATTTAAAAAAATTTTTTTTTTAGAGATGAGGGTGATCATAAAGAAGCACTTAACTATTAGTTTGAATCTATTTCTTTGATTTTATTATTTCATGCTTATATGTCCAGGGATGTTTTACAGGATTGTGAATGTTTTTTTTTCAATTTGTAATGTATAGTATTTGTCCTGTGGCTACTTTCGATTGTTTTTTTTTCTCCTGTTTTGTGCATGGAGACAGTAACACTAATGAACCCATTGAACTTTGACAAGTAAGTAATTTTTGTATTTTATCTAGAATTTATCCAGAATTCACAATATGTCCTAATCTGAAATAAAATTCAAAGTTCAAATATGAAATTTCAACCTAAATTATTTCAGACATTCACTGCAACTACAAAACCGGGTTTGAAATTTTAAATCTTTTGAATCAGATAACATTTACAATTGTTGATTATTTTTGTTGTGAATGAATTTTGAATTATCTAAAAAAAAAAGAGGTAAAGACAGAAAAATAAACCACAAAAAAAAAACACATAATAAAATATTTCTGGGATAAGATATTTATTATTGTTATTTATATTATTTAGACTCTTCTCATCTGGATTGTTATATTCACAAGGATTTGGCCATTGTACTCTCCAACCTTTTTCAGTTGCTTTAATTACAATATAAATAAATAATCATAATAGACTTTATAAAGCATAGAAAATCACCCTAGACTGTCTTACTGGACACATTGATAAAGTTGGGTGACTCTCCAAAATTCCACTTATAGAATCATTAATATTTGTGCAAATAACAAATCAAAATGGAAGCCTTCCAACGATTCAGCCGAAGTCGTCTCAAGTACAGTTTTCTGTTAGTTTCCACAAAGTCTTCTCTGTGAAGCCGGTGTGAAGAAGAGGTCATGTGACATATTATAGTTGCTGTACAGGAAAATTTTAATGACGAAACAAAATACTTTTTGAAAGCTATTCATTGCAAATGATTTGCTGTTCTACTCATTACTAAAGGCGGGTGGAATTCATCTTTTTCAATGGTATTAGTATGTGTAATTCAAATATAACCGATGGGATTTGAACTCCGACTGTTGATTCCATAGTCCATCTTGGTATCCATTATGACATGGCATTCAAAGAAATGTTCAACATAGAGGAAATAAGATGTTGAATCCTAGAAATGTCAGGCAACTTTAGAGGGTAATAAATGATGCTTCAAAACGTCTGAATTCCTCTGGAGTTTGAGAAGTTTTTCATGTCAGTTATTTATAAGAAGATTTATTGCCTCTGATTCTCTTCTCTCTATCTTATACACACACACACACACACATATATATATACTTATTTATTTTAGAAAAAATGCTTCCCGTTGGGTTACCCATTGAGTTCAGGTTAAATTGTTCGAATCAGGAAACAGCGAGCTTGCAGAGGCAGTTAAACAAAACAATATATAAAAAGACAAAATTAGCTTATTTTTGCTCCCTCTCACTATTTCTCTCTTTTCATCTCCAGCTACGGGTTAAATAACCTTTTTATTCATAATGCACTATTCCAATCTTTTTATTTTTTTCTCATTACCTTTGACTGTATAGATAGATAGATAGAGAGAGAGAGAGATTGATTGTATAAAGCTTATACCTTAAATTTTAAACATTTTCTAGAATCAAAATCATGTAATGGATTTTTATCAAAATTGGAATAAAGATTCTAGACATAAGGTATAGTATCATTATATCTTCATTTTAATATTCGTAAGGGGCAAAAAAAAAAAAAAAATGGTGCAAAACTGTTATGTTTGACTGTCATTAAATATTTCTCCTCAATCTCAAAATTTACATTCAAGACAAATTTCAAAACATAAATCTCTTAACTGTTTTGCTAATCTAACATATAAAGTTATTATGCTGGATTTTCAAAGTCAGCCTCAAATATCAATCAGTCTGACATATCGATACATGATTCGGACTAGCATATTTTTTCGTTTTATCCTTCCACTATATATTATTGGCATGAATATATTTTATTTCACTTTAGTGTTCTTTCTGAAAATACTTATTCCGGCTAAGAAAACTTTTAGAGTGGATACATTTTCCCTTACTCACCGAAACAGATTAAAGAGTAGTTTATTGTGTGTTCTTTCCCTCGAGTTCTTCAAAAATAAAATAGATATTTTTGTTAGATTATGCGACTTCACTTTAATTAAACATTATTATTTGTTCTTTACTATCAATTGATTAGTGTTAAGTACTAAAACAAACTTTTTAAATATTCCTATTCCACGAAATAATTTGATTACGAAATTAAAGTCACAAAAATTAATTTCAACGTCAGATAGGTACAGCTAGTAAGGTAATATAATTTTGAAACACGTTACCTAATCAGATTAAAAACATCAATAGCATAGCACATTTTAAGATGAAATTGGACGAATTAATGAATAATGGTAAAAAAGGAATTAAGAGATCAGTTTGGGGAACTATCAGCGGAAATATTTAACAGAATTTAATTTGCATTTTAATATTGCATTAATAGTGCAACTGTTATATGCAATATTTTTTTACGGGTCAAGTTGAAAAGATGGTTTAAATAGAAATGGTCAAAGAGACATAACAAATAATGAATAATAATAATGAAATTGTACAGATTTTCTAGAGTAAATCATGGCCAAAGAATACAAAGACATGATTAGTTAAATAGATCATGTGTTAGGTTAGAGAAAATGGTTTTGAAATAATCAGTTATGTTATAATGATTCAGAGATACAAAGTTGGAGAAGGGAACAGACGTAGGAGCAAAATAATCAGCTAGAATTGTGTTGATTTAATAATATTCTGCAGCATTCCTAATTATCAATTCGTCCCAGTACAGATATCAGCCATGGAGATGAAATCCAAGATGGTGAGAGTCCACATGTGGGAATCCAAATAAAGCTATGCAGATGATCACAGAAAATAATTTTTTTTTTAGTCATCATTTATCAAGGCCACTAGAGGATAAGGGATAATGATTTATGAGGACAGTTTATGGCAAGCGTTTATTGCCATTAGATTGGAAAAGGACCATGTTGTATCCCTAAGGAAAGCAATCTTTTGCAAAAGGTTCCACAAATAGGAAGTTTTTTGAAAGAAACTGTTCATGAAAATTATGTTTGATGTTAGGTACGCGGAGGAAGAAAGGAAAGTTTTTTGCAGTGGTGGCAAAGAGACAAGTTTTTGTTGTGAAAGTTTTACAAGGAGGTTGAAGCTCAGTTGAGTATCTTCCATAGAAATAACGATAGAGTAGAGAAATATCCTTTATCATGGAGAGTAGATTTAGTGAAAAACAATCGTTTGAACAATACAATTGAAGTATCATTTTTGTTCTATCAACCTACATCGAGTTACAAAAAAAACAAAAAAAAAAGTTATTTCTATAAACCCTGTTTCCACCCCAACACCTTGAAAAAAATCATTTACAAAACAAAATCTTTATAAAAAATGTAGACAGTTAATTTCTTTATTGAAGACTGCTGGAGTGGGGTAGGGGTTCACACACCCTGCGTGAAACGAAGAAATCGTGCAATGGGTCTTAGAAATCGAGATGAGGGTGTGGTGCGTGAAGGCAGCAACTAATTATGTAAGGTCAAAAAGAATTAGTACTTTAAGTACACAAATGAAATTTGTTGGGTATGTTTTTAAACAGGGCCGCGAAGTCAGCAGTACACATGGATTTTAGGACATCTCTGTGAATTTAACATTTGTGATTTTTGTTTTTTATGAGTAAAATCTAAATAACCTAGTTAAAAAAAGTGAGACTTTATAAAAATAGGACTGTAGAGTTGGTAGCCAAAATTCTCAGCTCGGACGCCTGAAACTTAAAGGTTTTGGGTATGATCTTAAAGTGCGTCCGGCAGTGAATCCCCAATTTGGGAGCTTTGGGTTTGGTTTGGTTTACGGTATATCAACCATCTATGGGTAATTTAATGCCAAATAAAGTAGTCAAATATAATTTTATAAATAGGATAATTATTTATATTTCTAGAATAGATTGCTCTTAGAATACCAGAATACGCTGCTCTTAGAATACCAGAATACACTGCTCTTAGAATACCAGAATACACTGCTCTTAGAATACCAGAATACACTGCTCTTAGAATACCAGAATACACTGCTCTTAGAATACCAGAATACACTGCTCTTAGAATACCAGAATACACTGCTCTTAGAATACCAGAATACACTGCTCTTAGAATACCAGAATACACTGCTCTTAGAATACCAGAATACACTGCTCTTAGAATACCAGAATACACTGCTCTTAGAATGCATTGCTCATAGAAGGAAATATCACAGTGAAAGTGAAAACATTACTTCGAGAATGGAATTTTATTGAGAGAGAGAGAGAGAGAGACATTACACCCAGGAAACACCACTCCAAGAAAAACACCACTTCTTTGAAAACATTACTCTTTGGCATTGGTAATCTTTGTTCTCAACGTGACTGATCTTCAGCCACCACCTTTTAGTATCTATTTGAGGAGAAAAATAAAAAGGAAAAATAAGGTTTTGATTTTTTTTAAGAATCAGAATAATATGGTTGAGGATGAACTTATGGATACTAGAGCATGACGTAACCAGCCGAATGATCAGATTGTGCCTCTTCGACCTCCCGGCCAAAGTGGACGAATGCCTAGCCACCAGGATCCCATCTTACGGCATCATGGGGCGCCATTTTTGTTTTTTTTCCCCCTTTGCACGAGGTTGCAGTCGTTGAATTTGTGGCCCTGCCGACAGGACAAGGAAGCTTTGGGAGGTGTGAAGTTACTCCAAAATCTAATCTAACCAAACATTAAACTGTTTCAGAGATACTTGGACAAAGTGTTTGCCGTTACCCCACCCTATCATGCACTTATTATTTTTTATATTCAACTGGCTTTGCAAACTCACCTATTCCGAATTCAAACTCTAACCTAAACTTAATGGGGGGTCACATTTTTTTCTAGCATTATAGATACGCTACAGCTTTGTATTCAGCCATTCACCATCAGGTCTTGAGTATGACTTTAAAGTGGATCCAGTGATGAGGTCACAATTTGGGAGTCTTGAGAAATGTGGAGTTACTTCTTAGTTACCACTACTCCCAGGTCCACTCTGATTTGATGTGTTAGTATATGTAAAGCTCCTATCTATAGGTTAAACTATTTGTTTAAAAAATCTACGCCTGCAAAAAAATTAATTTACAAACCAATTGCATACAAAACATGTCCGGTTTCAACATAAAATGACCCAACAACGTTGACATGCTATAACAACCAACCAACCAACAACCCGGAAATACTTTATTTTTTATATTGATTTGAAAAAATTTTATCATGTGAAAAATGTTTCATAAAGTAGTATAAATGATTTTCGGGGAAAAAAAATATTGAACAAAAATAAATGATGTTGCAAATGTGCAACAAATGGCATAAAATTTTACATGTATAACAAAACACTACAATATATGCATCTAAATAATCATAATACACTAGAGAATCATAAAATAAATTTTACATGTATAACAAAACACTACAATATATGCATCTAAATAATCATAATACACTAGAGAATCATAAAATAAATTTTACATGTATAACAAAACACTACAATATATGCATCTAAATAATCATAATACACTAGAGAATCATATAATAATTTTTACGTACCATGACTAGATTCAAAAGTTTAGGCTCTTGAATTAGGCCGATGACACACCAATGACACTTGCCTGTGACATCAAAGATACTGATTACCTATTTAGCGGGTGTGTTGATGCAACATCATACTAATACCTATTCACCCTTGCCAACAGGCTCATTACAAATGTGAAACAGGTTGCAGTTTCACACATTTTCGTTGCATATTATATTAAATAGGCATTTTGTTGGAATATGTCATATTCGAAACACAAAGCATTTAATGGTTAAAAGTTCCAACTCCTGAAGCAATGAATTTGCTCTGACCCCGACTCTACAACCCTGTTTTCAAGTACACTTATTCAAATATTTAATTACAACACAGAAAATTGGATTTTGTGTAAAGCTGTGATGATCTCATCAAATTTTTTTCTTCTAAAGAAAATGATCAGTCAGAAAATATTTTAAGGTTATTATGAATCAAAAAGTATATTAACACCTTTGCTATTATTTGCATGGGTTTTTCTTTGGACTATTGTCCTCACCATAGTTATTCATTGTGGAGGAAAAGGAGACTAAAAAAATCAGTGCATATGCTAGGCTACAGCAAAATTTTAAGTAGGATCATTCTAATATTAATACACTAGTACATTCGTATGTTCCTAAGCTCATATTAACAATTCAAAAACATTATATTTTTTAATTTTTTAGATGAGGATTGATAATTTGTATTATCAGCACTTTCTGATAGTTAGAGCTAGTTAATATATACTGTAACAGCAAGCAAACTGGAGCAAAATCTCGGATACGAATTATACTGATGAATATGTATTTATTTGCGCGCACGTGGCCAACGCTGAACTATGACACGAATTATACTGATGAAAAGATGTTAGAGATTTTGCTCCAGTTTGCTTTCTGTTACAGTAACACTCTATTTTTTGCCAAGCTGCTTGCCCCAGAACCAACGTCTATCACAAGCGGAACAAACGTCCGGCTCCCATGTTGACTGATTCGAAAAGACTGCCTCTGGGCAAGCAGGCGGTGTAGAGGCACGACAGTTATCCCGTGCACATGTCTTCCGGAAGAGGATGGTGCTCAATACAAAATGTCCTCTTCCTGAATTATGACCGGCCAACATGTGAAACTCCTACGTTTACATATACTAACTATCAGAAAGTGTTGACCTTCCATTGACTTTGTGTCAAACTTGTCCTCATGGGGAGTTACATAAAAAAATTATATGAACGGCTGAAAAAAAAAATCACAAGCAGAAACAAAGTAAAAAAAAAATCCTGTAATGGTATCAAAACCTTACCGCTATCATTCGGACTACTAAGAAAAATCACATCCAAGATTAGAATAGAACACCAAATAATACAAATTTAAAAACAAACAAATAGTTTCCTTTGTTGAAATCTGGAAAAACATCTTTTAAATTTATATTAAAGACATTTTCATTTTTTTTTTTTTTTTTTTTTTTAAATAATTTATAGCTCATATTTATTTTATGGAAATGAGATGAACATTAAGATCATATTATGAAATCAACGTAACTTTAGTAATTCCCAACTATTTCGATTTTCAATTGGATTCTTTTTTAATGCACTAATTTCAATAACTGAACAATCTTTACAGACCCAGCTAGTACAGATGCATATTATATGAAAACCAATAATTAAGAATAAGTAGATGATTCACAGAACTAGAAATAATAGTCCGTAGAAAAACAATGCAAAAATTCATATGAAAGACATCTTTGCTATTCTTGACATTGGCTGGTTTTTGAGGTGAGAATTCTATCTAGTTCAAGAAGTTTTCCTCTTGTGTAGTACCTCATCCATTACACAAAAGAGCAAGAACAGGTTTATTGACTATTGCCCAAAGCACCCTTACTCGTGAAGAAGTGCAAAAAGATTATGATCCATTTTACTATATATTAACCAGTTCTAACAATCAGAAAGTGCTGACCTTCCATTGACATTGTGTCAAACTCGTCCTCATGGGGAGTTACATAAAAAAATTATATGAAAGGCTGAAAAGAAAATCACAAGCAGAAACAAAGTAAAAAAAAATTCTCTAATGGTATCAAAACCTTACCGCTATCATTAGTATAAAAAATGAGACTTGTATAGAAATATTGGATTTATTCTACTTACTTCCGTGTCTTCTTCTCCCATGACTTTCTCAATTAAGAGAAAAGAAAGGATTCCTGCCAACACCCATTTGCCAATCCATATAAAATCTTCTGAAAAATATTAAACATTTAAAAAAGAAAAAAATAAGTAAATGCATTTTTGCTTTTTGCAGTTTTTGTGTATTTGAAAAGTGACAGGGTCAATGGTGGATTTCTTAAAGTAGAGGTCAGAACTAAAGGATAATAAACATGATTTTCAGAGCATTTTTATTTTTTTGCATATTTTTTTATCACATATGCTTTATGTGAGTATATATACTGTATGTGCGTGTGTATGTAAGGGCGCTGGACTTGCATGGTTAGTGGTAACTAAGATCCAGGGCTCGAAAATCGAGGTTGAGACATTTGCTGCATTTAGCCATACTGATCAGTCACAAAACATGTCTCTGTGGATAACAATATATATATATATATATATATATATATGAATATATTATATTAAAATTTGAAAACCAAAATATGATGCAATTTTAAAATAAATAAAATCATTTATTTATTTATTTTTTTAGGCTAAGACTTTGACAAATACATCATTCTCATAGCAAGACTTTTTTGTTCTTTTTTTCTTCATTTTGTTGGTATTAATATATATATATATATATATATATATATATATACTATCTATATAAAAGAGAAGGTTTATTTGTTTGCATGGTTGGTTATTATAGAAATCGATATGTGAACAGAAAATTTAAATTAGTTTTAATAAGGTTTAAACTTTTCAAGAAATTTTATGAAACCATTCAAATTTTCCTCCGATTTTATCTGGATCACTAGGATCCAAATTAGTGACTGAAGGTAGGGGTTAAGTAAATCAGATGAAAATAAATGTCTTTTGAAAAAACATATGTCATAAACACCAAGGCAATGCTTTATTTTGTTCATAACGAAGCCCTGTAACAAGATTAACAGCAACTTTTCTTGGGTATGATTTCACGATGAATCTAATCATGGCAATTATTATTCAATCCAATCGCTTGATTTTGAGGAATTTCTAAGAAAATCTACGGTAAAAAATGAAGTGTTTCAGTGTTAAAATAGAGTAAAAAATAATTTTAACCGTTACACTTTCTACTATTAAAAATAATAAACTTACATAGTACATGTTTTGCTTTCGTCTTCTAATATATAAGCATTGTTTTCATTCCCAGGCAACGTCAAGAGCCTCTGTTATATATATATATATATATCCTGGAAAGACGGGTAGAGGAGAAAGGTGGGTTAGCTACCCATCTTGCATGCTCCGTGAGGAGCATCCTAAAAATGCTATTAACTACCTAAAGTGAGGGGAAATCGTAACTTGGAAGGACTGGGATCTGCGGTGTGAATTCCGGTCATACACCTCCCCCATTTAACCAGGGCTTGCACCTGGTTTCCTTCCTCAAGGCATTTCATCCGGCTTTGGTGGATTTTCAAGCCTTTATGATTCTTGAATATCTTACCGCATATGCATCTGTTCATTGTTGATTGGGCAATTCCGTCTGATTCCACTAAATTTGTCATGTGACTTTTTCTTTTTTTCCCAAATTCAATGAGATAATCAAAGGAACCAGTTTTGAAGGCAAGGAGGTCATCAGGAGAACCATAATGATGGAACTGAATGGCATCTCGTGCAATAGGAGTGGTAGTATTTGGAATTGAAATAAATTGTGTGTGACACTAGTCCCATTACTTTTCAGACACACTTCGTGTATATATATATATATATATATATATATATATATATTTTTTTTTTCTTTCATTTTACTTCACTTGAAGTTTTCAGAAATCAAGGGGGGGCCTTCCTGGAGCTAACACTTGATCTCTATATGAGATACATAGATATTCATGTATTTCATTAATATTCTCCTTTACCTGTCAAACGTTGTATTAGTAAAGAAGTTAAGAACATATATTTTCATCTCCCCAATTAACCACTTAACTATGTTATAGTATATCTTTCTTTTGGTCTCTTGGTCTTACTGGATTCCAGGACAATAATTCATCTAGTCTGGTGGAATATCCAGCTAAGTACTGTTACTTGAGATCACATTACTTGGAGAAGGTGCACCTTTCCTCAGATGAGTCAGTGTATAGCCGTGTCGAGAGGATTTTATTTGGGCTTCGAATAATATGTTATTTTAAATATTTGGTCAGGGTTTACTTGTAGGGGGAAGTATCCTTATGTCAGGTTGGCCTGACAAACCCTTGTACAGAGAGACCGAAGACACACGAGGATGGTGTGTGTACTAGCCAGTCAGTTCAAATAAAGAAACAATTTTTTTTTTTTTTTTACTTTAAATCGCAATAAAATAATTAAAAATGCATTATTCAGGTTTATGATCATGATCGATATCGGCTAGGAAATAACGGGAACGCGAAAACAAAAACAAAAAACAAACCAAAAACAATTGTATAGTGTGAGATTCGAACCCTGAAAGATGGAATAAAATATTGGAACTAAAGGCGAACACTTTATCCATAAGACCACTGTTTATGAGTTTGACCTAAGGATAGAAACTCTGCATAGATCTAAAATAGTTCGATTGTCTACAATAAAATAAAACAAAGAAAGTTTCATTTTTAATAATAAAAAAAAGGATGTCAAATACGTACATTGATTTAACTAAACTTATTTTTGTGTTTATTTTTCTTACTGGTAGTGAAAAGGTTCAGAAGTATGTTATTTAGACAGCTTGGAAAGAGAATGCTAAAAATGCCGGAAAATTTGTTTCTAATGTTATTTTTATGTACTTTTAATTTGAAATGATAAGTTTTAAATAAGTTTAAAAAAAGGTTCAATAACTTCTGACATCGATAAGGACATTGGATCAAAAGTGCTGATTCCAAATATGTGGTTAGTTTGGTTCTTAGATCAATTATTTAACTTTGATGACACGACACACATACACACATCTTTGTTTTATATATAGTAGGCAGCAGGAAGGGCGTCCAGCCTATAAAAATCTTGCCTAAAATAAAGAAATTCGGTTGCATTTTAGAGTATGTAGTTTAAATGTTTGAAGCTTGTGTGGAAGGTCTGGTGAAATTGTTAAGTTTCTTGAGAGAAGATGTATTGGCCTGTGTTGTGTCCAATAAACTTGTTGGAGAGGTAAATCTACTAGAATGATTGCGGGAAAGAATGTAAGATATAAGCTGTATTGGATTGGAACTGAAAAGGGAATAGATGGTGTTGGTATTTTTATTGAAAAGAGATGGGTAGGTAAAGTGATTGAAATGAATTGCGTAAATAAGCGAATCATACTGATGAAGTTGATGATTGGTGAGAAAATATTCACAGCTTTATCTGTTTATGCATCACAATGTGGCTTGAGTGAAGATGCGAAAGATTAGTTTTATGACAGGCTTATTATTGCAGTAACTAGTAAGGTTGATGAGAAGGAAGTACTTGCGGTGGCAGGAGATTTGAATGGTTATGTTGGAAAGATGCCTGGTAATTTTGAGGGTGTGCATGGAGGAAATGGATGTGGTGATAGGAATGCAGAACGAGAAAGAATTTTAGAATTTGGTCTTGCAATGGACATGTTGGTTGCAAACACCCTTTTTATGAAAAAGGAAAGCCATCTCGCTACATATGAATCTGGTACAGCAAAGACTAAAGTAGATTATCTACTGGTGAGGAAAAAAAGACAGAAGCTCTTAAGTGAAAAAAGCGTGACAATGCACAAACTGCAATTTCATGCTGAAGAAAGCTCATATTAAATAGAAAGTTTATCTTCAGGGGAAAGGTGTAGAGGTTAGATGAAGAACATGTGAAACTCGAGTTTAGAGATCAAGTGATAGAGTGCTCAGTGACCAGATCCACTACAGGACTATAACTTCTTGAGATGATCACAGATTGACAAATCAGATGATAAAAAAAGTTATCCCAAAAGACTGCTAACTTAGTACAATTGCAAATTATTATAAGCAATTGGAAGCACCAGATAGAGGTAATTACAGAGGCTTAAAGTTGATGGATCAGTTCCTGAAAGTGATTGAAAGAATAATTGAGCAGCAAATAAGAAATCAGATAAACATAGATGAAATGCAGTTTGGTTTTATGCCTGGGCAAAGTACCACTGGTGCTATATTTATACTGAGACAAATGCAAGAGAAGTAGCTTAATAAAAAGAAGAACCTGTATTTTGCTTTTGTAGATCTAGAGAAAGCTTTTGACAGAGTGCCAAGAGAAGTTGTCTGGTGGGTTTTGCATAAACTAGGGACAAATGAGTGAATGGTGAAGGTTGTTCAAGCCATGTACAGAAATGCTCAAAGTCGTGTTAGAATTAACAATACATTTAGTGACAGCTTTAATGTTAAAGTAGGAGTACATCAAGGTTCTGTACCGAGTCTGTTTCTTTTCATTTGTGTCTTGGAAGCATTATCCAGGGAGTTTTCCGTATGGATTCTCCAGAAGAGATGCTGTATGCTGATGATTAAGTACTTGCCTGTGAAATAATGGAAAACCTACTTGTTAAGTTACAGATTTGGAGGAATGCTATGGAAATTAAAGGTCTGAAAGTGAATGTTACCAAAACCAAAGTTATGATCAGTGGTTGTGTTGGAAAGCTCCCCAAAAGAGGAAAAGTTTTCCTAGTCAGTTTGTAGAAAGGGAGTCAGGTGCAATTCAATCTTTTGTGGTACTTGTAAGCATTGGGTATACAAGAAGTGCAGTGGAATTACTAGTAGATTTATATGCAAGAAGTCTAAGAAAATGGAGATGGATTGGAACTCATATGTGGACAAAGTATATTTGGATGGCAAAACTATTGAGTTTGTCAATAAGTTTTGTTACGTTGGTGATACCATTGGAGCACAGAGTGAAGCAGGTGCTAGTGTGATTGCAAGAATTAGGAGTGAATGGAGTAATTTCAAGGAACTTCTGCCATTACTAACCAGCAGAGTGTTTCCACTGTCGACCAAGGCAAGAGCCTAAAAGGCATGTGTACACAGTGTGATGATGTAAGTGAAACCTTGCCAGTGAGGGTTGAGGACATGCATTGCATGGAGAGAAATGATATGAGAATTATACCATGGATGTGTAATGTGAGTCTTAAATACAGGCTTAGTTCTGATGACCTCAGAGGAAGATTAAATCTGGACAGCATAGAGAGATGTGTGCAGAAGAGGAGACTTCGATGGTATGGCTACATTGAAAGAATGGATGAGAGTTCTTGGGTCAGTAGATGTAGAACAGTTAAGGTAACAGGTCTAGTTCACAGGGAAAGGCTAAAGAAAACATGAAAGGAAGTAATAAAAATGGACTTGAGAGAAAGAAGGATGAATAAAGACTTGGTCAGAGATAAGTTAGTTTGGAAGTCAATTTCTTAAAGCCATCTAACGCATAGCAGCATGTAAAACGGATGTTAAACCGAATATGATAACGATGATGATATATGTGTGTGTGTGTGTGAAAAGATCTAAGATATACCTGAAGAACAAAATTATGGTAAAAAGACAAATTAATATCCCATTTTGTTTTTTTTACCATAATACACACATTACTTCAAGCCGTCTAACGCATAGCAGCATGTAAAATGGATGTTAAACCGAATATGATTATATATATATATATATATATATAATGTGTGTGTGAAAAGATCATATATATATATATATATATATATATGTGTGTGTGTGTGTGTGAAAAATGTAATTATATATATGTGTGTGCGTGAAAAAAATGTAATAATCAAGGAAGGCGCGATAGCGCTCTATCCCTTAATAGACTTCAAAAACGACCTATGCTAGAAATCTCATTTCCTTGATCAGTCATAACTCAAAAACCAATAAACCAAATTATTTAAAACTTTGCACAAAATTTTAATTTGATAGGTTCTATAAGTGTGTAGAATTTCAGCATCATTAGTCAAGGCAACCCAGAGATCCAGAAAGGTCAGGAGTGATTTTGTGTTCTCCGTGTGTACATACGTACGTGTGTGCCACCCTGTATCTCATCAACTATTTGATGGATTCAGCTGATTTTTGGCAGAGATAGAGGTTCGAGGGTCTAGTTGATGGCATTTTAATTTCAGTTTACCATATGCCTTAGTTTTCCAGAAAATTAAAAAAAAAAACTTAAAAATTACCATTGTCTTGAGGCATAGCCTTTACAAAAGTAGTGACATTCCATGATAAATGCCAGTATACTGAAATCATATGCCCTTAATAGGGTTAAGATGAAAATTCATATACACTAAATGTACAAAAGCAAGGAAATTCCCAAATTTTTACACTTTTATTGTCATTAAGGATATGACTACATATCAACCAAGCCATTTCATTATCACATCACTACAGTATAAATCTCTATGCATGAGTGAATGAAGTGTGTGAGGTGCGCTGAAGAAAAATTCCTACCAGTAAAATACATAGCACTGTTGTGCTCGCATACCCTTAATGACAATAAAAGTGTAAAAATTTGGGAATTTCCTTGCTTTTGTACATTTAGTGTATATGAATTTTCATCTTAACCCTATTAAGGGCATATGATTTCAGTATACTGGCATTTATCATGGAATATATATATATATATATATATGCCTGAAGGACAAAATTATGGTAAAAAGACAAATTAATTTCCCATTTTGTTTTTTTTTACCATAATATACACATTACTAACTTCAACGTGTAGGTGAATTACTGGAGTAGACATTTTGATTTATAACCTTGTTATAGGTTTAATCTCCAGCTTATGCAAAGTGTTGTATCACCCTCTTACATTTGACATGATATAAATAAATAAGCGCAGTTCCAAAACCATCTTCATGTTTGATTCATTTGCCATCTTTGTTTATGAATTTCATGCATGTCAGCCATTGAAAGTCGGATAAAGTTCCGATAGTTTGATTCTTCTTAACAGTATTTTAAACATCTGGGTTTGCTTTGTTTTGGCATCAGAATCAATTCCGTTTGCATAAGGATAATTAAGAGAGAGTTTCACTTGGGATTCTGGTTTCTACCGATTCTTGCTCTTAGAGGAAGCAAGAAGAATCACTTTCAGTGATTTACTTTCATAAACTTTGATTCCTTAAAAATAGAGTCCAACCAAAGAAACAACTGCCGAGAGTCATAGAAAAGGATATTCTATGTTATGATATTAAATTTTCTCCATTATTATTCTAATTAATGATATCAAATCCAGAAATGTTGGGGGGGGGGGAGAAAAGGAAAAGTGAAGTAGAAGATAGAAAGAACAGATTAACAGCAAGAGAAAGAAAGGCAAAAACAGGCAAAAAAGAAAAAGAAAGTAAAAAAAAAGAGAAAGAAAGGCAAATACAAGAAAAGGAGAAAAAGAAATAAAAAAGAAATGGGAGAGAGACAAAGAGAGAGATGAAAAAAATAAAGATATAAAAACAAAGAAATTAAAACAGAAATAAGTAAAAAAAAAAAAAAAAAAAACACTAAAAAACAGAAGAAGGTTATAGAAATAGAACAAGCAAACCTAGCCCTGTCTGTGGGAGGGTTATTTGATGCTTAACTGGCATTTTCAGACAAGAGAAATGCAAGATCATGGAAATAAATCCTTGAAACTATTATTGTCTGTTTACATTAAGAAAATAAATTTCTGTTTTCATTAAAATATTCAACAAATCTGAAATTGAAAAACCAATGTTATTTAGATTTCAAATATTAACTGGAGTTTTACTGTTTGATAAAAAAAAAAGAATTCATATTTATTTACAAAGAGCAAGGAGCCATCAAACTTTTCCTTTTGAAAGGGCTAGTCCCTCCCTGCTCCTTGTTTCCTCAGACCGTACCAACATGCAGAAATTTAAATATAATGTGAAATAAAATCTTGTTGCTCAACTCCCCAGCCAGGTTGTTCCCTATGAAAAAAAAGAAGAAATTTAATATCCCGTTTAGGGGACATGATTCTTTGAAAATGTTAGTTCTTTTGCATAGAGGTGTCGTCCTCCAAGATACAGTGTCTGGTATTCCTAAATGGTCACTGACCTGGTACTGACCAGGTTCAACGCTGCTTAACTGGTGATATAATGAAAAATGGTGTGTCAATGTGATTATTATTAGAAATATGTTGAATTTTTGCGGTCCATTGTCTACTGAAAGATTTATTAGTTTATTATTTGTTCTAAGAGATAAACAAAAAAAGAATCCAGAAAAACACTTATAAAAATATAACAGGATTTATTTATGTTTAAAAGTAATACACCAAATATGCACACATGTAAAAGCTTCCGATACATGGATTTCATAAAAGACGAACTTACCAAACATTTGTAGAGATCTGGTCTCAAAAAACATGTCAACAGAACTGGTCTGGATAGAGAGGGGATTGACCGCATGTTGCCTCAAAGACACATTGACAAAACAGGTATGGTGGCTTGGAAACATGAACAAACGACTTTATGATTTTATTTTCTTATGTAAGAAACAAAACGTTTGCATCTACCATAATAAATTAATTTATTAAGAATCTTGGTCATGAACCACCTTCTTAAAAAAAATAACACAGCATTTCATGTGTACGAGAATAAACTCGCTATAATTTAATCTTTTAATGTTTTTTTTTTTTTACTAGAATATGGTTTTAAGTAATAGAATAAATTGTTAATAAAAATTTCATTTTTTTTTACTTCATATCTACATACGATTAATAGGGTTAATATATTTCTAGATTTTGCCTCAAGTATGCCTTATAAACTTGTGAGAAAAGTCTAAAAATCGCTATATTAATAAAATCATGTGACCACTTCTCGTGTGTGTGTGTGTGTGTGTATGTGTGTGTGTTTCTCGACTCTACATTACTTACATATTAATTTTTTTAATAATTTGTTAGAAACAAAAATTAAAGTAAAAAGAACCCCGAGAAATGCAGATGTAGATACAGTTTGTATTATATATAAATAATAAACCAAGAAAAAATAAAACAAAAGGTCAGAAATGTATCTTAAAGCTGCAAATAAAAGAATGCTTCATACTAAAAGAACAGCAATACCAAGAACTAACACATCTATTGCCATAAATAAAACTGGAAAATAACCTATAAAACGTGTAAAGTGACTACTTTACAGGTCTTATCAGTTATACACATGATGTTCATGTTTTGGCAGGACTATTCAGTCAATTTTACTAATACCCTTCAGAAAGGTATGAATCAGACCAAAAAAGAGGGATTGATAAACATGTCACTTCAGTGATCAGATAAAAAAAAAGGGGAATAGAGGAAGTGAACTTCCGAATCATGCCTTTTATATTTATGACCATGTGACTAAATCAACCAATGGTTGAGCACTTTGTCACATGATCTGGAACTCCATGTATCAAGAAAAAAAACCAAAAAAAACAAACCCAACAGTATTATTGGTACATTTTGTTTATTTTTTTTGTTTTCTTTAGAAAACCACTTTAATTTTTCCTCATTTCAAAATTGCATTGTATTAAGATTGTTAATTACAAATTCTGCAGAAATGTAAATTTAAATGTAAATTTTTTCATGCTGGATTTGATGTTTAACTTTCCTAGTTAAACATCAAATCCAGCTCACAAAAATTTACTCACAAAACTGAAAAAGTAAATATTAAGAAAGTAATGTTCAACTAACCAGATGTATCAACATGGTTCCAGGCTTCTGGTAAAAGATGCAAGAAAACATCTCCCAATAAACCACCAACTGCGAAACTAAGGAACAACTTGAGTTGACTGTATCCGTCTGGAAGTAAATTGAAAACATAAAAAGACAATTAGGGAAAAAGAGAAAATAGGGAAAAGCAAAACTAACAATTTTTTTTTATCAATCGATAAACAAAAATGGTCACAATTTTATACAAGTTGTGAGGATAGTTCCAAAAAGGCTTCCAATTAGTTCCAAATATGCACAGTGTATCTCTAGGCATTTTTTCTCTCAATGAATAGGGACAGCCATAAATATGCTACATTCCCATCAGGTATATCCAAAAAGCCAAAAGAGAAAAAGAACAATAAATCTGAGGAAGAATGGAAATCTGGAAACATTACTAAAAGAATAATAGAAATTCAGGCAGTATTAAGATTTGCTCTCAGTTGATATCCTTTCACCATTTTTAATAATAATAATAACCGTAAAAATTCTAGTTGTATCCTTCATCTCTTGTGTATTGCTGCCGTGCTTAAAAATATTTTCATTCTGTGGACGTCCAGCACGAGTGCAGACCCCACAATATTATTGTACTACCTTTGCTCAAACTGAAACATACTTATCTCTGGTTGATGTAGTTTCGAAATATATCTGGTTATGAGGGTCTATCTCCAAAACCCTTGTAGAAGTTTGTGACATATTTCCATTCTATCAATGTCCGACGCAAACGCAGACCCCACAATATTATTGTACCATTGTTTGACAAACCGAAATTTCACTTTGATCCTAGCCTGAAGACCAAAAAAGTGTATTTTAATTCAAATTTCACGTTCGACACAATCGCAACATCAAATGAAATTTAAAAAATTTCTTTTTGCACAGAATTGGCAATCCCGCAATCCCATCTTTTAATAAAAGGGGTGGAGTGTGATAATGTACGAATGAATATAAAATTACTTTAGCGTATTATTATATATAGATAGATAATAATAGTAATAATAATAATAATGATAGCAACCCACATAACCAAGTGATGCTGACCAACCACGGATAAGTTGAAATTGAACGAAAAATATAGAAAGAACACTGCATGAGCTCAAGGGGACTGAAACTATCAAAAAATCCCCCCCCCCCTACACACATACAGTGGCATCAGCCTCGGTTGGTACCACACAAAATAGTCACAAAGGGTCAAGGAGGATGGAAAGATCGAGGAGAGAGAGCATCACTGGGAGGGTGCGGAAAGTAATGGAACCTCAGTGAGAAATCAATGATAAACAGCTGTTGCAATAATGCAAAATGATTTGTAACGGTTATCGAATGAGACAGAATGCTAGAAATCTGAAGAGACTTGTACTCAGACTCCAGGAAACACCACTTATTACCAATGAGCAATCACTGATAATGACTCGTGTGAAAACTCCTAGTGAGTAAAAAAAAAAGAAGGTAATCCAATTTCCGAGTTGGTTTTAAACATCACAGGTCGGGAATCTAAGCCAAGAATTTTTGCATCTGAGAGTCTAAGTTTTTTTGTACAGACTCAATTTTTTTCATCCAATTCGCCAATTGTGAGTTTTTTTAATTTTTATAATAAACTCCAAAGTTAGGTGTTAAATCTTTTTCATTGAGTTCCTACAAGTAAAGAGTTGTCTGAAAAGTATTTGAGTTCTGGCTCAGTTTAAAAAAGACTCAAAGATGAGGAGTCAGCAATGCAGAAGTCAGGAGTCAATGTTATTTCAGCCACCTCTCTGAAAAACAAACGCTTTTTTGTTTCTTTAGTTAATCAGTTTGTTATTATTTTTTCATTTGTGAATATTGTCCATAATAAAAAAAAGGAATCGTCTTAGATATTTTTTTTTATTTTGTTTCAACAGTCCTTTAAATGCTTTTTTATTTAAATTTTAAAAATTATTTCTACTTTTTTATTTATACTATTGTGTTTTTTCGAAAATCGTATTAAAGATTGTAGGTGAAAATACATTCCAGGGAAACAATAAATAAATCAAGTAAACCGAAAATTAAAGATAAAAAATGAGATAAAAAGAAAATAATTCTGTGTTTATTGAAGCAGTTATGAGAAAAACGGCCATTAAAATACACTCGACTGTAAAAAGAATTCTCTGTTGGAAAATTAATCAGATTATGATTCTAAGCCATGTCTTTGAGAAAATAACGGATGACCTTATGCTTCACATTCTTTCTTTTATGTTGTCTATGAGGACAGAACATATAAAAAACAAAAAGTATGTGCATACTCCTTTGAGGGTCACTAACATTTTTATGGCAGTCAGTTTTAGTTAACCCTAATTGCTGCAAGCTTTATACACATTTTACATACAAAAATGTCATCAAATGTAAATAAAACAAACTGATTGAGGACATTTCTAGAATTATTTTAAAACATTAGAAAAAAAACAATCAAATGTATTCTCTTGAATCTTAAACATTGAGAATTATTGCCTTATGTCAATATTAAGAACTTAAAAGTTTATCATGAATCATCCACATTATAATCATTTATATATATATATATATATATATATATATACAGGGTGTTTCAAAAGTCTTGGGAACATAACGATTTTCAATAACTCAAAAACTATTAGGAGTTGAAAAATGAAATTGGTACCGTTGGAAAGGTTAAAGTTTCAAGTTTTGTGTGGAATTTTCAAAGTTGCTCAATATGAGGACCATCTGTCACACGGCAGACATCTAGTCGATAGTCCATTTCCTGCCAAACGCGTTCCAGCATCTTGACGTCAATGGTTCCCACAACTGCCGTTACTCGAGCCTTTAGTTCGTCAATATCTCTTGGAAGGGGCGGCACATAGACTTGTTGCTTGACAAAGCCCCAAAGGAAAAAGTCACACGGGGTAAGATCTGGAGACCTAGGAGGCCAGGTCATGAGAACGTCATCACCTCGCCCAGATCTCCCAATCCATCTACCAGGCAGCCTTGTGTTAAGAAACTGCCTTACTCTAAGACTCCAGTGTGGTGGTGCACCATCTTGTTGAAAAATGAAGTCATCAGATTCTGCTTGTTCCAACTGAGCCATTAACCAGTCTTCCAGCATGTTGAGATAGGATTCACCAGTGATAGTTGCCTCTTCAAAGAAGAACGGTCCATAGACAGCTTTCTTGGAAATTACACAAAACACGTTCACTTTTGGTGAATCTCGCTCGTGCTCAAGAAGTTCATGAGGATTCTCAGTACCCCATATGCGAGTGTTATACTTGTTAACTTTGCCATTCAGATGGAAGGTCGCCTCATCGCTAAAAACAAGCCGGTCATCAAAGCCGTTATCTTCCAACTTCTCTTGCATTGCAATGCAAAAGTCACGGCGAAGTGGCTTATCAGTGTCCTTCAACTTTTGGACCAACTTGAGCTTGTAAGGTACCATTTGCAGTCGTTTCCTTAAGACACGCCAGACAGTTGCTGGAGCAAGCTGAAGTTCCCTGCTGGCTCTTCTCACTGATTTACGGGGGCTCCGCTGAAAGGCTGTCCGAACTTGCTCAACTGCATCTTCTGAAGTTGAAGGGCGACCTGTTCGCTTACTTAGGCACAAACACCCATCTTTCACAAATTTAGCATGCCATCTGACAATGGATTTCCTTTCAGGGGCTTCTTTTTTTAAATTTCCTGCGAAATGCACGCTGAACACATGTCCACGATTCAGTCTTTGCAAATTGGAGAACGCAAAATGCCTTGTCTTGTTTAGAGAACGCCATTACTACACCTGGAAAGATAACACGAAAATCATTAGTATGACCAAAAACTTTATTAAGCAAGCTTTAAAATGGCACCAGTTTCATTTTTCTACCTGGAATAGTTCATGAGATATACGCATTTGTAATGTTCCCAAGACTTTTGAAACACCCTGTATATATACTAGCAGGATCCGTATCCTGGCATTGCAAGAGAAAATTTAGGGAGGTAAGAAACTCCCGCTCCTATCCCTGAATCCCATAAAAGTATTTTTTAGCGATGTTGTTTTAGGTTTAATTATTTTTTTTTTGGTGATGATGGGTATTTTAATCGTTTTAATCCACAAAGTGAAATGAAGTTACTGTTTGATCTGAATATTCTTGTGTAAATAAAGAAAATGTTCAAAGTCTTCTAAAACTTTGTTATATATTAAAAAGAAATGTTACGATAATTGGTGAGAAAAATAGAGAGAGAAAAATGTGTACATATTTATTAGCAAAATAATTGGCCACAGTCTGAATGGAACCATGAACTTTGATATTAATGTCGACCAAAGAAAAGATAAGATTTACGATAATTAAATCAGAAAATGATAATGTGAAGTTATCTCCCGTCTTGAAATAGTAGGTCGAAAAAGATGATATTTTTGTCGTAAACATCATGTAGCGAAGTACGTGTGAATGGATTGTGAAAAGAAATGTGTTTGTATTTTTGATATTCTTCAAGTATCTATGTATATACATATTAATTTATATTAGTAAAACAGTATATATATATATATATATATATATATTTAAGCAAAAATTGCTAAAAATAACAGAATTCTAATGCTTAATTACACCTTTTTTATTTTTTTCAATTTTTCTGTTTTAAAATCACAAAAATTTATGTATGTTCCATATGTATCACACACGTTTTCGATTATTCGTCAAATCATTTTCAGGTGACAAAAGCAAATGAACAAGAAAGTTGGAGAAAAGGAGAGAATTTCAAAAGATAGCCAAGAAATGCACACATGAAGAACAGTCTTGCATTGTTCCAGGAAAGACGTTAACAATTTAAATTATGCAACACCAGAATTAGCGCCAAAATAAAATTGTATTATGTTAAGCATTTTAAAATGTTGTTACTGCTTTCATACACAATGTTATTTATTGTAGATTGCTAGGTTTTAATAAAGATAGCTTTGAGTAGTTTTAATTTAAAAAAATTGGTTTTGGAATGTATTATTTTCATGTTATTAACTAAAATGTGTCTTAAATTAGAGTGGGGGCAGTTATGTTTTTGTAGATGTTGTCAAATTGAGCTAGAGTTTACAAGATGCATGGTGAGGAAGCAAGATAGGTTAGTGGTTGTGTAACCAATGTAGCTTTATTATTATTATGAGAGTTACATTTTCCCAAAGAGCAAAGGTATAGCCCACATTACCACCCCCTCATACCTAGCAGCTGCATTCCAAAATTCATAATAATCGGTTAATTAGTTTAAGATGGATTGAATCCTGCACATACAAATATATATATGTATATATGTACGCACATACCTAACTTTATATAAATAGAGATATATAAATAAATATTATCATTCAGACACGTGTTTTGTCTTTTGAAGACTCATCAGTGTGGCTTTTTACCCAACCAACGTATTGACCTCGATAATCGGTTTCGTTAGAGGATTCAATTCTGTTCTGTTATAAATATACACCTTTTTTCTTAAAAAAAGGATCCTTGAGTGAAGCATCAATACTTTACTCTAATATTGGATCCTCTGATTTTTGTAAGATTTAAACTGACACAAACAATATGCATACACATAATTTGCATAACTGATCATTATTATGGGATTCTCTAATAGGGACACAAAATTACAACTTTTCCAAGCCCATAACTTCTCATATAAGCTCTACGGTCAGCATACTAACACCTTTCATTTTGTTTGCTTTGAAGTATTATAGGGATCCTACCACTTTACAATTATTAAAGGGCCATAAAGTGGTCCATTATTATAAAGGCATCCTGCAGTGAGGATTCCAGTTAGTTTCGCAATAAAATCCCAAAATATTTGGTAACCAGGACAAAAATTAAGACAGTTTGACATGTTATTAACTTATCTGGCTTCTACTTGTCTTTTTCATAATGTCTTCAAAAACAAACAAACAAACAAACAATAAACAACAAAACAAACGATGTTATGTCAAAACTTCCTTTTTGGTACATGTAATACTCTTTTAATAGCAGCTGATTATCTGTATGCTAACGAGGCTACTATAAATATCACTACACGAATAAGGTTTTGGGCTTTTAACAGAACACTAAACTTCATCTAAAAATTTAATGTTTTAACCATAAGAATTTGTTTTTTTTCAGCAATGGCCCATCTCTTTTTAGTTTGATATTCTCTTTTATGAATTTGCTGATTTCCTCTTTCTTAATTTTTTTTTTAATTCTTAGCAGTTTTGACTACTTAGATACTTACATATGTAGACTATATTTATGGAGTCTCTCTGCCTGGGGATGAAATTGAAAACAAAGCCTTGCACCAAAATCAAACGTTTCTGAAGTAAAATTCTATGAGGAAGCAAATGATGGTACTAATTTTATATTAAGGGTTTTTACTAATATATAAAGAAAAGTCAATCTGATTCTCGACTTTAGACCTAAATAGCATTGTATTTGAAAAATTGCTATTTTGATTCTGACTAACAATTTCTTCCTTTTTATCCTTGCAGCATGTTCTTTACACTAAAAATAATGTAATTCCCTTTAGTTTCTTTCAGGAAATACTTATTCTGTCTAAGAAGTATGACATAACCTGTTTATGAAATTGATAAAAAGGAGATTTCAACATTTCTCTACCTGCATTTGACTTCAGATAAACGATTAGATTTTAAAAATATTAACCTATTTAGTTCTTTAAATTACTTGGATATCACAATAGGAGGTACAATAATATGTTTGCAAAAGCTAATTTAATATGTTGTCATTATGAAATGCTACAAGGGGAATTTTCTTGACACTCTTAAACTTTTCATGGCTAACTAGTAGATTATTTTCAAGTTAATCTACTTGTACCATCTTTTAAAACCCATAAAACCGGTAACAATCTTTTATAACAATAAAAACCTCCACGAACCAAAATAAATTGATATTACATTGCATAACACTTAGCCAAAAAACGAATATTCACGTTTAAGCAAATTACGAATATTATACTGCTTCCTTCTTTTTTTGAGAATAAACTAAAACTTTTTATCTTTTTTTAAATTATAAATTCTTACTTAAACCGAATATGTTAATTAGTCAAATTTATTAATCATACTCCAATCAAAATACAATATTACATTAAATCACGAATATTTACTTTCCAACAAGTTATGGCTAATTTTTCGATTTCTTTCAATGGTTGCATTTTTAAACTAATGCAAATCATACCACTTGAAACATTAGCAGCAGGAGCAGCTGCCGTCCACTCCGTCATCCACATCTAACCTGCATCAGCAATGGCTGAAAACAATGCAATTATAACTGCTTATTTTCAAACAGCTATTAACAGTAGTTTTTTTCTAAGATTTTGGGGGCCTCAACTGAACACAGAGGTTGGAGCCTCAAAATTAACATTGATAAATTGCATTTTCAATCTCTGTTATTTATTTTTTCTCTTTTTCTTCTTCTTAACAACCAAAGTTTTACACTAACCAGTAACAATTATAATTCCATAACAATTTGGTTGCATTAATAATTGAATAACATAACGATACTCTTATAATTCAATTTAACTTTCAAATTAATAATTAAATTATATATATATATATATATATATATATATATATATATAACATTTGGAAAATAAACAACTAATTTCTCCACCTGGGCAAAACCAGGTAGGGACAGTTAGCATAATAATATTGTTGGGTCATCGTTCGTACCATACATTAATTTTATTTATAACTTGAAAACTATAGAAATAAACAAATAAGAGTAAAAATGGCAACATATAGTTCAGAGCTTGGAGCAGGAGTAGACAAGGATCCTCGTTCCCAGGCAACCCAGGTGTGCCTGATAGTTACATATATTTATATAAACAGTATACACGCATCATGTTTTCAGAATTTAACTTTTATTGATTTTAGTGTAACTGTTGGAGATATTGTAATATGCATGATCAACTCTGGCTATAAGAGGAAGTGGACACCAGCGGGGGCCACCGTAATAGAAGGCCTATGCAAGCACCTGTGGTTTTGTGTTGACGTCACCATATGTAGTATATACCAGAATCTCTGTATGTTACCAAGACTACCAAGTCCAGAGAGTATGGGAGAGATCGTTTTCAGCTGAATATTTTTTTCCAATTTAATATTATCACACAAGTATTTGGTTTACTAGTCTCTAAGTTATACACAAGGTCAGTTTAATGTGAGAGTCGAGTTCCCACAAAAAGGGGCACTCTGAATGGGTGCAAAATTAGCCATGATCAATCCCATCAGAATTCCACAGTGAGAGCACGTTAGGCGATCTGCTATAACCTCCCCTCCTTCTCAAAAGAGAAGATAATGCCTGGGAGGATGATCTTCCGAGTTATATCGACCAGAACAGATACTGCACTATGATCATGGACCGAAAGCCAGGTGATATTTTACCCTACTTCCCATGAAAGACACAAAGATGTGACACAAATTTGTTTCTTTATTGTGGGTAATCCAGCTCCCCAGAGGGAACACTATGAAAGGTTATAAAAATAATCTGGATCAAACTCATCGGCAATCTACATCAAGGGCGCCTTAGGCGATCGGCAATACCTCCCTCTCCTGAAAGAGGAAGTAATTCCTGGGAGGATGGTCTTCTGAAAACGAGCAGAACCATAACTTTTTTTTAATCCCGAAGAAGTTAATAAATATAAAAATAAATGCTTTATTGTTGCATTATGACAAATTGAAACTACACACGTGAAGTTGTTTTATAATCTTCCACTCGATAATACAGACCAACGTATGGCAGGTGCTCAACTGAGCTCAAATCTATAGTCCCCACCTTGTAAAACATTCACAACTAGAACATGCCTAACTACTACAACTGTCAATAATTTCCCTTTCTCCCTCTGCGTGCTCAAGACGAAACGAAACTTCCATGGGCAGAATTTCTTTCCTAGAACTGCCCATCTGTGGAACACAGTGCCGCGAGTCTGCTTCCCAGCCGACTACAATATGGTCGTCTTCAAGTCCAATGTAAACAAGTTCTTGTTGAACCGTCCCCGTAAATAATCAATTTCTGCCCCGCTACAACTATCGTGCCAGTGATTGCGATGTTGTCTCACCAATCAACCTCTTTAACTATTATCCTCGAGTGGCCTTTGGGCCTTGATAAGCAGTGACCTTTATTGTAAAAATAAATAAACAAATAAATAAACAAATAAATAAACAAATAAATACTGTATTTTTTCTTGTTTGTTTTCTAATTTATAAACAAGTTCTTCATTTGAGTGACTCGATTCTTAATAGTCATGGTGAAGCAACAATATTTTCTCCGCCCAAGAATTGTGATCAGATGTTTAAAAAACACATACACATTAGGAGAGAGTTTGAATACCTACTAAACATCACTCAAAAGTCTTCAGTCTCTTAGGAACAGTAGTTTATCAGGACATCCTGACATGAGGATCCTTTCGCTTAGAAGTAAGCCCTGACCAAATATTCAAATAAAAATAACATAGTATTCCAAGCCTAAATAAGCTGATGAACTTGCTGCACTTCTACCCCCTCAAAGTAAATACTCCCGATCAACCCGACTAGCAGCAAAATCACACCTTCACTATAGAGGTCCCCAGTTGCCAGAAAACTATCTCCTCTAGTAGTTTTTTTCCTCGGATCACTTGGCTTTGGAATCCCCCCCCCCCTGTTCCCCGACTGTACCGACATGCAGAAATTTAAATGTAATGTTAATAAACATTTCGTTGCACAACTCCCCACTTAGGATGCCATCTATAAATCTGGCCCCTAATCACAGTAAGCCTTACACCTCAGTGGCAATATATCTTGTTTGAGGTGAAAAAAAAAAAACACTGCTCGGCATGGTTACATACTGGCTAATACGAGGAAAGTAATGGTGCAATTTCTCCTTGTGATGCTACTACAAGTTACAACTCTAAGCTAGATACTCCACCAGACCAAACTAATTCTGGTTCTGGAATCTGGCCACACCAAGCAAAGATCACAAGAAAAATAAACCAACATAGTTAAGTGGTTCATTGGGGAGAAAAAAATTCTTTTTCACGGTTTTATTGACTTAGTGTTTAAGAAATAAGGAAGATCCTTAAATGAACACTTGAATATCATAAAGAAATCAAATGTTAACCCCTGGAGGGGACCCCTTGATCTCTGAGAACTAACCAAACTAAAAAGTGACAGGACAGCCAAAACACATTTTCGATTGAAATGGCAACTGTTTATGTGTCAATTACTGAGACAACAATAGACCCCTTTTGTGGGAGGTAGAGATCCCCATAGTTAAAAGCCCTTTTACTGTAACTTGGACTACCTTCGCGGGGAGAGATATAAAAATCGAAAACTGTTTTTGCACCAAGAATGTCACTAGAGAAAAAGTTTGCTGTCAATTAGACTTGAACAACTCCAAGTTGACAAGTTGTTATGAAGTCGATGACCCCCGCAGTACATTTTAAAGATCAAAGAGCTGACCCAAATGAACCTGTCACCTGCACAAGTTGAAATTGAGAGCGTCAGTGACATTCTTTGTATCTATCTTTCTTTTCATGCATTTGTGTCTGTCTTTCTCTCTTTTCCTCCTCTCTCCCTTTGCGTGCAGCAAGAGGTTTGAAATCAGTTTGGTGTTTGCATTGTCTACACCACAACTTGTGTTAGACACAGCTCACCAACTCAACTTAGAGTAAATGTTTTTTCGGCATAAATAAAATTTATATTTTTCTATATATGAAATGGTTTGTTTCCTCATTACAAGCCTTCAATTTCCAGCGATGATATCAGCCAGAATTAATTCTCAGGAGAGAATTAATGACACCTAATGACGTCCCCGCCCCCAAAGCCACTGAAGAAAATACTTGTCGAGCCAGACTGTTGGATAATGGCCCTGTGGGTCCGGACGCATCTTGAAGTGGACGCATGTGTGAGGGATCGTTTGGTTTGGCTTGCGCGATTTAGTGCAGGTGGACCCGTACAGTCGAGTGCAGAATAAGCTGGTTCTCACAGTCGGGGCTCACAGACGTTGACAGGGCCACACATTGACGAGACCTCAGATCAAGGGTCAAGGTGCACCTGCACATGGGGGCTCTGTGATGTCACGGGCTTTTGTGTGGGAAACAGAGTTTTGCCAGTCTGGGTTTTGGAAGCGGGCCGAACGGACGATTTCTCTATGTAGTTTTCAACATGATTAGGGGAATTAAATTCCCTAAGAGAATACAGGCATGAGATTTCTTCTTCCCCCCTCCTCGAATGACTAAGGACTTAAGCTAGAAATTAACTACGATAAAGTAGTAATTGATCTTTCCCTCGGCATTAGTGAAGCATCTCTAGTGGCGACGGTAACTAACGCCTGAAATAAACAAATCAAAAGTAAAAGGTTGTTGCCTCGTGAATTTTGTTGCAGACACGACGGACGGTGATGCTCACGACAGTACAGAAACGATGAAAGAATTCAACCACTAGACGACATCGAGATGGCACCCCTCCGCGAGGAAGAAGTAAAGGTACGAGAATTAAAGGTATGCAACATATTCCTTTTTGGTGTTAAAAATGACCAGTTGTTTAAGCGAGAACTGCCACGGCCCATTCCGGGACGGGTATACAAAGCGAGAACTGCCACAGCCCATTCCGGGTCGGTTATGCAACAAGACGACCGGATACGAACCGCTTATGTTAAAGGGGATGTGCCTATCATTTAGTCCAGAGAGCTAGTGTGGTACTGTGCCAGGATGAAAAGCCCTTCCAAGGAAGTCCTCACGGCGCGGACACGCTAAGTTACACTTCCCGGCTAGTGGTCGTGTTACAATGTGTGAAACGACTTTTGCTTATATAAATTTTACAATGATAAGTTTCGTTATTCATATGTATCTTTTTATAAATAAGCACCTAAAGATGTTATCAGCTTATCCACTATGTGTCCCTGGCGACTTCCTGTCTGTGATACAAAATCTGAACACAGCTCAAATCTTTTGACTTCTAATGGAATTTACCACTGCTTAATTTAACCTTATTTGGAAAGTACTGTTTGAAATATCATTCTTACACCCACATCCAATCTTGTGAGAAGATCAGAGTGTAGTACCTGTGTCCATATTTGGAAGAGTCTCTTCTGGCTCATCACAAAATGGGAAGACTGTTGAAAGGAATTTTCAAAATGACAGTCCATTTCTTTTCATTTGATGCATTGTCCAGAAAGTTCCGTATAGGTTGTCCGGAAGGGATGCTGTATGCTGATGATTTAGTACTTTTTTATGAAATCAATGGAGGACCTACTTGTTAAGTTAAAGACTTGAAGGAATGCTATGGAAAGTAAAGGTCTGAAAGTGAATGTTACCAAAACCAAAGTGATGATCAGTGGTTGTAGTGTTGGAAAGCTTCCAAAAAGATGAAAGTCCCTTGTTCAGTTTGTGGAAAGGGAGTCAGGTGCAATTTAAGTTTTTGTGGTACCTGTAAGCATTGGGTACACAAAAGTGCAGTGGAATTACTGCTAGATTGAGAGAGGATAACCAATTTGTGTGCAAGAAGTGTAAGACAATGGAGATGGATGAGAGCTCAGATGTGGACAAAGTATATCTGGATGGCAAAACTATTGAGGTTGTCGAGAAATTTTGTTACCTTGGTCATACCATTGGAACACATGGTGGAGCAGGTGCTAGTGTGATTGCAAGAATTAGAAGTGGATGGAGTAAGTTCAAAGAACGTCTGCCATTACTAACCAGCAGAAATTTACTACTATCAACCAAGGAAAGAGTCTATTAGGCATGTGTACACAATGTGAAGATGTATAGAAGTGAAACCTTGCTAATGAGGGTTGAGGACATGCATTGCATGTAGAGAAATGATATGAGAATGATACGATGGATGTGTAATGTGAGTCAACTAACAGGCTTAGTTCTGATGACCTCATAGGAAGATTAAGTCTGGACAGTATAGGGAGATGTGTGCAGAAGAGTAGACTTCAATGGTATGGTCACATTTAAAGAATGGATGAGAGTTCTTGGGTTAGTAGAAGTAGCACAGTTGAGGTAGCAGGATCAGTTAACAGGGGAAGGCCAAGGAAAACTTGGGAGGAAGGGATAAAAATGGACCTGAGGAAAAGAGGGATAAATAAAGATCTGGCTAGAGATAGGTGACTTTGGAAGTCAATTTCTTTAAGCCGTCCAACACATGCCAACATGTAAAACGGATGTTAAACCGAATATGATGATGAAAATGATGACTGACCATCAAAAAACGTCCCTCTCCCCCCCCATTAAACCGACCTTGTGTCAAATCCTACCTGAGTGTGTTTGCATATCCTACCTGAGTGTGTATGTGCAACAACATAAACAAAACACTATGTTTTTCTTTAAAAAAAATGTAAAATTATAATCCATTATATAAAAGGCAGTTGTCTGCATGTATGTATGTATGTATGTATGTATGTATGTATGTATGTATGTATGTATGTATGTATGGCTCAAAGTAAAAAAAAAGTACAAACTAAACACCTACAAAGTTGGTATATTCTGAATTAATAATATCTAAAATTAAAAAAAAAATTATTCAGGATTAACTGGGACAGGTTTCGTCGGGGGTCGGGTTTTCAGCCATGTTATGTACTAATTCGGAAAGAAAATGCCAACTCATTTCTCAAGGAATCTATATAAAGGAGAATTTTTGTGCGTATGTCCAGAGAGAGAGGAATGGGCTGGACGGAGGAGAAAGAGGGGGGGGGGGGAGGGAGATGGATAGAGAGGGGTCAAGAGATAAAAGTTTTAATAGAAATATGTTACACTTTTACCCCGGGAAACGCCGGGTAGCCCTACTAGTCAAGTAAATATATACATAAAAAAAAAATTTTTCATTCATTTTTTAATTTTTTATTTTTTTATTCTAATACTTTAAAGTATTCTAGAATCAATCATATCTCGGTAGTCTTGCTTATACTAGATGTCACGACTGATCAAACAGGACTTCTCGCCTCAGTGGTCTTGCATCAGCTGGGACAAAATTGCCCAACAATCCGCCATAAAATAATCCATGGTAGAGTTCACATCAATCAATTTAGAGTTGAATGTGGAACATACACCACATACCTTCACAGGATAAAGGGCATCACAGATATATATTATGGGTAAATATCAAGTATATTAAGTCAACTGTTTCAAACGATAAATGATTATACAGTAACAATAATGAGAAGTACATTTAAATAAAACACTAAATCAGCAGTTATCAGACATTTAATGTTACTTTCTCACCTTGCCACAATAAAAGTAATTAAATTACTAAAGTAAATCAATCAAAATGCATTTCGATTTATTCGTAAGCAAGTCAGTCATTAATCTTTTTTTAATAGTTGAAAAAATTACTTTGTGGCCCTTTTGAAGTTTTGAAAAGAATTTGGAAGCATTTAAACTGTTGAATAGAAAGTTATTTCTGGGTTTAAAATCCTTTGCAAATCTTCAAGTATTAAAAGATTGGGTGAAGGTGCAGAATAGTTAGCAAAGGCCCCTGTCTTCCTCATGTTAAGTATTTTATTTACCTCCTCTCCAGGAGGTTAGACACAAGGTCAGGTGTGGGTTTTGATGAAGGTGTTTCTGTGGAACAAACTGGATTCGAACCCGACACACCCAGGTTCTCAAGTAGGGGTTTCTAAATAATAAGGTTATTATTTAGAAAGTTATTCTTAACATGGAGAGGGGGGGGGAGAGATTTTAAAATATTTTTTAAAACTATTCTATACTTTCACCAAAAATTGAAAGCTTTTGAAGCTATCCAATAATCTTTACAAATAAAAATTAAAACAACATTACTTTAACAACGTTGCTTAACTTCGGTGATCTAACGAGAACCGGTGTGTCAACCTGCTTATGCCATATATAGCAACGTTGAGCCTGGCCAGTACAAGATGGGTGACAAATTGGAAATACTAAGCACTGTATGTCATCTCTTCTAACCGGCATATACATGCTGACTGAGGGCCACATATAAATTTGTATTCCTCATAAACTTCCACTTTCAGTGGAAAGCGAAATGGCTGATGCTGGACTAATACCACAAAAACTGTTATTACCGGTTATTCGAACTTTAACAAAATTAGTTATAGTTTGATAACAATTTGGTTCAATTAATAATTTAATGACCAAACGATACTGTAATAATTAAATTTAACTTTCAAAATACTATTTAAAATAAAAATTGGTAAAAAAAATAAACGGCATAGTTAAAAAAGAAAAAAGCGCACAATGTTAGTCTAGTCTATCCATAAAAGGAAAGTTCTTGAAAAATAAAATGTATGTATTCTCCACCAACTGCACCTCTTTCTCTCTCCACTTCACTTTGCTCACTGAGCAACAACGAAACTTCAATCAAAAGAGTACAGTTTTTATACTGTTCAATCCACCCCTATGCAAATTGACTCCCCACTAGAGCCATCTAGCGGTTAGAGACTCCAAACAGCCAATTTGTAAACGGGGGGATAACTCAAATGGTACTAAACCACAGTTAGTAGAGCAGTATGTTTTTACTAGAACAAGTTGCCAGATCAGATTAAAAACAGCAATAGCATAGCACATTTCACAATGAAATTGGATGAATTCAGAAATAATGGTAAATAAATAGAAGTAAGGGAGCATTTTGTGGAACTATCAGATGAAATATTCAACAGAATTTGATATGTATACTAATATTGTACTAATAGAGTAAATGTTCTGTGATTAATTCCTCCTTTTGGTGTCAATGTAGTATATGTTCGTTCATCGTGATACAATCCTCCCAGGCTAGTAAAAATATGAGGGAGCATATATTTGCTAGTAATAATAATCATTATTAACGGCTATCAAAGTCACCCTTTCTTGGCTATTTGACACTGTATGGTAGCTTCAAATCTTAATTTGAAAAGAATGAAAATAAACTTGTCCGGTTCTTAAAATGTTTCAAAATGATGTGTAAACTTTCCTGGAAAATCTAATTTATAAAGTTATCCTGTCGGATTTTAGAATTTAGGGACACATCGGACACATCGATATTTGATTCTGCCTAACCATTTTGCCATTTTTTCCCTTTCAGTAGGAAATACCAAAAATAGGAATACCAAAATGTTTTTAGGTTCTGTTTGTTTGAAAAAAAAAAATCCGGTTAGGAAGATTGTTATGATGGTGAAAATTTTAAATAATGTATCAAGATATGTAAGGCAAATTAATCTTTGCAGCTTAACATATTACTTATCTCCCTTACATTATTTCATTATTTGAGTTATTACCGAGCATTTTTTCCATCCTTCTACTCTATATTAACAATATGCATGTTTTTGTGTATGTTTCTCGTCCATACGTTATTATTATGATTATTATTATTATTATTATTATTTCTTGCCTACTTTTTAAATTTTATTTTTAATCTAAATTTAAAAATGTGCATTCAATGAATCCCGGGAAACGCTGGGTAGGTACAGCTAGTTTTAAATAAAACTATGTTACATGCATTTTAATCAACTTTGGCATTAACCAAAAACTATACCACGGGCAACCTCCTAGTGTCTATAATAATATTAATTCTATGTTTCCCTCCCTAAATTAGTTAGCATGACCGTAATGCTGCCAATATCTATGCACCAAACCCAACACAGTAGTAGTGTACATTTCTTTGTATATGGAAATAAGAAGCAGGCAACAACTGATTTTTTCCAAGTTAATTATGAAATTTTTAGACAAAAAAGTTATTAACCAAAATTTGTAGAAGATGTTCTGTCAGCCATGACAGAGTAGAAGTCTTAAGTAATTCGCAATTGTATTTCTAGTATTGTCCGCACTGAGGACTGACCCATCAAGCTCCAGAAGACTGTCACTTAGAACTGGATTTTACTTAGTACTTTATCCGTTACGCCACAGGTCTCAAGATGAGAACAGTAGTTTGAATAATCCAAATAATACATATGGTATTTCTATTGTAAAAATGAATTTGGCATTTTAATCTCACTGTTAATGCGATAAGTGGCCAAACTTTATAAATACACAGATAACTTTACAATGAAAATCATATTAAATTATGAGGAAAAAGTCATAATTTGGCCGAATTAAATGATGTGATAATTGTTTGTCTTTCCTTTGGTTTATTAGCACAGCTGTAATGCTACTAATACACGTGAACTAAATTAAAGGGATGTAATTTAACCAAACTCGACGCAATACTAGTATTAATACACCTTTATTTTTATATGTAAGCAAGAAATAGATGATAACTGATTTTGTCCAAGTTAATTTAATTGCAAAAGTTATTTACCAAAATTTGTAGAAGAAAAAGGCATAAAAATAAACTAAAAATGAATATTTTACTTGTGCTTTTATTATAAAATGGAACTATCATCTAAAATTCTTACATTTCATCATATTTGGACCTTTAGAAACATTTAATTTTAATGAAGAAAGCAATTGTACAAATTCCACGTGATTCTACAAGTACGCAAGTTAAAAACAAGAGCTTTGTTGATTTTTTTTTAATTCAGAAAAGAGGCGTAAATATTTTTTTGATTATAATCTGTTCGTTGATGGTCAACAATCTAGTGTACCAAACAGAGGGAAAGTTCAAAACCTGATAGAATCATACTTTCTACAACGAAGGTAGCACTGTATGTTTAGCTGCACCTCCATTCTTATACACTGAAACGTTTAGAAACAGACCATGTATACATATACTGATAATAGTAGGTGGCCCTGATCGCAAAACGTGGAATTTGAGGCAAAATTCTTTGAAAAGGGTTTGGCTTTGTCAGATGCTTAGGAAATCATTTCTGGCCCATTAATGTCTGTTATTCTCCCAAACTCTCAAGAACTAAGCGTCCGGATTTAACATATTGGACACAGGACTCTTTTGCATTTCCTATAACCCATTTACAACGGTTGCCGGTTGCAGGTGGTTTTAAAAGCAGCTTCGATTTCAGGGCATCCATGTGGTCCTACTGTTACATACGTTAAAAACGAGAGCATTCTTGTATTTAACTCATGAGAAGAAAATTGCAATTCAAGAAAGAGGCCTAAACATTTTTTTTATATTATATATTTTTTTCCTTGATGGTTTACGAAATATGGTAAAAGTTCAAAACTTGATGGAAACCATCATCCGACAACAAAGGTGACACTGTGTTTGTGTAGCTGTACCTGCCCTCCCATACACTGGACGATTCAGTAAAAGAGATCATACATACTGATAAGAGATATCTATGCAATGTGTTTATTACAAGATGATATTTCTGCTCTGGATTTGAAGCTGTTTTAAGTTTTCTGATGATAAACTATTTGGCCCAGCCCTCAACTGCCTGTTCATAGAAATGTATTTTCTTTTCGAAATTTATTTACACTTCTGTAGTTTATCGAACAGAATAATCTCCCGTATCCAACAATGAAGACCTATGAACATGAATCGTATTTACTTGTGTATTCATTGCAGTTGTTTGTAAAGTTGCAGGTAAATAAATAAAAAGTTTCTGGTTTTATGGAAGAACCTTTGTTAGTTAAACTCGATAGCACACGATAAGGCCCGCCTTAAAAATATATACAACATTTCAAATCACTAGAGAACTTGTTGTGCAGTCTTCATGCAACTTGGCAACTTCTCAGATGTGATAGTGCATACATATGCAAAACTCTCCCTTTTGAATTGTTGTGTAGCTGCTTGATTTGTGTCAGGTAATTATATAATGACATTCCAGACGTAAACTAATTTCTGGTTGATTTGGTATATTTATTCAACAACTGAAATAGATAGTTTTATAGAGAACTAGTTCTACCTGCACAGCGTTGTTCGGTAGTGAATTTACTTGCAATTTGTTTCGCTTTTTTTTTCTTTTTTTTTAACTATCCCGTTTTTTTTCCAAAATATATTTTGTTCCAATCAAAAGAAAGTAACTCTGTATGGACGAATACGTAGTTACATCCCTTTTTAAGATAGCAGCCATTTGAAAATAATTCCGACCAGGAAAAAGTATTTTCTAAATCTATTTACATTTTATTCTTTTTAACAACATGCTACAACGATTCACAGGAAAAAAAATGATGAAACAGAATCAAATATTGATTTCGTAGGAAGAAAGCTATCGATGACAAATAAACCATAAACAGACTGACTTTACTTTGTATATTAGATTAATACAACATTAATATATTTTGTTCCACTTGTCTATAGAATTTAATCAGAATTTTGGCTGAACAACTCCTTATGGCATTAGTTTAAAAATTCTTTATTTTATATGTGATAATAGAACATTTATAATTTTCTATTATTCTAGGAAATTAAGCAAATACACCATGTATGCCACCCATGGAATCGTTAATAAAATTCACAATCCTTTCTGTAGTCAAAACATATTTGATACAGATAAACTTCAATCTATGTCTGACTTTTCCACCAAGTTTCAGTCATGAATCTTCAACAGTCTTTTCTTTTTATTTCATCGCTGTTCAATGATAAGCATACCTGGATACGACGTACAAAATTGTCAATAACCCTGCCACTCTTATCTTGGCATTGTCCTGATTTTAGCTGTGATGGTCTTCTTCAGTTCAAGAATAGTCTGGCGATTGTTTTGATAAATATCATATTTAAGATGACCCCACTGATAAACTTCCGAAGTTTAATGCCCGATGGATGTGAAGCCCATTCAGGATCACATCTTCTACTGATGTGACGATCACCAAAGTACCTTCTATATCATTGAATTGCAATAGAACAAATACTGTTGGACACTCATGACAAGCGAAGTTTATTTGCGGTGCTGTGGGTGGCACTTTTTGGGTTATCCTGTAGAAACATTCTTTGAATATACAGCGTGCCAATCCAAACATGATTGATGATGGGAATCAGAAAAAAAAATGTACATTATGAAATACGTTTGGTTTGATTTAATTGTCAAGCATTTTCGGGAATTAATGCCAAAAATCAACATTTATTGTAAATGATTAAAGAGAGAGAGAGAGAGAGAGAGAGAGAGAGAGAGAGAGAGAGAGAGAGAGAGAGAGAGAGAGAGGGAGAGCACCACATACTTCATTTTAATATTACTGCCATTGCTTATTATTGAATTTTGCATAATCATGTGAGGCAACTAATTTTACACGATTGCAGAATCATTAATGTTCGCAATTTCATCATTACATGTTTGTATAAACAAATATAGAAAGAAATTAATGTAGTTATTTGCTTTAAATTTATTTTTACACATATTTGTTTCTTATTTTTCATTTTAAGACACAAAAAAAAAACAACAGAAGGTTATACATTTTTCGTAATAAATAACTGCGATCGTTGATTTTCTAAGAAAAAATGGTCTACTATATTTTAAAATATTTATTTTAATTTTCTAAAAGACTGCAGCAATCCAGACAAAGTTAGCTCTCATTGCTAAAATGGGTATGGAAGGATTTTTTTTTTTTTTAACATTAAAAGGTCCTCGCTTATCAAGGTCCAAAAGCCACTCTAGGATAAGGAGTTTAAGAGTTTGGTTTGAGGATAGGAATTAAAGAGTTTGACTGGTGGATGGTGAGACAACGTCGCGTCACCGGCACGCTGGTTGTAGCAAGGCAGAAATAGATTATTTACAGGGACGGTTCAACAAGAACTTGTTTACATTGGACTTGAAGACGACCATATTGTAGTCGGCAGGCAAACAGGCTTGTGGCACGGTGTTCCATAGACGGGCAGTTCTAGGAAAGGAGCACTGCCCGTGGATGTTTCAGGATAGAAAAATAGTGGAGAAATTGGAAGGAGATAAAGATGAAAGCAATAAGCATAATAAAACAAGGTTACAAAAGGGGTTTAGAACCTTGAAAATTTGGTGAAAATGGAAAGAAAGACTGGAATTTGCTAAAACTGCAAATGGAATTAAAGAACAGTTCTTACATATCATATAAATCTTAAGATTTTATTGAATTCAGTTTATACAGATCATCTGTTAACACAGATAACTGTATTAGAAGAGCAACATTTCTCTTCTTAAGTTACTAATAGAGTTTCTGGGCCAACAATCTGTTAAGTTAATATGGTTGCTAGAATAACATACTGATCCATTCATTGTAGAGTGTTGTGGAAGTAAAATGAAATGAAAGCTTTAAATCAAGTGAAGGAAAATATAAAACATGTTTTGAGTTAATGACTTTATTGCTGGGACTGAAGAATTAAAAATATTCCTGTGCAAATCAAAGTCAGTAGCTGATGCTGATTTTAGCAGTAAACTACAGCTTACACACATACACATATATACATGAACATACACACACATCAATATACATATTAATATCGTACACAACAGCTGCTGATATTTTAATATCATTGCACAATCACTGTTACTGATGCTTTTCTAAACAACACAAACACACATACATACCAATGCACATACATGTTAATACATTATATATATATATATATATATATATATATATATAAAGTTATGAAAATATATTTATGGCAATTAAACTTCATAGAAGCTTCAGCGTTTCAGTCCCTTAGCCTGACAATTTTCCCCGTGGATGAAACGTGGAAGCCTCTGTGTAGCTTAATTGCCATAAATATATTTTCATAACTTACTACCTAGCCCTACTAACGTATTGAGCACTGTTCAAGTAAATACTGAAAATTGATACATAAAAGATTACATCTGTTTATAACATTTTATGTGCATATATATATATATATATATAGTAATCCAGGTAGAGTAAAAATCCACAGGGTAGAAATCCAAAGGGAATCAAACCGGGCTTACAAAAGAGTGCTCAATAAAGATATAGAGCTGTATTGTGAATTCTTTTATTCGAACATGTACAAGGTCTGCTACACTGGCATGTCGATGTTATCGATCTACAGAAAGATTCTTCCTGGACTTCACCGACCAGGTCGGATCAAGGAAAAACTTTCTGCCTGATGAGACCTCAGCTCTCGATAGCTGTAGATCGATAACATCGACATGCCAGTGTAGCAGACCTTGTACATGTTCGAATAAAAGCATTCACTATATATATATATATATATATATATATATATATATATATATATATATATCAACATCTCTCCTTTTCAAGAGAAATAAAATGAAGAATATTATGATTAGAAAGCAAAGAATAAATTGACAGCACAAATCTTTCAAAGAAATGGATCAAACTCTGACAGAACATTCTGATCTGCAATTTTTTTGCCAACAAAGTGTAAATAATAAAATAAGAGATTCTAGAAGATGAAAAATTGCCGACATTGTGCAGAAGTTGATTTCATCTTGATATGGAAATGATAGAGATGTGGAAAAAAAAAGAGCAAACAAGATTCTAGCTTCCTTGGACATTCCATGAATACAGATTATATACATCTTCAAAGCAGATCAAATTACAATTATTTCACATCTTTCAAACAGCTGACATGAGGTTTCCCCATGAACCTCACATTAGCCACGCTTGATTCCATTGAAAGAGAAAGGAAGTACAATTAAGGCTGAATGAAAGAAATACACAAATCATACAAGAAAGATAAACTGAGGTCAAAATGTCGACATGAAAATAAGCACATATTAACTTTTTCGGAAATATAAGGATTCCATATATGGACACTAACTGAATTGCATCAATGGTGAAAAATTATTTGAATAATAAACACTGCCAGAAAAAGAAATTAAAATAAAAAATCCTGTCATAAGAGGCACGAAATGTATGTGAGAGAAAGCCACAATAAATAACATCTATGATAACATTTATTTATTGTAACTTATCATTTCTGGAATTTGGAAAAGATTTTCAATGCACGACAATGGGTTGCATATATACAAAAAAAAAACAGCAATTCTTCCCCTTCTGTTAGAAACATCGCTCATGGAATGCGAGGACTAAAGAATAAAATAGTGTGTGTGTGGGTATCTATTTTGTCAGCTTGAGAAGCAGCTGGTGAATGCTAGCACCTATATTTGTAAATAAAACTCCATGCTATACATTTTCTCATCATATTCATTTCTTGTAAGAATTATATTTCAGTAATAAATTACGAGCACTTAATAATAGGAGTTAATTTCCATTCCACTTGTACTTTTGAAAATTATGCTGACGGTTGACATTTGAAAATAAGGTGGGCCAGAATTGCTGGAAGAAACCGAATTCATCTCGGTTTAAGATGAATTGTTTCCTAATCCATTTTTCATGAAATCCCCAAAGAAATCGGGTTTTAGTAGTGCATAGAGTATCGAATATTTATGAATTCCGCTAATTTTATTCGGTTGTTTTTGTTTTGATAAAATCTAAACAAATACATGCAACAAATGATAGTATGTATCTGTTCAGGAATGGGTATTCTTCAAGTAGAATATAAGAATTGATTTTTAGATGAATCACTTTTTGAGCTCTAATTGTATGGATGTCTTAGTGTGTGCTTCTCTATTAGAGAATCAAAAAGCAGGCATCACTAACAAGTGTAAGGTTTATTATTTGCTTTCATCAGACAATTTATACACTACGAGAGACTAAATTTTTACAATCGCAGAATTTGTAAATGTGAAAGAAAAAAAAAAAGAAAAGAAAACCGCAATCAGCTGCATATATATTCAAATCTCAAATGGGATCAGAAATCTCAAATAAGATCAGAAAGTGGGATTTGAAAAACCAGCACCCTAGAGGAAGAGATCCGTCGGCATTTCCAGGTAGGGACGCCTCAGGCGATTAGCAATAAACCAATCCCTTCTCAAAGGGTGAGAAGACAAAGCCTGGGAAGGTGGACCTCCTGGAACTCAGACTGACAGAGAACAAGCCATCCTCAGAAATGGCATAGACTCTGCCGGTCTGATTTTGGTATGAAATTTTTTTCCCCAATCCAAGTGCTCTTGGATTTTCCCTCATTAAAAATCGACCTTGTACTTAACTCTACCCTCGTGGGGATGGAAGCAAATAGGAACAGCAAATATCAAATCTTTCCTACAGGCTTTAATTAATAAATTTAAGAATCAATGAACTGAGTTTTTGTAAACAAAGAGTAGGGAGCTGGATATTACTCACATTAAAAAACGACCTTGTGTCTAACTCTACCCTCGCGGGGAAACAAGTAAATATAAACACATCTTAAGAATACCCATTCTTGCTTACAGGAAGCACAAATACTGGCTATAAGACAAATGCTGCAACTCGCATACACGGATTTATATGGCTATGATGTAGAAGAGAGCTTGTGGGATTATTTAGTACTTCTGTCAGAAATCAGACACTGTAGAATTGGTGGAAGAAATGGGCAGATGTCAAAGGGGAGCAGACTGAAACAATCCTACACAAGTATTCATGAAAAGCAGGTGGACTGGAATCTCTCGTACAAGAATTTTAGAAACAATCTTAAAAGGGAGAAACGTAAACAAATGTGAATCTTCACACCAAAGATTCTTGTGAAAGGAGTTAAAAGCCAAAACGAAACATTTATTATTATGATGCTAACCAGGTGTTAGAGTTGAGAAGTCGAGGTCAGAGCAAATTCATTGCTTTTAGGAGTCAGAGTCAGGAAATATGCATTTGTTTAGAAAATTATGGATTTTTTATTGGAAAGAATTATCGGTTGACAAACCAAAGAATAAAACATCAATTTTTATTCTAAAACCTAGTTAATAAACGTTCGTTCCTGTAAGGATTTTTTCCTATATATATATATATATATATATATATATATATAAGTGTGTATGTGAGTGTATAAGTGTGTGCGTATAAGCGTGGGTGTGTGAGTGTGGGTATGTCTGGGTGTGTGTGCATGGAGTTAAGGAAGGGGAGACGGGCCGATTCTGTCTAGTCCTGCCTATAGTTTGAGCTGACCGACTTTCTTATGCGTCGATAGGTAGGTGTCAAAATGTCATCTTACGCAAAAGGGTTTCTCGTCTAAAAATTTAAATGCAATTTGTCTGTTTGTTTTTTGTCTTTTGTTTTTTGTTTTTTTGTGATTGTGTATTGGCGGATCTAATCTTTGCTCATCAGTATATCCCTGAGGAGGAGCCGAAGAGGTTCTGAAACAATTGTCGGATACTCAAACTATGTTTATTTTAATATAAAAAGCTCTAATATATATTGAACACTTTTGAAAAGTATTGGTTTTGTTCATTTTGTTAATATTTGAACTTATATATATATATATATTACACAAAATACATGTTAAAATAGTTCTTGGTTTTGGGATTGAATTATGTTTCAAAAACCCATCATATTGTTCTAATTAGCCGTAATTTGCAACCCATCTTTTAGTAAATTTCTGTCTATTACTCTCACCCTCTCTCACTGAATGATATTTAACCCATCGGTGATATTTTATAAAGTCTCCTCACTCTCGCTTCTACCACACGCTCTCTTTTCTTTTGTTCTCCCTTTCTATTAGCAGTTCATTATAAACAATAGGGATATCATCACAACTATTAATGCTATTTAACCTATAGCTAGCTAGAGAGAGAGAGAGAGAGAGAGAGAGAGAGAGCAGAAAGACAAAATCCAAAATTAGTTTATTTATATAAAAAATTTAACTGGTTTTGCAAACTTACTTTTTCCTGATTCAAACAATCTAACTCAAGCTCAATTGGTGTCCAAACAGGTCACATTCTTTTTTTCTAGTATCATATAAAATCATGAGATACAAGCCTGTATGTTCCACCGGAAGTTGAATGTCACCATACTATGTCAAATCAAATTAAAAATATCAATGAATGACAGCAGCATCTATACCTTACAATTCGTTTCTATTCTTAAAAAAACAAACAAACAAAAAACAACCAAGCAAAACAATTTAATATCATTGTAGCGGACAATATGTAAACATGCACAACTTTATCTTGCACCTAACCCTGAATGATGTGATGTCAGTCACATGACTATCTCTCCCATACACAAGAACGTTAGATGTGAAAAAAAATTTGTTCGACATCCTGCTTTTTCTGCAGGTTCTTTCGACCTGACAAAATGTGACATCCTCATGTCCTGGGAGCTTGGTAGTTTTACTCATCTTAGCGACACTTCCTATGTATTCATACCTATAATATATATATATATATATATATATATATATATATATATATATATATAAGAAGGAAAGATGAAGATAAAAAAATTGCATAAAATTACATAAAATTGATACAAATTTTATTACATCGAGAGTTCAAATGCAAGGAGTTACACTAATCCTTAAACCATCTTTGAAAAACCATGGTTTATAGATTAGTGTAACTCCTTGCATCTGAACTTTCGATGTAATAAAATTTGTATCAATTTCATGCAATTTTTTATCTTCATCTTTCCTTCTTTAAATTGATTGCTCTACTCAACGTATTGAGCTTTACGTTATCATGATAGATCACTTTAACAATACTTCACTTATCGTTAATCCCATTATTATTATTATATATATATATATATATATATATATATATCTTATCTCACACTTCTTAGCAATGAGCTAAAAACCAATACCTATATATATATAAAGCAAAGTTGTCTGTATGTGTGTCGTGGCATCATAATTAAATGGTTGATCTAAGAGCCAAACTATCCACAGATTTGGAATCAGCACTTTTAATCCGATGTCCATATCGAAGTCAGAAGATCTTGAATCTTTTCTAAAACTCATTATTTAAAATTAAAATTATCTAAAAATAACATTAGAAACAAACGTACCGACATTTTTAGCATTGTCTTTCCAATCTTATATTTTATATTATTAGCCAATCGAACAATATACTTAGAATAATTTGGACCTTTTCACTACGGGTAAGAAAAATAAAGAAAGAAAACAATTAAAAAAAGATTAAAATTCAGTTTTACAAAAACAAATATCTGGTTATAAACCCCTTTGCATACTCTTCACATCAAATCATCGTATGTATTTGACATATTCTTTGAAGAGAAAACATTTACCCTTTTTTTATTATTAAAAATGGATAAAAAAATATTTGATAAATGTTCACTAATATATTTTTACTTTAATAAGAAAGTTTTTTATTTTACATTTGTTTCTTTTTATTTTAGACAATCAAACTATTTGAGATCTATGTGGAGAGGTAAAACAGATTTTTAATATCCATTTGACAAGCTCATGAGCACAGTTTAAGTAGGTTAAAGAGACAAAATGTTTTTATTTGATCGGTGACCATGTGGATAAGCGTTTGCCTTCAGTTCCAATATTTTATGCTATCTTTCAGGGTTCAAATCTCACACTAGACAATTGTTTTTTGGCTATAGCATTCCAGTTATTTTCTAGCCGATATCTATCATCATCGTAAACCTCAATAATGCACTTGTTCACCACCAGTTAGTAAAATTAATAAATATAAACATACAATTACATAAAATTAAAAATGCTATGTATAAGATGGCTATGAAATTCAAGAAAAGTTGAGAAACCTGTAGGCGTATACTTCAGCTAATATATGTAATTACACACCCTTTCTTAATTTCTTTATGTACATGTATACAATACAGTGTCTTCTCTCTCACAGCACATAACATGTTCTTATTGTTAGACATGCCTCATCGTTTCATCATTTCAGCCTTCAGAAGATATTTCCTTTTCAGCTTCACTCAATATCATTCACATTTACTTAAGTGGAAAATGACCATTTGTCTCTCTTTGAATCCCAAAAGACAGACGACCATCAAATTTCCACATCACTAAAAATTCAATGTTGATCTAATATATAAAGTAAAGTTAGTCGCTTTATAGTTTCTTTGTAACCAATAGCTTTCTTCCTACAAAATCAATATTTGATTCCGGTTTATCAGTTTTTCTTGTGAATCATTGCACCACATTGTGAAGAAGAATAAAATGTAATTTAATTTAATTCCTTCCAGAAAATATTTTGTCTTGGTAGGAATCATTTTCAAATGGCCGCCATCTTTACTTCCTTTTTATTGGAACAAAAATACGACTTTGGAAAAAAAAAGACAGAGCAAAATAAATTGCAAGTAAATACACTACCGGGCAAAGGCGGGAAGGGACAGATAATTTTATTATATAAAAAAGATTTTCATTTTAGCAAAAAAAAAAAATAAATAAATAAAGAAAGATGCAGTAGTAATAAAAAATAGTAGTAGTAGTAGCAGTAGTATATGTACGTTATAGCAAAAAGAAAACGTATTTTATATTCAGTATTTTCAGAAATATTACCAAATATTCCAATCAAATGAAAATATTGATTAAAAATAATAGTCATGTATCCCATAAAAAAGTATTTATTTGTGTAGTTATTTAAATATTTGTAAATTCAAGGATATTTTTAATAGTTTAAATTATGTTTTAGAATTGTGATCAGGTTAAAATTATCTGAACAAATGCAAATGATTGACATATATAGGTAAACATGTTTGATTGACAAGTGTAGGTAAACAAACGAATCACGTGACTATTATGTTGAATCTTTTAAAGATGAATGTTTTAAAAGATGCAAAGCAAATATTTTACACATGTGTGATGTGCATATAATCTGAAGAGAAAGAGAGGGGGCAGCGGAGAGAGAGTAGGGGAGAGAGAGAGAGTGAGAGCATTGAAAGTGGGAGAGAGAAAAGAGCGCATGGAGAGGAAATAAGAGTGAAAGAGAGCGAGAAAGCAAGAGCAGCTGGTTCTTACTACAAAAGAACAAGGTTAATTGAAGAAATACATGATGTTATGAATTGAACATTTCATGTGAAAATTCTATAACATTGATAAGCATTTGCGAATCCCAAATTGAGCCGCAAACTATCAAAATGGTTGTTGATTGGAATTCTAAAAATGAACGGGGAAAATTTTTACAATTTAAAACTGAATATTTTTTTGCAGTTGAGACGTTAGAAAGATAATGTTAAAATTATTTAAAAAAAATAACTGATAATCTTGCTTGCTTATTTGCACATTAAAGGTATTTGATAGTTGTAGGAATGACGAATGAGATGAGAATTGGTGAGAAGAGGGCTATATAAGAAGGGAGTTAGTCGTAGCAGTAGCGTAAGAAGAGGGGAGTAAAAGGACGACGTAAATAATGAATCGACCTGTAAACGATCGTCTGTCTGGTCAGTCACCATGGCAACAAGGGTTTTGATTGAATGATGTAAATATAGCGTTATTCAGCAGCAGCATTTTAAATGATAAAACTGTTTATTTTTATTCATAATTGACATCTCCAACACTTATTAGTGAAATCTCACAAATTTCCAATAAATTGAAAGTAGACAGTAACTTTTTTTTTCTAATTCTCTGGATGTACTTTAAAAATATTTATTTACTTTCATAATCGGTTAAGAGCAGAAAAGTTTGAACTAATGTACAATCATGGGTCGTCCAGTTTCTCTTATTATACTAAAGCTAAGTTAATCAACGTTTGTTTCCCTAAGGTTTTTTCTCTATATATTTTAATCACACAAAATAGATGCTAAAGTATTCCTCAGTTTTGGGATTGTGTTATGTTTGAAAAAAACCCAAAAAAAACTTACATTTTAATTCTTCTAATTAGCCATAATTTGCAATTAACTCATCTCTTACTAACTTTCTATCACTTACTTTCACCCTCTCTCACTGTATATTGTTATTCTATATGTCGGCTATCACTCTCGCTTCCGTTGTGTTTATTAACAGTTGACGGTAATAAAGAAAGGAAAGAATAAAAAGATTGGAATAGTCCATCATAAACAAAAGGGACAATCATCACAAGCAGCAATAGTATTTGACCCAGAGAGAGAGAGAGAGAGAGAGAGAGAGAGAAAGAAAGAGCGAAAGAAAGAGAGAAAGAAAGAGAGAGAGAAAGAAAGAGAGAGAGAAAGAGAGAGAGAAAGAGAGAGAGAGAGAAAGAGAGAGAGAGAGAAAGAGAGAGAGAGAAAGAGAGAAAAAGAAAGAGAGAGAGAGAGAGAGAGAGAGAGAGAGAGAGAGAGAGAGAGAGAGAGAGGGTATGAGTGTCAAAATGCTTAAGTATGCAAATTCGAATCAGCAAGCAAATTGGTGAGTCAGAGCCAGTCCTTAAGTGAAATCAGTAAAAATTAAAATTTTGGTGCAGTTGATCGTTATTTACATTGGGAGAAGCATAGATTTTTTTATTTCTTCGGGTCTAACACCATTACATGTTATCTTGATTCATTCTCTTCTTGGCCAGATATAGTGTAAGACAAGAGAAGGTACTTTTATTAGAATTCTCAACCCATAACTTCAGTTATGTAATCTGTTTTCACATATCAGAATATTTTTTGTTATTGTTTTGACGTATTTTTGAGTCTGATCTCGTTGCATCTAATAAAGAGGATGTTAAAATTCTATTTAGTAAAGGTCTATGAAGAGATGTTAAGCAGATAATCATTGAGATTATAGTCAATCTATTACCTCGTGTAGACGAGTACTTCATCTAATCCGTCTATATGATGATGGTTGTTATTTTGCTATTTTGTCACCGTGCACACTTTATCTGTACATGAATGTTATAGGTGGGGAGAGGGGTAACATTAATAAAGGGTGAATGATAAGTGAAGTGGTGAGAGAAATGGAATGATGTAAATTATTTAAAAGCAAGGGAAAGAGAGGTGGGAAAGAGAGAGAGAGAGAGAGAGAGGGTCTATTATGACATCACAATGTATTTTGACTTTGTGAAATTCTTTGATTTGATAATTCTTGTAAAAACATGTCAAAGTTACATCGTATGATGAATCCAATGATGGTATTAATTCTCTATTAGTGTTTTTTTTCTTTTACAATAATATTCTGGGGTCTGCGTTTTTGCCGGATATCTATAAAGAGTGAAGATGGTGTTTTACTTAACTTTATTTATAACTTAAAAATTGAAAAAAAAAAATAAATAAATAAAAAAAATGAGATTAAAAATAGTAATATGGAGTTGAGGGCTGGGAGAAAAATTACTCAGGTGTCCTCATTCATTCCCGGGCAACGTTGGATGTGCTTGCTAGTAATTGTACAATTCTCCATCTCTCCTGAACCAGAGACCAGTTTAATGATACCAAACCAGCAGTGACAATAGCATATACATATGCTTTCAACATCCTATCCTAAAATTCTGCTGATTTAGCATTACTGGACCAATGTTCAGGAGAGACGAGAGAGGAATTATAGGTTATTTGGGTCAATCGGAACTATAAAAGTCTATCATACTCGGTTTAACATCTGTTTTACATGTTGTCATGTGTTGGATGGTCCGATTTTCAGAAATAAATACTTGTAAGGGTATTATTAGACGAGGATTAATTTAGTTTAATAATAAACCTATCGAGAAAAAAAAAAACGATCAACAGAACATTTTCAACAATATCCCTCAAAGTGTAACCAAAACGGGAAATATTGTTCAGGAGAAATGTCGAAAAATTCTCGGTTATTTGGCTCATCCATAACTATACAAGTCTGATTTTCATAAATAAATGTGTGTAGGGATGTTAATGTGATATACTTTGTCCTGGTTACATATCATGAAAAAAAAAAATGAAAAACAAATGATAGTAACATTACATTTAAAGCTGTGTAAACGGATTCCTGTAGATTGTTCAATAGAAGAGAATGAAAGAAATAATTGCAGTCAAATCACAAGCGGCTCGAAAAGGCAGCTGATGCTGAAGAATGGTATCTTTCTTCTTTGTATTCTTGTTTTCGAAAAAGTTAACCTTATGTTGCGACGATTAATCGGAAATCGAAAAAATGAGAACTGTTTGGGGTATCGGAATCTGTAAAGTTTTAGCCTAATTTTCGATTCAAAAAACGATTCTTTTAATTTTTCTTTGTTTAAAACTTAATTTTCTATACTGGTAATAATGATAAAATTATAAATATTTATTGATTTTAAACTACCGGTCAAACTAAAATCTATCGATCATAACGAATTTAGGTAAAAATGGCATGCAGTGTATAAATAGGAAAAAATAGCAGAAGTGAAAAATATAGATGAAAATCTCACAATGAGTTTATCAAAATCTTAGATACAATACATAAAGAAAAAACATTAAGAAGTGTGTCAAATTAAAAAGAAAATTATATCTACATTTAAAAGTAGACGAGGACTGTCCGCTAAATAAGCCATGAAATTCTACTTTTTTAGGCGATTTTAGAATTGGAATCGGAAATTGTATCAAAATCGGAAAAAATGTAAGAATAGTCCCATCACTAGGTTTACTGCTTGGGGTCACAGGCTAATCCATTTGCGAAGATGTCATCACGACTCAGAGAATAGGAATGAAGATCTATAGAAACAAACTGACAATCCTTGGAAAAAAACTTCTTTTTTTTTTCACAAAGTTGTTGTGGTCTGTCAGTTCTTAAAAAGGGGCCAATTAGTTTCAGATGTAGACTCATCAATTTTTCGGTTCATAAGAGCAAAACTGTTTCTGTTGGAGACGAAAAAGGGCTAACAATTCAGATAATCTATATAATAATACACTAAGGCATTTCATGTTAATATGTACATTATCACCTTTCACGCACATTTAAAAAAAATAAGATCGTCCAATCAACAAAGATAGTAATTAGTGATTAATCTGATGTTGCTAAGGTAAACAATTCTGACTTTACTCATTTTAAAATGAATTGTTCCCAAATCAAATTATGTCGCCCATTCAACTAAAACGATATAATTTTAAATAAATACATTTAAAAAAGCAACATTAGTTTTATTGATTTGAAGAATATTTTGCTGAAAATTATTTTTACAGTAAGACAGAATATTTATTTGTTTTAAAAAAAATTAAATTGCTACAGTTTTTCAATAAATAAATAAAGAAGCGACATATTCGTTTTATTTATTTGAAGAATATTTAGCTGACAATAACAATTAATTAAGTCATTTTTTCTTGATAGTATTGATCTTGAGAGACATTTATTATTTCAAAAGGAATATTATTAATAAATTATATAGATTGATGTAGAAAGCACTGTGGAATTTCCACAGAGTCCTGCTTATCACCTTCCACACCCATTAAAAATTAAAAATGAGATCGTCCGATCGGCGAAGATATGAAAAGTGATTAAAAAATATCTAATGTTGCTGATTACCAAAAAATGAGATTTTACCCATTTCAAAATAAATTGTTCTAAAATCGAATAAACCGTTACAAATAGAATTTTGTTCCATCGACATAAACAGTCTTAAAGAACCTGCTCTTTGCATGTTTTTTTAATTTTAAATACATTGGTTAAAATTTTAAATGAATAAATTAAAAAAAAAAAAGAGACATTTGTTTTATTTATTCAAAAAATATTGAGTTACAATTATTTTATGGTAAGAAGAAAGAGAAGACAGTAGGTAAGCAACCGTGAAATTTCCACAGGGGTCATGCTAGCATTAAATGAATGTGAGAAAGAAAAAAAAAAGATCAGTACTACTGGTGGGCTCTTCAAAAACTTCGGCATAGGATAAACATACAAATAAAACCTTAAAATCATCAAGGTTGAATTTCAACTTTCTCTACGATTTCTCTTAACTTTGCTTTACAATACTTGCAAATACAGAAGAAAACCTGAAGTAACGCTTAGAAGTCATCCTCCTAGGCAATATCCCCCTCCCTCAGGATGGACATGCTCATTGGCTGTCACCTGAGGCGCTCTCTATACTGAGGAATTGTTGAGACGAATGAGGAATTTTTTACAGGCCATTCTTCTTTTCCTGTCTTTGAGGCATGCTTCCTATTTCTTTACACAGTCCCTTGCAGTATCATTGAACTCTGTGAGATCTTTTACACTGCAGTGGTTAGGTAATAGATGGCAGACAAGGTAAGTCAGTGCTGCATCTTATGGACCTCTTCTCTACATTCGCAGATGGTTAGCTCGGTTTTGTATCCCAATCTGGCTACACTAGCAGCTCATGATTGCTCCATTCTTGTTCTCAGACGGTTGAGTGTCTTCCACTAAACTCACAATGCTTCTTAGCCAGAATAGAGGACTTCAAAGGGGGGGGGGGTCCTATATCAATATGAGAGAGCATCATTCTTTAGGTTTCTGGTCCATAGCTGTAGTCTGGTTTCTTCTCAAGATGTTAGGAGCTAGATATGGCTGAGGAAGTGTTATCTTTGACTTCTGTCATTGGGCTGAGGATTCACATCCATGAAGGAAATGGCTTAATCATTGGTAACTTTCATAATTTTTACTCAGCTGGCAACTTCCTGTTTCACAAATCCAAATTTTTCAGGTTGGTAGACTTCAAGCAACCAATGATCAAGTGGGAGGTGTTGTTCAATGCTGTGTCGAGTTTCTTGATACTGGTTGATTTCTTCAAAACAGGATACTTGTACCCCACAGAGATTTAGTACAGACCATGAGAATCTATGAGGTATTCTGTTTTGGCTACACCACACATTAAGCTTAACCTTGTGTTATATTCAGTTATCATGTGGGAGGCAGATAAATACAAACTTCTTCTTTACTTGCTTCTCAAACACAGCGAGCGATGGCTGAAGGTCAGGGGTTAACTGCTATCACCAGCTGTCATTATTCTAGTAGAGTTGTGTCTGAGGCCGAACACTGAATAAGTTACGGCCAGACTGGCAGAAGGAGAAAGATAGTGATTGACAGGAGAAAACCCGCCTGAGGGGTCGTACTCCAATGAGTAAAGAAACCAATTTCCTGGGTAAAATAAGTAGAACTTGGCCGGGCAATGTCAAGTAACCTTGCCAATTAATATAATGTGCAACAATTGCAATTTTATTCAGTTCTGAGAAAAGAATTCAGTTCTCATTTCTAAAGTTCAGAGAGAAGACCACCGTTTTTGCCCGCCTGAGAGAATTGGCTTATTTAACTCAGAAAGTAGATACTATTCGCTCCGTCCATCCAAAAACTTAACTGACTGCCCAGTAACTTAGCGAGTCAGTGTTGGAACCTAAACCCAGTCAAGAAGAACCCTTAATCAGCAGAAGACTTTTTGTTATTGTAACTACAAGTTTCAAAGAAATATATATTCTAATTTTCTATACTAAGAATATTTCTTTGAGTTGTCGATACCTCGCTTGTTTTGTTTTTGAAGGTATTTCTCATCACTCAATTGATGTTAACTTATCTGTTCAACCCTGGTACAAACTTCTGATCAATTAACACAACGTGGGGGGGGGGGGTCCAGCCTGGCCAATGAAGACGATACAGCACCACCAGTCTTCTTAAGGGAAGCGGAAACTTTGTCAATATTGGCATCCCAAGAATACGGCCAAAATCAGCGACGCCACATCAACTCACCCCAGAGGTATTAGACCCAGACACAAGTGGGAGCGACAGAGCGTGGGAGCTACATTATTCATTGTTGCGAGGGACAGTGGTATACTATGAAACAACTTCCTGTACATGTCAGCTTAACTTCTAACTTAACCTCTAATAGAAAATTCCTTTTTCCTAAAACATAAAAATCAACTTCTTAAAAACTGTCAGATATTAATTCCTATACCAAGCCGTATTAAGGTAATAGACTTTGAACATATAAAAGGCTAACTATCTGTTCAGATAGTTTCATACCAATAAGGCCGAAAAGAAATAAGACAACAAGGAGGTAGAGTTAACAAGAGTATGTATTTACAGAAAGTACAGAGACTGCTTCTGGCTTAGTCATAGTGACTTGTTTGTTACCACCATTATCACTATTCATAGTGTCGGGAAGAGTCCATGAAGTGACACAATAGGGTAGATCACCATAACAACTAAGAAATAATAAATTTAAAAAATGCTCAGATAAGCCAAATTTATTAAGTCTGCTGTCTTCATTTGGCTCGGTTCGGGGATTCATATCTGAATGACAATTTTTGTAAAATTGATTTTTATGTTGTTTGATACACACTTCAGAAATAATAAAAAAAAAAAAAAATTTCTAGTTGAGGATGACAGCAGCTTATTAAAAAGGAAATCATTCCTTACATTTCTATCCAAATAGAGGCCAAATACAGTGACCCAGCATTATTTTAATATGCACAGCTTCTGGATAATTTTCCTTGCTACACTTTGCCTATCATTAATCAATGAATAAGAATAAACGATAAAATATTTAAGATGAGTTGGTTACCAGTCGAAGTACATGTCTGTGTTGAGAGAGAAATTATAATCATAAAAATTACATGCCTTAAATAACTACACTAATACGAGAGAAGCATGTGCCTGTCCACTAAATACTTTTCAACTATAAGACATGTGAACTTAAAATATTGTAGGAATCAGACCCATGAAGTTGATAGCCTAAATGCTTGACTGGCTGCTGAAATTTTTAAAAGTGTCCCACTCCAACTGAAGAAATTATCCAAAAAATAATTTATATATAACTACGACAAGACTACAATTAACCCTTTGGGTCACAACTTCTACCAATATTTATTCCACTATGATTCCATTCGAAATTAATGAACTGTGACATACATGTTAAGACATTCTTCTTGCATTACTAAAACTAATAAGTCCAGAGACATGTTTACGGTGTGTACGAACACACTATGTAAATTAGATGGCAAAATAAAGCAACTAAGAAGCAACACTGAAAAACAGTCACTCTTCTACTAAATGCTCACAGAGAAATTAAAAATGTTAGAAAGTGGTTAAATCAACAGATTGAGAGAAAGCAAGAAAAATACAAAGATAGCTAAGTGAGAGATGGATGACTTGTTCAGTTAATTACAAATTACGGCTAATTAGAAAAATTAGGGTGGGGGCCATAGAGATTCGGTGCATAGAGGGGAACGTAGAGATTCATGACCACTTCCATTGTATTTCCCGGAAAATTTTATACATGATTTAAAATTTATAAAAATAGGATATATTTGAAGTTTTAAGGAGAGTTTTGCCCTCATAGCCCCCTTAGGGTGCACTTAGAGATTCAGGATCACTTCCATTGTCTTCCCCAGAAAATTTTCTATATGAACACTTTTAGTTTTATATAATTCTCTTACCTTTCTTTCTATAGGGAACACACACACAAACATTGACATTTATATATATATATAGATAGATAATAGTTACCACATATCTATATCACACTACTATTCTCATCTTCATTGTTATATTTACAGCATTTCGATCAATGTAACATCTGATGAATGACCTGAACAAGGTCAGAGATTACATTGGTCGAAACGTTGTGAATATAAATAAAAGAGAATAATTGTTTGAATAATCTAAATAATACACAGGTAGATGAGTCATTAATGACAGCAGTATTATTACATAGATAGTTCTTCTAAATATTTTAGCATATAATAAAGCTTAAGAGGACCAATTTATCGTGATTATAGAATTGAAGACGTAGTTGCAAAATCTGAAACAGAATTTTTTTTTTGCATGTAATTTTCAATCTAATATATAAAATTAAGTCCGCCAGATTTTTTAACTTAGACTTAAATAGCAATGCAGCACACTACAAATCTATATTTGATTCTGCCTAGCATTTTTCTTTTGTTGAACGTTGGTGATGTTAAGAAGAATAAGTTTTCATTTGTTTTATTTTCTTTACAAATACTATTGCTTGAAATACTTTTTCGCGGGTAGGGTATCTTTCTTTTTAACAGAAAATGTAAATTACAGGTGGAAGCCGTTTTTGCAATCCACAGCAAATTTCGTTATAATACTAAATAGTTATACTAATAATTTTTTTCGTTTATTATTACTAAATAACTTTACTTTTTTTATATACTCCAATACAATTTGAAACAAGTAATATATGAAAACTATTAAATTTCTATGTAATTTTAAATCGTGTGACACGTTCTTTGTTAACGGTTTCTACACAAAAATACCTCATATTTGCCAATAAAATGACCACAACCTTTGTAATGAGCAGCAATTGCAGAAAAGGACTTCATGCAGACCAAACAATCCTGAGGCACGATCTTCGTGAGTCCAATGCAGAAGTCCGACTCGCTTAACAACAATAGAAGCAATTGCAGGTTCTGATAGTAAATGATAGTAAATGATAAATTATTTTATTACTATGGAATAACAATTAAATATCATTGTTTTTTATTCATATAGAAAAAGAGATGCCAATAATTTTATAATTTTCTGGTATCTTTGACATTTTGCTGTTGCCACGTGTCTACACACCTTTACACACACTGCTATGTAGATCATTATTGAAAAATGCATCCATTTTTTAATCTTCCGATGCAGATTAAATATTAAAAAAAGAAATAAAATCGAAATTCATTTATTTTGTTCTTAAGAACATAGACCAATGTTCTCCCCCAAAAAACGAACGAATCAGAATCAAATATTGATTTTGTAGGAAGAAAGCGATTAATCACGAAAATTCGATAGAAGAGAAGATATACAAACAATAATGTATTTATTTTATTCAAATTTATTTATATAAATATTTGTACTTATTTTCTTCTTCTGATACGTGACTACAATTAAAATGAAGACTTTATACATTTAAAAAAATAATGCAATCAGGATTTTCTAAGAAAAATTTAGGCTAATCTATTTAAAAATGTTTTTGTTTTTTTAATTTTCTTAAAAAATAGTTGCAAACCAGACAGAGCTGTAATCTTTGCTAAAGTGGACATGAGAGGATAGAAAAATAATGTTGCTGTAGAAGTTGTAATGACGATTATGAAGACAATAACTTTAACACACCGTTACAAAGTGTTTAGAATTTTGTAAACTTTGTGAAAACCGGAAAAAACAAAAACAAAAAAAATTATCAAATGTAAAAACAGGATTAATGAAAATCTAAAATCAAATATTGGTCCCATAACTCAAATGATTTGCTTACATATTTTTCACTTTTAAAAAGTGATTAAGATTTGTCGAATAATTGTATTAGTTTCCGCTTCTACTGCCTAGGAGGAATAACATTCAAGTATTGATAAATTAAGAATTTTTATTTGCACTGGTTTACAGAGTGATGTTGATAGGTAGGTTCCTATTTACTTGTCTCCCCATGAGGACAGAGTTAGACACAAGGTCAGGAAAATTCAGCACCTCAAAAAGAGGCACTCTGGATTGGAACAAAAATTAAAATTACCTCAGGCTAGAAGTATTTCTCCTTCACTTACCGACGTCAGAAAAGATGAAGTGTAGTAGCCGAACAGATACTACACTTTGTTCCTATCCAAAAGGCCAAGAAATATTAATAGGTAGGTAAGTGTGATGGTTGAATTTACTTGTTTCCCACATCAGCAAGATGTAGCACAAAGCTGGGGGGGGGGGCTTGCTAAAACTATCTCCTCCATGGGAGAACTTCATTCCCCAGTAGGGAGGCCTCAGGCGATCGGCAATACACCAACCCCTATCTCCTTCAGGTGTACTGCTGATCGGCTGAGAGGGTGCATCTCCGAAGACCGAACTGAACCATACTTCAATCCGACAAAAAAAGAAAAAAAAGGTCTGCTTACTCACCAGCGAAGCAGTCCCTCTTTACTAGAATGATGCCAATGACATACCCTCGACTGTGTTCATAAAGCAGTCGGTGAACCAGATATTCTCAGTTCTGGTAAACCGTATAAGGGTTTGTTGATTTTATGACCAATCAACCTCCTTCGTGTTATTTAATGCCGAAATGCAATATCTATTGTAAATGATTAATAGAAGACAAGTTGCTATTTACCCATAGCTGGAGGGAAATTTCAGGTTGATTCCTTTCCTAACAGCATTAGTGCATAAAGGACCAAAATAGACTATTTTGGCCTTCGGGCTAGGATCAAAGTATTATTTGTTTTATCCTCAGAGGAGGAGAAATCCTTTTTGACTGGGATAATTTTTTATTTTTGTCCCATCCAGATTGTCCTTTTTGGGGAGCTAGATATCCTCCACATAAAAAAACTCGACCGTGTGTCTAACTTTGACCTCGTGAGGAGGCAAGTAACTGGAGGCCACAATAGATCCAATAGGATTTGAACTTGGAATTGCCGATTCCATTGGCTGCAATGGCATTTACTAGGCCACTCACGCATCCTGCAGGTAGGTAGGTATTGGTATTACTATATAGATTCGTACAAAGGTCACTTTTTGGGGGTGGTCGTATAATGTGCAGGTGAACGAACTCAAACCCTAGCCCAACTGAAATACAGCCAACATGCGTTAGCAACTGAAGGGCAAATAAACAGTGAAAAGGCTTTGTTATTTTGTGCAGTGATAACAGAAATACAACCATCATCAGTTAAGTGTCCGTCGTTCGAAGGAGAGAGAAAGTGAGGGAGAAAAGTAAAAGTAATTGAGGGGGAGGGGGGGAGTGAGAAAACTGAGGAGATATAAATTGGTTATCTGCCTGGCTAGAGTCAGAAAAGAAAGAGAAATGAAGAACAACAAAATATCGGACAAAGGAAAGAATATAAGCAATGAAGAGAGAGAGAGAGAGAGAGAGAGAGAGAGAGAGAGAGAGAGAGAGATGCTAAAGAAAAAGATAAAGAAACGATTTAGAAGAGAGGGAAAAACAGACAGAAATTTAAGGAGACAAAAAGAGGAGAAAGAGAGGAAGAAATGGATGGAGAAAGGGAAAGAGAAAGGGAACAAGGGAAAGAGAAAGGGAAAAAGAAAGTGAGAAAGGGGAAAAAGAAAGTTAAATAGAAAAAAGAGAATTAAAGATATAGAGAGATAAAGGAATAGAGAAAGTCAAAGAGAGAGAGAGAGAGAGAGAAAGTAAGAGGAAAAGAGAGAAAGAGAGAGTGTGTGTATGAGAGAAAGAGAAAGAAACAAAAGAGAAAGAAATAAAGTAAAAAAGGAGCAAAAAAGTAAAAAAAATGAAAAGTAAAAAGGAAGAAAAAGAAAAGAAATAGAGAAAGAAAGGACGAAAGAGAAAAAAGGAATGATAAAGGGGGTTAATAGTTATTTTGGGAAAAGAAGCTTTTACATGATTTAAAGTTAGTTTTAAAGAGAAATATTTTTGAAAAAGAGAGAATAAGAAAAGGTGTAATGTAAAAGGATGAGGGGGTTGAAAGACGAGGAGGGGCAAAGGGAACTCTTTTCCTAGTGCTAAGGCAGCTGCTTCTGCGGTTCATCTCCCTCGCCATCATCATCATTTCTGCTGCCGCCGCCGCCACCTCCGATTAACCCATAAGCAGTGCCAGTGTCAGCATCAGTGTCTGTGGAAAGTTGTCAGTGGAAGTCCAGAAAGTATCAAGATGAGAAGGAAAAGCAATGCTGCCCGTCCCAGCATCTGCAGCCTCGGAAGGAAGGAAAGTTTATTCCCAAATATTCATGTAAGTACCGATCCTAATAACTGACCCTCATCGTTTCTCACACCTTACAAAAACCACAAACATAAAAAAAACAAAGCAACAACAAAAAAAAAACAGTTATTAAAAAAAAACAAAAAAAAACAAATAGTGTGAAAAATATCAGCATCTGAGAATTAGATCATATTAAAAATATTGCCCCCCCCCCCCCATTAATTATAAATATTGCCATGCTTCATAAAAATGATAGATTGTTATAAAGATAAAATATTAAAGAAAACATGAAAGGTTATTTTGCGTTTTTTTCTTCTTTCTTTCAGGTAAATGGAGATTTTTTTTGCATAAAATTGAAATGTTCTAAAAATTGATTTCTTAGAAAGTCCATATTTTGAGTCAAAGCAGAAGAAATTCTAGCATACATTTCTAAGGGAGAAATATAATATCCCTTATATAGGGGAAACTGTTGGGAACAGAAGGAAATACTTTTCTACAAGATTTAGGAGGATTAAAAAAAAAGGTGAACTTATTCATGTGAACAGAAAAGTAAAAAAAAAAAAAAAATGAATGTTTTTATCTTTTAAGAAATTTTGGAAACCCATAATGATGAAAAAAATGTAAAATTTAATTTGTTCAACTTGTTTTTCAAGAATAATTCAAATAATTAATCTAATAGGTCGAAATTATAACTTTTATAATGAAATCATGAAGGTTTTGTCTTTGACAAATTATTTTATTATAATCAAAATGTTTTATAAAAATGTAAGACATTTCTTCTAAAGAAAAAAGAAATAAAGAAAATATTTTTCATTGATTTAATTAAAAATTGATACATGTATGAGAGAGAGAGAGAGAGAGAGAGAGAGAGAGAGAGAGAGAGAGAGAGAGAGAGAGAGAGAGAGAGAGAGAGAGAGAGAGAGGTGATTCTACAAATGTTTTAGATCTCTTTAAGAATCTTATCAATGTAAAGGAAATTAATTTCTTATCAAAATCAAATATATATTTCTACTATGATACAAGATATACATTAAGCTAGTTTGTATTACACGTTCCCATCATGAAGTTCACAGTTTACTTACACTGGATTAATAATAATACAGAAGGCATGAAACGAAATTGTTATATTGTCGCTTGACTAACAAAATAAAATATTTTAGCTAAAGTTGAGTTACTAAATATAATCTAAATTAAAACTTGGATAAATAACCAATTTTGAAAAATTATTTACTTTAATTAAATACATTTAAAATAATGAATTGCTTAGTAAATAAATGCGTAAGTCTAAAAAAATAATGCAAGCGAAAAAACATTTAAGAAATTTCCACTAGTAATAACTATATTATTTATAGCGTTTTAAATTTTAAAAAGGACAGGTGAGTTTTTCAAGGTTCTGTAAATTCAATGTTTTTTTTATTTCTTAATTAAAATTTTTTTTTTTCAAGAATAAGAAAAGAGTCTAGAAGACAACCAGGTTTTGAAATATTTTGTTGTTGTTTGGGGCATTTTTCATCAATATCATTTTTTTTTTTTTCAAATTGGAGTCGGTCAATCTCAAACCAATGAAGTTCACTGACTTCACCTCTTTGATTGTAATACACGCTCAAAATATTTTTATTATTAATTTAGAGGAAATTACCTTAGGTCATGTGATCACATGACCAAGTTACCATTGATTGTATATAAGTTTACACAATTTTTAAACTTTTTAAACATTTTTTTGAATTTCAGAAATGCGAGTTTCTTAAATATTTATTTTTAATAAATTTGTAAAATCTATACTAACAAGAATATAATGAAAGTCTATTTGATGAAATTAATTTTATAAACAGATACATTACGAAAGATGTTATTGCTTGAAATAAATATATTTGAAGGCTGATACACTCGGGCTGAGCCCCATGAGACCCCTCCCCACTCCCAGGAGCCGTCACTGACGATGTGTATTAAATAAGTAGATAATCTCAAATATATATTTTTGTTTGTATATGCAAATAATGTACCTTTGATACATTTTCTAAAATTGTTTAGACCGAACCAACCGAAAACCATTGTTTGCGTCTTCTTTAGACAATAAATGTGCTACAGAATTTAAAAGATTACTAGACGACTCGTTGTGTCAACGTTGGTACATTGTGCATTAGTGTATACATTTGTTCAACCTAACCCATTGTGAAAGTAAATAGATATTTTAAAAGTACATCTATTGGTAGTTTATGGAACATATATTAAATTCCAATATATTGTATAACTATTTACAAAACATTATTTAAAAATTTTATTTTTACACGTTTTCCATTACCAACAATAACATTTTGCTGCTTTTGGCTGTAAAACAATATTATCATAAAATGTATTTTTGGATGGGATTGGACATAAAATGAAAATGTACTGCCTGTACAAGTGATTGAACTCACAACCTTCAGATTACTAGACTTTTGTGTTAAATGCACCCACCCTCCTCTTTCCACTTCTCGTCTCATTCGCCACGTGCAAACAACCAATCAAGCAAGATCAACGTTTTTTGTATTATATAGATATTTGGCACCGCTTATCCAGAATAGAATGTGTACTTTGCATAGTATAGAAAAAGAAGAAAAGAATCACCTCATTCATTGTTTTTTTTCCACCTGAAAACTGTTTGAATAAGTAATCTTTAATCAAGTGAACATGTATAGAAAATAAAGGTCATTTCGGTTGATTCTTAAATTCAAGATCTTCAACAATGCTAATTTCTTATCTATATTAATAAAGTTATGAGACAATTTCACATCTGCCTGTGTATTTTTTTCACATCAACATAACTTCGATAATTCCACATCTAATTATTTTTTACATTCACTTTAAAACCATGTTTTAGTAAAAAAACAAATAAAACATTCAAAAATTAGTTATGGCAAGTTGAACTGATGACTAAAAATATTCCCATATTTGAAAAATACAATATGGATTCCTGGGATTTTTGACAAGATGGCAAGGGAGATAAATCTGAAATCATAATATCTAACCAAGAAAAATAACGGGGGTGTGATAGCCTATCTTCCTTGGTTAGATATTATGACTTCAGACTTCTCTCGATTAGAGGCTTGTCAAAGATCCCAGGGATTCATACTGTATTTTTCAAACGTGGTGAGGTTTTATTCACCAGTTTGCATGTCTACAATTAACTTATTTGATTTTTTTTTTTTTTACTAAAACATGATTTTCCGTATAAAATAAGTTGTTTGGGAGTAATCCCGAAACCCATTTCACTGTAAATAATTAACGACCGCAAACTAGTAAATTCCCCGAAAACGAACACAACAGCCAGAATAATAGTGTACAAGGTGTTCGTTTATTTATTGGCAGAGTAGAGACTGATTTTTAAACAAACGTGTATTGTTATAAGTATTATCTGCAAAAAGTGGATGTACAATGCTTTCTTTTGCAGACATTGATTGGATGGTGAAGTTAGTGGCTCTAGTATGATGAACCTCTGCACATACAGGAAGTGACCAGTTGTCACGAAACATTTTCAGATGGTTTTTACTCAAACATAAACATTTATTTTAAATGGATCGACCGTAGTCGAAAATGACCTAAAAGTTTCCTTTTCATTGACTACTACACCGAGATGTAGGGGAGGGCGCCACTCCTTTTCGGGATTGCTCCACTTACTGAGAGAAAAAGAGAGAAATAAAGACCTGGCCAGAGATAGGTTAGTTTGGAAGTCAATTTGTAAAAGGCGAGGGTAAACTTAGACACAAGGTCGTTTTTTTTTTACATGAGTGATATTCAGCTCCCCAAAAGGGGCATTCTGGATGGGACAAAAATAAAATTTACTTCTTTGACTTAAGACAGAACAGATACTACACTTTGATCCTAGCTTGAAGACCAAAAACAACTGAGTCTTTGGTATGACTCGACTGAGGATTGAACTCCAATGTCCCAGGCCATTAATAAAATGGATATAATTGTATGACCTTTTATGAACCTTGTATGTGCAAAAAAAAAAAAAAAAGAAAGAATTACCGTGCCGATAACTTACATAACATAGATACAGTCTATTTTATATGAACCTATGTCAAGACAACATTCTTCTTATTCTTTGATTTATCGATAAAAGTTACTAAATTTAACATTCAAGTACCTTTCTCATCCTCAATTACCTACACACGGTAGTGTATACTTTTAATCTTTACGGTGAGGAACGCGCAGGGAGTCGATACAAGGTACTTTCATCTATTCTTCCTGATCAAGTGCCAGTTTTTGTTCAGCTCATAAATCTTTAACAGAGTTTTGGAAAAAGAACACGGTTCTTCTTAGAAAAACCCCTCACCTCTTTTATGCAAGAATTTGTGGATTTACAAAGAATTCAAGAAAGCCTGAAATAACTCATTCCTGACAATGGAAATTTTTATCTGGATTATTACTTACCATTTTTCCTAAATAATCAGAACGTTTGCGACAAGTAGCACTCAGTGTTAACATCAAAGTTAAAACATTTCAGGATATTTCCGCCACAATCATTACCCCATTCCATCCCCACAACCGGTGAAACTAAAGTACTTGTGCAGTTGTGAAAATAAAAAACATAGAAGAAAAGAAAAAAAGAAAAAGAGCAAAATAACAGGGGTCAGGAGATAAAGAAATAGAGAAAAGAAAAGGGGGGGGGAGGGTAAGAGGAAAAAAAACGAAAAAGAAAATTAATGAAAATAAAGAAGGGTGATGAAGGGAAAAAGAAAAGAGAAAAAGGAAAGAAAAAATGGGAGAGGAGTAGAGAAAAAGAATGAGAGGTGAAAATAAAGAACGGATGGGGGGGGGGGGGAGAAAAACAAAACGTAGGAAAACTAAGGATGCGGAAAGAGAAAAATAATGAAAATAGAGGAAAGAGAAAAGAAAAAGGGGAGAGAAAAAGAACGAGGGAGAGGGGGGAATAAAACAAAGGTGAGGGTGAGAAAGAAAGAAAAGAGAAAATGTAGGTGGGGGAAATGTAGGGGGATAGAAAACAGAAAAAGAAAATAAATTAAAAGAAAAAGGAAAGGGGGGAGAAAAAAAAACGAGATAGGGGAAAAGAAAATCAAAGAAAAAGACAGGTAAAAGTAACCCCACCCCCAAACAAAACAAACCACCAAACCAAAAAATAATTTTTAAAATATAATTAAGGGTGAGTCAGATAGGACCTGAGGGACTGACCAGTAATTAGTCCACTTGTCTCGTTCCAGAGTTGTAAATATCACTATTTAAGCAGTATTCAGAAGGAAAATGATTCTAATGGCACAAAAGCAATTGATACACTATCTATAAGTATATATCATCGACCTTACTCTATAAATATTTCAATAGTTTGAATTACATATATGTACAAAATCAGATTAAGAAGAGCAAAAAATATTTAGCTCGCCACTATGCCCTACAGCTTATTTATTAAAATCAGACATTTATATTAAAGGAAGGTCCAAATAACCTCTTGAACACAACAATATTACGAGCATAGAATATCTAACATATAAAATTTTCTTGTTGGATTTTCAAAGTCAGACCTAAATAGTTATGTCTTCGAAGGGACATAATAAATAAATAAGACATATGTTGAAAAAACAAATAAGGCTATATTACAGTGATACAATGTCACCAGTGTACCTTCTGCTACACTACTCACCGAGTCTATTGTGTATCTAGATGGGAACCATACCACAACAATAGCAATGTATCTAACAAATCTATACTTGATTTGGACTTACCTTTTTTTCTTCGACTATGTTATTGACCCGGATACAATTTAGTTTGCTGACGTTTCTTTCAGATAATAATTAGGCTGGCTTGGTAGTTTGTTAGATTAGGGCCATTTTTCGTTTAGTGACTTAAAAAAAACAAAAAAACGAGCCATTTACGAAATTGGTATAAAGAATTTCCTACATTTTTCTATGTGTCCAACTTCCGATATCGGATAAACAATTATGTTCATGCTACTTTGGAAAATAATGGAGTGCTTCAGCTACTAACTAAATTTAAAATGGTGTCATAATTGTGTTGTCTGCGTAAGTATTCATTCTACATTTTACCTCTGGCTATAATCATAACTCTTAAACTCTTTCTAAATTTTTCACTTGATTTACCTTACGCCTCTGCCTGACTAATTTACTGTTAAAACGAAACACATATTTCACTATACAAAAAAAAATTTGTTTACATACACACAAATAAAATGAAATTTCGTTTTTTGTAATCATTTTCTTTTTTCTTTCAACACAACGACTTCTGTTTTAGTTAGCTAAACTATTAACAACATTTAAATAAGTGTTGATACAAAGTCAGTAGAAGAAGGAATGAAGAGAAAAACAATAAAAAAAGGATGAGTGAAAAAGACCAGGATTAGAGATTGAAAGCATATGTGCATATTATTGTCACTGCTGATTTAGTATTATTAGATTGGGCTAGTATTCAGGAGAGCTGAAGAAAGGTACAAAGTTATTAAGGCCATTTGCAAATTACAAAAAGAAGGATAGTTTTACTTTATTGGCTCATTAAGTGGTAATGATTGTCCTTAAGTGATAATAATGGTTCATAAGCGATGATGATGGTTCATAAATGGTGATGATGGTTCATAAGCGGTGATGATGGTTCAATAAGGGGAAACAATCATACCAGACTGAGCGATTTTTTTCTTAATCCAATCTTGCATCAGTATTATTTTTAATGGAGGACTTAAAAAGTGAAATTGGTACTCACTCAATTTTATTATGATCTCTTTATCTCTCTCAACTGCCCCCCCTCTCTCTGGCAACTAGTTTAACATAACAGAAAGCAAGATAAAAGAAAGAAAGCAAAAAAGAAAAACTCATCACCAGCTGACTGACTAACCTAGTTTCAGTGTTGTTTTTTAAACAACTACCAGTAAGAATGAAATAAAGCCATTTTTTCTTTTTTTTCTGACCTTCACACACTAATTTGGTTCATATGGACCTCAAGAAAATGAATATTACAATATTTATTTTTTACCTTAATCAGCTTGGGGTAATACGGAATCTGATGATGTAATGTTTGGAAATGTATTTTTACTATTTTTTTGAGTTTCGGACACCCACGCATATAGATAGATATACGACTTGATTTAATATAATAAATTATCAGGATTTAATTCCTTTCATCTTGCAAAAATAATAAATAAATGAAATAAAAATAAAATAGACACCCTGAAATCCACATTTTTCAAATAGAATTTAAGACGCTTTGGCCAGTAGAGTGTTTTTTTTATTACCGGCATATCAACTTATTTAGAGATATTTAATGCTGAATGCAGTTATTTTAATGAAAAAAATATTTTTTTTTGTAAATTAAGTTTTTTCTTCTTTTCTTCCAATATTTATTCATTGGGTTTGCTTTTATTAGTTATTCAAGATGAAAATAATGTTTATACCACCGGATGCAGTTTCATATTATTCTCAGGACAGATTATATTTAATCCATAGATGGGACGCTGACAGGTAATACCGCTCTGGATCAGAGCGGACCTGACAGCAATGGTAATTAAGGAGTGACTCTGCACTCCTCAAAACTCCCAAATTGGGGCCTCACTACCAGATGCAGTGTAATGTCACAATGTACAGTTTTATCAGCTATTTTTCAAGACGTGTGTGTGTGGGTGGGGGGGGGGGTATAGCTCTTTGGCTAATACGTGAAATAGGTAAAAATAAAATTTAAAATGCAAGATTAAGCTATCTTATTTCATGTAAATTCTAAAAGAGTTCATTTCAACTTATTTTTAAAACACAATTAATTAAACATATACAAAGTTCATTTTTCGTCATAGTAAAAATCGATATTTTTTAGCACTTTTTACTTTAAAACTTAAAATTAATTTAAAAAAATAAATTTTAATTGAAAAATTCCATCAAAACGTCTTCTAATCAGTATCTGAAATACTCTTTTCTTTACGTTCAAGTTGTTGACCTCTTCAAAGTTTTTTTCTCTTTGATGCCAGCATCTATCGTATTCTCCTCTGATAACAAATTCTATTAATATTTGATAGCATAATGAATAATGACTACAAATAAAATCCATTCTTTTGAAATCGGTTCAATAAATATGTACCCATCAGCTTACCAAATAAATGCTAGTATCAAGTTTTCTTTTATTGTTCTAAACTAATTTTGAAGTCTTTCAATGAACATGTTTAGAATATTCTCGTTTGACGACATCCACCCATTCTTTAATACAGCAATACATTTCGTTTTGAAATATTCAACCTCTTTCCATATATAGAGACACGATATTTGTTTGAAAGATTACTGTCTAGGAAAATATAAAACAATAGTTTCATTTTTTAGATTCATTCATTAAACTTGGCTCAGTTTGTCTTCATGACTTGTTCTGTCGATTTCACTCAATGAACCCGCTTTTGGCTTTGATGACAACCTCACGGTTGCTTCAGAACCGGCCACAGGCCTTCGTTACTTTCTCCTGACTTAAGCCCCCAAAAGCTCTGGTAATTCTGCTCTTTAGCTCGTACTTCGTGTTACAGCTGGATCTGTGGTGCCTCGTTTTACCGTGCTCTGCACAAAGAAGTCGAGAGACTTGCGAGCTGGGAGGCCAGATGTCAAATGAAGTGTGGTCAACCTGGGTCTTCTAGCATGGTAGGGTGCTGAATCTTGGTGCCACGTTACAGCCTACCCGCAGCAACCAGGTCGATCCAAGGTTTCACTATCTCATTTAGAAGGTAGATGTAGCCATCAGTGTTCAGCCTCTGGCCCTCAGGGATAGCATGGCATCATCTTCACTGCTGACGACACCATTCTGACAGTGTCAGATCATTGATCATGTGGGTTTTCTCATGTGTTTACTCCTAGTCGAATTCTGAATCTTTCACTTACTTTCTGACCTTTTCTATCATCCTCCTGCTGACACTGAGCAAGTCTAAAATTTCCTTATTTATTCTTCCAGTGCAGATTTAAAGGAGAAATATGGAGGTTCAAAATCAATTATTTTGCAACGAAAGAATGCAAATATACCCACTGTTTTTATTTTGACAAGACTAACAATGAAAGTAAAAAAAATATGCATAAAATTAACAGTTAAAAATTGCAAACAAATATCACCCACACCCTGTATATAACAATAATGAATGATAGCAAAATCTACTTAGCTTTAACACTTTACTGCAGTTTTACGGTATCACCGATCATCAGAAGTGTTTCTCATCGATATCAATCGATTGATATCTGCTTAAGAAACATCTGATGATAGGTGAAACTTTAGTAAAGTGTAAAGCTAGATACATTTTATTATCATTTATTACTGATATAGTTATATCTTTATATATATATACATATACAATAATTATCGAATTGTTTGACCGGCGATACAGTTACGTAATTCCATACTGACAAGCATAAAATAAAATGCAAAACATATATGTCTATAGATATAAAAATATTTATTAATAATAATTATATATATAAGATAAAATACACAATATATAAAACGAAAAGTCGTGAAAACAGAAAGGAAAACAAGGAAGAAATGAAAGTAAATGAGATTTTACCGGTTTTGTTCAGATCAATGTTCTGAAGACGTTCGTTGATCCAAACAAAAGCAGTCAAATCTCCAGTTTTGTTTACCTCTTGTGCTTAATTGTTTTTCCTGTCTTTCATATGCACATATATATATATATATATATATATAGTCAAACATTTTTGATTAAACAGTCAATGACTTTTGCCCATTGATCCAATGATTCAATTTTTTTATTCTTATGAATCTTTTAATATCTGGATTAGCGTTTGTAACTAAAGAACCCAAATTATTTACAAACTGAGTAGTTTCGATTATACTCAGAATCATCTTCAGAATATTCAATTTGCTGAATACCCTAAGAATAATTCTAAGTGGAATCTAAAATATTTCTAAATTATGATTTTATTTATTATATCAGCATAGTTTTTAAATGTGGAGGTGTGTATCTGAAGAAGGCTTTTTTATATACAGAATAATGAAAAAATAAATAATAATCATAAAATTTGCTCTAATTCACAAAATACCCATTTTGTGAAAATCAAAATGGAGAATTTTATTAGATTCCGTATTAATTCATTTTTTTAAAGAATTTAGCTTTGATCTGACTCAACTTCAAAAAGATGAAGAACTGGTTGAGGATTGAACTCACAGATAATAGCTTTGATCAAAAACCATGGTTGATTATCTCGCCTACTGAGAAGTATAAAGCAAAGATCGACTTTAAGAGTAGCTGCTTTTAGGGTTGAAATGCTAAATTGGACGGAAACGACTATTATACTGAGCAAGGGATACAACAAGAGTACATATATCAGACCCCCCCCCCCCGAAAATTCATGTTCACTGAATAAATCTGATAAGAAAATCAATGCAATACTTTTTTGACATTAATTGAGCAACTAACTTATTTTTATGTCTTAGCGATTGGTAGATATCGATAATGTTAAACATCAGAATAAGAATAATCTTCTACTATAGATTAGATAGAGGAGACCAATTGAAAATTCACAGAACGTTACTGGAAACCTCTGAAGAGGGCTACAACAGCTGAAACATAACAAATATAACAACCAAGATAAGGATACCAGTCTGCTTAAACATATAAAGATATCTTGTCAGATTTTAAAAGTTGGACCTAAATAGTATTTAAGCTTACATATCAAACTTTGATTCTGACCAGCCAGTTTTCATGTTTTATTGTTGTACCATGTTATTGGCACTATAATAATGTACTTCGCTACAGTTTATTTTAAAGCTGACATAGTCTGACCCAGATGACTGCTAATATGAAACATTTAAAAAAAATCATCATTTTAAAGAATTATGTACAACTGAGAAAATGAAAACACTTTTCAATTATGACTAAAGAAAAGAAAAATAGTCAAGGGGAATAACTCATATTTTTATTGATGAATATGAAAAATAGTTGTCTCTATCTTACAAATAAATTTTAATTTTTAAAACCTATACAGAAAAAGAAATTTTAAAACTAAAATGACTTTACTGCATCCCAGGCAGCGCCGGATAGGTACAACTAGTAATATATAATATAAACCTATTTACTCAAATAAGGATTGAACTCACTCGTAGTATTTTACGAGACAAGCTTGTTAATGTTATCAGAACATCATGTAAGGCAACCAAGGTCATTTTTTCCAAACTTAGATTGAAGTTGGTACAACTCAGTGAGGATCAAAATTACTAGCTTAACTCGCTAACAATTGAGGAGAGGTGGATACTATTGCAGAATTGCGACTCCACATTCTGTGTCAGATCCACAGTATCACTTTCACTTATGATTTTGGTAACCTTCATGTGGTTCCTCCTGTGAGTACCTGCTTCTAAAAAGAATTGGGGAAACAATTGCCAACAAAACAGAAGCAATCAGGTCAAAAATTATTTAAAAAATGAATACATACTACCTCCCTTGTCTTCTAAAATAGATTATCTCCCCCTTATCTATTGTGTTAATAAATTACTTCCATTGTCTTCTAAAATACTTCCCATTTGATTGGGCAAGATAATTTTCTTTGCCCAATCACCATGTACTATATATTGGCAGGATGACAGCGGAAAGTCAGTTTTCGTCCTCTTTTGAATTTACCTGTTTGGACAGGGCGCATTTACTGAGCGCCCATTGTGATGTTAAAAAGGACAAATACTGTCATACTTAGACAATGTACTATCATACTAAATGGACATATAAACACAGTATCAGATAAGTTGGTCTTTTAATTAAGTCGCAAACACACTTTGTTTGCCAGATATTTCATGTATTATAATTTCAATGCATATATTATTAATCTGTTGTGTGTATTCTCCTTTATGTTTACATCTTCAGCTCATTTTTCTACCGTTCTACAAATAAGAACTAGCAGATCCACTTCACTTTGCAAGCAAAAAATTAACATTCACTTCAAAATTGCAGCAAGTTGATTCATATCTTCACATGCATGCTGCTACTAACTTGTATTGCACTGACTGACAGAGTAAGAGTACACATATACACACCCACACGGAGCATTCGACTGCACATATACGCACTAGTGCATATAAAAATATAAAAAGAAACATAAAAAGGAAATATAAAAAAGAAAATAATAAAAATCTTAGATCTAGTAGTATCTATTACTGATCTGCAAATGCAAATAATTTAAGAGTAAAAAATAGCTACAAATATTATTTAGTAAAAAGATAGATATAAACGAAGATATTATAAAAGAATATTAATAAATAACTAATTTAAAATAATAATTAAAATTTACAAACTAGTTTTATTAGCAATGTCATTCTGCTATTTTTAGTTTCTAGGTTTTGAGGATACTCTGATAATCTAATGGTACTTATGTATGTACACACGCACACACACATACGTGTATCTAAAAGTCTTTAAAATTTTGCTCTGTATTTGAAATTAATTATTTTATAAAATATAAAAGCCTTATTTAGAGAGAGGGAAATGTTTGGTATACATACTGCTATGCTATTTTAAATTTATTTCTATGTTGTCATAGTGAAATTAACTTTCTCTGCTGATTCAATATATTGCTGTATTCGTATCTTATTCTTATTTTTTCCTCCAAATATAGCTTGCAATTTTTAATACAGCTTTTAGGTGTGTTGGACCTACATAAAACTGCCCAAGAAATTATAGGTGTAAAATTCTTCTCATTTAGTAACAAATAGTGTTTAAAGAAAGCTATCTGATGTCTTAGGGTTTGAGGATGAGTGTTTGTGTCTTTCATGCGAGGGAATGGCAAATTGAGTGCTTGATTAAAAGGTGTATGAAGTGTATACATACCTTGTATTGTATATCGCCCCTTCCTCATCTTGCTACTATGACCTCCCCATAAAAGGGTTGGTCTTCCAAACCCTGTTTAAGATGTCAGATTCTTTAATGATGGATGCATGGGAGCAATCAAAACAGGAATATATGTTTGGGATTTAAAGAACTCTGCCATTAGCATTCCAAGTCATTGAAAGTATCTGCCACATTTTTTTATGTTGCTTGTTGCATGGGGAGAAATGTTATGAGAATGATACGATGGATGTCTAATGTGAGTGTTAAAGACAGGCTTAGATCTGATCACCTCAGAAGAAAGATTAAATCTGGACAGTATAGAGAGATGTGTGCAGAACATGAGACTTTGATGGTATGGATGGCCATGTTGAAAGAATGGATGAGAGTTCTTGGGTCAGTAGTTAAGGTAGCAGGTTCAGTTAACAGGGGAAGGCCAAGGAAAACATGAGAGGAAGTTAATGGACTTGAGAGAAAGAGGGATAAATAAAGACCTGGACAGAGATAGGTTAGTTTGGAAGTCAATTTCTAAAAGCTGTCCAAAACATGCCAGCATGTAAAACAGACGTTAAACCAAATATGTTGTTTTATCTATTTAAAGAAAAACAAAAGACGATTAAGCTAAAATTTTATTTAGTCAGTAAATAAGAGAAAGATATACACTGGCAGCATGTAAAACGGACGTTAAACCAATCATGATGATGATGATGATGATGATCTGTTGTTACCATTACTAGGTTTCAGATAATCTATTATATACTGTATCGATGTTGGACTCAGAGTCACAGTAAATTCATTGTTTTAAGAGTTTGAGCCAGAGTTGCACTTTTAAAAATTTCACGAGTCAGAGTTAAGCGTTTGGACTACTGAATCCACAGCCCTGTTTTCATCATGCATCAAAACAATATAAATCTTTATTCATAAAATTATGAGACAACCTCTTGTGTGCGTGCATTTCTTGCGTCAACATAAAATTGATAATTACACATTGCATTATTATTTTTTTCTTATACTACTTAATCGATTATTTATTGAAATAAAAAAAAATGCAATAGCGTAAAATAAAATTAAAAAAAAAAAAATTCTATTTAAAAAAATAATTTCATTACGGAGTTGAATCCATGAAAATGAATTTCGGTTTATTTGTAAACAAATCAGTCATTTTAATCTTTTGTTAATAATTGATTAAAAAAAAAGAAAAGGATGAATTATTTCGTGGCTTTTTGAAATTTGAAAAGAATTTGAAAGCATTTAAACTGTCGAATAGAAAGTAATTCCTGTCTTTAAAATTAATAGCATATCCTCTTTTATTAAAAGTTTTGGAAGCTATTTAGATCTAATAATTTCATAAATAGAAATTAAAACAACATTGCCATAACAAAATTAGTTAGTTTTATAACAATTTGATTAGGTCAATAATTTAATAACCAAGCGATACCATAATAATTAAATTCAACTGACAAAAAATATTTGGCAAAAAACCCCAGAAAACAAACGAAATAGTTAAAAAACTTGAAAAAAAAAGAAAAAAAGAAAAGAAAAGTAAAACAAAAATAGATTCTATTTGGTGTAGATACGGTTTGTAGATTAATCTGTTTTGTAGGCGTATATTTTGTACATAAATAGTCTGTAATTGATAGATTCTATTTAACACATAAATGGGACCCTGACAGGTACTACCAGTTCTGGTAAGAGCGAATCTGGGAGTAATGACGTTTAAGAGGTGACTCTCCTAAACATTCAAAATTGGACCTTCACAACCAGATACAGTCATGCCCAAGATGGTTGGAGATAAAAAGGACTTTGACAATGGGGTAGGCAGAAAAAAGTTTAGTGTCATGCTTGGGACAAACTCTATTTAACACATAGGTACTATCACTCCGGGTCAGAGTGGACCTGAAAATAATAGTAACTAAGGGTTGGTTCCACACTGCTCAACGCTCCCAAATTGGGGCCTCACCACCGGATGAACTTTAAGGGCCAGAAATGGAGAGAATGAGAGACGCTTACCCGATAACAATAACCTTTGGTTTAGTTATCAAGTGGTAGTTACATCCACCCGCCCACTCCCAAAATAACAATATTAGAAGCATTTAAAATGTGATACACATGATGTTGTTTGGTCGATTTTTATTTTCTGAAAGACACCATACAGTTTTATATAAGAGGAGAAGGAGGCTTGCTAAGCTAATAATGGCTTACATCATAAACAGATTCTTAACACAATCAAAATAAGTTGATCAGATAAGAAATGTCCTTTGGGATTTTGTTTGGCTTCCTTTGTTGATCCGAAAAAACAAAAAGCAAGTAGGAATTCATACATTTATTTGTTTGTTTTGCCTGTTTGGACATGACTTAATTTAATCAAGGTTTCCATATCAACCTTTCATGGAAATTTTATATTTCTATGTATATAAAGTTAGGTAGGTGTATATGTTTATATATTTGTAGTATGTACACTATTCACTCCTAAATAAAGTAACAGATCATTATGAATTTTGGCATACAGCTGCTAAGCAAAAGGGGTCATAATATGAGCTATATTTAATTTAGTTTTATCCAAAGGAAGTAAAAAGGGAGGGGAACCCTTACTGAAAATTCAGAGACCTCGATTTTCGTTAAATTTTAATTAGACATCAATTAATAAATGTTCCACAATTTTCAGTTTCTTTGAAGTATTTTAAAGGAGTTTTAATTAGAGTATAATCGAGGCACAACCTCCCATTTGAAAATTCAAATATTTCAGATTTACATTGATGTTGATCCATAGTCAGTACACACCAAATAAGCAAAATTCCCTGAATTTTAATTTCTCTTCAAGACCCCTTAAATTTAAGACATTTTCTAGAATCAAAATCATGTAATGGATTTTGATCAAAATTGGAATAAAGATTCTAGACGTAAAGATTATTATCATTACATTTTGATTTTAATTTTCGTACAGGGACATAAAAGTGGTTCTAAACTGTTCTACTCGGAGAATTAAGTTTACCCGTCCCTCAGAGAATCTTGCTTAATTTATATCTAATGACTATGGATCAAATTCAATGCAAATCTGATATTTCCAAATGAGAAGCTGTGCCCTTATTATGCCTTATGACATTTTTTTAAAATACTAGACATAAGGTTTAGTATCATTATGTCTTGATTTTAATCTTCATAAAAGTGGTGCAAAACGGTTTATGGAATTAATTTTACCCGTCCTGGGACAGGTATTCTTCTAGTATATATATATATATATATATATATATATATATATATATTATACTAGAAGGGTGTTAGTAATGCTAATACAATAAAAATAAATACAAGTAGTGTTATTAGATTAAACTAAGCAATACAAAATCTTTCCGATTACTATTTATATTTTCATATTAATTTTCAAAAATCAAAATTAGCTCAATTTCTGTCAGTTTGAAAAATACCTTATGAAGGTCATTACCTAGAAATATTAATGCAAAAATATAAATGGTAAGCGCTTTGTATTTAAATTTTTTTTTATTGTAATAACACTACTTGTATTCCTTGTATATACATATACCTAACTTATATATATATATATATATATATATATATATATATATATGTGTGTGTGTGTGCGCATAAAACTGTTAAAAGTTATTATGTTAGTATAATAATGAAATTGAGAGCATGCTACATAAAATCAAATGGGCCATATGTAGACGTAAGCCTTCTCTAAGATAAAAAAATATGATTTAAAAAAGTTACTTTCAAATTATCACTATAAAACACTCAACAGAAAAGAGTGTGGAATTACTTATTACAGGAGCTAATGCAGTAATTTGTCACTCTCCTGTTAATTCTAATAGATCATTCTCACCATGAATTATCTGCCCTTGAAATTAGATATCTATTCATCTCAAACCTGGAGCATGACCCACCCTTTTGTGCTTGGCTTTCATAAATCAGTTTTTAATTTTTACAACATGGGTCTTTTCTGATTTAACATGATCCGTGGTGTTACTCCTAATCAAAAAAAAAAAATATGGGTGGAGGAACAGAATTAATGATTGCATGTGTTGAGATGATCGGGGGGGGGGAAGTTAAACTGCATATGAGGTTAAAGGCAAGTTTGTTTGTTGTTTTTGTAATTTTTACGTAATTATTTTTCTGTGAAAAGCACATATATCTGAGATGACATTTTTCTGAAATTAACCATTTCCACAGGATATGTCATCATCTACATGCTTTGCTGGAATACCCATCAAGTTACCAGCTGTATCAAGTCAAAGAAACAGTGCATATTATCATATGCACTTACTGTTTCGTTTAGGTTAGTTATTGGAAATTATAAGACACTCATAGATTTGTTTGTGTGATTGTCTTCTTTTGTCAGATTTAGGGTCGTGTTGATTGGCCAAACGGTATACCCAATCATTGCTCTCTTAGGTCATGTAAGCCCACCTATATAAAATCAAATGCTTAGTGCTCCGCCCTTTTTACATTTTCACTACTATAGTCGTTGTTAGTTAACAGTTAACTGCATTATGATACAAGCCCCCAGGCGGTTATCACAATCAAAGCCTTCTTTTCATGGCTGAAAGAGCCAACAACTGTTGGGACCAAAGTGTGTGCACCTGTTAAAAGAACACACAACATAGTTACCTTTTAGGTTATTTACCTCATGATTAAACCTCTTGTACCACAAACGGGATGAATCATTTCTTGTCAACTTTCAAACCGTAGAATCAAGATAACACTTACCGGCATAAGGGCTCCAACTGGTGTTCAGTTTACAGACAAATTCTTGCTTAAATGAAGCAAGATTTATATACTAGAATGTCCACTCATGAACTAGCAACAACTCAGCACGATAGAACCTCCCAACTTGCTTAGATACCAACTCTATGGCTTCTGATCTCTATTTAGTTATAGCTCAACTGATCAGACAGCTGCTAAATTCAATATGGCACCAGTAATTCTCATTTTGATTCTACACAAACCTGTAATTCTGGACATGTACCAGATGGTGTTCTGTTCTAATCTCTCTCTCTCTCTCAGAAACATTGAAGTGAAATCAACTGAAATCAACCTGTCAATTCATAAGAGAAGCTGTTAAAATTACAAGATGCATAGGTTGATGGCTTCATGTGGGAGAGTTTATTTTCAAGTTATGCGAATCTTCTTCATAAGCATGTGCAAGAAGATGGGCCTTCATTATCTTTTTGTGTTATCTGTGAATTTCTCAGTTACCACCCATCTTGTCGATATGCATTTTTGATCAATGTCAGGCACACATTCATATATTCCAAAAATTTCCATATTTTCTATTTCAAGGCCAGTTTCGAAGCACCTTCACCCATCAGGAACTTTGAGCCTGCATTAGTAATAATAGACAGTCGGGTTTTTGAGTCACGGTTCTACCCTTTTTGAGCAGTTTTGCAGTCACATCCATTACGTTTTCACTGCTCAGGCCTACATATTCATATATTTCTACTTTACACCCCTATTTTTTTTTAATGAAAATCGCTCCAGACACGGTATGAAGCCACTTGATATAAGGAGCTAACAAGAACAAATATGATTATCGCAAAGACAGGAGCTGCCTATTGGCCTTAGTCTCGAACAGACCAAGGCTATAGGTAGGAGAAAACAGTCAGCAGGAAGAGAGTTCTACAAGCCTGCAGTTCTTGGAAAGAAGCTACTGAAATAGGAAGCTGTATTACAATGAGGTATCAAAACAGCGAATTGATGGAGACCGCTAGACCAATGAGTCAAACGAGCTGGAACAAAAGAAGCAAGGAATAGATCACATAATACTGAAGAACACATGTCATAATAGTATTTATAGAAAAGACTGAGACTAGCAACATCACGTCTGTGAGAGAGAAGGTGCGGAGAAGAAGAAAAGGTAGGGTCAATCAAATTACAGACACGTGTCTGCACCTTATCAAGAACCCTCAAATGAGACAGAGATTCATCATCCCAAATATGACATACTCGATACATGATCTGATTGTAGATTTGTAGAGATAGAGAATAGCCTCAGGTGTGAGAAAGTGTTTGGAGCGATAGAGAGAACCGACTTTAAGAGAAGCAGAAATAGCAATAGATACTTATACACGGCACTTTTCCATACATCTATCTTAATACCAACCCTTTCCACTTACCTAGTGCACTAGGCTCACACTCAGAGACTATTATCTCCCCCTTTGAATTAAATTTATAGCTGTCCCCACACATACATCATGTATAATCTCTCTTTAACCATTCTGTATATTCATTTAGTTTAATTTCTTTATTTTATAAGCTAACACCAAGTTCTCTCCCCCAAATTTAGCGCCTCCAGTCTCAAGATAATATATAACCGTTCTGTTTTTAAAATTCTTTTTTTTAGTTTTAAATTTGATTTTAGATTATAAAATAAACTTTTTGATATTTAATCGACATAAATAAAGGAAATAATCCTAGGGGCTTTTGGGAGAGTTGTTTATCCTGTTCTGGTATTGTTATCCTTTTTTTTTCTTCTTTTTTTTTAATTTAAAATTTTTTTTTTTTTTTTAACTTAGTTCATCCCAAACAAGGCAAGTTACCACTGTAGACGTAAGGGGCTACTGAGAATTAGGGTGAAAGTTTAGGGGGTTCTCCTAAATTGGAAGCTTTGTAGTGAGATGTTTGTTCACATTAGTTTTAAATTTCTGCATGTTGGTATAGTCGGGGAAACAGGGAGCAGGGTGGAAGTTCCAGAGGCTGGCAGCTTGAGGAAAGGTGCTATTAAAGTAGAAGGCTCTCCGACACCTGGGGACCTCCACAGTGAATGGATGGGATTTAGCTGATTGTCAGGTTGGTCGAGGGGCAGCAGAGCAGCAAGTTCATCGGAGCAGATTCCATTGAAGTACTTGTAAAACAAGCACAAGGATGCAACATTATAATGATGGGACAGGGGCTGGAGCTTGGTGAATAGTGAGAGACCTATTAGATTAGATATTCTTTTTTGAACCTTGTCTAAGAGGGAGAGACTGGTGGTGGTGCACCTGCCCAGATGTGACAACAATACCCCATGTATGGGCGGATGGTGGCTTTGTAGGATACTGTCAGGTGTAAGAATTTTTTAGCACGGTAGAGGGAGCCCACTTTCTTTGCAGCAGAAGCTTTGTCTTAGCAGCATTAAATGTTACCATCCATTTATGACCCCATTTCACTGCAGACTGGGGGTCACTTTCTAAAGCCCCCAAAATTAGTGGAGGAAAACTGATCAATCTTATTTTAAAAAATTATTTTTAAATAGGGGAAACACATATGATAATTCTATAACTATAATATATTTTTATAATTTATTAAAATACAGGAATCTCCTCCTGCCAATTTATGTCAAGGAGACTGTCATATCTAATTTACAATGGCCTCAATTAAGAACAGAGAAAAATAAGGTGGTTAGACCGTTTCTTGTTTTTTTATCCTACCAATACAGAAGAGTTCCTTTTTTTGTCATGTTTTTCAGAGAGCCATTTGAAGGACTGATGACCGAACAAGCCGATCTACTCAGTAATTACAAACTGGGTAAGGTTTGTTTTGTGAAAGCCTAGTTTCCAATTTATGGATTAAATATCTGTATTATATATTAATATATTCTTCCGTACTAAAATTAATAAAGCCAGTTAGCTCAGCTATCAAGGTCACCTGACATTGAATTCCCAATTTGAACGCAAAATGGAAGCGCTCAACAATTCATTTTGATAAACAATCAAAAGAAAATTCAGTGAACGGCAAGAGTGTTGTCATAGCAAGAATTTGGTATAAATTCTTTGTGAAAACATTACTTTTAGAAAACTTAATCAGCCATTCCTTATGTTTGGAAGGGGGTGGATAAGAAAGGGGAAGTTTGGGTTATCAGGTGAACTAGGAATTGGGAATCTGATGGATATATGGAAAAAAGAAAAGAAAATCTGGGAGCCTGATAAAAGAATTCTTCAGAAATGTGTCCAAGAATGTTATATTCTCACCATATGATGAGCTGCTTCCTGCCAACATGTTTAAGTGGCAAAAAATATCCATAATTAAAGAGGACAAAGATTTAGACAAGATGATTGGTTTATGCTTCAGCTTCATTCTCATCCTGGCACTATTTGTAAACGTCAGAGGTGAGGAATAATCGGAAGTCAGCAGTTTTTTTTGTCGGAGTAGGACTTTTTTTTAAAAAACCGACTCCAGAGTTGGTAGTCAGAAATTGAAGTCAGTTTTTTTCTCCTCTGCCAACTCCCCACCTCTGATAAAACTAGCAAACAAAATATTATCAAGATAAAATTTAAGTGCTTTAGTCAATATTCATTAATTAAAATAAAAAAAGTTAAAAAACAAACAAACTTACAACAACTATTGTAAATGGTTTGGTTTGTTTATTTTCTGGCAGATCAACCCTTTTGGAGTTAGGGTTATCAAAGCAGAAAAGATATTGTAAATTATTCATTATATATGCTTAATTGAACGCATTGCTATTTTACCCACAGTTGGAGGGAGGAAATTTTGGATTTATACTTATCAAACAGTACAAGTGAATAAATGACCAGAGGATTAAAGTTTCTATGTACATGTGAAAAACCGGAACTTCAATAACTATTAATATAGTTTTGCTACAAACAGGTTTACACTAATCAGATACTACCGGGGAAACGTTGGATCTGGTCAGCTAGTGTTTATATATATATATATATATATATATATATATATATATATACACTAGTTATACTTATACAGAGTTTCCAGTAGTGTTTTACTTACAATTTGATTTGTTTTGTTTTTTTATAAACTATGAAGTTCCAAACAAAAAGAAGTAATTGTATTGGCGAATGAATAATTTATCATTCAAATGTATCACAGGAATAACAAGAAGAATATCAAAAACACTTCTGATGAATGTATAGTCATGGAACTACAGTAAAGTGTTAAGATAAGTAAAATTAATTTTATATATATATATATATATATATATATATATATATATATATATATATAAAGGAGAGAGATGTGTACGATATATATAATTATATAGAAAGTAATGTGGTGCAATCGTTACAGGCTTAGCATGCCGGTTTCAAGTTCTGTCAGGACTACCGCATCACTTTCACCAATATCCTTGAAAAAGGTATGAATCAATATATCCTTCCTCCAGCTATAGATAAAATAGTAAGGTAAACTAAAATCTCAAGCTCTGGTTGTGCAACGTGTCTAGAAAAAGGAAAACTTCAAAATAACACCAGTCTTACTGGGCTACTCCTTGCCACCGGACTTGAGCAATGCTGATTCAGGAGAAGAGCAGTTGAGATTACACAACCCTTGCTTCACTAGAGACTTCACATACAGATAACCTTACAGGAGGTATCCATTGTCTCTAAAGACTGAAAGAAGGCCCCTTCAAAGAGAGAGAGAGAGAGAGAGAGAGAGAGAGAGAGAGAGGGGGGGAGCAGATAGAAAAGAAGATAGAGGATAGCGAACAATGAAGTGTGCGTTTGTTTCTGTGTATATGTATATCGGTTTTGCTGTGATATCTGCTGAGGTAGTTTTATATTTCCTACTGATGCCAGTAGTTGTTGGTTAAGACGCGATAACATTCTGGATTACCAAGACAGGCATCACTTCACCTTTCTCACTCCCAAGCTAATTTGGTCTTATTGCAAAGCTTAGCAAATATTTATGCATTTACCTTCCTTAGCAGAGATTTTGAATTGTCAGCATTTAATTAGTTCTTATAAAAAAAATAAATGGAAAGCAAATAATAAAGAATAACAACATGCTGTCTGCAGTCGACGTTGACTGGAGGTGAACATGAACGGCTTTCAGGGCGAATTGCACTCCGTTAAAAACAAATAGGTCGAGGGGGGGGGTGTTCTCTACCTTTTATTTTCACCGAAGATGAGGTCATGTAGAGCATTTTCTTTCAGGTAAATTGATATCAGAAATAGAAGTCTGGAAAATGTTCTGAAACTGAAGGATATTTTACTCAAAAAGTATTTGCCCCGTCCCACAGAAAATGCACGGGAGGGGTGGGAGATATGATAAAAGAGAGATAACTCTACAAGTCTTTATTGTATTTGAGTATAAAGGTTTTTTGTTAAAAAAAAAAAAAAAAATGTCTGTTTATCTAGAATTAGGAGACATTAAAAAAATAAAATAAAACAAACTGAGAAATATTTATTTGATGTACGTATCTGTCATGGAATGAATATATCCTATACTAGAAATCATGTAAATTAATCAAGTAGTTTTTATTTTATAAAATCAAATCAAATTTTACCGATAAACGGGTAATGTTGATAGATCAGCAGCATTATTGGTTATATTCAAGGCAGCTAAGGGAGAAAACACCAAAAATTCAAGACTTTATTTCTGTATATCGCAAAAGTTCGTATTATCTCCTTTGAATATGAACAACATGGCGCCGATATTTTTGCCTTATTTGTTTATCGATAAAATTTGATTTTCTTTTATAAAATATAAACTACTTTATTAAATTACGTGATTAAGTAAACAAGAAAACTAACTGGTGGATGTGGTAGTATGTCAAGAGACGTAACTATGAATAGTTAAACTTTTATATATATATATATATATATATATATATATATATATATATATAAAACAGTTCAGAGAGTTGTTTTTTTTTTGTTCTTGTTTTTTAAAATTTTCATACACGTGATCCAAAAGCTGAATTTTTTTGTACTTTTTTCCATATCGTAGTTGGACAGTTGCTATAGCAATGATGATAACATCACTTCAACTATTGATGATGAACACTTTTAATGCACATGAATATTGTTGCATATTCGATATACTTTTAAAATATGCAAATCAGTTCAGTCTAATTTACATCATTGATGGTTGCCATGTTGAATACAGTGGTTACTCAATTCAACTACCTTTCTTTTATGTACTATATACATATACATACACAACATTTGTGTTTCGTCTTAATGATTGATACTAGTTACACACACGCTTTTGATAATCGGTGATACCGTGAAACTGCAGTAAAGTGTTAAAGCTAAGTACATTTTATTATCGTTTGTTCTTGATAAATTTGTAGTTTCTTTTTGTTCCCAAAATCCTCCAAAGAATTTGGAGATACTCTTATAATAAAATAAAGTGATTTTCCCCTATTTCATTGACTAGAATAGTTTTCTATTCAAAGCTGTATATAAAATACAAAATATAGATTAATTAACATTTATTTTCCCTTATATACTTTAATAACACAAAATACATGCCAAACTTAGTTCTAGGATTGAGTTATGTTTGAAAAATAAAATCTGTTTTAATTGTTCTAATTAGCTGTATGTATTTCTCTCGCTCCTCTCACTATGTTCATTCAACCCCTTTCTAATATTTCTTAATGTCTGAGCATTTAGAGAAAGCATAGTCATCTAATTTACATACTTGACTTTGCATACACCACAAACACATATGTACACTAGATGACAAAATCATAAGTCTCTTTACTTCTATATAAGAATAAAATAAATAGTAGTAATAATAATAATAATAATAATAATCAAGGAAAATCCTTGGATGCAGAAACCTTTCCACATAAGCTACAAAGACTAACCAATCACATGTAAGGTGCAACAGGAAAAAAACAAGGAACAGAAACTGCAAGAAATTTCATGCCCCCCCCCCCCCAAAGTGATGGCACTAGCCCCGGCTGATACCACACAAAACAGTTGTGAAGGGTCAAGGAGAATGGAAAGACCGAGGAGGGATAGCACTAACCAGACCTCCGCTGGAAGAGTGCGGAGAATACTTGTACATTGCGGAGACTTACTGCAATCCAAATCCAAGAGAAGACCAATGGTCGTTGCCAACGAAAAATCGATGGTAAGCGTCTGTTGTGATAACGCAAATTCATTTGCAGTAGTTATCGAAAGAGGTGGAGAGCACTGGAAATCTGAGGAGACTTGTTGTCACTCAGACTCCAGGGAACACCACTGGTGATTATCAGTGAGCAATCACGGATGACGGCCTGTGTGAGAACTCCTAGTGAGTAAAAATGATAATAATAATAAGGATAATATAAAAGTAAAGATATTTATTTTTAGTCATGCAAGAAGAATGTCTTACAAACTATGACACAATTTATGAATTTTCTGAATAATATCAAAGTAGAATAAATAATGGTAGTGGTTGTGACCCAACGGGTCACGTGTATATGTAGCACACACACACATTGCATATATATATATATATATATATATATATATATATATATATATATATATATGTGTGTGTGTGTGTGTGTGTGTGTGTGTGTATCTGCCTGCCTAGTGAACTGCCAAATTTCTGTAGTTTTTTTTTTATTAAAGGTTTATTGCTAAACCGGTATTGCCACATACTCATAGATAAAAATTAGAATCAAAAGTTAGAAATGTTGTATGTAGTGACATGATTGGCCAATGATTTATACGCTCTAAATTCAAAATACTATGAGGGTGTGTGTATGCCGTCACACTTCAGCAGCAGACACTCTTAACACCTTTAGAGTACAATAGTCTGAAAAGGGGTTGCTTCTTTTATAAGTTTAATACCTTATCCACACGTGTTTCCATTTAGTCATATTGATGATATTTTAATAACACTTATCATCCTCCACTCCATAGTAATGTGTATTTATTTGTATATATTTAAATATCCATCCTGTCACACAAATGTTAGCAAGTAAAAAACTGTCAGACGAAACCATGTCAAGTGTTTAGAGGAACGGAGAAAGTAAATGAATTCGGAAAGAAATCTTTCATTCAAATGCTTCAGTTATTCTGAGCATGAGAAAATGTTTCCGAAAGTCATTGGAGCTATGCTGTTTCTTGATTTTGTAGGCGTTGCAACACGTGTTAGATATATGGAGATCAAAAATGTGCTCAGGGTTGTTGTTGGCAAGATGGTTAATAATTTTGTGGTTATTTACCAAGTCAGTTGCTAGATGTTGGAGCTTCAAATAAATGAATCCAAGCCTAGGAAGCAAGGCATTTAGAGTATGGCAGGTGTCTGATGGAGAGTATTCGCTTAATTGCACAGCTCTGAACGGTTTTCAGGCAGTCAATGGTCTGAGGAAGTGAGGGATTCCAGACTGATGATGATGCAAATTCCTAGTCTGGTTGCATCAAAGCTGCATACAGTTTTAAATAGATAGCTGGAGAGCGGCTAACAATTATTCTGTCGGCAATAATGGAACGTTATTCAAAAGCTGTACATCATTAAAGTGCAAGACTCTTGACTCATTCTGTCTACTAAAAATGAAGACAATAAATGATTTGACTGTGAAATCGTGTAACACACCGACAACTACAAAGTCTGGAGATAATACATATTTCAATCAGTTGTAGCTACCCGGTGTTGCCCGGGAGTCATTTTACTTTCATTTGTATTAATACATGAGGATTTGTTAAGAATTTTAAAGCCAGAAATGACTTTCTATTCGACAGTTTAAATGCTTCCAAATTCCTTTCAAAATTCGAAAGGTCATAAAATAATTTTTTTTTGTCAACTATTAACAAAAGCTTAAAATAGGTGACTTGTTTATGAAGAAACCAAAATGCATTTCATAATTAAATTGCATTTTTAAAACATTCGTTTTAGTACTTTATGCTATTGCATTTTTGATTTCAGTAAATAATCAATTACGGGTAAATAAAAATAATTATAATGTGTAAAGGCGAGAAATACACACACACACGAGAAGTTCTCTCATAATTTTATTAACATAAAGATTATGTCTCTTCGGTTATCTTTGATTATAATCAATAACCCATTCGTAACTTTTAATGAATGAAAAAAAATATATATATAAATTTACATACAGAATATACTTATCAAATTACCTAACTGTTTGACCAGAAAAAAAAGAACAAATTCTTTTACTGTTATTTTTTAATTCATCCAGTTTAATCTTAAAATGTCCCATACTAGTCCTATTTTTACTTGATTAATTTTTCCATAAAATATATAACTCTTCTTTTAAAAAAAAAAAAAATCTAATCATGTGGTGGATTTAGTTTTTGAAATAAAATTTCAGTATGAGAGCTATTAAAAAAACTTTGTTCAATATTTAGAATTCCCATTAATAATTTTGACGGTCTCAATTAAATCTCACCTCATTATTCATTCTAGTAAAGTAGTTAAACCTAAGGGTTCTAACCAATTTTTATAATTAGTCCTTTTATTAGTTTAGTTATTTCTCTTTGTACACCTATTTTTAATATTATATTTTAATTCCTATGTCTAGCAACTGATGCCCAGACCATAGTACAATTATGTATAGTAGCAGATCTACCCGGCGTCGCCCGGAGCCCTGATTACTGTAAATTAAATAGATAACAGAAAAACTACAAGTAAACAATCTGCTTAATATTGCAATATGAAAAGTTTAAGTTCAGTTTGGGAAAAAATCAGAGTAAAAATACTTATGTCCTAGGTGAACTTCGAACTCACAATCTATGGCATGCTAACACAGACCAATATTTACCTTATACGATTGACAGAACAGATTTAAAGCACCGAAAGATGAATTTGGAGAGAAAGCCAAGAAAGCTATAAGCAATAAAATCAATGAAATGGGGGGGACTGTCTTACTTTATATATAAGATGAAGTCTTATTAGAGTTTTATAGATTCTTACAATAACATTTGCTTACCCTCAAATAAAATTTTTGATTATTCAACCAATATGTTTTATTTTCCTTTGACACAATTTACAAAATTCCTCAATTACATTTTTGTGGGGATTTTTATGCCCGAAAGAAAGTTCAATTGTCGCCCACGATAAAATAGGAATTATACGTGAAGAAAAGCACCGAAAGATGAATTTGGAGTGATAGCCTTTGGAGAGAAGGAAAAACAACAGTGTATATTAATCTAACAATTTTACTTGAGCAAGTAATAAAGAATGATATACAACAGAATATAGTAAGTATACAGAACAAAGAGTTTTGCGAATACGTGTTTTCGCAAGAACTTAAGAAAAATTGTTTGGGTAACAGCATTGCACACTTGGCTCTGTCAATTCTTGCTCTTTTCATTGTAGAAGGAATGGCATTTGCTTGCAAACTGCTTTCTTGGGTTTCTGTCATAATGCAGTCAAGTCGACATGAACCAATATGGGGAAACTAAGGAAAAGAAGAATGGTTGTCTAAGACAAGCTTCGGTGGGCTTTGTTGCAACTCTATTAAACCGTTGTCCAAGATTGCAGGTAGCTGGGAAAAGTGGAAAAGGTGGATTGATTGCCTTCTCTGGGCTGTGTCGCAATAGAGTTAACCGATGTCTATGGTGGTAAAAGAAGGAAAAGAGACTAGAGCAGGATGTGTTTGAGTTTATATAGGCTGGCTCACATGACCCTTAAGAGAGCAGTGATTGGGTTACCTTTTAGCCAATCAATGCACACCTTAAAGGGACAAGACAGACAACAACCACTGACCAATCAATGAGGGGCTTATAAATTCCAATGTTGTTTTATTCTCTTGTTTAATTTGTATTCATATTCGATATTTTTTGTCCCAAATACTAAATAATGTTGACAATGATATAAAAAATAAAATAATGATGGAGAGAAAAAAGAAAGAAAAAATAAAGCAAGTAAAAATTAAACTCTGGGGGTGTTTTGTTTATGGATATTGTATTTAAAAGATTATGGGCTGTTTAAATAGATAAGATTGTAATAAGCTGGACACACCTGATGAAAAAGAAAGATGGACGATCAAGGTAGCAGATGGTATTTCCTCTTGTTATTTTTAAGAGATGTGATGTTTATTCAGAAGGCAATTAGAAATCTTATGATTCTCTCCGTTTTCTTGTTAATTTCAAATGTCCACTTATATCTGAGCTAAATTCTATTAGTTTTATGGGTTGGAAAAACATGTTGAACATTAGTCAGAAAGAGACAGAAATTAATCAAGTTGAAGAGAGGGGATGAAAAAGAAATTAATGTGGGGCAGGGAAACGAAATTTATGTTGAGGTGAGAGGAAATTAAATTTATGTGGGTTGGGAAAGAAACTGGAAAGTCTGAAGCTTGGATGGTGATGAATCCATTCGTCTAAATCGATTTTGTTAGGAAACCTATTTTCTATTTTTCTTATCTTCAAAGACCATTATTCAAGAATGTGAAAATTTGCTCAAATACATTTTAAGTAAAAAAGTACCAAAATTAAATTTTATTTTTATCAAGAACTCTTTTTGAATTTTTACTATATTTATTACAAATGTTATTCTTAGAATATTTAAAACTTTAATAAAACCTAATATAAAATCTTGTATTCAGTCCGAGGCATCAGTAGTTAGACATGGGAATTGGGTCATAATATTAAAATTGGAAGGTGATTAAGCTAATAAACGGATTAAAGGATCTCAACTATAAGGACCTCAAGTTGGAATGTTTAGGTTTAACTACTTTAATACAAAAAAAAAAAATGAGGGATGACTTAATTGAGACCTTCAAAATAATTAATAAGATTTCTAAATAGTGAGCAGACATTTTTTATATCTTTCCTCACACTGCAAATGTATTGGCAAGAAATATATATAGAACAGAAAAACACCAAATCTATTACACAATTATATATTTTTTGTAATAGAGCAATAGGGTTTTTTAAAAAATTGCCTAATCAGGTTAAAATAGCTCTAATATAAGTTTTTAATAATAAACTAGGTGAATTCAGAAATAATGGTAAAAAAAGTTAATTTACAAAGACGCTTTTAGGGTTTATCTGATGGAATATTTAAGACAATAAAGGAAATATTCTAAAAAAAAAAATGGTTTGTATCCTTAACTTTAACTACTTTACTAGAGAGGAGAATAAGGGACGACTTAATCGAGACCTTCAAAATAATGGTATTTCTAAATATAAAACATTTTTTTGAATATCTCTTCTCACATTCTTAATTTATTGGAAAGAAAGATTTCAAAAACCAAATCTACCACACAATTAGATGCAGTTTCTAAAAGAGTAATATACGTTTGGAACAAATTGCCTAATCAGGTTAAAAATAACTTTTACATAAATCATTTTAAAAATAAACTGGATGAATTCAGAAATAACGATGAAGTTAATCTACAAGAGGTGTATGAAATATTTAGGAGAATTTGATTTGTAGGGTGACCCCCCCCCCCAAAAAAAAAATGCCACCCACGGAATTGTTAATAAAATTCACAATCCAACCATATTTGGTACAAATAAACTTCACTCTATACCTGACTTGTCCACCAAGTTTCAACAATCTTTGTTCTATTGCTGTTCAATGATATGCGGGGAACACTTTGATGATTGTCTCATCAGTAAGAAGTGTGATCCTGAATGGGCTTCACGTTCACCGGATCTATGGTATGAATTAATATATCTTCGATTCAGCTATGGCTAAAATAGTAGAGTAGACTAGACTCTCAAGCCTTGGTTGTACAACCAGTCTGGTCGTAGGAAAAATCAGAAATAACATCTGCCTTTACGTGCTTATCCCGACATTGGTTCTAGTCGCCCTGGACTTCTCCTTGCCACTGGACTTAAGCAATGCTGGTTTATGAGGTGTGATTGGAGATTGCGCAACCCTTGCTTCACTAGAGATTCTCTGCACAGGCATCTCACAAGGGGTATCCATTGTATCTTGAAACTGAAAGGAGGCATTTTACTAAAATAAAAAATAGCCAATTTTTTCAGAAAGTCTTCTGCATCATTCATTATTCCTTACTTTACTATTTGCACCCGAGATTAGTAGAAATAGAGTTGAATAGAATACGGTCAGAATCTAACTTGAAAGAAAGTGCCATTAAAAACAGAATATTATGACGGCAGTGTGATTTAAGTAGGTAAAACATCCTTTTCATAATTACAGTAGAACATGTGGGACATCCCATCACATAAAAAAGAAAACTCTGATTAAAAAGAAGGAAAGCAAGGAAAAAGGAAAGCAAACAGTTGGTCGATGTTAAACTAGATGTATTGCTTACACCGAAATTGTAAAATGATATGAAATAATTGGGTAGCACAGACACATCTATTTTGATTGACAAATACATATATAAAAATATCCTTTGAGATGAGTTATCAGTGATGTGCTGGTTTCATCGCTTGTTTAAGATTTTTCAACATTATACAAACTTATGATACGGCTTTAACCGGATGTGACCGGGTCCAAAAATGTTTGATTGTTATTAGAAAGGGCAGCACATTGTTTTGTTGTTTAAAACACATATATTTTACTGCACAGGAGTCTTCTTAATTTCATTTTTGTGTCATCCATTGCCCCCACCCCAACTCTGTCTTTTCTCTTAATTAAATTTTTTTTTAATGGAAATTGCTCCAGACAAGGCATGAAGCCACTTTATGTAAAGAGCTAAGAAAAAAAAGAAACACTACTTCAAGGTCAAAAACTTGCCAACGATAAGTGCTAGATGGATAGATTCTGACCCAGAAAACAGCAATTTTCCCCGCTTTGTCAGAAACATAGCATATGGAATGTGAGGACTAAAGGACAAAATAAGGGAAGCGAGAGTTCTTATAAGAAAATATATACATGTTTGGAAAGAATATCAATAAAGGAATAATATATCTTATTTTATAAAAAATTGATTTTGCGATAAAATCGATCAGACGTATTACGAAATGCTGGAATTTAAATAAAGATAAGCTAGAGCCTAGAGGTGCATGTGGTTTTGGTTTTTTAACTAAATTTTAATTATTTTTTGAAACAGGATTTTGAAACTTTGATTTATTCATTACATCTTCCTTTTTAATTAACTATTTCAAATAAATTATTAATTAATTTTAATTTCACAAATCACGCCTATTCGTATTCACACGCACACACATTTAATCAGGTAATTTTATAAGGATTACCTCCGAAGATTGTTTTCGATAATATTGTTCTTTTGGTTTATTTTGAAAAGTTTGTTGTTTTATTCTTTTTATATTTGTTCTTTTATTTGAGGAGACAAAACCGTAAATTCATCAAACTAAAGATTTTTTTTTATTATTATATTTCCATTTAGTAAGAGTCAGCTTTTACAAAACGCTTTCATGTAGTTACAGACACATGGTGAATTATTACAAATAATTTTTAGCATTATAAAATGTTTTTTTTTAATTTAATTTAAAATTGTAATAATGAATTAACCTAAAGTTTGTTCTATTTAAAAAAAGTAACATAAAATCTATTGAAAAATATTATTTCAATAAGAAGATAGTTTAATTTTATTTTTCTCCATTTTCATATATATGTAAACTTAAGTACAGATTACCTAAAAATCACTAAATTTGAATGTATACATCATTTTTTAAATTATCCTTTATATTACATATAGTTCTTAAGAAGGTTTACTTTACTTACCAGTGTAATTTCTAATTTATTTCATCTTTTTAAAAGATTTTCTGTACACAGTATAAACTCAATCAGTGACTCAGTCTTGATAGTGACATCTACGCAACTTACCTATTTGATCTCCATTTGTCTAACACATGTGGACATGACTAAAAAGTCAAAAAACAGCACAACTCTCATAAGTTTTGAAACCATTTTTTTTCACAGACAGAATAGCGTGGATTAGTTGTTGGGTAGCGAGACACTGCATTCTTTAAAACCCTCATGTTACCAGAAATTGGTCAAAACTACACCTAATGTTCAAAATTTAGGGAAATCGAAGCTTGGAAGAAGAGGGGAATATGAGGTGATTCACGAACCTACACCTCAATTTTACCAGGGTTTACACGTGTACGGTACTTTTTAATGTTTTTTTTTCTAGATATTTCATTCAACTCTGGTGAATTTTGAAGACACATGGATTTTGCTGAGGATCTGTTAGTGACATACAGTATCTCACAGATGTCGCTGACATTCCATGTTACTTTTTTCAAACTGGAAGACACTTTATCTGTTTTGGGACTCTGATGTCCAAGATTTGGAAAGGGGAGGAGAGAACTGTTGAGGGACTGGGCACTAGGAACGATTCCTTGTCATACATCTATATATTAATACATGTGTTTTGCCTATTCATACATCCGTTTACATGTTACACTTTAGTTAATTATTTTTTATAGCAACAACAGCATCAAGACAGTGTTCAGTAGCAGCTACAAGCACACATCATTTCAAACAGAGAAGGAAAGAGAGAAAAAAAGAAGGGTTTAAACGGACAGTAGAGGGAAGAAAAAGTAATTCACACGTGTTGATATATGTAAAAGTCAGAATCAGCTTGTTTTTTTTTTTGTTTATTACTAATGAGTCACCGCATAAAGTCTAAAAGCTACTTGAGGATAAGGGTTAATGAGATGGATAGATTGTCAGCTGAATGATGAAGAATATTACGAGAAGATTGAAAATGATGAATGGGGCGACAAAATTTGATTACTTACGAAGACGGTTTATGACAAGTATTTGTTGACATTGGATTTGAGAATGACCGTGATGTAGCCTGCAGGGAAACAGTCCCATGGTAATGTGTTCCACATATGGAAAGTTTTTAAGATGAAACTGTTCATGTAAATTCCGTTTAATGTGAGGCACATGGAGGAAGAAAGAAAAATTCTTTGCAGTTGTGTTATATCAGAGGAGAGGGAGAAGGAGAAGAAGATAGAGAGGACAAATAGATGGCGAAGGGAAGAAAGAGTAATTCGCATGTGTTCATATGGAAAAGAGTGAAAATGAGCATGTTATATCAGTTGAGAGAGAGAGAAATGAGTTTACAGTACAAGAAAAAGGAAAAAAATAAGAGATATCAAATATTTGTGCATTTGGAAAGTAACTACAAAGTGTATGTTTTTCTTTTATTTATCGATTAAATAAAATTTAAGTTAAATTGACTTTTGTTTTTCTTTAAATAGATAAAACAGCATATTTGGTTTAACGTCTGTTTTACATGCTGGCATGTTTTGGACAGCTTTTAGAAATTGACTTCCAACCTAACCTATCTCTGGACAGGTCTTTATTTATCCCTGTTTAAAAGTCAATTCTTATAAGTTCCTCTCATGTTTTCCTTGCCCCCCCCCCTCTGTGAACTGAACCTGCTACCTCAACTGTTCTACATCTACTAACTCAAGAACACTCATCCATTCTTTCATCTTTCAACAAATGTGGCCACACCATCGAAGCCTCATGTTCTGCATACATCTCCCTATACTGTCCAGATTTAATCTTCCCCAGAGATTATCAGATCTAAGTCCATCTTTAAAACACATATTACACATCCATCGTATCATTCTCATATCATTTCGCTTAATCCAACAAATGTCCTCAACCGTTACTGGCCAGTTTGCACTTCCATATATCATCACACTGCATACACATGCCTGATAGACTCTACCCTTGGTTGATAGTGGTAATGCTCTGCTGGTTAAAAAATCCATTTTCTTTAATTAACTGTGGAATTTCCACAGGCTCTGTTAGTTATAAATAGAAGCAAATTCATGTGTATTTGTCTATTACACAAAAAAATTATTACCACAGAGTCTTAGATGGCAGTGACTATGGTCAGACTATGATGTCAGTGATGATAACTATGTTGTTGGCAACATCTATGTTCATAAAATGGAAGAAAAAATAAACGGAGATCAAAAATAAGACAAAAGTTCAACTCACCTTCAACTCATGTATTGATTTACTCCTCTCCAGGAGTTAGGCACAAGGCCAGTTTTTATCTTACTCCCACAAGTGAGATGTGATCCAAGGTCGAGTCGGGAAAGTGGGATTTAAAAATTGCCTGGGCAGCCCCGTCGGTATTCCCCAGTAGGGCGCCTCAGGCAGTAAGCAATAAACTTACTCCTCCCCAAAGAGGGGAGGCGAAGCCTGGGAGGGTGGACCTCCTAGAACTGCACAGGACAGACCCATAGACCGGCATAAATCAAGCCCCGAAGGCCAAGACAATACCAGTCTATGGGGTGCAGTATCCATCGGAACAGATACTACACTTTGATCTTGGCCAAAAGGCCAAGAACGTTTTTTGTTTTTTTATTTTATTTGAAACTTATTCATGATGATGATGAATAAGCTTCAATAAAATAGGAAACGAAATATCGATTCCCTTTACATGACTTGTTTGAGTTGAACCGTTGTCTTATATTTGATCTCCATTTATTCTTTCTTCCATTTTATTATTTCTTATACATTCTATCATATCCTTACACTATCTCTTTTTTTTTTTTTTTTTTCAATTTTCTTATATTTTAGTTTTTACTGGGGATGGGGCATCCTACCGGATGCCAGACATTCTTCCGCTATTTCAGAGACCCCGAGAGATCTTTTTAAGATTCTTACCGTCCCCTTAAGTGCAATTGTTTGTATCTCATATTTGTGTGTGAGTGTGTGTGTGTGAAAGTGAAAGTTTAAATTAAAGTCATCCACATGCACGCTGTAGTATTCATTGACTTTTTAATGTTTTGTTTTGATTTTGAATGAGATGTTTGAAGTATTTGCTAAATAATTATTCTTGCGTTGATTGATTTTCTTCAAGCTATCATCCTAAGGAGATATAATAAATATTAATCCTAATCACACACACACACACACTTGCGGTTTTGACAAAAAATGACCTAACAGGCCATAAAAATCAACACCCCCATCCTACCCTGATTAGATAAAATAAATAAATAAAATAATGGGTACTAGCACTTCAGGCAACTTTTAATTTAACTCCTGTTGATGGGAATGTTCTATAAATTAAAAAATAAATAAAATAATTTTAATTAAAAATGAACGAAAATGAAATGTGGAATTAAACTGTGTAGCCAGTGAAGAAACCTGAAGGTTGTTCACACGTGTGCAAGTCATCTTGTTATGAGAATTACCTCCCTTGAAAATTAACTAAATGGAACGTAGAGCTATTGCTTATATAGAGCAAAATAATACAGTAAAATTTAAAAAAATGAATAATTAACAACAATTATTTATTTTTCAAAAGTCTTTCTTTTTATCATGACTAATGTACACGTTTCTTTTTTTAATAAATCTAACATATAAAGTTATCTTGTCGAAATGTTGTAATCAGACTTAAATAGCATTTAAGCTGACAAAAAAGAATTGGCTTCTGACTGAACAATTTTTATTTGTTATTGTTGCACCATGTTATTGGTAATACAGTAATGTACCGAGGAGGAAATAGTAAGTGATAAATAAAAAAAATAAAATATTACCAGCAGATATCAAAACACCATATTGTTTTATTGTCGTTTTTTCCTTCTTTCATTTTATTTTCCTGGTACTCACACCGTTCCGTATTGTCACATCCTTCCAAAATCTATTTATACACTAAACACAATGCTTCAAGCAAACTATAACACTCTCTTATGAAAAGAAAATTGCTATCTTTTTCCATGCAATTCATTACTTACCCTAATTAGGAAATTTGTCAACATTATTTTAAAATCTATTTATACTAATTACATTCTTGAAATGTTCCAATAATTAATTACTCATTAAAGAAATAGCAATGTTTATTGAAGTGGGCGATCAAATTGCTTGACGATAAAATATAATAACAATAAAGAAACATATATACAAAAAAAAAGGGGAGGAAAAACGTATATAAATCAATTATGTTTATTCGTATAATAGGGACCATTAAAATATTTCACCTATTTCGTTCGGTTTTCTCCAAATTTTAATAAAATTTATTGTTGGTCTCAAATTGTATTTCTTGTCATGAAATAAAATTCTAATGTACTTATTACTGCACATTTGCTTCCTAAGCAAAAATACTCCCAGCCTATACGACTAGCAACAAAATCGCACGACCTTCACAGTAGAGATCCATAGATGCTGGAAGATTCCTCGGACCATTTGCCTTTGAAATTCCCTTCCTGCTTTTCCGACTGTACAAACATGCAGAAATTTCAATGTAATGTGAACAAACATCTTGCTGCCCAACTCTCCACCCAGGTTGTCACCTATAAATCTTGCTCCTATCACAATAGCCTCTTATGCTTGAGTGGTAATATGCCTTGTTTGGGATGAACAAAAGTTTATAAAAGGGGCTGAGAATGTAACTTTATTAATTTAAAGTTTTAATCACTGGCGGCAATATGTTTTTTTATTATTTTGTTTTTTATTATACTAAAATACTTTTTTTTATTTTTTTAAATTTATTAACCCCTCTCAAAAGATTTTTTTACAGAAAATTTTTTAAAAATTAATATTTTAAAACAATGTTCAAAGTTTTACCAAAATTTAACTAATTTAAAAGAAAAAATAAAGAGATTAAAACATACTCGTCGATAATTTAATAATAACAATTAATGTGTATAATTTCGATTATTCGAATTACTGTTCTCATCTTGTGTTATCATCACAACGTTTCGGCCGCTGTAACCTCCGGCCTTCTTCAGGTGTATCTTTTCGAACTCGGGAATATTTCTGACGAACTCGGAAATCTATAACACTCAAGATGAGAACAGTAGTCCAAATAATTGAAATTATACAAATTATCAATCCTCAACTCAAAAATTCAGAAACATAACAATTCATGTCTGTCATAATTAATTTTTTATATGCACAATTTTATTTCAGTTCTAGAGATACAATTAAAGAACAATAAATTTTATTTAAAATTTGGACGAAAACACGAGATATCCCAATAGCCTCTATGCTATAATTGAACCATCAATTATTTAACTCAAGAAAGAAAAGAAAAAAAGATTTTAAATTATTGAAATAAAATACTTACAAAAAAGTGAAAAAAATGTTAGCAAAAATGAAAACTTTAATTTGAAAAAGAACAGGAAATTAAGACGAAGTTTTTAAAAAAAAAATCAAAACAAAAATAAGGATAAGAAAGTTTGTTTCATTTTGTTGTTAGGGTTAGAGTTGTATGCATCCATGTGTCATGCTTATTATAGAAATAAAATGGAAGTCTCCCAGAGACCAACAACGGAAAACCTTCATTCCATCTTAAACTTGGATTTTGAAGAAGAAAACAAAGTTCTTTGGCGAAATTTACTTTTTTCCTTTGTTTTAGGATAAAAAAAAAAACAAAAAAAACATAATACTGTATTTACAATTTTTCAACTGCTTTCCTCTTCTTGATTGTGATTATCGTGACGTTTGCCCTCCAGCCTTTTTCAAGCACCTTGTGTCGAACTCAGGAACCCTAGGGGGTACACATTCTCAAGATCTAGTGACATTCTTTCAGTTAGCTTGTCATGCTGCCTCTGCCCAATATTGAACTCAGAACCTCTAGATAAATTACTAAAGAAAACAAACAAACAAAAAAATGGCATCATACTTTACTTTTTCCATTAGTTTTTTTTTTTTTTTTCAAAATTCAAGCCAGTAATTACTTTTTATTCGTCAGTTTAAAGTCTTCAAAATTAGTTTGTAATTTCGAAGGATCATGATAGTAAGCAACAGGTCAACCATTTTAACTTAATAATAATGTTTAAATAGCATTTTGGCTCGGAGCAAAGTGTAGTATCTGTTCTGATACTACACTTCATCTTTTCTGTCCTCGGTCAGTGAATCCTTCTTTATTTTCATCCCAATCCAGAGTTCCCCTTTTTGAGGAGCTAGATTTTCCCCACATTAAAAACCGACCTAACTCTGCCCTCGTTTGGAGGCAAGTAAATAGGGACTTCATTTATTATATCGTGACACTTCAAAATTCGAAAGTAATTTTGAACTGACGAATAGAGAGTAATTTCTGTCTTGATTAAAGTTTAAAGGCAAAAAGTAAAGCATTAGGAGTTTTTCTTTTAAAATCTTAAACCAAAGAAAAACAGTAATTTTCGCACGCGCCTCTGTCGTATCAAAAAAATAAGAAAAAAGAATATACTGATAGAATGAATAAAATGCAAAGAAAATGATGTAGCAATAAGAGTTTAGTCAAGACTTGTTTCTGTATTTCTGAATTTATAGCAATTATTAATTGTAGTGTAAGAGTTTGTTTTGTAAAGTCTGAAGATGATAGGAAAACCCAGCTGAGAGAGAGAGAGAGAGAGAGAGAGAGAGAGAGAGAGAGAGAAAGAGAGAGAGACTATTTTTAGAGCAACCGTATTTGGAAAGCAGAACAGAATATAACAACAGTCAACACAGAAGAAGCCACCCTTTCTACTAGTAAAGATACATTCTATAGAATGAATAAAAAGTTCTCTCATTGCTACTAAAAATACTACTACTACTACTATTGCCGTCCTACCCCACTCTCACTATTAATACTACTACCACCACCACTACTACTACTATTACTACAAATGAGTCCATCATCATCAACATCATAATCGTGCTTATGATAATTCTTACCAACACTAGAAGGTAAAACCAACTTCCCTGAGAGAGAAAGAGAGTAACAAGCTGTCCAGGTAGATTCCAGTATATAAGAGGCAAAAATGGTCACACAAACTTCTGCGGTGAGTAATTCTAAGTCCATCTCAACCCGTCATGTCTACTGTCATTATCCACTAGTGCACGAGTTAGTTAAAGATGAAGATGATTTTTTTTTTGTAAAAGCCGGTAAACCTCAACAGAGTATATATACACACGCAAGGAGAAAAAGCATGCCGCCACCATTGGTTACCCCCATATCATCGACGACCCACCCCCCACTCCTATATCTTTTTTTTCTAATTTGCAGGATAAAAAAAGAAATTTGCAGAGACATGAGAGAGAAATAACACGGTCGTTTGTAAACGTGAAGTGACATTCACATAGAATGAGAGAAATGTCAATTTTGGTATTTCATTTCTTGAAAACAAAAAGTTGGCAAAAGTTTCTCAAAAGTTTTTACAGCACTCCCCCCACCCCCACTCAACAAATATCTACGACGCCACAACGGTAACATGAGTAATAATTGTTTACAAAATCACCTTACCTGTAATCTAGAAATAAATTAAGGCGATAACCCATCCCGCTACCTTTTTTTTTTTTAAAGAAATTACCTTTTCAAATCATTTTTACATATTTTTCATAGATAATTTAGCAAAATAAAATTTTAAAAAACATCTGTTATAAGTTATACAATTTTCATGCAAAGAGAACTTTTTTTCTTTTTTCTTCCATAATTCTTCATCTAATAAGCTTTCTTTGCTTCTATATCTGCTGATGCTGTTGTCATATGATACACGTGTAATATATATATATGCAGTACATATGCCATCTTGTCAGCTGGACCAACATTTTACCATTTCAACAGAAATGGCACTGTTCTCTTTACAGCTTGTACAGGCTAGAAGAATATGTAATTTTAGACAAATTTACTGTAAGTCTAACAAGACTTTTGACATGAGGTGCTGTTCTAATTCACATGTTTTAAACTTATCCTGATCATAGTTATCATATTAACGTTTCGACTGTTGTACTCAGTGGCCTTCTTCAGGTCCCCTTTTGTCGTAGTCAGTAACCTCCAAGCTGTTTCGAACTAAACATTCATTAAATATACAAGATAGATTGTTCTTTCACATTCCATGCCACTTGATATGTTGTATGAGTAAACTAACCCCTCCCACTTAGTTCCTTTGCTAAGGATTGAACTCACACTATCAAGTAGAATTTATTTTAGAATATCTCTTATATCAACGCTTTTATTCGCTAGCCCATGCACCCAGGGAATAGATTAACTGACACGAAACGAAATTTACATGAATAGAGTTTCTTTCCAAGAACTTCCCATCTGTGGAACATGATGCCACAAGATTGCTTTCCTGGGGGTTACAACATGGTCATCTTCAAATCCAATATGAATAAATACTTGCCACAAACTGTCCTCAAATTTTATTGATTCCATTATTTTAAATCCTCTCATAATATTCATCATCATCATTCAATTGATAATCTATCCATCTCATTAACCCTTATCCTCAAGTGGCTTTTAGCCTTAATATGTGGTGACTCATTAGCAAATTTTTTTTTTTTTTAAATGTTGTTAGGTTGCCCAATTATCTACTCATAATTGCCTTTTCATTGTGAATATACTAAAGTAAATTATCAATATTAAGGACGGCACAGATTCTAAGTAAAACAATCCGTGGGCATAATACTGTATCGCAAATTCAAGAGTCCGAAGGGGTGTAGACCAAAATGTCAAAATACTCATATCACACAGCTAAAAACTTAACTCTGTAATTACACACGACACACCTATGATCTTAACTCACCAACGAAGCAATTTAAGAAAAAAAAATGCCCATTGTAAACATACGATTACTTTTTTATTACCAAAGCAGGCTTTGATTATTCGTGATGAACATATTGCGATGTCCACTAAAATTGGCTCATTCTCGATCACAATTTTCCTTTTCGGCAGATGACACACATCACACAAAGCATTTTCCTAACTAAGATATTACTACCTCATTTGCCGCATACAGGGCGACCCTCAAAATGATCACCCATGGAATCGTGAATAAAATTCAAAATCCTTTCAGGCAATCATATTTGTTACAAATAAACTTCAGTCTATGCCTGTTTCAGTCATGAATATTCAATGTTTGGTTTATCGCTGCTCAATGGCAAACACATTTGGATACAACGCGTAAAATTGTCAATACCACCTGACACAGTTCTCTCTTGGCTGTGATGGCCCTCTTCAGTTTAAGAATCATCTGGAGATTGTTTTCATAAACGACATTATCTTTGAGTTTGAGATGATTACACGGATAAAAATCTTCGAAAGAGAGCAGGGTGGGTATGGTCGGGTGAGTGTGAAGCACATTCAGGATCACACTTCCTATTGATGAGACGATCACCAAACTGGTCCCAACTACCATTGATTGGTGATAAAACAAAGTTTGTTGAACATTCATGACTGAAACTTGGTGGACAAGTCAGGCATAGACTGAAGTTTATCTGCACCAAATATGGTTAAATTACAGAAAGGATTGTGAATATTATTAACGATTACATGGGTGGGTGGCATTTTTTTTAACGATCATCTTGCAATACTTTTTGTGTTACTGTTTCTGTATAAATTTGAAGTGATTTTTAAATTCTTCATAAAATCTATTTAGGAGGGGGTACACACATACATACAAGGTTACACAGGTCACCAATAGAACTATTTGGACCTTGCACAGCTGAAATTCTGTGATACAAATGACCAACTGATATACAAACCCGATGTTATTATCTGGAACTTTCCAGTATATAGGTACACTTTCGTTTTGAATTCAGAATCTTTTCTTCTTAAACTGGTTGCTTATGATACTAGTAAGTACAGTCTGCCCGACTATTTTGCCTGTAAAAAAAAATGCTAGAATCGATGGATTCATAACTTTCCTCAAATGTAGCAAACCCCTAAAGTGAATACTATATTTCTTTTTCTGGGATCAAGTTTTCTCTTTAATGTACATAAGTAGAACTGTGTGTGAAATTCTTTTTTATCAAAAGTCACTTCCATTAAAAATAACTTGATTTTTTTTGTTGCTTAAATAAGAGTTTTTACAAAGGAGGTCTTGTTAAGAATTATTCATTTGCATAATCCAGATAAGAATTTGACTGCATTTCTAAATTTGGCGAATTGAACAAAATGGAAAGAACTTAAGACCTGGCGGTGTCAATATGCCTTGTTTGGAGTGAACAAAAGTTCTAAAATAAAAAATAGGTAAATTATTTTTTTTAAAAATGGGATTGTTGCAAAAAATAAAACCCTTTACACTATACAGGAGTGGAGCTTTTCGTCAATAAGTTAAACAGCACTGTGATGAAACAGGAGTCTAATCACTACATACATAATGTGTATTATGTCTACATCACTTTAAAACACCAATTTTTGTCAGTTCACCAAAGTTAAGCAACATTAAACTTGGTCAGTACTTCGATGGGTGACCATTTTGGGAATACCAGGTGCAGTTTGGAAATGTTCATAAAAAGGTAATTTTTTCTAGTACCCTTGGGAAAGGTATGAATTCACATCTCCGACCCCAGCTATAGGTGAAATAGTAGGATAGACTAGACTCTAACACCTTGATACGGCAACTTGCTTGGAAAAGGAAAACTTCAAAATAAAGCCAGTCTTTCTCTGTTTATACCAGCATTGTTTCCCATCACTATGAATTTCTCTTTCAGAGGAGAGAGCTCTGCAAGCAAATAAGAAGCTAAGACTCAGAAGTGCTAAATCAGAACAGAGAGAAAAGGGTAATACTGATTACATGACGAATGCAGAGAGGGGGAAGCAGGCTACATAATGTCAGCTTTGTATGCAGATGAAAAGGGAAAAGAGAGTGAATATTAATGAAGATCGAAACAGAATTTTTTTTTTAATTTCGTTTTAGTTTACACTATTGCATTTTGATTTCAATAAATATTCGATTAATCATAAAAATAATTCAATGTGTAATTATCGAAGTTACGTTGACGCAAATAATACACACACATGATAAGTTGTCTCATAATTTTATTAATATAGATAATTGCAACCAATTAACTGTCACCGACTGATAAAGCAAGACTGATTAATCAGTTATAGGTCAATTTGCTTAATGTGTGTAAAACCTCTTGCTTCAAAGTAAAAGGCTTACATACAATTCATAGATAACAGTGAATGATCAAAGAGTGAAATGTATAACCGTGGGAAAACATAATAAATAGCCATCTGGCTGATATGTCTATTTCATTCTGGCTCATCTATTTTTTTTTAATTTTCCACACTATATTTTTGCACGAATATATTTTATTTCAATTAAGTTTTTCTGAAAATACATATTTCGGCTAAGAGGGCTGTTAGGGTGAAGACAGACTTTTGAAGCACCAGTATCGGTCAGCAAAAAATCATATAACATTGTAATATTTAAATTACCTTTTATCTTTACAGTAATACTGATTTTCTGTAGACAAGCTTCAGCTTATTTTTGCAAATGGCTGCCTAGATAAGATTCATACTTATTTTGTTTAAACAATTTTCTTTTGAGTTTGTTCTTAAGCCTGGCCAGTTCACAATTGCTAATTCTTTTCTTATTACTTTTCGAAATACAAATTTTATGCAAAACAACTTTGTAATTTCTTATCATTCATTATTTAGTAATACAACTTTAGAGAAGAAAAAAATCTTTGTAAAAATTTAAAACCATCACAATAAAAAAAATTGTTGTTCTTTGAGTTACACCATACAACAACAAAAAAAAACTGTCAGATTTATATAAGTAATATACAGGTTAACAGATTGAACAAAGAAATTTCTTCATATGTCGTTAAAAGGGAGAAACAGCAAACAAAATAAAAAGATCCTGTATCTCTGTTAGTAAAGATATCTTTGGTATATCTAATCACTAGATGAACCTACCTGATGTTGCCCAGGAAACGTTTTATTTTCATTTTTGTTTCACTTTTTGTTGAATAGAATTTTGAAAGTTGGTATGTATTAATAAGAGAATCTGTTTTGAATGAAATCTGTGTATGTATATAATGGCAACTGTATTAATATAAACATAAGTCAGTAAGTCTCATAGTGTTCTAGAATCTGATGTAATATTTATGAAAAGTATAATATATTAGTTATAAGCAGACACCAAATACAAGGAATTGTCTAATTGCTTGCAACAGCTGTTTGCAAGAAAATGTTTGTGATAGCCGTCTTCAAGGAATCGTTTGCAATAGCCGTCTTCAAGGAATTGTTCACAATAATCAACAGTGAAATGTTTATAATAGATATTGTTCTTACATGTTTTAGCATTAAATCACCAATAAAGATGAGTAACATGATACCATAAAAGAGGCAAATGAAACTATGGACTGAAACAAGTAGAAAATAATTGAAAAGGGCAAACGTCAGCCATAAAAAAGATTTCTTTATTTAAAGAAAAAAACAGTAATAAATACAACTAGCAGGTCTTGTGTCCCAAAGTTGCCCAGGAAAATCAAGGAAACGAAGAATCGCAACCCCCAGAAGTAAATTGACTGATATGGACCGGAAAGACTCTTTTCACCCAAAATCTACGGCATAAAAAATGTATTTGCAAATAGAACTGTTATAGTAAAATAAAAAGAATCATTGAATTAGAAAACAATAACACCGAATAATTAATTAATGAGATGCCCTTTTGCAAAGCAATATGCAAATTAGTCTTACAACGTCAATTATATACACATAATCAGTATATTAGAAATCGATTGTGAATATGAATTTGGCGTTTTAATCTCATATATCATATTCAGTCTGTTTTATATGCTGGCATGTGTTGGACAGCTTTTAGAAATTGACATCCAAACTAACTTAAGTCTTAATTTATCCCCCTTTCTCTCAAATCCATCCTTAGCATTTCCTCGCAGGTTTTCCTTGGCCAACTGATCCTGCTATCCTAATTGTTCTATATCTACTAATCCCAGAATTCTGACCCATTCTTTCAACATGGTCATGCCATCAAAGTCTCCTGTTCTGCACACATCTCTCTATACTGTCCAGATTTAATCTTACTTTGAGATCATCAGATCTAAGACTGTCTTTAAAACTCACATTACACATCCATCGTATGATTCTCATATTATTTCTCTTGATGCAACACATATCCTCAACCCTCACTGGCCAGGTTTCACTTCCATACATCATCACACTATTAGTGTGATAAATTGTCTAACTTTATAAATATAGCGTTATGCAAAAGTACAAAGGCAATTTAGTGATTTGGAACAGAAGAGAAGAGCGAATAATTAAAGTAGTAAATAGGGAGAAACAAAAAGGACAATTGTGCAGGTTTTATTGGCTGAAATCATGAATTGTTTGTAAATGTTTGGAAAAGTTCGAGTGGTATGAAAGGTGACGGCATATTCTGGCTCAAGATCAACAAAGGCAATTTATTGGTATTTATTCATTAGTAATCATATATGAATAACACCTCATCAGACACAACGGGTTCGGACAGACTATTAAATAGGCACTAATGTGTTGGCCGGCAAGTAATATTGACCTTCAGAAAACTGAAAGCATTTCCCTCGGGGAGATGCGTACTTCCTGGCATTCATATTGTTTTTCATATGATTATTATCATTATTCTGTAGGGTATTCGACAAGAATTTTCCACGTTTCTGGGAGGAGGGTTCCATTACTGCATTGATAAACGGATGAGAAAGTTGTGGTTAACGGAACAGCAAACAAAACGAAAAAGGCAGGAAAAAAGCCAAGGAATCAACTAGCATTGTTAAGGACAACCTTACTATTGAACCAATGTCTCTTCATTCTCTTTTTAATGTTGGAAACAGGGGTTGGGGTTTGAGAGAGGATGACAAGCTGAGTTATAGCAGAAATAATTATCCTAAATCTCCCAAACAACAAAAGGTAAGTAAACATTACTTATTATAATTGAGTTATATTATAATCGATAGCATCTAAAACACCATCACATCAATTTGATTATTTACGAGCGCGACCCGTGTCCCAGCGTTACCCGAAAAATTGAGGAAACCAAGTTATTTGTGTGTGTTGGGTGCTTACTCACGGACTTGTTTGTTTGGCCGCTGTTTTTTATTTTTCAATTTGCAACTGTATTGCAACTTGTTGAAAATCAAGTACGTACACCGAGAAGTAAATTGACCTTAAAGGATCCAAAATTCTTCTAATATGTAATTTATAAGATTTTGTAGTGTTGGCCCTAGTACGATTGTTTTTTTGTCTTTTATATGTAACAATTAACATTTTTAAAATGGATGTTTAGAATGAAGAAAATTTAAGAAGGTGAAAATATGGCTAATGGAACACAACATATTTATATATATTATTATTTCATGTATCCACATAAAATGTTATAAGGAGATATAGTAGTTTATACATCGATTTTCAGTATTTACTCCAACAGTGCTTAATATGTGAGTAGAGCTAGGTAGTAAGTTATGAAAATATATTTATGGCAATTAAGCTACACATAGGCTTCCGCGTTTCATACCTTTTAGCCTGAGGATTCCCTATGGGGATGAAACGCTGAAGCCTCTGTGTAGCTTAATTGTCATAAATATATTTTCATAACTTATATATATATATATATATATATATATATATAAGAGGGAGACAGACTTGAGACAAATAAATGCAAAATATAAATAAATACAATAAATGCATGTAGAATTTGGTATATTCAGACTACTGAATATACCAAATTCTACAAATTATCAACCCTCATCTCAAAAATTCCGAAACATAAATAAATGCATATCATTATTTCAGTTCCAAGAATTATTGATCAACAATGATTAGGCGTATGATAGTTTCTAAGAATTTTTTTCTTACTTTTTGATATATATATATATATATATATATATATATATATATATATATATATATATAGTCTCGGAAGTTTCTCAACCATTAAAACTATATCCAAAATAATTTTTTTTTAAAAAACAAAAAAAAACTTATAGTCCCAAGTCTTTCAGTGGAAAATCACTCATGTAAGTCAATTTATTTTTTACAGTTATTATATTAGTTTGTTTCTAACACTATTTTAAGGGATCATCAGTTGTTTACCATGAAAAACTGTTTCGGGAATTTAAAAACAAGACAGTATTTAATTTCATGGCTTCCCAGCAGAGTTGATCAGACCCCACTTCCCTTAAAAGACAAAAACATAAACGTTCCTTATACTAAATCTACGTTTTGTTTCATATAAATGTTTTGCTAACTTATATTAGTTATTTAAAAAAAAAAAAAAAAATTTTTTTCTTTACCTGTGCTGTTCGTCTGTCTAATAAAATTTATCCGTTACTTACAAAAATGTTGCTGCATTTTAAAGTGTTTGGACGAATCCATTACACTATTATTTAGGTGATTAATGTATTATTTTTAGTTTTATATTATAAATATAAAAAATATCAACACATCAAAAAATAAAAAATAAATAAATAAATATGTATATATATATATATATATATATATATATATACACACATACATACACCTTTAGTCCCTCCTTCTCTCCCTCCTCCTCCTTTGTTGTCCATCTCCCCGTTGTCGTCAACCTCAAATAAATATTAATCTTCCTTGTTAACTTACAGTTTTTCTAATCTGCGTTATATACATACATACATATTTACAAGATATGACATATTTTGTCTGAGTGAATTGTTCATGTCTGTGAGTTTGAAAAGTTAATTGTTCTCTTGTTTGTAGATTGGAAGAAAAGACACGAGTGTTCGAATATTCGGTTGAATATGCATGTAACAGTGTGTCTATGTTCAGTAGGCAGTGTAGACTGTGTGTATATATGCTTGCCGGTGTTTAGTTTCATTTTACTTCAGTCGAAGTTCTCAGAAATCAAGATACATAGATATTCGAATATTCCATTAAAGTTCTCATTTACCTGAAAAAGTTGAGTCAGTAAAGAAGTGAAGAACATTAATTTTCCTCTCCTCAATTGATCCGTTAACTATGTTAACTTATAGTATATCTTTCTTGTGGTCTCTTGGTCTTACCAGATTCTAGGACAAGAATTCATCTAGTCTGGTGGAGTATTCAGCTACGTGCTGTTACTTGAGGTTACATTACATGGAGAAGGTGCATGATTCCTCATATGGGCCATTGTATAGCCGTGTCGAGGAGATCTTATTTGGGCTTTGAATACTATGTTATTTTGAATATTTGGTCAGGGGTTTACTTGTAGGATGAAGTATCCACATGTCAGGTTGTCCTGACAAACCCTTGTACAGAGAGACTGAAGACACACGAGGATGGTGTCTAGTAGGTAATTCAACCTCTCTTTAATTTCAATTTTAGTCAGTGTGAAAGTGTGTGTGTGTGACATTGTAAGTAAGTAAGTCTAGTAGGCAGTGTGTGTATATGCTGCCTTTTTTTAAAAATTTTAGTTCAGTTAGTTTGAAGAGATCAAGGGACCCTCTCTGTTGGGCCTAACACTTGATTTCCCTATGAGCTAAATTTATATCCGAGGGGTCTCTTAAGGATAGATGTTGTCGCTTTTAGGGCTGCTATCTGCACTTCCTTACAGTTTAGTCTTCCAGAGATTGTATTTAAGTACTTTATTAGATTTTTGTTTCCATTAGACCAGTTGCCCCTACCACAACCGGTATGATGTTAAATGTGTGAATATGTGCATGTGAGTAAGTTAATAGGAGTCATTGTTTTCCCAGCAAGGGAGGCAGAGCATAATAGTGTTTTCAGTGTTTCTGCTCTGACTCACTGTGTGTGTTGCCCATGGTCAAATTCTTTTTTATAAGCTGCAATCGGCTTGCAAGACGAAATTTGATTTTAAGTACACAAAAATGATTGGTTAGTGGATGTACTCTTTAACAGGTCATGTGACTGCTATTTTTGCAATCTCGTTTTTTTTTGTTGTTTGGGGCCGCTGTGTGTACAGAAATGTGATCGATTTTTTAGATATTTGTTTATAGGCTAACTTGTGCATTTTTGATCACGCTGTTGGTTTATAATTATAGAATTGAAAGACATGTTAAATTTATAGGAGTTTACAGTCTGACATGATTATCACCTAAGTTTTGATCTGAAATCTTCCCTGTATAATGTTCAACCTATGTGATTAACATCAAACCAAGGAATTAAGTGCATTCCCAAGGAAAAAGATAAGTAAAATAAAATTAACTATTTTAAGCAGTGGATCTATTACTTTATCAGTGTGTGCACCTTTATATTTTATATATTGAAATAGAAATATTTAAGTATATTTTATTGTTAAAAATAAAATTGAAAAAAAAAGAAAAGAAAAATATAAGGAAATATATTTCCAAGGAAAATCTGAAAAGTGTCTAATTCTGGATACCAACATCTGCCATTTTAGCAAATATGCCCCCAAAATAATGAAAATCGATCTGAAAGATGAAATAATCAATAAACCAACAAAATCTCTCAATCAATTTTCAATTCATTAATCCAAATCTGATTTGCTATTTAAAATATAAAAAAGGAACTTGACCTTGAACTAAAAAGCTTCATTTGATCCCAGATTTCCCCAAATTTCAAATCAAAGCATTTTCTCCCCTTCCGTTTCTCTTTAACTTCGAAAATGTTCATGTCTAAAAAAATCAATTGATTCTTTTTTTTTTACTTCATTTTCAGAAATTCTATTTTAAAATTCCTTTAGAAAACTGTTCTCATATGATAAAATATATAAATAAATGAAAATAAATTATTTTCTATATTCATTTATTATGTGATATCAGCAATACATACAAATTGATTTTTAAAGATTACTTAGTCCAGCCCAGATGACTTTTAAATAATCACCTAAAAATAAAAATCAGCTTGGGTGATAATTCATTTTAACTTGACGAATATAATAGATAATTGCCTTCCTTAAGTTTAAAAATGTGCAAACGAATAAAAATTCAAAACTAAAATGGCTTTGCTGCTTCCTGGGAAATGACAGGTAGGTACAGCTAGTCTATACAATTTTATATTTTAATTTTAAAGTTGAAATGGGATCGTTATTTGTTAAAGATATTTTGTAAAGAGCCTCACCAATCTTGTAGTGAGAACAGAACGTTGAACCTCTTAAGCATTTATCTCTCGTTTTGCCATAACATGTTATCTAGCAAGAAGTAGAAAAGAGGATAAACGACCGATGTCGCTTTCTCTCTTGAAATGGTCATTTTTTGCTGAAGAACTTGGCATTTGCAAAACGATTTTTCTAAAGAAACGTAAAGGTCAAAGTGTAAGTGGATCCTTACAAGAAAGGTAGAAATGAGAACATCCAAGTTTTTATTGTAATGGACGTTCACTATATAATGCTATTCTATAAATGAAGCGTCTCCGACTGTCTGGCGATGAAAACAAAAATACAACTTTTCTAGGGTAAAATTTTATGAGGAATCCAATGAGGATATTTATATTTAGCGCCAAATTTATTTGGGATCATGGGGAACCAAATTATATCGGAGGGAGGGGGAGGAGCGTAAATCAGTAATGAATAATAATAAAAATGTAATAGGTGGATTAAATCTTTTAACATTTAATTTAATTTTTGTTATTATATTATAGAATATTATGAGAAAATTTGAAAAATAATGAATGGAATGAACAAAATTTGATTACATATGAGCACGGTTTATGACAAGTATTTGAAGACGACCATGTTGTAGTCTGCAGGGAAGCAGTTCCGTGGTAATATATTCTACAGATGGAAAGTTCTTGGAAACAAACTCTGCTGTTGTGATTACATCATAATGATAATAGTGTCAAAATAAGGTAAACATTTGTTCACTTGAAAGATTTATGTTTTTTTTTAAACCAAGTTTTGAACACAATGTTTTGGCCCCTAATTTTATCTATCTCTACCGGTAGGAAATATCGGCAAGTAGATTGAACAGACAGAGAATCAGAAGATAGTAAGTTAAACTCAACACTTACAGGTTAAGGAAAGAAAGGAAGAAAGAACAAAATAATACAAATAAAATGTATTACAATGAATTGAGGAAGAGAAGCATTTAAACAATTTTTTTTTCTTTCATAAAAACGAAAATAAGACAGAAAAAACTTTTCATGTTTATTGGGATTTTTTAGTTTAAGACGTACCTGTGCCCCGTTGGGTCACAACCACTACCACTATTTGTTCCACTTGGATTTCATTTGAAAATTCATGAACTTTGATATGTGTCTTAAGAAATCCTTGCATAACTAAAAATAAGTCTCTTTACTTCTATATTATCTTTTTGGTGGAAAAGTTTGAATTTAAAACTTTACCAATTTAGGACATATTTTAAAAAAATAGTATAAACCCCAACTGAGTAGGGAAAAACTGACACATCTGGGGGGGGGGGGGGTCGTAAGATGTTGATAATTTAGACATCGTCAGTCAGATCGTTTGGGTTGTCTGTTTAATGGTATATCAACTCTTTTTGATTTATTTAATTCTGAAGTGGTATCCATTAGACCATTCATGCACGCACACACACAAATTAAAATGATTATTAATAAAAATATTGCATCTTAAAACGTGGTCTCCAAAGGCATTTTGTCTATTTTCAAAGTTTCTAAGTTTCTTATCAAATTTTATTATCATATATATATATATATATATATATATATATATATATATATATATACATACACCCACATAATCTCAATGGTGATTCTAACGGTACTTTGGCTAAGTCTAACTTTACCTGACTATTAAGTGCATGCTGTGGCGTGCATAAAATAAATCTCTTTACTTCTATATTATTATTATTATAATCATCATCAGTTAATTATATAGAAGTATTATTCTTCTATAGAAGTAAAGACATTTATTATTTTGATATCTAATTTACATAAGTGTTTGTGGTGTGTGCAGACACATATGTAAATTAGATGACGATGCTGAAAAAAAAGAGTTACTCTTTCTCTAAATGTTAACAGAGCCATTAAGAAATATTAGAGGAATATTTTAGCATGTATTTTGTGTTATTAAGGGATATAGGGAAAATAAACGTTGATTAACTCACAGTATAATAGGTAATCGATATATAATAATTCAATGCAATCGTAAGCAAAAGCAAGAACATGAATCAACGTGAAGAGAAAAAAGTATTACGAATAATGTCAGAAAAAAATTGAACTGTTCTTTTTTTTTATTATTATTATTCAAGCGATAGTAAACTCATGTAAACGTATTCTTTTTCATCTCTTTTCTAACTTTGTATATTTTGAATATTTCTACGGGGGGGGGGGGGGATCTGTCAGATGCGGTTAATTCCAATGTTTGACGAATGAACGAAAGAAAGCCGGAGAGAAGAAGCGCAAGCAGCGTGCACGTGTGGAGGACCCCAAATGCATGGAAAGGATTTGCAGAACAACATGTGAACAACATGGACAGAAAGAAGTGGGGAAGTGAGGGTGACAACAAAAATTAGATGACACTCCCAAAAGAAGACATCTTTACTGGGGAGAATAAATAGCGCCAATGCCGTGTCTCTGAGAAGAAGAAGACGGACATTTTATATCTTGATGCCTAAAGTTGTGGTAAAATGTTTCTTCCACTGTTTAGGGAGCATTTAAAAAGGCCATATGTTGATAACGTTGCCACTGAGAGCAGGAGAATGAATGAAAGAAAGGTGAGTTCATAAGAAAAAAAAAATGGAATGTATACATTACACTACTGCTGCTATCCATTATTTATATATATAGATATATATATATATATATATATATATATATATATATATATATATATACACATATATATATTACATAGACACTTATATGACCAGACACACCTTTTCATTTGAGTTGATTTCATATTAAATTATTAATATTTGAGACATTGTAATGTAAAAATAGTTTTGCTATATTGCAGTATAGTTCCCTCATATATATATATATATGTATATATAAAATAGTAAATTATATATATATCCCATATACACACATTATATATATATAAAATAGTAAATTATATATATATCCCATATACACACACACATATATATATAAAATAGTAAATTATATATATATATCCCATATACACACACACACATATATATATAAAATAGTAAATTATATATATATCCCATATACACACACACATATATATATATATATATATTACACAAAAATTCGAATGAATAAACAGAAGTTTACTATTTGAGGTTTCACCTAACTAAGGATCGTCAGGTAAACTCTGTAAGGTATGCTTAATCAGCAATTTAAATTTTTGAACATATTTAGATGGATGGATAGATGTATAAATTTGGTAATCTAAGACAATGTAATATTTTCTATAGTAACTGTCAGCATCATGCCATGGCGATTAACAGACATAAAGTTGCCTGTAAAAATCACACACACACACACAAGTAATAATTGTCTAATGATTAAAACAGCATAGTAAATAGTATATTTTGTTTTAATTTTACACAGACACACACATATAAATGTGCTAAATTCTAACAAATAAATAATATGTATCATAGCTGTTATTTATTGTGTTAACATTTATGACAGAAACAAATTCTCACAAATAAATGTCATTTTGCTCTAATGTATTGAGCACTATAGATATAATTACTGGAAATTTTCTATCGAATACAGTTTTTAGACCTGAATATATATATATACATACACACAATCTTGCACACTTACACTATTGACCAAGTTGTACTTTTTGATATTTCATGTTTGTATAAAAATGTATATTCCAACTTTGATTACTAAAGTTTTATTACAAAAGGATAAACCTTAATGATCATTGGACAGTACAATTTATTTGATATCAACTACTGTTACCAAAAAACAATACTTTTGTGTTTATTTTGAATATGTATTTGAAAATATTCAGTTATATATAAATATAATTGAATATTGTTATACACTGACAAAGCCTTTTTGTGAATGTTCGGTAAATCTTATATACCATAAATGTGTATACTTACAAAATCAGCAGAAACAATTATTTGTAAATAAAATTTGTTTTTCATAAACAACGATTATATCATGTTTATATATATATATATATTACATTTTATTATAGTTCAGTTAGTTCTTAAAGATCTGAGAGCTATTCTTTAAAGTTAAATTAATATATGAAGACTCTTTTAAGGATTAACGTGGCCCTTTTTAGAGCTGTTATTTGTACTTCATTACAGCTAGGTTGACTAGGGATCGGGTCTAACATTTGTTGGTTTCTGTGTGTATTTTCACAGAATTTAAAAAATCATCTATACCGTGTTTACATCATACTCAATATTCTTATTTATATATATATATATATATATATATATATATATATATATATGTACTAACAAATATATACTCCCTCCGATCACATATTTTTGCTAGCCTGGGAAAGTATCATAGTGAATGGACATATACTACACTGACCCCCAAATGAGGAGATAATGACAGAGAGGATGGTATTATGACGAATTCCCCCACCCAAGAGTTAATGCCTGGGAGGATGATATCATGACAATAGAATAGATAGTACACTACCCCCCCCCCCCCCCCAACAGAAAAGATAATCATGGAAGGATGGTAATGATGAACGAACATATACTACACTGCCCCACCAAAGAGGAGGTAATACCTGGGAAGATCGCTCCATAAAAGGAGAAGATAATGTCTGTTAGTATGGTATCATGGCAACAGAACAGATACTTCACTACAACCTATCCCCATCCCCCAAAAAGGAGACAGTAGTCCCTGGGAAGATGGTCTCAAGATAACAGAACAGATACTACACTACCCCCTCATCCAAAAGAGGATGCAATACCTTGGAACATTACCACCACCTCCTAAAAAAAGAGTTCCTGGGAGTACGGTCTTATGACAACAGAACCGATACTACACTACCTACCCCCATTAAAAGATAATACAATAATAGATTAAATCAGTTTTTGCTTCATTCATTTAAAAATGTCTGGCCATGAAAACATTTTTACTGTTCCTTGGCCTTTTTGCTAAGATCAAAGTGTTTTATCTGTTCTCGGCCTCTTAGAGACATCAGACGTTTTACTATCAACGGAAATATTGTGTATGTATAAGAAAATATGACAATGCAAAATTACAATTGTATATTAAAGAAAATTAATTTTATTAGAAGCTGTTTATAAAATAAATATGAAAATTAAGAAGACCTTAATGTGTTTGTAGGTGTTTGCATTGTACTATATATACGGTATTACAAAATATTTCATATCATAGCAACACCTGTTTTGATGTTAATATAGGTTTGGATAGATGGAAAAAACAAACTTTCGCATTTATTCATTTAGATATATATATACATATATATATACATATATATACACATACATACACCACACACACAAATTCATACCTCTTTCATGCATGCAAATGCCCATGTTGATAACCATGTAAGATAAAACGTATACATTTTTTATAATTTATTTTGGATTCTATATTTGAACAAAGAAAAAAAAAATCTGACAAGAATTAAAATGCAGATTTTCCAGGCATGCAAGTACACTAATTAAATTTATATCTTTATACATTTTCTCCCATTGATGTTAATCTTTCTCCGTAAATTAGCCATCTTAAATAAACTTAATAACATATGCACACGTGTGCAGGTTTCTGTAAAATAATGCAACTATTCTTATTCATCATGTCATTACATATCTATATCAGAACAAAACACGGATATATGGGAGACAAAAATGTAAAGTGCAATAAATAGAAGCTAACACTACAAATGAACAAGTGCGCGTTGAATGCCAAAGGCTTTAAAAGGAAATTATAGCCAAGTCAGTTGATTCTGTGGTGGAGGATAAATTGAATGAGAATCGTTTCCATGGCAATTTCGATGTTTGCACACTGACCAGATGTCCAGGTTCTTCATATTGGGGGCGAGGGCGGGTTGTAACACTGAGGCTGCGACTCCGAGGTGACAGAATAAATGGCAGCTAGCAGAACAGAGAAACATGCACAGACACACATACATACATACATATAAACATTGTCAATGTATAGAGACAAATGTCAATATCATGAAGCAAATAGAGAAAAATAAATATAACATGTACAGTTTACGTCATTTTACAAATTAATACTCTCTTTCTCTCATATATAAAGTACGATTTATATTTGTATCTAACATATAAAGTTATCTTGTCGGATTTTCAAAATTAGACTCAAATAGCAACCTGTCTGACATATCGATACTTGATTCGGGCTAGCCTATTTTTTTTCGTTTTTTCCTTCCACTATGTTATTGGCATGAATATATTTTATTTCGCTTCCGTTTTTTCCTGAAAGTTTTTATGTAGTTAAGAAAACTGTTAGGCTGGAGCCATTTTCCCTTATTCACCAAAATAGAATAAAGGGAAGTTATTGTGTGCAATTATACCAAGTTCTCTTCCTTGAGTATATTTATTAAATCATGCGACTTCAAGCATGTCTGCATGTGTTTCTCGCCTCCACATTAAACATTTTTATTTCTTTAATATTAATCGATTAGTATCAAGTATTAAAACGAACCTTTAAAACAATTCTGATTACATTTGTGAAATAGGATTTTTTTTAAAGTTCGTTTTCGTAATCAAAATGATTTAATTACGAAATTAAAGTCACAAAAATTAATTTCTGTTTCTTCATAAAATTCTCCGAACAAAACAGTTTTGCACCACTTTTATTTCCCCTTATGAACATTAAAATCAAGATATAATGATACTAAACCTTATGTCTATAATTCTTATTCTAACTTTGATCAAAATCCATTACATGATATTGAATCTAGAAAATGTCTCAAATTTAAAGCTTAAGATTAAGGGGGTCTTAAATTAAAATAAATGAAATTTTGCTTAATTGGTGTCTAATGACGATGGATCAAATTCAATGCAAATCTGAAATATTTAAATTTTCAAATTGGAGATTATGCCCATATTATGCAGCCTACAATCCCTTAAAAATAATTCAAAGAAACTGAAATTTGAGGAATATTTATTAATTGATGTCTTAATACCTATTGTTAAAATTTCACAAAAATCGGAGGTATCTGAATTTTCAGAGGGCTTCCATCCCTTTTTTTACCCTTTTGCATAAAACTAAATATAGCCACATTTGAACCCCTTATTCCAAAATTCATAATGATCAGTTAATTTGCTTAGGAGTGAATTTTGTACATAGAAATATATATAAACTTACCTAACTTTATATATATATATATAATTATTTTTGAAACAGTCTGTCTGTGAATAACATATATATATATATATATATATATATGTTATTCACAGACAGACTGTTTCAAAAATAATTATATATATATATATATATTATTTTCTTAATATTTTCAATATCCATAGACATATAGGCTTTGTGTTTTTTACACTCGTCAGTATGGATGACGTAACTGTACCGCTGATTGGACGATTCAAACACTGGATATAACTATTATGAACTCTGGCTTCTTACCGTTCTGACGATCATATTCATATATATATATATATATATATATATATATATATATATATATATATACTAGCAGGATTACAAGACATTGGCCAAGTTGGAGGGTGGGGAGAGATAACATCACATAATAACAATGAGTAACTTTTAAGTCTACCATATTCTAACTTTCATAAAAATATGTCCAGTAGTTTTTAAATCTAAAGATACATTTACTTTTAAGGGGGGGGGGGCATTCTGCAGAAAATGACAGAAAACAAAACAGTCAGGAGAGAATCAGGAGTCTGTGGGTGGAGGAGAAATTTAAAATTTTTAACTGCTTAATCCAATAGAGACATGGGACTCGGCCGAGGAAAGAAAAAAAAACTTCCACGTTTGCAGTCAAAAACTGTGTTGCTGAAAAGGAAATTTGAACAGGAAAGAGGAAATAGGTCAAATTTGTATTTCAGTCAGTTGGATTTACCAATCTGGTAGTGTTATGTACTATGCAGGTCTCGCCAAGAAATTAGAATATTGTTCTATTCCTTCTCCTGTGAGGCTTTATCTGGTATGTTGACATGATGTGGTGGTGAACTGGGTCATCATCTTGTTTTTCACCCCTCGTCGTGTTTAGAAGCTAGCTTAGGATGAATGGATAAGCACATCAACCTATTTAATTATGAAAACCAATCTCTTTCGCTAGGGTAGTTAGTTGTGTCAGAATCTTAAGAACTTCTCATTACCATTTCCATGCAGTCCTTGGACTGACTTTCACTTCAGATCCTAAATGGAAGGCATATATCCAGTCTGTTGCTAAGGTCGCTGTAAAATTGTTGGATCATTCTACCACTCCAGAAAGTACTTGACTCCAGATGCAATCCTCTCCGAAATCTAGCGGGTGGGGTAATCTCTTCTTCCTCTTTTTCACAGAATAGACGTTGCTATTCTATCTCACTCTCGACTCTATTGTTATTTCCATGGAAGGTGTTCATTCCTCCTTGTAAGACATTCACAGAAAGATCACACCTATCTACCACAACAGAAAGTGACTTTCCATTCTCCCTCCATGTGCCTAGCATCAGGTGGAATTTTCATGCATGTACAAAGCTTCTTTGCAAGGGTTTCCCGCCTATGGAACACGTTACCACAGGACTGCTTCCCTGTTTATTACAACTCAGGCATCTTCAAATCCAATGTCAACAAATTCTTTTCATAAACCACCCTATAAGTAATCAAACGCAGTTCATACCATTGATCAATTTTAGTACCCCATAGCGTTCCTCATCTCTCTTCCATCTCATTAACCCTAATCTTCAGGTGGCTTTTAGCCTTGATAAGTGGTGACACAATATTAAAAAAAAATACTAAACTGTTGATTAAAATGCCCATTGGCATGGGGAAGCTCAGGTTACCAGGAGCAATGTTCAGATGAGCAGAGAAAGACTGATGTTATTTTGTAGTTCTCCTACTTAACCATTGACTATTTCACATATCCCCAGACATATGATCCTGCTCGTCTAACCAGAAACTTAGGTATATATTATGGAGAGTAGAAGTGGACCTTGGGTTTACTTTCGGCAGCTTTGTAACTTTCCCTCCCCTTATTTTGTCCTTTAGTCCACATAATCCATGAGCGATGTTTCTGACAAAGGGGGAAGAATTGCTATTTTTGGGTCGGCTGTTTTGAGTGAGTGTAAAGATTTTCAATCCTCTCATAGTATTCATCATCATTCAGCTGTCAATCTATTCATCTCATTAACACTTTTCCTCAAGTGGTGTTTAGCCTTAATAAGTGATGACCAATGAGTAAAATAAATAATTTTTAAAAATAAATATAAGCACCAGATTCATGACTGGCCCGTAGGTTCCAAACAGATACAAGATGAGATTGGTAACAGACATGATAACCCATAAATACTAATTCTTTTTCTTAATTAAATTTTTTTTTTTTTTAACTTGAGTTCACCCCAGACAAGGCATACTGCCACTGAAATGTAAGAGGCTACTGTGGAGTAGGTGTCAGAAATTAAAGGGGACATTCTAAGAGAGGAGTTGTGCGGTGAGATGTTTGTTGACATTACATTTTCACAGCCGATACCATACACAATCAAATAAAAAAAAACCCAAAAAAAACAAATCTTATTTCACCTGTGGAGCTGAGAGCTCAGCCAATTTCCCCTGATGTTCGTCTCCCTCACATCCGCAGCTTCACACTAATACACTGACGCCACCCAGGCAGAAAGGTAGGGAGGATTGCGTTGCAACAAGCTGCATGTCCGAACCATCAAAGACACTGCTGCAACAAGATGGACAACAGAGATTTATGGTTGAGGCATTGGCGGAGAACAACAGTTGAGACACTATCGGCAATGTAGGATGTGGTAGCAGTCATTGTCAAAGACTTACTTCCACCAATCGACAACCCTCATAGGCCATGTCTCGCTGCCATAGAGGAGGATCGACTGGACAATAGATTAGTAGACACACCTCTTGGTTGATATTGAAATCTCTTGTTGCCCTCACCATTGGAGGCACACAAAGGTGGATCTAGCGACCCCAACTCGACGATCGACCTCTGCCACTACCTGCCCAAACAGAACAACGGTGGACTCGAGGTACACAAACAACTCCACATCTTCCAAAATAGTGCCATTCAAATCACTGGAGAGACCAAGGAGAGAACCTTAGCTTTCAATTATAAAATTTTAATACAAAATTAATATTAACATTGGATTCATTGTAAAATTTTACTCGAGAAAAGTTGTTGGATCTTGGTCTAGGGCTTTGTTTTCAATTGCATCCCCGGACAAAGAGACAAAAACAAACACTATTTACATTGTACCAAAGTAACTCATCAATGAACACCTGCGCTTTGTTGACGAAATCTTTTGTATCAAGATACATTATGCAAATAGAATGAGAATCCAATTTGAAGTGTTAAGATCAGAAAAAGGTTTTTAAAAAAAAACTTCCAACCAATGAGATTTGGTCATCATTTATGATTTCTTTAAAAGAGATTAATACAAAGAAAAAAATTCCATATAAATAAATTCTAGAGTTAAAACAATAAAAAAAGTCGATGTTACAACATGGACAGGGGCTGTGAATTATTTTAGAAGTAGAGCAGGAGACTGTCTGTGTGAAGAGGCTCAAGTTGCCTTATTAATATTGGATGTGATGAAAGAGAAAAGGGCAGAAAGAGAAGGAGAAAATGACAGAGAGAGAGAAGGGGAGAAAGAGAAAGAGAAAATGGCAGAGAGAAAGAGAGAGAGAGAGATGGAGGGAGAAGGGCAGAAAGAGAGATAGAACAGGTCAGAAAGAGGGATAGAACAGGTCAGAGAGAGAGAGAACATGTTAGAAAGAGAGTAAGAGAGAATGACAAAGGAGAAAGAAAGAGAGAGGGGGGAGAAAGAAAGAAAGAGATATAAGAAGAAGAAGAAGAAGAGGAGGAGGAGAGATGAAGAGAAGAAAGAGAGAGATAGGCATTAAAACGCTTATGGACCAATGGAAAAGTGTCATCGAGAAGAATAGTGACTACAATAAATCATTTACGTACATATGATATTGTTATATCTAACCATAAAAGTCTTACAATCTGATATATACACTAAGAGGCGAAATATTGATTGGCCTTTTTGTTGTGATTGTTTGTCTTATATTTGGTCTTCGTATATTCCCTTTTCCATATTATTTTCCTATACATTCTATAGGATTCCCATCCTTACCCACGATGTAAAAAAAAGAAGATCAATAAGGTCGGTTTTACCTTAATCTTTGCAAAGACAATTAACCGTTTCATATTTCAGTAATGTATTTTTTGGACCCTTACACATGAACGTATTCTTTTACTAAAAAAGACAAAAAAATATTGACTATTCTGTATTCTATTTAATAACTGTCCATATTATGGATGTCTGGTCAGGTTAATGTTTATCATTGTATTTAACAAAATAAAGCAAAACATATAATCATGAAATATCTTTTTTTGTTTTTAACATATGTTACAAACCAGTAGGATCGCGTAACACAAAATGATTGAGACGAGGAAAACGAGAAGTTCAAATTATAACGAATAAGAAATTATTTCTTATTCAGGCTATTTTTGGAGAAGATATAAAGCACATAACACAATAAAAGGTGATTTTGAACTGATATACCAACGAGTAATAATGTGAAATGAAAGGGTATATTTACTTATGCAGAGTTTGTATTCTCAAAGTTCTACAAAAAATTCAGTGAAAAGTTAAATAGCAAATGTTCGCAGTAATTCCTTCCACGTGGGGAATTTATATATTTAAACTGTGAAAAAGTTATCAACTATTTGTTTGTGAAATGCATGGAATGCAGAAAGGTTCAGTGTCCAATATGTGTGTGAAATGGTTTATATATATTGTTATGGGACCCACCTTTAGGACTACATGGACTCTTCTGCTTCACTATAAATATCGGGAGCACATGCCTCTCGGTGTTGGAACTACCCCAGTCTAAGACTTTCTTTCCGGACCCCTTACAGGTCCACAACATATATATATATATATATATATATATATAATAAATTGACAGATCAAAGTAATGACATACTTTGATTTTTTGTCAGTTTATTTATAGCTCTATTAAAAAAAAATTTAAATAACTTTTTAAAGTTTTAAATATTGAGCTTAATTTTTGCTCTGGAATCTGATTCCCATAAGAATCGATCTGAACTATATAAAATAATTGTTTGTTTTTTATATTTATATTCACACACACACACACACACACACACACACACACACACACACACACGAGGGAGCAAACTTTACCAAATGATTATGGTTCAACAAATTGACCGAAATATCTTGGTACAGCTTTAAAATGATGCGTTTGTGTCCTTATTTCTACTAGCATGTTGACTTGCTTATCCACTATTCCACCAACTAATTTTCCATATATACGTGTGTGTGTGTGTGTGTGTGTGGTATATACTATTTATTTTAAAATTTTGAGATTTCAGATTCAATATCCGAATGGAAAGGTTTGCTCTAGTCTAATAACAAATTATATAGAATTATAAATATATATCAGACATATTTCCGATTAGAGAGCTCAATTTATTTAGCATACAGAGACAAAAAATTCAAGGCTATAGGGTAACTTCCTCTAACGCATTACAAACAATAATTATTTCGACCCACAGGCCTAACTTTCATCTCCAGACTTGACAAGGCCTGTGGGTCGAAATAATCATTGTCTGTAATGCGCTAGAGGAAGTTACCCTATAGCCTTGTATGTATGTATATATATATATATATATATATATATATATATATTATAGTCATTCACAGACAGCTGTTTCGTCGTCTACGACTCTTCAGTGTGACTAAACGCAGCAAGTGTATCCATGCCGAGATTCCAGACCCAAACAGCCGATCACATCCAAATGTGATCAGCAGTCAAGTACCTTATCCATTGTACCAACAAACTCGCCACTGACCGTAGAACAAATCATAGCACTATATGTATTTTCTTTGTTTACATATATTTTTACTATGCTACCAGTAACCTGATAAATCTATTCTTTACAAAAGATTATTGCTTTACACTAAGTGATGGTTTGGTTGTTTTGTTTTACTGCATATCAACTCTTTTCGGGTTATTTAATACTGAATGCTGTTTTTGTTTTTGGCTTTGCAGAACATGATTGAGTTTTGCAAAGGAAAAAGAAAAAAAACATAACATCAATGTTTTGTGCATTTTTAGTCAGGAAGCTGGTATCTTCAGACAGCCTGATCTGGCAGCACCATATTACACTAAGTGAAAATCCCCATATCTCCAAAAAGAGTTTAAACTATAAATGAGGTGCATATGTATATATGACTACAATTTATGTGTGTGTGTATATATATATATATATATATATACACACACACACACACAAATTGTAGTCATCCACAGACAATCTGTAAATGATTGATTCTATTTAACCATAGGGGATTTATTGACAGGTACTACCACTCCTCCGGGTCAGAGTGAACCTTTGAGTAATGGCAACTAAGAGGCGACTCCACACTTTCCAAAGCTCCCAAATTGATCCAGTTTTGTGTCATCCCTAGGAAAGTTGAACTAGATTGACCTTAATAAGTTTCAATAATAAGATAAGTAAAAAAGAAAAAAGTAAAAAGCAATAGGAAAGATTCATTTGGGGGAGATAGGAGCAAATATCTTGTACAAGAGTGTCCAAGGCAGTTTTATGTCTTACCCTGGACAGATTCTATTTAATCTTGTTGATACCATTGGAGCACAGGGTGGAGCAGATTCTAGTGATTGCAAGAATTAGGAGTGGATGGAATAAGTTCAGGGAACTTCTGCCATTACTAACCAGCAAAGCATTACCACTGTCGACCAAAGGAAGAGTCTATCAGGCATGTGTATGCAGTGTGATGATGTATGAAAATGTGTATATATATATACACACACACACACACACACACACACACACACACACACACACACACACACACACACACACACACACACAAATTGTAGTCATCCACAGACAGTCTGTAAATGATAGATTCTATTTAACCCATAGATGGGAACATGACAGGTACTACCACTCCTCCGGGTCAGAATAAGCCTAAGAGTACTGGCAACTAAGGAGTGACTTCACACTCCCTAAAGCAGTTTCATGAAAATCAATCATTTAACGTAATAGACATACGCATTTCCTTTGTTCGTTTTTGTACTCTAACCACTCCCCCACACCATTTAATAGAAACCGAAACCGAATTGAGGATTAACCACGTATTAATGGTATTGAGCATCGTACTTATAAGTTTTAGAATACAAAATTTATTAAATTGCTGTATGTATCTGGCATTACCCACCTGATATAGTATACAAGGACGAAAATTCACTGTGTAATTATAAATTACCCATAACTATGACCAGAAACAGCTGAAACTTTGTTGACTTTAAAATGCTAGTTATCAAAATTTGTACAAAGTATATAAGTATGATAGTTAATAGGGGAGTAATGAAAATGCAACATCGATTTATTTGTGTAATTATATTATATTGTGCATTTAGAGAACGAGTGACTCTTTCGTCAACATTGCTATGTAATTTACATAGTGTCTGTATATACCACAAACACATATGTAAATTAAATAACAAAATAACAAGTCTGTTCACTTATTATTTTTAATTATACAAAATTTCAAATGAAATTAAAGTAGAATAAATAGTGGTGATGGTTGTGACCCAACAGTCAACGTCTCGTGTATGTGTATATATATATATATATATATATATATATATATATATATATTATTTCATGTATCTACATAAAATGTTATGAGATATATTTTTTTATGTGTCGATTTTCAGTATTTACTTCAACAGTGCTCAATACGTGAATAGAGCTAGGTAGTAAGCTATGAAAATATATTTATGGCAATTAAGCTACACAGAGGCTCCTGCATTTCATCCCCATAGAGAATCGTCAGGCTAAAAGGGGATAAAATGCGGAAGCCTCTGTGTAGCTTAATTGCCATAAATATATTTTCATAACTTATATATATATATATATGCTGTGTACATTTTTGTATCTTTAGAAGCCCAATAAGTAAAACAATGACAATTTTGTAACTTCTCCCAAACTGTGGTTGAAAAGTTTAATTAAATTTTATTTAAAATGTTAATTATCAAAAGTACTTTTTAAAGTCTACTTAATATTAACAATGAATTATCAATTTATTTAAATTGCTAAATTATTATTATTATAACTAAAATTGTTTTTATTTAAAAATTTTAATTCGTCTATCCTTTGATTCTTAATGATCTTGAAATTTTTTTTCTAAAAGTTATAAAAAAACGAAAGAAAAAGTTATATCAAAACAAAAAGCAGAAGAATATCTTCAGTTACTGTTTCAATAAATCATTTTGTTGTCTATATATAATCACAGTTTCCTCCCTTTAACTATATGTTGAAGTTGAGGGCTGTCTGCATGTTATTCTAACCTTTTGCAAATCATGTATTTCTGTTTTTAGATAGTCATGTGTTTGTCTGAAATAGTTCTTTTCAATAAGAAACGGTACTTTTGTTCAATAAAATATTCATCGCTAGCAACACAAGATACAAAATACTGAATCCTAGAAGCTTTTCATAAACACGATTCACTCGTATATTTAGCACTAATTAGAATACTCATCCCTGGGCAGGTTCATAATACCGAGACACTTTTGGGCTCTTTACTAAGTGCAAGAGTTCATCATATTCGCTTTAACCATTTTACATGCTGGCACTCGTTGGTCAGCTTTCAGAAATTGACTTCCAAACTAACCTATCCTTGGCCAGGTCCTTACTTCTTCTTTTTCTCTAGTCCATCCTTGTCACTTCCTCCCATGTTTTCCTTTGCCTTCCCATATCCACTGACCCTGCTATCTCAACTGTTCTACATCTTCTAACCTAAGAACTTTCATCCATTATTTTAATGTGACCATACCATTGAAGTCTCCTGTCCTGCACACACCTCCCTATACTGTTAAAATTTACTTTCTCTGAGGTCATCAGTTCTATAACTGTCTTTAAAACTTACATTTCACATCCATCGTATCATTCTCATATAATTTCTCTCTATGCAACGTATGTCCTCAACCGTCATTGGCCAGGTTTCACTTCCATACATTCCATTCAAACGGCGACATACTTCAAATCAATGATGATAAAATAAGAGGTGATTTAATTGAAACTAAAAAAAAAAATAATGCCATTTCTAATTTTGGTGGATCTTTTTTTATATTTTAAAACCTGAAAATTTATTGTCAAGGCAGATTTCAAAAACTTCAATTTCTATTAACCAATTGATTTTTTTTTTTTTTGCTAATAAAATATAATTTTGAACAAATTACAAGATAAAAAACAAAAATAGTGTAGAAAAGTTTCGGCTGGAATTTGATGAATAAAAGAATACTAAAAAAAGAAAAGAATTGAGGACATTTTAAGGAATTATTGGGTGATATTTTAAACAGAATTCAGTGCACCATGAAAATATTAAAAACTAGCAAGATTACCCGGCACCATCCGGGGTCCTAATTCTTATTAAGTATGCATATTACAGAAAAAAACTAAAAGTTAAACGAAACAATCTGTGTAAAATTGTAATCTGAAAGTTTTAAATTCATTTTTGGACAAAATCAGAGTAAAAATATTTATGCCCGGATGAGGTTTGAACTCATAACCTCTGCCTCTAAGTACAACTTGCTAACGGAATGAGCCACTGAATAAAGTTTCTCTCTATATCACAATTAAATGTTGCTTAAAACCATGACAAACTTTAATCAATAGAACATTCTTTCCCTAAGATGGTTTTTTTTTCGCATTTATTTTATTTTTTGAATAAACGGTAGAAAACAAGACACAAAACTGGTTAAATGTGAAGTTTTTAAAATTAAATCACTAATTTAATTAAATTAGTGATTTAATTTTAAAAACTTCACAAGCGAGTTTTATAAAAGTGTTAATTTAAATGCTTATTTTAATAAATTAGTTTTCTTTCTACAACTATTTTCCCTTTAAAAACTTTATTTTTGCCTGGTAAAAAAAATGTTTTGATATTGTCTTTAATTTATTGGTACAAGTTAAATTTATAATTTTGTATTGAATTTAAATATGAACTTTAAAGCTTAAATCAATAGAATATCATTTTAAGATATTTATTATTTAAATTTTATGAATTAAAATTTATTTTTTCTTCAATTCATTTTTTTTATATTTAAAATAAACTTAAATTTATTATCAAACGTGATTAGGAGGAACATATATCTTTACATTTGTTCAAATTTAAAGAATCAACATAATTTTGGGTAATTTAACTAAATTAAATTGAGAAATAAAATGTTTTTCAGTGGGGTGGGGGGGATATCATGTCCCTCTGAGGGATTATTTTATAAAGACAAAACAAAAAAGAGATAAATATAACTTTCTTAAAAGTATTATTGCATAATTGAATACAATAGATCAGAAAAAATTTGAACTTGGCATAGCTGATTCCATAGTCTGAAATTCTATCCATTACAGCTATCACACACCTCCTCAAAATATAGTAATAGTGTATAAGAAACTGAATTTTAGAACAAGATATGTCAATTTAATTTGCTTGTGAACTTTGAATATATGATCTGAAACATAATGTATATGTGGCATCATCATCACAGGTATGCGTTGGCCCTGAACTGATCAATGTAATCTATGTTGGCCAAACATTGATTGAGCAAAATTATAAAAATATAAATAAAATTATAATGACCTAATTTAGTTTTGATACCAATTGTTCACTTTGCAAGAGATAAAGTATAAAGGCAATCATTTTTTTTCACAACATAATTTCACTGTAAATTCATTTTCTTACCATTATTTTTTTTAATTCATTCCATTTATTCGTAAAATGATTTAAATTAGTTATTTTTAATCTGATAAGGTAATTCGTTCTAAAAGTATATTACTCTATGAGAAAATAATGGTAAATTTAGTTCTTGAAATTTTTCTTGCTAATAAATTATCAGAGATATTATAAAAGTGTGTTCCATATTTAAAAAAAAAAAACTTAAATTATTATGATAATGATCAAATAAAGTATCTCTCTCTCTCTCTCTCTCTCTCATTATATATATTATAGAAGATATTATAGTGATAAATTTATTAGCCATACGATTCAAAGTAAGTGATAAATCCCTGTTATTGTCTTTTCATAGGCCAGTAGCCTATGAGAATACAGGGGCTTGATTTTCTACTTACTTTAAAATCTCTGGTATCTATGGCTAATTAATTTATTGCTGTATAGCTCACCTTATATAAAGTGAAATTTTCCCCTAATTGATTGACCGATGTAGCTTCATAAACAAAATTGAAAGTTTGGTTTGAGTAACTGATTTAATTTTCAGCTTGTTCATGATAACTGACAACCTCATTCTATTTTGGTTTGATGAAAATAAAAGTCAAAAACCTATTGATTCGTTTGCGCATGCCAGAAACTTTCAAAACATAATATGATGGTAGGAGTAGTAGCAATAATAATAATAATAATAATAATAATAATAATAATAATAATAATAAATTCAAGAAAATGAAAAACTGCCGTTAGATTTAAAATAATTTAAAATAATTTCTGCAGTGGTCATTTGCCTTGCAAGCTTTGAGAAAATTTATCACTCTTTTTTTTTGTTTTCATACTAATAACTTGGCTGAAACAGCTTTGCAAATATGTAGTCAAAATTTTTGTATCAATAAAATATATACTACATAAACTGCCGAAGAATATTGTCTCTTATTCCATTCTCCAGGGTTAAGAAAATATGCACCTGGATGTGGAATTAGTTTTACATCTTATCGAAGTATTTGACAATGGGCCTATTCTCGTGATTTTTACTTTGTATTTGGTGGAAATTGAACTTTTTTGGACATTGTTGTTGGTTTGTTTTTCTGGGTACTTATGAAAATTCTGTTCTGAAGAGATTCAATGTTTTTAAAAAAATTATGTTTCATTGTATGACTTAAAATAAACATTGCATTGAAACAGCTGTAAACAACTTTAATACCTTTGTGTATACTATTTGAAAAATTATTTGAAAATGATCCAAATCATCAAAAATAACCACACATATATATATATATATATATATATATATATATATATTGCAACTTGTGATCAAATAATTTTATATGGAGAATCGTTTCTTATAGATATTATTTCAGCATTAAATAACAGACACAAATTTTATGACTAGAGAAGAAGAATTATCCTATATTTTGTCCATTTTCTTCGATTGGTGAACTTTTCTTAGGCCAACTGTACTATAGAGTGAATTATGGTGGCACTGTTCTATGAAACCTACAAACCCACTTTAACGTTGATATGAAAATGAAGTTAATATTACTTTTTTTAAAAAATTCTAGTTAAGCAGTTGGTGTCACACCAATTCTTTAAACAACCCGGTTATCAAATTGTTACATTTACACAATCAAGTTATTATCAGAGTTAAAAGAAATGTGATAACAGAAAAAGTTGTTTAAGAGGTCAATAAAAATTATCTTGGATAAAAAATTATCTCATCGACTCAATCATTTTGTAATAATCTTGATGATTTTGTGTGTGTGTGGGTATATATATATATATATATATATATATATATATATATATATATATATATATATATACACACACACACAATTATGTAATCCCCGCAAAATTGAATGAATATTTTCATGACAATATATAATAAATTTTAACACATGCCAGCATGTAAAACAGATGTTAAACTGAATATGACGACGACTATGATGATAACAACGACTTAACCACAATACTCTACTGCAGTTTCACGGTTTTCACCAATCTTCAGAAGTGTTTTATATGTTATTTAGTATTAAACAAAGTGAGAATGGAAGTTATTTACCCATATCTGTTTGTTTCATTTTTTAATTATTCGATTACTAGCAGACAATTATTTTTTTTCTACAATTTTTATTTATTTACTTTTGTTAATTATTAGTTCATTAATGGACAATTGTTTTATTGTTATTTATTTTGCCAATTTTTCTTTATTGTACAATATTTTTTTATTATGTAATCTGGGCTTAAATAGCAAAGCATGTATTTGTTTATGTGTTTGCATTTAGCTATAAATTCTTGTTTTTTATTTTGTTAAATTAATTTGGTTTACAAAGTTTATAATCTGATATTTTTTCTTTTAAGCATTATTTACAGTTTCTACTACTTTATATCGCAATGAGAAGTCAACTTTAAGATTCCCCAATTGATATGAGAGCTAATATCTTTATTTTTTGTTCTCATATATATTTAGACAGTGTAGTGATAATTCGATATTTTTCACTTCTGAATGTCGTCATGTGATGATTATACCTACACTTGAAATTATTTTCTGTGGTTCCTATGTACACTTTTTGTTCATTATTGATATTATTTACTGTTGCTTTTTATATGACATGAGCTGTTTAACATTTATTCATTTGTGGACAATTATGTTTTTTATTATACAATTACATAAGTTAACACTAATAGAATTACTGTTACTATTTTTAATTATTATTTTATTGTGTTTATTAGCAATTGATTTCATGTTATCCATGCAACATTAACTAAGTTTAATGCTATTCCTATTGTTAATTTTAGATAGCTTATTGCTTTTAGGGAAATGTTTATCTATTTTCCTAAAGAATATTTTGCCAATTTGTGTTTGTACTTCTCTGCTACAGAGTGGATTGAACCAGACTATATTTTGTTTTCTGTTATTTTTGTTGCTATTATTATTTATATTAAATATTGATTTATCATATCTACCATTTTTTTAAAGCTGTTTCATATTCTTTTTTGCGTTAGTTGAATATATTTATATTGCTGGAATTAGTGGCTAATCTATGGCCTATTGACCTTAGGATTTGTTTAAAAACTGGGTGGATGGTAAGAGCTTTTATTAATATATAATAGGATATTATTTAGTTTTCTATAAGGATTGTAGGTTTCATTGTTAAAAGGTTATTTCTAAAAAAAATAAATAACTCGTTTTAGATTGATTTTATATGCACACATACATACACAGAGATACACTCACAAAATCATCAAGATTATCAGAAAATGATTATTAGCCGATGAAATAATTTTCCAGCAAATAATTTTTATTGATCCATTAAACAAAATCTTCTGTTATCTTTTAACCATTAGAAAACTAATGAAATCACATCATATATAAATCAGTGAATACATTTACATTATCCGGGAGGAAATGTAATCTACATATATCGAATTGATATACTATTAAAAGTAATTATCCACTTAAACAAATGGGAACAATAACTATAACAGTTATTTGCAAAAGAAAAAAAAAAAGAAAGAATATTCCAGTTCACTGAACTAGTGTAGTAGATCATGTATTTTTACAAATGTTTTACCATTTATCAAGGTCAAAAGCTACTCGAGAATAAGGGTTAAGGAGATAAATTGTTGGTTTAATAATGAATTATAGAATGGATTCACTTGAAAACATTTTCTCTAGTTTTAATTTCAATTCTATACACCAAAAATGAGAACATGGAGTTCAAAGGTCAATGTCTATTAAGATAAAATGATACAGAATTCTCTAATGATTCTTTTCTGTGTCATAGTCAGATTACAATGCTGCTCTGTCAGTTAAAAAAAAATGTCAAAATTGTTTAATTCGTTTAGCTTAAATAATATATTTTAAGAGATTCAGCCATTCTATAAAAACAATTTTAACTGTCTAAGACAGAAAGAAATGCTAACTGCTCTGATATCAAACTGGCATATTTGAAGTTTCTTAGCATTTATAGTTGTTTTTATTTATCTTCCTCCCACAGCGGTAAGATGTGACACAAGGTCGGGAAAGTGGAATTTGAAAAGCCAGCGCCCGAGAAGATGAGCACTCTGGCCTACGTCGGCATTCCCCGGTAGGGGCGCCTCAGGCAGTAAGCAATAAACTTACTCCTCCCCAAAGAGGGGAGGTAAAGCTGGAGAGGGTAGACCTCCTAGAACTGCACAGGACAAACCCACAAATCGGTGGAATCAAGACCTGAAGGCCAAGACGACACCGGTCTATAGGGTGCAGTATCCATCGGAACAGATACTACACTTTCTTGTTAGCCAAAAGGCCCAGTCAGTGATTGGCGATGAACCCAGTTATTTTGACAACTACCAAATGTAAAAATCAACTGCATATATTCCTACATTGCTTATGTACTGGTGCAGTGCTTTACTGTTTCTACTTTTTAAAGGATTTAGATTTTTTTTTTAATCATTTTATCAAATATGCTGTTATGCGGCATTCACCTTGAAAATGGTATTGAAAGTAATACTATCTCTATGGCTATCTGGGATTTTTCCCAAGATCTATACTTGATTTGAGCGAGATTTTTTGAATCATCGTAAATATTTAAATTTTTTTATTATAGAAATCGCTCCAGACGAGGCGTGAAGCCACTTTATGTAAGGAGTTAAAAATTACACCAATCAATTAAGTTTTTAGTAAACTTTAGTCTTGTATTTAACTATTATAGAAGTTTATAAAGGAATGTTTTATATTTTTAGTTTGTCCTGCTTATGGCCTAACCTGTTTGAGGGTATTTAATGTTGAAGCTCATTACGTATTGTATACAATGGAGGGCATCAAGTGGGCCGGTTTTGAAAGTGTGAAGGGTATCAAGAGGACTATAATGATGGGGCTGAGAGGTACCTCAACTTGAGTGGTGTCATGTATGTCAATGTGAACTAAGAAATTGGTTAATCTCAGTTTGAGAGAAAGAAAGAAAGGGTGTGAGCATGCATGCGACAGAGAAAGGATGAGTGCACATGAGAGAAAAAGGATGCACGCGTGCGTGCGAGAGAGAAAGGATGCGCATGAGAGAAAGAGAGAGAAAGGATGCGCATGAGAGAAATAGAGGGAAAGGATGCACATGAGAGAAAGAGAGAGAAAGGATGCGCATGAGAGAAAGGATGCGCATGAGAGAAAGAGAGAGAAAGGATGCGCCTGAGAGAAAGAGAGAGAAAGGATGCGCATGAGAGAAAGAGAAAGAAAGTATATGCATGAGAGAAAGAGAGAGAAAGTATGTGCATGAGAGAAAGACAGAGAACGTATGTGCATGAGAGAAAGGATGCGCATGAGAGAAAGAGAGAGAAAGGATGCGTCTGAGAGAAAGAGAAAGAAAGTATATGCATGAGAGAAAGAGAGAGAAAGGATGCGCCTGAGAGAAAGAGAAAGAAAGTATATGCATGAGAGAAAGAGAGAGAAAGGATGCACCTGAGAGAAAGAGAGAGAAAGGATGCGCATGAGAGAAAGAGAGAGAAAGGATGCGCATGAGAGAAAGAGAGAGAAAGGATGCGCCTGAGAGAAAGAGAAAGAAAGTATGTGCATGAGAGAAAGAGAGAGAAAGGATGCACATGAGAGAAAGAGAGAGAAAGGATGCACATGAGAGAAAGAGAGAGAAAGGATGCACATGAGAGAAAGAGAGAGAAAGGATGCACATGAGAGAAAGAGAGAGAAAGGATGCACATGAGAGAAAGAGAGAGAAAGGATGCACATGAGAGAAAGAGAAAGAAAGGATGCGCATGAAAGAAAGAGAAAGAAAGTATGTGCATGAGAGAAAGAGAGAGAAAGTATGTGCATGAGAGAAAGAGAGAGAAAGTATGTGCATGAGAGAAAGAGAGAGAAAGGATGCACATGAGAGAAAGAGAGAGAAAGGATACGCATGAGAGAAATAAAAGATGCGCATGAGAGAAAGAGGGAGATATGCATATGTGAGAGAGAGAGAATGAAATGATGGAAGAACTTCCTTTTGCTCTTTTCCATAATTTTTTAAATCTAAAAACATGCTGCCAGTAAAATAAATCATTGAAAGAATCTTTGTAAAATATTCCATGTCACCCACCTCGACCCAATAAATAAATCATTAAATCACAAAAAACGAAAAAAAAAACAGACAACTTGAAATAAATCCTCTCTTTATTGACTTCAATCCTAATAGTTTCTATGAAATGTGTTTGAGATAGACACAGTCACACACTTGCTCAGTTTTCCGGCAAATCATATTATGGGAAAATGGTTATGTGAATAGGCAGATCAGCTTCTGACCGTGGGGAAAGAGTAAGTCGGCAAATGGAAGCTGAATACAAATGTGGAAAGTTCAGGGTTGAAAGGTCAGTTGCAATGCACATATGAAATGCTTCTCATGCATCACCAACACTTTGACAGCTGTAAGAATTTAAATGTCACATTAAGAAAATTAAATACTCATTGTTAACGATAAGTTTTCTTTGGGGTTTTTTTTTTTGCATTGGAATATCTTTAGGTAAAGACTTAGATAAAACAAGATTAAAATAGTTTTTTTTTTATTCTGTTTACTTTTTTACGTAGAAGTTTAAAAAAAAACACATCTAAACGATTTTGAAAACAATCAGCTGTCAGTGAGGTTATGATTGAAGGTTTTCGGTCCTGCAACATCAGACCCTGTCATCTAGTAGACCCCCATCATTACTGATCAATGAAACCTTGCATCCCAATAGCAAAATAACACACACACTTTCAAACATAAAAAGATATTAATAAAAGAAAAATGGCAGCTTTAATCATTATGTGTTTATATAAAAATCCAAGATTATGTTGACCAATCACCAAGCACGATACCACAAATCTCTAGGAAAAGATTTTCATAAATATTAGCAGAACCCGTTGAGGAAACAAAGAATCGTTTTGTAATTGTAGGCAAACATTTTTTTAAAGACAGTCTGTAGTAGTATTGGGACGATTCATCAGAATCATAAATCGGAAACATCAGAATTTTTTTTTTGGGGGGGGGGGGGGGGGGGTTATTGGAATCGAAAAGATTTTAGCTTAATTTCTGATTCCAAAAACGATTCTTTTAATTTTTTTGTTGTTTTTGTTTAAAACTTAATTTTCTATTGCTGGTACTAATGATACAATGATGAATTTAAACTACCAGTAAAACTAAAATTTATAGATCATAATCACTAATTAAAGTAAAAATGGCACTGAAAAAAAAAAAAGGCCTGGTAAAAATAGCACAAGTGGACATTTAAAAGTAAATGTAAACTATCCACTACCCCCCACCCCCGGAAAAAATGAAATTCTACTTTTTTAAAGCGATTTTAGAATCGAAATTGATAATTGCATCAAAATCAGGAATTTAGAACAGAATTGGTAATTGTATCGGAATCTGTGAAAAATATTGGAATCGTCGTCTCATCACTAGTCTGTACACGATAGATTCTATTTAACCCATAGATGGGACCCTGGCAGATATCACCACTCATGGCTAGATTGGACTTGGGAGTAGGGAATTTTGTGTTTGGTATAAAGAATACTAATGTGGATCATAGTATCGGTTAAGCTGAGTTCAAATTCTAACTATTGCATTCAATTTCATGCTAATACTGTTGGGAAAGGTATTAACCCACAAATCATCCCTACCAGACATGGATAAAATAGTAGCCAATGACTCGTTTACAGTAGATGCTATATTTCAGTATAAAATAACCCAAAGAGGGTTGATATGCCGTAAAACAGATGGAAGCAAACCATAGCACTTATATTATTTTGAGTATCTAAAGAAGTGGATTGGGATAACATAATTGCTTAATAGCAATCGATTGCTATTCGGATTATTCACATGCTTCAAACACTACAAAAATAGACTATTTTTTATGGCATATGCCAGGTTCCATTTTTTTTTTGAGGGGGGGGAGGGATCTTGAAGTGTGTTTCTTGTGATTTTAAACGCAAATCTCAGTGAGAAAACAGTTTTTGAAAATCCTGTTATTAGTTTAGGGTTAGCTCTAGTTGATGGGATTAAAAAGGATTATTTTCATGTCTGTTATTCTTTTATTCTCTTTTCAACACTTGGATTGTCTGATGATTATCCAGTTTGGTTTAAGTGTTTATTTGATGCTGATCTTGTCACAGATTATAAAGTTTAGATTTAGTAAAAGCAATTTGCTTTCTTCTTCCACCGGATGGATAAAACAATCCAGAAATAATTGGATTTTTTTTTTTAATTGTTACCACAAAACCATTTGACGAAATAACATGCACTCATTGATTCCAATTATCATTTTAGTTTCAATTTTTATGGATGAAAACACAATTTATTTGTCAATAGCTTATTCGAATATTGTTTTTTTTTGTTTTTGCTTTCTTATTAAAATGAAATTTTATTTCTGAAGAAATTTTGTGTCAATTTTATAAATGATATTCTCCAATTGAGCAAACGAATTAGAAATCACTTTGCGATTTTAATATGGTCCAATCGTTTTGAAGCCTGCAAATGCTGTAGTAGTAGTAGTAGTAGTAGTAGTAGTAGTAGTAGTAGATTGTTCATTTTGAGCCCCTATGACACACTTGAGGACTTTTCATGCTGCAGTCCTATGCTGCGAAGAGCACATATGTTCTAACTGTTTGCTCTGTCAATCGTTCTGCGACCACATTGTGTCTAAAATCCCAAGAGTTCTTTATGCCAAATTTGGTGAAATTCTGACCAATAGTTTTGGGCCCTGTAAGTGTTTATTTGATTTACTAATAGTATTAACATTTACCATGACATACCCAGCATCACTAGTATAATTCATGCAAATTTGATGCAATTCTACCGAGTAGTTTTGAACTGACACAGACACTTGAAGAAATACCATGAACTGATAGATTCCAATTAACATTTCTAGTTTCAAATTTCATGGCTTAAAAACTCATAATCCCTAATTATAATATAGATCAAACTTATTTAACAGTTCCTGCAGTAGAAGTTTTTAATATTTACACTCGGTTCAATTAAATTAAAGAAAAAAACATTTTTTACAAATAATTTGCAGTAAACAAAATCATATAACAGGCATTGATTCCATATTTCAGAATAAACTAGTTGTACCCGTAATCTGTTGGATCATACAACCACTACTACTACTACTCATTCGACTTTGATTTCATTTGGAATTCATAAGCTGTGACATATATTAATACATTCTTGTTGCATGGCTAAAAAATTTCTTTATTTCTATATTATTATTATTATTATTACTATTATTATTATATAGAAGTAAAGAGACTTATTATTTTGCCATCTGATTTACATATGTATTTGCGGCGTAAAATTAGATGGCCACATTGAGAAAAGAGAATCACTTTTTCCCTAAATGCTAACAGCGATATTAAAAACGATTACATAGTGGTTGAAACAACACACAGTGAGTGAGGGTGAGAGAAATACACAGATAGCTAACAGAGATAAATGACTTGTTTAGTTAATTACAATTTACAGAAAATTATAAAAATTAATATGGAATTTTTTTCAAACATAACTCAATCCCAAAACTAAGGAATATTTTAGCATGTATTTTGTGTCATTAAAGTATACAGGAAAAAAAAACCTTAAGGGAACGAATGTTGATGAATTCAGCCTTAGTATAATATCAAATGACATATCGGAGAAGTTTTTCATCCAAAATATTGTCGTTTAGAAGTAAATCAACCATCCAATGAAACTGTTTAGATGACATGGAACAAATCGTGCTTCTGGCATGTTTTTGTAAATAAGCAAGTTTTCTTAGATTAATGTAGTATGTGATAAACGTATTGAAAAAGGAAAAACAAATATTAAGTAATAATGGGGGAGGGGGTAAGAATACTCTGAAATCTGACAGGAAACCTAACGGCTAACCTGTCAACAAATGCAGGTGTTTAAATTCATAAATGATAAAATGGGAGAAAGTAGTTAACATCTACTTCATATCTATCGATCTTCAAAGTTTGCTAGCAAGAAAATGGTGGGAAAGTTAGAGAAGTGAAACGGTGCAAACATAACAAATTTAATGATATTTGGGTTTTGCTTCAGAATTTTTTAGAAGAGGTTGTATTGTTTGTATTATTCGGATGTTATTCTCACAACGTTTCGGCTGATGTAACCTCCAACTTTCTTTATATGGAATTTCGAACTGAACCCTTTATCCATGGGGGTTGATTGTTCTTGTTCTGTCAACCATGACCGGGTAGAAGTTTCTGCTCTTATTTTATACAGTGTCTATCAGTCTCACTTCTGTCACTCCCTCTGTTTCTCTCTCTTTGTTTATTAACAATTAAAGGTAATAAATCTAACTATAAAACAGACAATTGGAATAGTCCATTATAAATAATAGGGGCTATCATCACTAGTATTAATACTATTTAACCAATAACCAGAGATGGGGGAAAGATAAAAAAGATAAAGAGAGAGAGAGAGAGAGAGTTAAAGAGAGAGAGATATTCAAAGAGAGAGAAAGAGAGATAAAGAACAGAAATACTAATTTTGGACTTCGTCTTTATTTTTTTTAAATTTAACTAGCTTTGCAAACATTTTTTATTTTTATTTAAACAATTTAACGGGTTCAAATTTTTTCCTAGTAATTTATTCAAATTAACTGGAGTACCTAGGTTGAATACCGGTTTTCCATGGAGAGTAAAATAACCATTAAAACTCAGTATTTCCAGAATAAACTGATATTTTTCCATTTCGGCCGTTAAGTTTATCTTCATTGGTTTTGTAGATAAGTTACGGTGAAACCGGCAGAACGCGAAAGATGGGCGTTTGATTTGTCTTATTACTGGAGAGAAGAGATCAATCCTAATTTTCTTTCTTAAAATTTTTTTTTTGACATTTAAATGTTACTTTGTTATTTTTGCTCATGTACTCCGACTTCAATTGCACCATGTTTAAAAGGTCAATCTCAACATTGATTTTGTTTTTGTTTACACCTGTGGCAGACTAGCATGAGCCCACCGGCTTTTGCCCCTCTGATCAGTGCATGCATTATATAACAGCTACCCCATTTGAATAAGTGCACGAGGAAGTTGGTTAGATCACAATATACCTCAAAGTATGATGAAAGCTGAAAAATAGAGCTTACAAAAATGAAGTTATGGGCGTAAATCTATTTTATTTTGTACAGTTAAGGCTATATTATCATATCTAAAAATGACAGAAACTGTAGCTTACTTGTCATAAGTATATTTTATACTACTACAAAGCATTACTCATGAGCATTGTTGAAGTAAATCCAAAAATATATACCTAATATATTATCTTATAAATATATATGAAGAATATATATATATAATTAAGTCTATTTTTCGAAGTTTAGCACCAATAGCCTTGAATCTGACAAATCGATATTTGATTCTGACTAGCCAATACACCCCCTCCCTTCCAGCATGTTCTTTACAATACCAAAATGTATTTCGCTTTAGTTTCTTTCAAAAAATACTTATTCTGGCTAGGAAAATGTTTACAGTGTAAACATTTTTCGATGATAACCTAAAAATCCAAGTCCGAATAAAAACCTACATTAATATATCATTTTCAACTACCAGATAAACAATTACATTTGTTTACAAGAAACATTAAACTATTTATTTTTTACAATTAATTGTATACTATAATAATAGGTAAAATATTTTTCCTTCCAGCATCTACTTTCTTTCCATTTTTATACTTATTTTTTATTTATATAGTTTTAAATGTTCAGGTTATGAATAAAATGGATGTCCAGTATGAATGCTCATGCTGACCTACTGTAAAAAACAAACAAAACCTTAATATAAAATTAATACTAACATTGGATTCCTCATAAAATTTTTGACTTTCGTATAGGACTTTGTTTTCAATTGCATTCCCAGGCAGAAAGACCGGCAGAGATACCACATTATATATTCGAGATTATACTTGTACAAAGATAGATTTGTGTATAATATTTTAAATATGTTTTGTTGATTTCTACACCCACATTTCTAGCTTTTATTGATTTTTATCAAATTCTTTGGGGATGGAGGTGGGAGTGATATTATATTTCAATCATGATTCAAAATGGAAAAATTTTAAAACATCTGGAAGTTAAATGCAAATCTGCATATTATGAGAAATAATTTCAGTCAATTAGAAACCGATATTAAATTGTCGATCTGCTTTGTTTTATTGGCCCACCTGTAAGTCAGGTTACATCTGGTGCCTTTTAAGTCAATATTCAAACCCAACGTTTTGGAATAAAGATTTTCAAGGCAAGCAAACAACCCAATTTTGGAATAAATTATTGCTCCGACCAGAGTCCACAGTCCAAAGTCTTGTTTAGAGTGCAAAAACAGATACATATAGTGAAATTCCCTTCAATTTCAACTTGTGATATCTTATTTATTTTGGGGTTATTTTGATAAAATTTAGATGTAAAGAACATGTAATAGTTTCTCTTCATAAACGTATAATTCTTTCTCTTCCGTCATTAATAGCATTTCTATTTTCGGTGACAGGAGATTCATTTTTTTTACATAAAAAAATGTTGGTGTTTTTAAATTTGGTTTGTGCAATATTGTGAAAAACGGCAACTCGAAATTATGGTAGGCTTAATATAGGATTTTAAGTTGTCTTTCATAAAAACAAATCAAAATTGAAAACCTTAGTGAATAAAATATTACAGAAATTTTTGCCCTATTATCAAATTATGTTTCCGTCTGTTTTGACATGGTTCAAATCCGATTTTTTTTATTGACTTGCTATCAAAAGAAAAATTTAGATTGATCTCTACTGTGCTATGAATCATATTAAGAAGATTCAATGTGTTAGCTTTTGAAATTAATCTTTTATGAACAGTCAATTTTGCACATAAATGTCACTTTTGCACATTTTTAGAGGAGTAATGGAATTTTGCCTAATGTTCAGTCCGATTTGATCTAATCATTATTGTTCCATTATGAACCAATAGCACACAAGAATAAATAGCACACAAGACAACAAATTTTCTAATTTCCAACAAAGTTTGTCATAATTTGGTGGCTAATAAATATTTGGTTTAACGTCCGTTTTACATGCTGGCATGCATTGGCCGGCTTTTAGAAATTGACTAACTTCTAAACTAACCTATCTCTGGCCAGGTCTTTATTTATTCCTTTTTCTCTCAAGTCCATTTTTATCAATTTTAATCGAGTTACCAGAATAAAGTTGGCATCATTGTTTATGTTCTGTAAAGATCTATGTGCTCACATTAAAAGTTTTTAGATATAATAAAAATAAAATTTTAGTTTGCGATATCTACTAATAAAAATAATAGTTTGGGGTACCTAGTAGAAAGTTCACCTGTGTCCTCCTGCCCCTTATATTACCATTTTCATAAATTTATGGTAAGGTTGTATGTAAGCGTGGAGAGTCATAGGTCGTCTACTAGACTAGCCATAGACCCATGGGGGTCAAGTTTGTAATTAAAATTCAATCTTCTTTTTATACACTGAGAAAGTCTTCTGATAAATAAAAACGGAAATATTTGCTCTATCGTTTGTTTTAATTATATTGTATGGATATTGACTTTTTCCACTTATTTTTTTAAACATTTTGAGATTTGATGAAAATTTCTATCTTTTTAAAGTTAAGTATGTTTATATATTTGTATGCATAGGATTCATTCCGAAACTAATAAACCGATCATTATGAATTTTGGAACATAGCTGCTAGGCGTAAGGAGTCCAAATGTGGGCTATATTTAGATTTATGAAAAGGGAATAAAAAGGGGGTGGAATTCAGATACTTTCAATTTTTGTAAAATTTTAATGATAAGTCAATTAATGAATATTCCCTAAATTTCAGTTTCTTTGGGGTATTTAAAAGGGATTTTAGGGAGCATAATATGGGCACAACCTCTTATTTGAAAATTCAAATATATCAGATTTGCACTAAATTTGATCCATAGTAATTACACACCAATTAAACAAGATTCCCTGAATTTCAATTTCTTCTTAAAACCCCTTAAACTTAAGTCTTAAATCTTAGATATTTTCTAGAATAAAAATCATGTAATAGATTTTTTTCAAAATTGGAATAAGGATTCTAGAGATAGGTTTAGTAGTATTATATGTTGATCTTAATCTTCATATGGGGACATAAAAGTAGTGCAAAACTGTTCTGTTTTGGGAACTAGTTTTACCCTTCCTGAGACGGGTGTTCTTGTTATTTTGTGTGTATGTGTGTGCGTGCATACGTGTCTATTCACAATTCTGTGATGCGCACGCTTAAAAGGATTTAAATAATGTAATTGTGAATAAACGAAGCGTTAGTTAAACAAAATGAAACAGAAATAAGAAAAACAAAAATATATTTAAACGTAAATTGTGTTTTCTCGCCAAATTCCAAAACTTTAAAGTTATTTTTTGTTGACAATAATAGATGTAACCCTGGCAGACATAGGTATTAGCTGCAAGACTCTCGATATGCACAATTTGATGGATTGTATTAATTGCAGTGCAGGTTATTTTTAGTTTTAATTCAAGGACTTTGTGAACCGTTTGTCTAGTAGGTCAAGAAAATAACAGTTACGGGTGGTAAGTTACAAAAGATTTATTTCTAAAGTTAAACATTCTCTTTAAAATGTGGGCTTAGTTTTACAGAAATTTACTAGATACAAACTTCAAAAGTTTTATACATTTAACAAAAACTTTTTTTTAAATTTAAAAAAAAATGAAGGTTTTGTCAGAAAGTTAAAATATATTGTTCGAGCAAATAATCAAAGTAAATTCGTATGAATCAGTATTTTTGACTAGCTTGATTCTGTTATTGGCATTGGGTTTCCTGATTCTAGAAAGAACCACTTACTTACAGAAGTGATCACGTGAAGGTTGCCTACATCCATAAGTGAAAGTAGTGGTATGAAACTGACTGTATTCGAATGTGGCATACACAGGTGGTACGTCCACGTCATTATTCACTTCACCACAGCCACCTCCCATTCATTTTAATATACTTCAAGATGTTTACTTAACCATTCAGGAATCACTTAAATGTGTGTGTGTGTGGGGGGGGGGAGGGCTGAGAGATATAAAAATAGTATTGGTTGAACAAGATCATGTGATGTGAGCAAAAGGGATTTCTTGAAATAGTTAGGTTAAAAAGCGAGAGAATTGAAGCAGACTGATTGCCATGTGTGGACATTTTTCTCCATGGCCACCTGAAAAAGAAATAATAATGAAAGCTACTAGGAAATTACGACGCAACACCCAAACCTGGCCGGTAATGGTGATAGTAAATTAATAAATTAATATTAGCTGAATTACCCGGTGTTGCCCGGGTATCAAATTATATATATATATATATATATATATATATATATATATATATATATATGTATATATATTTCTATGATTCACTCTAATTTAGAATAAGGGATCTTAATGTATAATTATAGACAGAAGTAAAATGTCGAATAACGAACGAAAAAAAATCAGTTCTACTCGAAGTAGTAATGTAAGTAAAATTTAAGAGTACTTACATGGACAGTAGATTTTTGACGCCATGTACACTGTTTCGTATTTGTAACTATTTCAACAATCTCACGAGCTAATGAACATGGAGGAGTAACCAAGGAAGAAGACCGGTGTAAATTTGGAAGTGTGTTCTACTAAATGAAACACTGAGTCAGATATAGTATGTAATCGAAGAAATTAGATTTAAAAATTTTCAGATTGATAATTTACATAAATGACTGGCTAGTAAGAATCAAATATCGTTTCGGCAGATCTTTTGCTTTTTAGGTCTAACATGGAAAATTCGACAAGATAACTTTGTATGCTAGATATATATTGAAGGGGAAAAAAGAAAGATAGAAAGAAAATATATAAACATATATACCCTTCCCTATGGAGCATTTTGGTACATAAAATGATAGTTTCCACTTAGTGTAATGCAATAGTCTTCCCTAAAAACAGTTGACTTCTCTAAGTTACCAATATCGTAAATTTGTAAACAAATGAATAAAATAATTTAACCGATATAATTTCACTCTGCAGCAGATTCGTTAGCTCAGATGGTAAGACACCCGACACCAGTGGTCACGGTTGGAAGCGATCTGGATTTTTGATTGTTTGGGTTGATATGCTTACTATGTTTAGCCACACTGATAAGTCGTTAAACAACGTAACAGCTGTCTGTGGATAACTATAGTTAGGCAACACAAGAAAAAATAAATTCCCTTTTTCTTTCCTTCTTTTTGTTGTAGGTATTGTGCAATGACTACCCAAAGTGTTCAGCCGTGCCTTGCTCCGTTGCTCATGTCCTAAATAACTAAAATTTTCGTCTAGGAAAAATTGTAAATATTTTTGACCAATGAAAAATAATGAATCCATTTCTATTTTTGTTTATATCATTCCCAAACTTATGGCATAATCACGCTGACACACCAGTTCTCGCTAGATCACCAAAGTTAAGCGACGTTGAGCCTGGTCAGTACCAGATGGGTGACCATTTGGGAATACTAAGTGTTATATATGGGAGGACGGCGACACCACCTTGCAAAAACTCTAACGTCATCACAATTGGATTGCGGTAGACAACCGCAAAATCTGCAATATGATGTCTATGTATATATTATTGTGAGAAACATGAGGTTGTAATGCACAACGTGCATATATAGGGGGGGGGGTATTTTATAGAAATTTTTTATTTATTTATTGACTACTGCAAAAAATAAAAATAGAAAATGAGCTCGCGATCAGTCAAACAAAAAAACAAAACAAAATAATAAATGATGGTTTTAAACTGGGGTCTACATGGATCACCAAGGTCCATGTAACATTACTTTGAGTCCATAGTTTTCCTTCAAAATAAACCATTGATATAAGTCCTTCAAACTTTTTTTTTTTTTTAATGAAAAATAGAATAAGGGGTCCACCAAAATAAATTCAAAGGAAAAGAGGTCCATGGATAAAAAAAGTTGAAAACCACTAATGTTTACCGATGATTTGTTTTTAAATTTAATTGATTGCTGCTATTAAAGAAATTCTCAAAAATTAGGGAATGGGGGCTTCAGTTCCCGTTGTAATTCTATTGTTCCTATTTACCCCCTCCCCCCCTACCCCGAACCGACTAACCAAAGTACAGAGTTAGACACAAGGTCGGTTTTTAATGTGGGAAAACCCCAGCTCCTCAAAAAGAGACACTCTAGATTGGGATACAAAAATAAAAATTATCTCAGTCTAGAAGTATTTCTCCTTCACTGACCGATGAGAGAAAAGATTAAGTGTAGTATCAGAACAGATACTACACTTTGCTCCTAGCCAAAATGTCATATACAACAGGTGTAAACATTAAAACCTCCTAACATTTTGTTTAGAATACAATTTTTTATTCTGGTTGTATGTGTAAAAATTATGAATTTATTTTTGAGTCAAGAATTTTAATGTTAGATTAAATATTGATTTTTTTTTTTAAATCGGGGAAACACGACGAAAAAACATTGCAATAAGCCAAAAACAAACCACCAATAATCGTGGCATTCAAATATATAATCTAAGGACAATATATCATTTTGCTATATTTAAATGTCAATTACAACACGAGCCAATTTATTTTAAATAAAATTGACATGTGATCAATTATTTTGAGTCATGTTCAACGTCCATTATTGATTTTATCTATATTGTTTTTAAAACGTGTTGCTAATTGTTAGTATGTGAGAGAGTGTGTGTGTATGGGTGGGCGATAACGACAATGCATACAAAAAAAAAACACAAAATTTTTCCGTTCTATCAAGAAAAAGAGCAAGTGTCTTTCCGTTCCCCCCATCATATCGACTAAAATTAAAATTAATAGGGGGCTGTTGTCTTTATATTTCTAAACTCCCTCTTTTTATTTACTTTAAGTCAGACCTGCGCATTGTCTGGCCCGCGGGCTACATCTAAACGGCCCGCGTGAAAAAGGTGCAACAACTACACTGCATTTATGGGATTGAATTAAATTATTATTTTTTTTTTCTTACAAACAACGTAATGCTAATTTTTGTAAACATCACATATATTGTGAGCTTTCGAAACTATTTTTGTCGTTTCGGAATTTTTTTAGATGAGGATTGATAATTTGTATTATTTGTTTTTGTTGTATTTATTGAAATATGATTAGGTTTCCACGTTTTTATTTTATCATGTCAATAATGAATTTACTATTAAAAAAGTTAATAATGATATATACAAGGCAGAACCAAGTTAAACATAAGTCCGGTCCTCGATAAGTGTTCCTTTGGGGGAAAATTAATTGCTCATCTCTGGTATAATGTTCATTTTACAACATTATAAAACGTTCTTATTTACTTGTCTCCCCACAAGGTCGGTTTTTACTGTGGTAAAACAATCTAACTCCTAAAGGGGACATACTGGATTGGGAACAACAATTTAAAGAATTGTCTCAGTCTAGGAGGATTTCTCCTCCTCTGCCTAAAAACAGAACAGATACTACACTTTGATCCAAGCCGGAAAGTCTAAAGAAAGAACTTCTCAAACTTATTTTGTTTCGAAAATGATAATATTTCTTAAATTCATTTCATTATGTTGGCATTACCTCCTCCTTCGGAAGGGGGATTGGTTTATTGCCGGTTGCCTTAGACGCTCCTAATGGGGAATGCCGACGAGACTAATCACGACAATTTTTGGTAAATGGGCATAAAGGCCATTGCACCCGACTTCCGCAAGTTTTAAACCAATTGTTTTTATATTTAAAAGTCCTCAGATGTATAATGAAATTAGATAATTCATATGAAAATGTCGGATTTATATAAATTTTATAAAATTTGTGTATTTTAATCAGAAAAATATACAAAAAACTATTAGTTTAACACTTACGGAAGTAAGCGGAAGTCGTGTTTAATGGTCTTTTTATGCCCATTTACCTAAATTTTGTACCCATCCAGAATGCCCCCTTTTGGGGATATCGATTCCCCACTATAAAATTTGCTGCAGTGGGAGGCAGATAAATAAACGAACTCTCGTAGACGTACACCCTGGGAGTGGGGGTCTTACATTTATTTTTTTATAACTTTCTCGACATTTATATTACACTCCACATGAAACCGAACGACGAACCTTTGTTGAAAATCAATTAAATAAGTTAGCATTAAAATTTAAAAAATTATACCAAAAATAAAGATAATAAAATCCCGAACCAATTCAAAACAGTGATTCAACCCCACCCCCAACTTTAATTTTATTTTCTTTCGTTTTAAAGTTTGTAAGTAAATAAATATTTTTACCAAAGTTTTTTTTAAATCGAAACAAAAACAAGTTTCTGTTTCATAAACACACATATCTTGCCTTTTTATTATCGATAAACTCGGTGAGAAACAGATAAAAAAAGGGGTAAAAATGTAAATGCTGTTAATCTAAGAACATTCGTATGTTTAAACATCCAAAGTCCTTTCTGTTTTTGTTTGTTTTTATTATTGTTGTTCAACGTTCAGATGTGTCAGTTTAGAAAACAAGGCGAGCTTTAATGTCAACAAACGAAGCCACGTGAGTTTTGGGAAAGAGGGAAGAAAGAAAAGTTAATATTATTATTGACACATGGACAAGCGAAAACAATGACGAAGAACAAAAAGATAATGAAAAGGAAAAACGAGAAGAAAAGGAAAATAAAGAAAAGTGAAAAAGAAAAGAGAAATGGAACGGAAAAGAAAAAGGGAAACGAAACGAAAAATGGAAAGGAAAGGGAAGATGGAAAGGAAAGGGAAGAAAAGGGGAAGAAAAAGGAGGAAGAAATAGAAAAGAAAAAGGAAATTAAAAAAAAGGACAGGAAAAATGAAAGGAAAGGAAAAGGGGAAAAAGAGAAAAGGGAAGGGAAAGAAAAGGGGCAGAAAAGGGAAAGGAAGGGAAAAAAGAAAGGAAAGAAAAAGGAACAGGAAATAAAAAGGAAAAGGGAAAAAGAGAAAGGGAAAGGAAATAAAAAAGGGCAGGAAAGGGAAAGGGGAAAGAGAGAAAGAAAAAAAGAAAAATAGAAAAGGGCAAGAAAAAAACGAAAGATAGCGAAGTGGTCTTAAAAAGAAGGTTGTAGAAAAAGAAAACAGGTGCAATAAAGAAAAGAGGGAGAAGGAAAAGATGTTCGAAAAGAAAACACTGAAGTGTGCGGCGGGGTGGGGGGTGGTCTTTTCGTGTTTGAAAGAAATTCAGAATGCAACACTTGAGAAGTGATTTTAGGAAAGTTTAAAATAATGGAGATTCCGGGTCTTTAAGTGCCATTAGACCACTTATTTTGATTTTGTTATTTTAGTGGTCAATGTTTTTTTAGTGTTAATTTGATATAGTTCTATGGAGTTCAGCAAAACATAAATAAATCTTCAAGTGGTAAAAAAGTAACAGCACAATTTATTAACACAAAACATTGACCATTAAGATAACAAAAAAAAACACATTTTTTTTCAAAAACGCTTCATCAACAGTCAACACATTTTAACTTAAAAAATACATTAAAACAAAACCACAAATAAATCATCAATATGCTTCAACTGTTAACAACAGAGAAACAATGATCAAACATTGTTTTACGCCGTGATTACTGATTAAGAATTAAAGTCGCCCATTTTTTAAAACTTTATTTCCTAATCTTAGTACTCAAAGCATAAAGTAAAACTTTAAAAGTTCATTAAAAAAATGCTGGAAAAAAAAGAAGTGCTAAAAAGAATGCGAACGCGTGTTTTAAAATGACACGTGCATAAAATTGGAGAGACTATATTCACTCTTCTTCCCACAAAAGACTTGATGTGACACGAGGTCGGTTATTCGGTTAGGATCAAAGTCTAGTATCTGTTCTAATACTACACTTCATCTTTTCTGTCCTCGGTCAGTGAAGGAGAAATCTTAGACTGAGGCAATTTTTTATTTTTATCCCAATCCAGAACGATCCTTTTTGAGGAGCTAGATTTTTCCCCGACCTTGTGTCTAACTTTGTCCTTGTGGGGAGACAAGTAAATAGGAACACGAGGTCGGTTTCAAGTGAAGCCCTTTCCCTCAAAGGGGGCACTCTGGATAGTTATAAAAATAGCCTGCATCCGACGTATCGGCATTTCCGGTAATATATCTCGGGCGACCAGCAATAAAACAATCCCCTCTCCATAAGGAGGAGGTAATGCCTGGGAGACTGAGACCAAACAGAACCATATTCCACTCTGTTATTATTCCAGTGTCAGATATGTCAATGAATGAAAACTTATTTTCCTTTTAGGTTTACAATAGAATAAAATCAAAACAAAATTAATTTAAAAAAACAAAATAAAAACAACACTTGCCTCCTTCCCTCAGGGATTGTCCAGCCTCTAAGGGGATTAAGACCAAAGGTAAAACTCCAGAAAGACCGACAAATGAAGCAGATATCAAAGTATATATCCAAGTGCTGATATCTTTAGGTTGTTGACGGAGTCTATCCGCAATACCTCCACCATCATCATCATTATGATGATCTACCCCACTTACACCACCACCATCATCATTCTCACTGTCCGAAAAAAATGATCCTGCGGTGCCCATTTTCTCTATTATTGTCCGGTCGTCACCATCGACAGTTCGATGGGGACGCTCGTCTTCATCTCGATCAGCGATCGATTTGTGGGGTACCATCCGTGTTGACTTGCTGTCACTTTCCGAAGAAGGTGGGTGAGAAGCGAAATCGTCATCTTCTGTGCCTCTTCCTACCCCATCCCCGCTAGAAGAGGACGAGGAAACGGTAGATCCGGATGCCACGTTGTTGGAGCCAGATGAGTACTTAACATGATGATGCGGTTTGTGATGCTGATTCGAAAGGTGGTGATGATGATAATGATGGCTGGCACCAGACCCCCCGTTCTTACTCCAAGACGGCTTTGCTCGATGGATTTCACCGACGACCGATTCGAAAAAAAGCAGAAAGACGAGAGAAATTAAAAGTATCGCCCGACGACGACACACCGACATATTCCGGGAGGTGTGAACTCCTCACAATACTCTACTCCAGTAGTGCTAGTTCTACTATCACTACTACTACTAGTAGAAGAAGAAGAAGAAAGGTATTATAGTCCAATGAAGATGATATATTACTACTACTAATACTACCGCCACCAGTTGTAATCAGAGTCATATACAGAGCAGTTGTAGTGTTTAGTAACTGTTGTTGTTGATGATGATAGTGCGAGCACAGATCATTTATATAGTTTGGTGGAAAGTCTCATCCACATGTTTTTTTTTAAACTGCTTTTAGTCTGTGACTGACGTAGAAAGAGAGCAGCTCGTATTGTGTGAGCAGAGAGGGAAGCCAGCGTTTTATATACACAATTAACCAGGACGATGATGATGAGTCAAATGATTTTACGGAGTTCCTTAGATTGTCGACTAAAACGGAAAAAGCTGGGGATGGATTGAGGATATAATAATCACCAGAGGGAAATAGGTTTTTTTTTTTTTTAGTTAAAATGGAAAAATCCAGTTAAGCAGTGCTAACCAATATAACCATGAATCATTTTCTTTTCCTTTTTTTATTGAAGTCGAAATGAAGAGTGTTAGAATACAATTACAATGTAAATTCGACTCGAGTAATTACGAAGAAACTGTAACTCGACTTTTTCAACAAGTTGAAAGGTTGAAAAATGAAAACGAATACCAATGTTATTATTTAATTGTATACGTGATGTGATCACTAACTTTAGGCTTTTAGATTTTAATTTTAGCATTGTTTAAAGACACGAACGGAAGAAGAAAACATAACTAAATAATTAATTTTTTACATGGTATGTAATTAATTAATTTATTAATTACGGTCACCTTTTAAAAGTAAAACTAAGTCCCTCTTTTTTTTTAGGTGGTGCACAACAAAATCACAACAACAGAAAATATTTCAAATTAATTATACAATGTACAGAACAGGACCCAACAGAAAAACTAAAGAAAGAAACTACCTACCTAGTATACTACAAGTTATAACTAACTACATACGAGGATCATACACGCATTCCAGTCTATAAAAAAAAAAACCACATACAAGAGATTCTGATTAATGAATTCATTTCATATTTCCTTTCGCTTATAAACTTTATCATTTAATACTCTTGTTTTGGGTTGACAATCGTTACTAGTTTTTATGTTCGTTTAAAACATTTTTTAAAAAAACTTTTTACACGCACTTCAATGATTTCATTTTAACAAATTAATCTAACTTCTAAGACTTATAAAGCTTGCTCAGTTCAATGGGAAAAAGGCCAGACAAAGTATACATACGGATGTATTTGCGTGGAAGAAACCCAATACTTTTACGGCTGTGCCTGTGAGGCAAAACCTCCATCACAACCACAGACATATTTGGTTGGCCCAAAACGTTTACCCAGTTGAATCTACAGAGAGCTAGACGTGCAACAATTGTTTAAATGATAAAGAGTTCAGCTTCAATTGTTGATGTCTTTATTTTTTCTATATATAAAAGGATATATAAAGATATATCATTGTTTTTTAGGTTTTAAATATCGTATCGCAAGTTTTAGTGTTATTTTTCGAGACTTGTAAATAATGAGTTTAACTTTATCGAAAGAACGGTGATACCCCCCCCCCCCTCCATTGTACTTCAACTTTTGTCTGTAATTTTATGATTAGCTGATATACCCGTCTCTGTAAGGGTTCATAAAATTAAAGGCACCATTGGGGGGGGGGTCTATTAAAGATCTCCCAAGGGTTTTATTTACTCCTCCCCAGGAGTTAGGCACAAGGCCAGTTTTATCTTACTCCCACACGTAAGATGTGACCCAAGATCGGGTCGAGAAAGTGGGGTTTGAAAAGCCAACGCTCGAGAGGTGAGCACTCTGGCCATTTAAAAATTGCCTGGGCAGCCCCGTCGGCATTCCCCGGTAGGGGCGCCTCAGACAGTAAGCAATAAACTTACTCCTCCCCAAAGAGGGGAGGCAACGCCTGGGAGGGTGGACCTCCTAGAACTGCACAGGACAGGCGTGCAGTATCCATCGGAACAGATACTACACTTTGATCTTAGCCAAAAGGCCAAGATCTCCCAAGGGTGCCTTAAGTGAAATAAATCACCCCCTCCCCAAATATATATGGTGAAAACTGAAAAATAAAACTACAGGGCTGGTGAGATAGATTTTCGGAGGGTACATCTTCTTAAAAGTTAATTGTATTATCGGATACCTGCACCCTATGCTACCCCCTAAAAATTAGATTCTACTTTTTTAGGCGATTACATTTAAACAGCATGAAAAGTTAACGGTAAAAAGAAATAAAACAAAAAAATATTTTAGAGTGGGAGATCACTTTCGATTATAAATTTAACGCAAAAATGATCACCCACTTCCGGACCAAATAGCGTCTTTAAGGACACGTAACCATTATTGTTATTAAATCTTTGCTATTTTCTTCATTTTGTGTGTGTGTATGAGTGGGATAACTTATTTATTTTCTGCTCAAAAATACATTAAAATATGTTATAAATTAAATAATTTCCTTTTTGTGCTTTTTATGGACCCGTATTATGTATGAATAGTGGCCATGTCTTTAACACCACTCGACGCTCCACCAGAATTCTTGCCCATCCAGCCCCAAATCGCATGAGTTGATCGATTTGTGGGACACCGTCCGTGTTGACTTGCTGTCACTTTCCGAAGAAGGTGGGTGAGAAGAGGAATCGTCATCTTCTGTGCCTCTTCCTTTGCGGATTCCTGTATAGTGAGATCGTCCCTCACCTTTATATGCTAGCCTCTACGAGCCATGTCTTTTTTTCTCCATAAGGTCAATCCTGGGTCAATGGGTGGCCATGTATATCTCCCTTAAAAAAAAAATATATATTTAGTTATATGTCCTTAAAAACGCTATCTTGTCCGGAAGTGAGTATTATTACCACTTGCTGGCTCGGAAACGTGATCATTTTACGTTAAAGTCTAAAATATATTTTTTTAAATTTTATTTTGCTTGTTCTATCTTTTTTTTTTTTAGGATGTTTACATGTACTCGTTTAAAAAAAGGAAGAATCTTATTTTATTTGGGGAGGGGGGATAACATAGAATGCAGAATTACAGTTTTACCAAGTCTCAATTTACTTAAACAGGTCTTCAAATGATCGAACTTTACTCCAGTTATGAAAATTACCACACTTTTGTGCAATTTTAATCTAATAGTTAAACAAAAAGTAGTGATAATTATATATATAACATATATAGTAATATCCCCGTTAAGAAATGTTTAAATTTACCCCATAAACATCTAAAAAAGAGATCAAAATCCATCACGTTGGAATATTATTTCCATAATTTTCATCTCACTTCATAAGTTAAAAAATAAAAAGATAAATATAACTCCCGTACGACAACCTGTGTATATGTATCGATGGGTGACGTGTAGGTGTGATCAATTCTACATTACATCATTTAAAGTGTACATGCCCCTATTTGTGTGCCTAGACACTAGGTTGGTTTCCAATAGGAAGAAAATCCAGCTCCCTAAAACGGGAACAAATTTTTTTAAATTGCCTCAGTCCAGGAGGATTTCCCCTCTTTTAACCGGAGACAAAACAGATGCTACACTTTGATCCTAGCCGAATTGTAGCAGGCATAAACATTGACAATTCTTTCCTCTTGCGGAAAGCAGCCCGAGTGAGACCTTTGTTGTTTCTATTTCTTTCGTCACTGTTTTAAGTTTCAGCAACCTACACCCAACTTAAATAAATATATATATAATTGGTTATTTATAGAAGAGCTTTGTTTTCCTTTCGTTGGTGATCCTTTTGCTGCAAATTAGTATATAGGGGATAGCCTAACAGTTTATGTGAAGATTAGCCTAAAAGTTAGCGGCCGGACAGACAGACACATTAAATGATTTTTGTGTGTTTTTTTGTTAGCATTTGTCTTAGCAACATATAAAAATATTATTAAAGTTTATAATTAACAACTTTTAAAAAAATGTTTTTCTTACTGTACTATTATTTGATTGTTGAGTATTGATTTACTCCTCTCCAGGAGTTAGGCACAAGGCCAGTTTTTATCCTACTCCCACAAGTAAGATGTGACCCAAGGTCGGGTCGGGAAAGTGGGGTTTGAAAAGCCAGCGCCCGAGAGGTGAGCACTCTGGCCATTTAAAAATTGCCGGGGCAGCCCCGTCAGCATTCCTCGGTAGGGGCGCCTCAGACAGTAAGCAATAAACTTACTCCTCCCCAAAGAGGGGAGGCAAAGCCTGGGAGGGTGGACCTCCTAGAACTGCACAGGACAGACCCATTGACCGGCGTAAGTCAAGCCCCGAAGGATAAGACAATACCAGTATGGGGTGCAGTATCCATCGGAACAGATACTACACTTTGATCTTAGCCAAAAGGCTCCACTCACAATCGTTTTTTTTTTTTTTTGCAATTTCCATCACAAACAATCTGAATCTTAAAATAAATTTAATAAAAATTAAACAGTTTGGTGTTAAAAACATTTGAATTGTTAGAGTGCTTTGTTGCCCCCCCCCCCTCCCACACACACGCAACCTATAAGGCAGTTTAGTTATATATAACTGAAAACTCAAAACTGCAATCTCTACATATGAAGTTTTTTTTTATGCTGAATAAGTATATTTCAGTCACTTTACTACTCATAATATGGGGAAGGTGGAGATAATCGCTCATGCTTCAACAAATTCAGTGTGAGGGGGGGGGAGCAGTGTGAGGGAGAGTCGGCTGACGGTCGTGGCACAGCTATTTGTGGCAAGGAGTTGGGGGTGGTGCTACAAACAATTTTAAAAATTAAATGAGACTTTCCTCCAGGCACCGCATTGAATTTGAAGAATAGTAGGGGCAACCGGGTCAATATCCTAGATTTAAGGCCCCCCCCCCCCTAATAAAAAGCCAGGACAATCTAGGCTATAGTTGTCCTTGCCTAGGTTCTTTGATATGACAAGGACTGAGGGGATTTTTATTTTTGCCTCAATCCAAAGGATCCCCACACTAGAAACCGACCTTGTGTCTAACTTGGAAGGCAAGTAAATAGACATAAGACATGTAAGCAAAGTAATGTTTAGGTGCACAAATGGGTTAATTCCTATTTCAGTCACGTAAATTATTTAGAATGAAATAGGTTTCCGCATGGTTTTGGCATTACTCCCAAACAACTTATTTCTTTTTATTTACTTAAAGTATATTTGAGTAATCACAAGTTTCATCGTACACGTGAAATACCGAAATGAAAAGTCGCACAAAAACAAAGTAATCACCATCTTTATAAACATGTTGAGATATAGGCGAGCACAAGAAGAACAATAATTCAAGTTCATAATTTTCTAGTTCAAGGTCCTTTAACTAATTATTGACTTGAAATTTTCCTTAGCTAGCCTCTTTCTCAAATTGATTTTTTTTTTCTTATGAGTCACGACTTATCAAGGCAAAAACACTTGAGGATAAGGATTATGAGATGAATAGATTGCCAATTGAAAACAGTAATTTTCCCTTTTTTGTCAGAAACGTCGCTCATGTAAGGACTTGCTGTTTTCTAAGTCGGCTATTGTTTTGAGTTGGTAGTATGTAGAGATGTTCAATCCTCTCATGGTATTCATCATCATTCAACTGGTAGCGAATGCTGGCGCCCATATTGAATCCTAAATAAAACCGTATACACTTTATCATATTCATTTCTTGTAAGAATTATATTTCGGTAATAAATTGATAGCACTTGATTTTCAGTCTTTTGGAACCTCAAGGAACCGTTGGATTGTTGAACATAAAAACTGCACTTTCATATAGAAATTAGTTTTATTATCATGCCAGACATTAAGAAGATGAATATGAAGATCAGATATGTCCTCACATTTGTGTCTGGTTATTCTGCCAGGCTTCAATTTGAAATAACATTTTTATTGCTAAACGCATAGAATGGACACATTTCAGATAAGTCCACGTGCCTCTATAAGAGGCTCTGTCTGTCAAACTAAAGTTTAAAATAGGATTTTCCATGGCTAAATGTGCAGATTCAATGGACGCATCTTAAGAATAATTTTTTTTTATATTTTGAAAGGCATGCACCTTTTGCTAATTTTCCTAAAAATAAAAATCAGATTTCACTGTTTTTAGTCGATTACATGTAAACAGTTTGAATAAGTAGGCGGTAAAAAACTAAATAAATAAAAATAACAATATTTTAGACTTTAGATCACTTTTCATATATATTTAATGTGAAATTATCATCCTCTTCCGGACTATCCTTAAAACCACTATTTGGTTCAGAAGTGGATAATCATTTTGCATTAGATTTCTATGTGAAAGTGATCCCCCACTGTAAAATCTTAAATATGTTTTTTTTTAAATTTCTTTTTATCACCTACTTCATTTTTTTAATGAATTATCAAAGAATGCAGATACAGTTTTTATCTATATATTTTTGTCATTTTCTAGTTTGGAATTTAAAAAACGTATTGGTTGAATCTAAACAGAGGATAACCTAGGTAAAACCACAAAAAGGAAGTTTTGGTATGTGTGTGTTCGTATTGTATTTCAGCAACAATTTTCCTTTAAACATGTTATATTTAAAACAGAGATTTTCTGTTAGTTCACTTTTATAAATTTTGCAAATAGATGAATAATCCTTCTTGTTTTACAAATCAAAAAGTACACAGAAAGTGTCCAAAGTTCAAAATGATGAATTTGAACTTTCAACCCATTTGAGTTATTTTAAAAAATTAATCGAATGGTTAAAGTCCAAACTCATAAGACCTATTATTAATATATATATATATATATATATATATATATATATATATATATATACATATCAGCCCATTTAGCATAATAGTAATTGTTTGCTAATGGGCCATGACACCAAGGTTCAATCCTCAGTCAAGTCATACGAAAAATTCAAAAAATTGTACTTGATGCCCCCTTACTAAACACTCATCATTATAAGGTGAGGATCAAGTGTAAGTGGAGTAATCCTGGAAAAGGAGTGGCGTTCTCCCCTACATCTCGATGTAGTATGTAGTGTAAAAGGAGCCTTCACATTGCCTTTGACTATGGTCGACCACTTTACTTCTTTTTTTTTTTTACCACTGAAATACCTTTCTACGATCACTTAAGTAATGAGGGTGACTCTCCCCAAAAGTGGTTTCAACGGGTTGGGGTCACTCCCCACACTTCAAATGATTTATTGAAATAGCTGTAGGAAAACCTTGGTGATCATATCAGTAGGAGGTGTGATTCACCCCCCCCCCACCCGGATTTTTATCTGTGGGGTTGTCTCAAAGACAATGTCTATCAAAACAATCCCCAGATTGCTTCCTGGCCTGAAGAGAATCATCATAGTCCAAATCAGAACAGCGCCAAGAGAGAAGCGTGTCAGAGACATTGACAATTTTGCATGTCATATTCAAGTGTGCACATTTGGAGCATATCATTGAATGACGATAAAATAAAGACTGTTGGACATTCATGATTGAAACTTGGTGGACAAGTCAGTCATAGACTTAAGTTTATTTATACAAATTATGGTTGGATTGCAGAAAGAATTGTCAATTTTATTAACAATTCCATGAAGAGGATTGTTTTTTTTGGTGGGGAGGGGAAAGGTCATCCTATATATTAGGTTGGACAGACAGTTCTTGCCGTTTATCAAGGAGGTATTTTAGTAGACTTTTCTGGAAATGTTGTTGGTCACGTTTGGCAGGACATGAAAGATGTAATCCACGACATGAACTCAGACCTTTATTGCCAACAACTTGACAGATCATGGGAAAGAATTGCATAGGTGTACACATACCATGGTACTGTTCTATTACTCCATAATAATACTTGGAAGGATACATCATGAATGACCTGTGAAAAACGTGTTCACCTGACATTGTATTTACCCAGACAGTGTAATTGAGACACATTTGATGATCTTTTTATATTCTATTATTTCAGAATCATTTGAAGTATTTAATAGCAGTAAAGTACAACAGATAGTTGTTTTGTGTACTATCGGTGAGTTTGAGAGCAGGAGACTATGGACGACTGTAAAGCACCAGAACATTGAAACAGAGTGACCTGCATCATCATGATTCACGCCGGATTCAAAAACTTGGAAATCTTAGCTGCAGTTCGGTGCTCCTTGAATATCTTGAAGGCCGCGAGATGTGAGCTGGAGTATTACGATTGAGATGTGGAAGCAGTGATTAGCAGGAAGGTTTATAGCAGTTTGATCAAACAAGTGTTCAGGCGTCTCACAAAGGACATATAAAGGCTGCATGCTTCAAGGTCAAGGCCCACCTGGCGTCCATGGTGGAGGCTTAGGGCAGCTTCTTTGGGTGAGTTGCGTTTGACAAAAGATCCTTTAAGAGATGCATTTTGTTATGACGTTTTTTCTTTTCTTTCCAAAAGTGTCAAATTTGTCTCGAAACACCCGATACAAGACTATCATCCAGTTCTCTCAATGAGAAGTGCTTTTCAGTCAAAAAATACCATCAATGGAATTCTTTACCTCAAAGCCAACCGAATTCTAAAGGTATGTGATTATGTGCCTTCTTGAATGATGGCAGAAGGTAATTGCAGATGATATTCATCATTTGAACTTGTAAAACTGCCCTGTTATCAAAAATGCATAAGTGGATAAAAATTTGAAAATCAGCAAAAACTTTCTATGTTCAGAACACCCTCCCCTTGAGAACATAGGCTAGAATCAGATGATCAAGCATACATGTGCTTTAGATTAATCTTACAGTACAGCGTTAGTTACTTATATTTCATATACCGTTTTCCTTCAACCCAGGACTGTACCCTGCTTAACTTTGTCTCTGAAAGCATAGATACAACACTCACTTGACACGACTGACCAAATATATGTATTTGGTGATTTTAATGCACATCACGGTGACTGGCTTGGATTCTCCAGCTATACAGACGCAGCTGGTAACTCAACGTATAATTTTTCCATAGCGCACACCCTTTCACAGACTGTCACTTTCCTTGTGCAACAAATGCTTATAGCCTGCCTGGGAATGCTGAACACCTTGTGGTAATGATTGATATCACCCTAAAACATCGTCCCAAAGCTGATGAGCCGTTGCTCAAACCGACGAAATATAAGCGGGCTGATTGGGAAGCCATCTGAGATCACATCAGAGATGCTCCATGGAGTGAAACCTTTTCTCTCCCTGCTGATTAGTGTGCAAATGAGGTAAACGAATGGATCAAAGCAGGCATTGAAGCACATGTCCCAATGTGAAAATTCTACAGCAAGCCCCACTCTCCACAATGGTTCACCTCGAACTGTGCAACTGCTATTGCTCAGAGACAGCAAGCATTTCGACAATTCAACCGCCACAAGTCAACTACAAATAGACAGAAACTTATAGCATCAAGAAATCATTGTAAGACCATAATAGATGAAGCAAAGAAAAGGTATACAGAGTTGACCAGAAAATGCATTGAGTCATAGAAACTAGGTACTCGTGATTTCTGGAAAATCTTCAATAGTGGGGTGAACAATATGCAATCAACAATTCCCCTGCTATTCAACCACAATGTAGTCACTTGCACGGCAACTGAAAAGGCTAAACTACTTGCCCGGCATTTCACCTTAAACTCCACTTTGGACTTCACAAACCACTCTCTACCAAATTTCCCATTGCAGACTGAACCATCACTATGTCATATCCGCGACATCATAAAAAACCTTGATACTTCCAAAGCGTGTGGGCCTGATCTTACAGTAATAGTAATAAAGAAATGCTCTGCTGAACTGGCCCCTGTCCTTTCCAAACTTGACAACAAATGCCTTGTCGAATCTTGCTTCCCTGATAGCTGGAAAATTGTCTCTGTGGTACCAGTCTTCAAGAATTCTGGCGATTGAACTGACCCTCAGAATTATCGCTCCATCAATCTATTCCCGATCTATGCTAAAATCTTTGAATCTTTAATCAATCTAGCGATAGTCCAGCACCTCATTAATACTAAACTTCTTTCTAACCATCAGTATGGATTTAGGTAAGCAAGGTCTACTGCGGATATCCTAACGGTCATCTCCAGACGTATATACCATACACTGGACAAGGCAGGCGAAGCTAGGGCAGTAGCGCTTGATATATCCAAAGCCTTTGACAAGATCTGGCATAAAGGGTTTCTCATAAAAATTAATTCATATAGTATTACTGGACGAATATTTAAAAAAATTAGATCCTTCCTATTCCAAAGAAAGATCCAGATTGTCCTCGATGGCCGTTCATCTAAACAACATGACATAAATGCAGATGTACCCCAGTGATCGATCCTTGGACCTTTATTATTCCTGATTTTCATAAATGACCTCCCTGATGACATTGTGTCTGAGATGGGTATATTTGCTGACAAAACCATGCCCTACTCTTGTCATGTTGGTAAAACTGACATGCACATATCCGTCCGAGGCAATGGCTGAATCCTTAAAAGTGACCTCCAGTCTGTAGTGGAATGGGGTCATAAATGGATAGCAACATTTAATGCTGCTAAGAGAAAGCTCTCTTCCTTCAACTACAAGAAACCTCTTCAACCACCGATTGCCATGGCAAATAATACCCTACCCAAGAGTCCAACGTTCAAACTCCTCGGCCTAACATTCACAGGTAACATGAATTGGAAAAAACATATAGAAGCATTGCCAAGGCTAATGCAAAGAAAGTGGTCTCCCTCTACCATGCTTGAAAACTTCACACCATCCATTCATGTATGTAGTATTGTTGTCACATATGGGTCTCTTAGACAAGGTTTAAAAAATAGCCTCTAATCTAATAGGTCCCTCACTATCCACCAAGCTCCAGCCCCTGTCCCATCGCCACAATGTTGCATCCTTGTGCTTGTTTTACAAGTACTTCAATGGAATTTGCCCCGATGATCTTGCTGCTCTGGCGGCCCTTCAACGTAAATGCACTCGACCAACCCGACAATCAGCTAAATCCCATCCATTCACTGTGGAGGTCAACAGATGCCGGAGAGCCTTCTGCCTCAATAGCTTCTTTCCTAGAGTTGCAGGCCTTTGGAACTCCCTCCCTGCTCCCTGTTTTCCCAACTGTATCGACATGCAGAAAGTTAAAACTAATGTGAACAAGCACCTCACTGCACAGCTGCCTTTGTGATATGGCTAACCTGTTTATTCTTAGGCATTCGTTATAATATGGATAGCAATTGATAACGCAATAATCATAGGAGGGAGGAGGAGGAAAAAGACATGATGATTAAGACAGAAAACTAGGAAAAATGATTGGAACATGAAGTGGAATTAAAATAGTAAAAGTCAGTCAGCAATTAAAAAATTGTGATAGTCGGACGACTGTAAATTGTGTCAGTTTAAAGACAATTTGGCTGATTGATTTTCTCTGACAAAATAGATTGCTGTGTATTTCACGATAATGGACTAACAGATAATTGAAGAAGGAAGGCTTAATGGAATCAATGAGCCAAGAGATTGCTCAAATTATTTGAAAAATGCCATCCATCTTAGGTGTCTTTGATGATATACCCACGGAATGACCAGCAGAATAAAGATAGATGAAAAGAGGGGGAAAACTAGCAAAAATAATGAATGGAAGGAAAAAAAAAACAACGAGTAGTGAACTGAAAACTTTAGATAAGTAGTTTGAATTAAGTCTGTCCCCAATTGTCTGATAAATCATACACAAAACAAACCTCCAGATACATCATTCCAGGAACTAAAAGAGAAACTTTGTCGGTCCTCCACATCCATTGCATTGCTGCTTGTTCTTGAACCTCATATCTATTGATTCATTCTTTCTATTAGCATTCTTGTCTTCCAGTCAATATTAAGTGTAACTCCAAATATTTGAACCAGTCTTAAAAGCCGATACTCACAACTATTAATATATATTTATATATATTGGGAAAATAACAACCAATGCAATTTTTATTTTTGTTCCAATCCAGTGCCCCTTTTTGGATTTCCCCCACATTAAAAAAAAACAACCTTGTGTCTAACTCTGCCCTCGTGAGGATGCAAGTAAATAACCAAGATGAGAATACTAGTCCAAATACTCCAAATTAGCAATCCTCATCTTAACATTTCTGAAACATATTTTAATTGTTGGAAACTTTTACAAATTCTTGAGTGTAACTTCTACAATGTTAGCAATTGCAAATAAATTTGACTTGTTCAATATTAGTGTTTTGTACTCCCAAGACAGTTATAGAATATCTATATAGCGAGTTCAGAGGATATAAAATTCCAAGTGCTGAAAAAAGTGAATGTATTTATTCAAAATCGAGATTATGTACTTTGTATTTAGAAAAAAGATTTGATGGTTCTAGATTGAAAGTTCAAAGGTTAATTTGTAAGTGTATAAAAATGAAATAATAATGTATCAATACTTATTTAACATAACCCCCTTCTTGGAAAAAATTCAACAATTAAAAAATGATCAACATTTAAATTTACTATTAAAAAAGTAATCAAGGTTTTTCGAATTATAAAATACAATTATGACGATAATATCACTCTTAAATTATTCACTTTTTTAAGAACAAAAAGGCTTGTTTTATGAAAAATATTGGCAAACAAATAGCAACAATTTGTACTTGTATGTTACTATTATTTTTTTTTTCTAAAATGATTAAATTGCTGGAGTAACAAAGTTCACATAAAAAAATGTTTGAAACTCCTCTGATGAAAATGAAATATTACAATTTATAAAATTTTAAACTTAATGAGTTATGTATTTTTATTTGTATTTCTCTTTAATAATACACTTTGGCGATGGTGTAAATAAAACACACATTGGTGATGGTCTAAATTAATCGTCTGTGTTAATGAGATAAGAAGGCTTAAGTCAGTAAATATTTTGATACATTATATTGTGAATCACACACATACTTAAAATAATTAAAACTGTTGAAAAGATCACGTAGAAAAAGAGCAGTTATCTCCCTTTGTTAAGAATCAATTACAAACCTCGTCAAGAAATGTTAATTCGCTAATTTACTAAATTGTCACGGAAATTTACATTGTAATTTTTTGTAGTTATAACCAGCAATAGGGAGGGGGAACAATTAATGTATTAATATACAATTAAATTTATTTTTATGTAAATTTTAATACAAAAAAAAAAAAAATCACTGAAAATCAGAGATAAAAATAAAGAATTTCCACTGCCAGTGTTTATTAAAAATTAATAAACGGAATATATAAGTGAATTTATGTTATAATTTACAAGTTAAAAGATTATTGTAAATTTAATTTTTTTAAATAATTGAAATTAAATTTATCAATATTAACAAAGTTAGTTTCAATAGAAATAATTACAAATTTTATTTAAATTAATTTTTTTAATAAAATACATCAATTTTCACACAATATATTTAACACACATGGGCGATGGTCTAAATTAACCGTCTGTGATGGACATATGAGAAGGGTTAAGTCAGTAGATATTCTGATGTTATATTGTGACACACACACACACATAATTTAAACCGTAAAAAATAGCTTTTTTCTCGTGTCGAATTTAGAATTCATGAAAACACAACTCTAACTAAAAAGCTTTAGACCCGTTTAAGAAAAAACAAAAACAAGAAAAAACCCGCCTCAACAAACTTGAAAATATGCCTTAAAAGCCAATTGTTCTTATATCATTTGTTTCTACAATACTTAAAAAAATTGATATCAATCGCAAGATAAAATATTGAAGACTCGAAGGATGAGTTTCTAAATTAGTTTGCTTTAATTCCTACATCTAGTAGGTTTTTACAATAAATGTTAATGAAGCCAATTTTAGAGATACCAGACTGAAAATGCAATTACGAACAAGGGGAGACAACTCCGTATCATCCAAATATTGTTTTGTTTAATAACAAAACAAAACGACCAAATGAAACATTTCAAGATATTCGGAGATTTTTAGGGGGGGGGGGGGTGTAATAATTAAAAAAAAAAAAAAATATTTATTAATCGTATATCATAGATGATGATGCAGCCGCCACCACCACCGCCTTTCACGACGACCATGGCGACGTGACCTCTGTTGAACCGGTGTTTAGTGAATTTCGTGTCGTGCACGCCCCTTAAATACTTGACACCATGTTGAATGTATGCCATCGAAAATATTGTCATGTCAGTCAGTGGAGTTTATATTTCGAGTACAACAAGTGTGTGTCTCCCACAGACAAAGAGTCGGTAGGTTTACGTTCATCAACAATGTATTGCTCGTCGTCTTCATTTAAACTGTGCCTGCCATCCGTAAACACTAGAAAGAATATCCCTAAAAAAATGCTACTAGAATTTCTTCTGCTACAACAACAAAAACCAAACAACAACACTTGCGTTTTTTGTTTGTGTTACTGTTGTCACTGTGAACTTATCGTTTTTTCTTTCTTTCTGTCCTTTATTTTTCTCTTATTTTAATTCCTTTATTTATAGGCGAATAGTATTTCCCCGTTGGCTTCAATATTGTTAAGTGAAGTGGCTCGTGTGCCTTTTTCTTGCTCGTGTAAATATATGACGTTTAACCTGGTGAATTATTCCAGGAATGCAACACAAACGTTTCAGCGTAGCTGACTTGCAATACGCATACTTATATACTACTAGTACAAAGCTCTACTCATGTACTGAGCACTGTTGAAGTAAATATAGAAACAAAAAATATATACGTAAAATAGTATCTTATAAGTGTATATATATGAAACAATAATATTATATATATATATATATATATATATATATATATATATATATATATATATATATATATATATACCAATAACATGAAAAAACAACTTCTCAGAAACGGAACAAAGCCGAACCAAGACAGCAGATTTTTCACATACAATATCCTTTCACATAGAGCTTTATAACAACAACAAATAATTTAAATGATAAATGATAATCCCCTTTTAATTATAACATATATGGGGGTAGATTACATCGACGAAGTCGAGGTTTCCGTTTGTATGACCTCTTCAGAGCCAATCTATCATGGAACCTCAACGGCGATGTAAGCCCAACAAACAACAAATATATACCAGCTCTACTACTGTTTTAGTACCGAGCACTATTGGATAGGATATCACCAAACTTATTACTAGGTGATAAGTTGAAACTTATATAGTCGGACGGATCATAACAAAACAATCGGTATCTCTCGGAATAAAAGCATACAAACTGATTACATCCTTGTAAAACGAATATTAATTTTAATTCCTATTTACGAAAAAAAAATTACAATAAACCTTAATGGACTGATTGCATTATTGTTAGAAGAGTTTAATTTTGTTTGCATGCGTTCAAATTCGGATACATTTAATTAGGAAAATTAAAAAAATACACCGTGATAAACTATGAATAAATTAAAATGGATTGGTTTAATTTACGCCATATCAACCTCGGTAGAATGATTTAATACCGACCAAAAGCAACAAATATAAGATAATTATTCTATTTTTACTTTCGGCCAGCAGTAAATGTCCTACTGGCGTTGATATGCTGTAAAACAAACCAAACAATGTTATAGTTTATCACCGCGTGTAGTAGTTTTTTTTTTTTTTTTTCTTTCTTTCTGGTGGTCGTAAACAGGCTATATAGCTTTGTTTTTGTGTGTACTTAGAACTGATGTAGTGAACAAAAATGAATATTTATTAAAGCCTTTAATAAGAAAAGAAAAAAACAAACAAACTATCCTTTAATTTAAAGGATAGTTATTTTTTTCTTTTTATTCGATAATCCTACTTTATGCAACATAGCAACCAAACAATGATAAAATCTACTTTCACTTTCGCTATTAGTTAACTCAGGATACTACTAATCTCTATGTCTATATTAATCAAATTATGAGACGAATTCTTGTGTCTATGTTTCTCGCCTTTACGTGACTTACACATTTGTTTAAATTTCCCATTAATTGCTTATTTATTAAATAAAAAAATACAATATCATAAAAAACTCAAAAAATAACTTTGCAAACATTAATTACGAAGTTACATCCACCAGAATAGAGTTAGGTTTCTTTGTAAACAAGTCAGCCATTTTAATTTGTTACTATTTTAATTACTTCATGGCTATTCGGAATTTGACAAGAATTTGGAAGCATTTCAACTGTCGAATAGAAAGCCTTTTCTGGCATTAGAATTCTTAGTAAATCCTCATGTATTAAAAGATTGAAAGTTTTGGAAGCTATTTGCATCCAATAATTTTATAAACAGAGATTAAAACAACATTACCTTAAGAAAAATAATTATATTTTTATAACAATTTTGTTTAAATTAATCATTTAACAAGCAAACGATACCGTAATAATTTAAGTTAAAATTCAAAATCCCATTTAAAAAAAATTAGTTAAAAAAAAAACCAACATAGTTTTTAAAAAATAAAGCGAAACAAAACTGAAAATAAAAAGAATCCCGGCCAACACCAGGTAGGTACAACTAATATTCTATAATTGAAATAAAGCAAATAGTTAATAGCCTCCATTTGACTATCGTCCTTTTATCCTTTTTATTATACAAGAATTAGTTCATTAATACAATAGTGGCGCGGTTGGAAAATACCGTTTTTCTTTTATTTAGGAGCACAAATGAACCATAATACTCGACTTTTGTCTATACACTTTAATTCTAGCAATGAAGTGTTTTCTAATCGGTCAATTTAAAGGCTTCAAAATCACTTTCGAATGTAAAAGGCTCCGAAATAAACACCGTTTCCGGTCGTTTTTTGTCGCTTTATTATATATATATATATATATATATATATATATATATATATATATATATAAAATGGCTGCCTCCGTCGCCGTGCGAAATTCGAAAGCGATTTTGAAGCCTTTAAATTGGCACTTAGAAAGTAATTTCTGGCTAGAATTAAAATTTAGAGGACCAAATAAAGAATTATCGTTCTTATTTTCTTCTTAAACTAAAGAAAAACAACTTTATTCGACCGCGCCACTATTGTATCAATTAACTGGGAAATTCTCCCGAAAGTCCAACATAAACAGAACAACTGGTAGCTGACAATAACAGTTTGGGTACATTTTTACTTTCACTTTCGTAATCAAATTAGGGAATTTAGTACCCAACTAAAATGCTATAAACTGAAACGAAGGCAATAGTAATAATAGTGGGTGTTGTTTTTATTTTATTCAACCAAATAAGAGAACATTATTTTTATTGACAAGTTCAATCGAGCGTTTGTTTGAAATAAGAAAATGTGAAACTAACAAAAATGCGTCGGTGACAAGAAACGAAACGATTTTATTGATTTTTTCCCCGTTTCGAAAGTTAGAGTGGGTGGAGGTGGCAACCAAACGTTTAAAACATTTTAAATGAAGTTAATCAAAATAAAATATTGATGGTAATTTAATACGAAATTAGCTTCTTTTCTACTTCTCTTGAGAAAATTGGGAATTGTATGAAAGAGAGAAAGCGTTTGTGTGAGAGAAAGAGAGAAAGCGTTTGTGTGAGAGAAAGAGAAAGCGTTTGCGTAAGAGAAAGCGTTTGCGTGAGAGAAAGAGAGAAAGCGTTTGTGTGAGAGAAAGAGAGAAAGCGAGAAAGAGAGAAAGCGTGTGAAAGAGAGAAAGCGTGTGAAAGAGAGAAAGCGTGTGAAAGAGAGAAAGCGTGTGAGAGAGAAGGGCGTGTGAGAGAGAAGGGCGGGTGTGAGAGAGAGAGAGAGAGAGGAGGGCGTGTGTGTGAGAGAGATAAGGGCGTGTGAAAGAGAGAGAAGAGGGGGCGAGAGAGAGAGAGAAGAGGGGTGAGAGAGAGAGAGAAGAGGGGTGAGAGAGAGAGAAGAGGGGTGAGAGAGAGAGAAGAGGGGTGAGAGAGAGAGAAGAGGGGTGAGAGAGAGAGAGAGAAGAGGGGTGAGAGAGAGAGAGAAGAGGGGTGAGAGAGAGAGAGAGAAGAGGCGAGAGAGAGAGAGAAGAGGGGGCGAGAGAGAGAGAGAAGAGGGGGCGAGAGAGAGTGAGAGAAGAGGGGTGAGAGAGAGAGAAGAGGGGTGAGAGAGAGAGAAGAGGGGTGAGAGAGAGAGAGAAAAGGGCTGAGAGAGAGAGAAAAGGGGTGAGAGAGAGAGAAAAGGGGTGAGAGAGAGAGAAAAGGGGTGAGAGAGAGAGAAAAGGGGTGAGAGAGAGAGAAAAGGGGTGAGAGAGAGAGAAAAGGGGTGAGAGAGCGCGTGAGAGAAAGAGAGAGCGTGTGTGAGAGAGCGTGTGTGAGAGAGAGAGAGCGTGTGTGAGAGAGCGCATGTGAGAGAGAGCATGTGAGAGAGAAAGAGCATGTGAGAGAGAAAGAGCATGTGATTGAGAGAGAGAGCATGTGAGACTGAGAGCATGTGAGAGAGCATGTGAGAGAGAGAGCATGTGAGAGAGAGAACGCGCGCGAGACAGAGAGAGCATGTGAGAGGGAGAGAGAGAGAGAGCGTGTGAGGGAGAGAGAGAGAGCGTGTGAGGGAGAGAGAGAGAGCATGTGAGGGAGAGAGAGAGAGCGTGTGAGGGAGAGAGAGAGAGCGTGTGAGGGAGAGAGAGAGAGCGTGTGTGAGAGAGAAAGAGCGTGTGAGGGAGAGAGAGAGAGCGTGTGAGGGAGAGAGAGAGAGCGTGTGAGGGAGAGAGAGAGCTTGTAAGAGGGAGAGAGAGAGCGTGTGAGAAAGAGAGGGAGAAAGCGTGTGAGAGAGAGAGGGAGAAAGTGTGTGAGAGAGAGAGGGAGAAAGCGTGTGAGAGAGAGAGGGAGAAAGCGTGTGAGAGAGAGAGGGAGAAAGCGTGTGAGAGAGAGAGAGAGAGCATGTAAGAGGGAGTAAGAGAGCATGTAAGAGGGAGTAAGAGAGCATGTAAGAGGGAGTGAGAGAGAGAGAGGGAGAAAGTGTGTGAGGGAGAGAGGGAGAGCGCGTGAGAGAGAGAGAGAGCGTGTGAGAGAGAGAGCGTGTGAGAGAGAGATCATGTGAGAGGGTGGAGAGAGCATGTGAGAGGGTAGGAGAGAGAATGTGAGAGGGAGGGAGAGAGCTTGTAAGAGGGAGAGAGAGAGCGTTTGAGAGAGAGAGCGTGTGAGAGAGAGAGCGTGTGAGAGAGAGAGAGAGAGGGTGGGAGAGAGCATGTGAGAGGGAGGGAGAGAGCATGTGAGAGGGAGAGAGAGAGCATGTAAGTGGGAGTAAGAGAGCATGTAAGAGGGAGTAAGAGAGCATGTAAGAGGGAGTAAGAGAGCATGTAAGAGGGAGTGAGAGAGAGAGAGAGAGAAAGTGTGTGAGGGAGAGAGAGCACGTGAGAGAGAGAGAGAGCGTGTGAGAGAGAGAGCGTGTGAGAGAGAGAGCGTGTGAGAGAGAGAGCGTGTGAGAGAGAGATCATGTGAGAGGGTGGGAGAGAGCATGTGAGAGGGTAGGAGAGAGAATGTGAGAGGGAGGGAGAGAGCTTGTAAGAGGGAGAGAGAGAGCGTGTGAGAAAGAGAGGGAGAAAGCGTGTGAGAGAGAGAGGGAGAAAGCGTGTGAGAGAGAGAGGGAGAAAGCGTGTGAGAGAGAGAGGGAGAGCGTGTGAGAGAGAGCGTGTGAGAGGGAGAGCGCGTGAGAGAGGGAGAGCGCGTGAGAGAAAGAGAGCGCGTGAGAGAAAGAGAGCGCGTGAGAGAAAGAGAGCGCGTGAGAGAGAGAGAGCGCGTGAGAGAGAGAGAGCGCGTGAGAGAGAGAGAGAGCGCGTGAGAGAGAGAGAGAGAGCGCGTGAGAGAGAGAGAGCGCGTGAGAGAGAGAGAGAGCGCGTGAGAGAGAGAGCGCGTGAGAGAGAGAGAGCGTGTGAGAGAGAGAGAGCGTGTGAGAGAGAGAGAGCGTGTGAGAGAGAGAGAGAGCGTGTGAGAGCGAGAGAGAGCGTGTGAGAGCGAGAGAGAGCGTGTGAGAGAGAGAGAGAGCGTGTGAGAGCGAGAGAGAGCGTGTGAGAGAGAGAATGAGACCAGGGGGTAGGGAGAAAGCCATTTTGGGGGGGGACAAAACTAATATTGGGGTATATTGACACGGTTAGCTCCCAAAATGACTGCCAAATTTTATCGACTACTTTTGTCTGTTTTTCATAGCTATGGCAGTGAAAATGTATCCATTGTGCAAATATTAATTTGTCTGTTTTTGCCTATTACTAAAAACATATCATTTTGCAAATATTAATTTTTTGTCTGACTTTTGTGGATTATTTTGTAAATAAATATTAATTTTTTACCACAAATATTAATTTGTTGCTACCTGGACCTAGGGTTAATGGGAGGTTTAATGAGGTCTATGAGAGAGAGAGCGCGTGAGAGAGAGAGAGCGCGTGAGAGAGAGAGAGCGCGTGAGAGAGAGAGGGAGAAAGCGTGTGAGAGAGAGAGGGAGAAAGCGTGTGAGAGAGAGAGGGAGAAAGCGTGTGAGTGAGAGAGGGAGAAAGCGTGTGAGTGAGAGAGGGAGAAAGCGTGTGAGTGAGAGAGGGAGAAAGCGTGTGAGTGAGAGAGGGAGAAAGCGTGTGAGAGAGAGAGAGGGAGAGCGCGTGAGAGAGAGAGGGAGAGCGCGTGAGAGAGAGAGGGAGAGCGCGTGAGAGAGAGAGGGAGAGCGCGTGAGAGAGAGAGGGAGAGCGCGTGAAAGAGAGAGCGCGTGAGAGAAAGAGAGCGCGTGAGAGCGCGTGAGAGAGAGAGAGCGCGTGAGAGAGAGAGAGAGAGAGCGCGTGAGAGAAAGAGAGTGCGTGAGAGAAAGAGAGCGCGTGAGAGAAAGAGAGCGCGTGAGAGAGAGAGAGCGCGTGAGAGAGAGAGAGCGCGTGAGAGAGAGAGAGCGCGTGAGAGAGAGAGAGCGCGTGAGAGAGAGAGAGAGAGAGAGAGAGCGCGTGAGAGAGAGAGCGCGTGAGAGAGAGAGAGCGCGTGAGAGAGAGAGAGAGAGAGAGCGCGTGAGAGAGAGAGAGCGCGTGAGAGAGAGAGAGCGCGTGAGAGAGAGAGAGCGCGTGAGAGAGAGAGAGAGAGCGTGTGAGAGAGAGAGCGTGTGAGAGAGAGAGCGCGTGAGAGAGAGAGAGAGAGAGAGCGCGTGAGAGAGAGAGAGCGCGTGAGAGAGAGAGAGCGCGTGAGAGAGAGAGAGCGCGTGAGAGAGAGAGAGCGCGTGAGAGAGAGAGAGAGCGTGTGAGAGAGAGAGCGTGTGAGAGAGAGAGCGTGTGAGAGAGAGAGCGTGTGAGAGAGAGAGAGAGCGTGTGAGAGAGAGAGAGCGTGTGAGAGAGAGAGAGCGTGTGAGAGAGAGAGAGTGTGTGAGAGCGAGAGAGAGCGTGTGAGAGAGAGAGAGAGCGTGTGAGAGAGAGAATGAGAGCGTGTGAGAGAGAGAATGAGAGCGTGTGAGAGAGAGAATGAGAGCAGGGGGTAGGGAGAAAGCCATTTTGGGGGGGGACAAAACTAATATTGGGGTATATTGACACGGTTAGCTCCCAAAATGACTGCCAAATTTTATCGACTACTTTTGTCTGTTTTTCATAGCTATGGCAGTGAAAATGTATCCATTGTGCAAATATTAATTTGTCTGTTTTTACCTATTACTAAAAACATATCATTTTGCAAATATTAATTTTTTGTCTGACTTTTGTGGATTATTTTGTAAATAAATATTAATTTTTTACCACAAATATTAATTTGTTGCTACCTGGACCTAGGGTTAATGGGAGGTTTAATGAGGTCTATATTTTGTTTTGGGAGAAACATATCCTAAAATATAACAGTGTTTATTAAAAATTGAAAACTAATCCCCCCTCCTAAAATCTAAAATATTTTATAAAAACTTAAAATAAAAACTGGAATTCTCTAGCGACGTATAGGTAATTGTACACCGGAAAAAGAAAAAAAAATGGTCAGTAAAAAAGTTGGGAAAAACGGGTTATGGACAAATACGAAAAAGCGCCCAAGATTATCCATCATAATGCATTTCGGTTTTTTCGTAAATAAGTAAGCCATTTTAATATTTTGTTAATAATTGAATTACTTCTATATTTATTCCATACTTACCTAATTTACCTACCTTGCCCAAATTAGCTAATTTTCTGGGCACAAAAATGCTCACACCCTTCCTACTACTAATCATAAGTCCGGGTGGTAATACGAAAAATGAATAAAAAATAAATTTAACAAAAGTTGGAAAAGGTGCGTGTGACATGGGTGTAACGAGACTGTTGCTAGTCAATTTATTGAACATTAAAGTTGCTTTTTTGTTGTGTTATTTATTTTAAATAAATCGTTGAATTTTATCACTTATTTTTCGTGGAAAGAAAAAAAAACAATTATTTTAGAATGCAGATTAGGGGTGAGAGTTTTGCATATAATTGTAACAAAATGATCCTCCGTTTCTGGGCCATTCTAACTTTTTAGAGCAGTTAACCAATTTCTTTTTTCGAATGGAGATAAATTCTATGTGTTGTTCTTTGTGGAGTGAGGGGGTTCTACTTTTAAAAACATGTGGTTTTACGACTTTGCTGACTTACGGTTAATAGGTAAAAGAATTTAGTTAACATTGGCTCTCCGGTGTAATTTGAATTTTATGGAGATACAAAGTAAATATTTCAGAGTTCACTTAATCCTATCACTCTTATCAAACCTTTTGAAATGTTCAAATTTCTTTTCGCACCTATTTGTTAAATGTTTATATGGCGAGCTGCTCAGAGAGTTAAGTTTCAGAACAAGCTTATTAGGTGGTAAACGAAATCTCCAGATTTTAAAGAAAAGAACCTGCTAAATTGACAACATTGATTCTCAGTGCAAGTCATTGCCCCCTCTCCTTGTGGTCGGATTACTAACATCACCACCGCCCCCAACCCTAAGGTAACAAGGCAGGCCAAGCGTCACACAGATGATAACAATTGTGATGATACTAAAAATAAGAGACAGATAGAAAAAAGTTGTTTGACACCCCCCCCCTCTCAACCCACACTGCTGAATGACAATGAAAATAAAGATTTCCACAGTAACACAATCGGTTTATTTTTTAATTTTTACTTTTTTTTTCCCAGCCTCCATATAAGTTCTATTCTATATTTTCTTCGTCTAAAATATATTTTTGGATCAAAAATTTCAGGGGGGGGGGAATGTAATCCCTTGGTTACGTGCCAGTCTGAGAGAGAGAGAGAGAGAGAGAGAGAGAGAGAGAAAGAAAGAAAATAATGGAGGAGAGAGAGAGAGAGAAAATAATGGGAGAAAGAAAGAAAATAATGGGAAAGAGAGAGAGAGAAAAATAATGGGAAAGAGAGAGAGAGAGAAAAATAATGGGAAAGAGAGAGAGAGAGAAAAATAATGGGAAAGAGAGAGAGAAAATAATGGGAAAGAGAAGGAAAGAAAATAATGGGAGAGAGAGAGAAAGAAAATAATGGGAGAGAGAGAGAAAATAATGGGAAAGAGAGAGAGAGAAAATAATGGGAAAGAGAGAGAGAGAGAGTAAATAATGGGAAAGAGAGAGAGAGAGAGAAAATAATGGGAAAGAGAGAGAGAGAGAAAATAATGGGAAAGAGAGAGAGAGAAAAATAATGGGAAAGAGAGAGAGAGAGAAAAATAATGGGAAAGAGAGAGAGAGTAAAATAAATGGGAAAGAGAGAGAGAGTAAAATAAATGGGAAAGAGAGAGAGAAAAATAATGGGAAAGAGAGAGAGAAAAATAATGGGAAAGAGAGAGAGAAAAATAATGGGAGAGAGAGAGAAAGAAAATAATGAGAGAGAGAGAGAGAAAATAATGAGAAAGAGAGAGAGAGAGAGAAAATAATGAGAAAGAGAGAGAGAGAGAAAATAATGGGAAAGAGAGAGAGAGAAAATTATGGGAAAGAGAGAGAGAGAAAATTATGGGAAAGAGAGAGAGAGAGAGAAAATTATGGGAAAGAGAGAGAGAGAAAATTATGGGAAAGAGAGAGAGAGAGAGAAAATAATGGGAAAGAGAGAGAGAGAAAATAATGGGAAAGAGAGAGAGAGAGAAAATAATGGGAAAGAGAGAGAGAGAGAGAGAAAATTATGGGAAAGAGAGAGAGAGAGAGAGAGAGAGTGAGAGAGAAAATTATGGGAAAGAGAGAGAGAGAGAAAATTATGGGAAAGAGAGAGAGAGAGAAAATTATGGGAAAGAGAGAGAGAGAGAGAGAGAGTAAATAATGGGAAAGAGAGAGAGAGAGAAAATAATGGGAAAGAGAGCGAGAGAGAAAATAATGGGAAAGAGAGAGAGAGAGAAAATAATGGGAAAGAGAGAGAGAGAGAAAATAATGGGAGAGAGAGCGAGAGAGAAAATAATGGGAGAGAGAGAGAAAATAATGGGAAAGAGAGAGAGAAAATAATGGGAAAGAGAGAGAGAAAATAATGGGAAAGAGAGAGAGAAAATAATAGGAAAGAGAGAGAGAGAAAATAATGGGAAAGAGAGAGAGAGAAAATAATGGGAAAGAGAGAGAGAGAAAATAATGGGAGAGAGAGAGAGAGAAAATAATGGGAGAGAGAGAGAGAGAGAAAATAATGGGAAAGAGAAAGAGAAAATAATGGAAAAGAGAAAGAGAAAATAATGGAAAAGAGAGAGAGAGAGAGAAAATAATGGGAAAGAGAGAGAGAGAGAGAGAGAGAAAATAATGGGAAAGAGAGAGAGAGAGAGAGAAAATAATGGAAAAGAGAGAGAAAGAGAAAATAATGGAAAAGAGAGAGAAAGAGAAAATAATGGAAAAGAGAGAGAAAGAGAAAATAATGGAAAAGAGAGAGAGAGAGAGAGAAAATAATGGAAAAGAGAGAGAGAGAGAGAAAATAATGGAAAAGAGAGAGAAAGAGAGAGAAAATAATGGAAAAGAGAGAGAGAGAGAGAGAGAAAATAATGGAAAAGAGAGAGAGAGAAAATAATGGAAAAGAGAGAGAGAGAAAATAATGGAAAAGAGAGAGAGAGAAAATAATGGAAAAGAGAGAGAGAGAGAAAATAATGGAAAAGAGAGAGAGAGAGAAAATAATGGAAAAGAGAGAGAGAGAGAGAGAAAATAATGGAAGAGAGAGAGAAAATAATGGAAAAGAGAGAGAGAGAGAGAGAAAATAATGGAAAAGAGAGAGAGAGAGAAAATAATGGAAAAGAGAGAGAGAGAGAAAATAATGGAAAAGAGAGAGAGAGAGAGAATAATGGAAAAGAGAGAGAAAAGGGACGCGCGCACGAGAGAGAGAGAGAAAAGGGACGCGCGCACGAGAGAGAGAGAGAAAAGGGACGCGCGCACGAGAGAGAGAGAGAAAAGGGACGCGCGCACGAGAGAGAGAGAGAAAAGGGACGCGCGCACGAGAGAGAGAGAGAAAAGGGACGCGCGCACGAGAGAGAGAGAGAAAAGGGACGCGTGCACGAGAGAGAGAGAGAGAAAAGGGACGCGCGCACGAGAGAGAGAGAAAAGGGACGCGCGCACGAGAGAGAGAGAGAAAAGGGACGCGCGCACGAGAGAGAGAGAGAAAAGGGACGCGCGCACGAGAGAGAGAAAAGGGACGCGTGCACGAGAGAGAGAGAGAGAAAAGGGACGCGCGCACGAGAGAGAGAGAGAGAAAAGGGACGCGCGCACGAGAGAGAGAGAGAGAGAGAAAAGGGACGCGCGCACGAGAGAGAGAGAGAGAGAGAAAAGGGACGCGCGCACGAGAGAGAGAGAGAGAGAGAAAAGGGACGCGCGCACGAGAGAGAGAGAGAGAAAAGGGACGCGCGCACGAGAGAGAGAGAGAGCAAAGGGACGCGTGCACGAGAGAGAGAGACAGAGAAAAGAGACGCGCGCACGAGAGAGAGAGACAGAGAAAAGGGACGCGCGCACGAGAGAGAGAGACAGAGAAAAGGGACGCGCGCACGAGAGAGAGAGACAGAGAAAAGGGACGCGCGCACGAGAGGGAGAGACAGAGAAAAGGGACGCGCGCACGAGAGAGAGAGAGAGAGAGAGAAAGAAAAGGGACGAGAGAGAGAGAGAGAAAAGGGACGAGAGAGAGAGAGAAAAGGGACGAGAGAGAGACAGAGAAAAGGGACGAGAGAGAGAGGAGGAAGATAGAAAGGGGGGGGATAGAAAGAGGGGGAAGATAGAAAGGAGGAAAATAAATGGAAAGAAAAGGAAAATAAGAGAAAGATAGGTGTAGATATGGATTGGGAAAAATGGAAATATATATAGAAGGAAAGAAAGGAAGAAGAAAATAAAAGGGGAGGGAAAGAAAAGGAGAGGGAGAGGGAAAGAAAAGGAGAGGGAAAGAAGGGAAAAGATAGTGAGGGGGAACAATAGTGAGAGGGAAGGATAGAGAGATGGAATAAGTTAGACACAAAGTCGGTTTTTAATATCAGCTTAGTGGACATTGCATGCATGATAAAGTTGTTTAGTATTGGCATGAAAATTGTGCGTGTGTAGATCACGTCAGCCAAAATCGTTTCCTGGCCAAAAGAGAAATGTAAACGCATAATCCATTGGAATAGATTAGACTGAATGGATTCAAGTATCTATCCAAGATAAAAAAACTTTAAATTTTACTTAACAGAAATAATGGATACGAAATTTCACGCAATAAATTTAAGGATTAAGATGCATTCATTCAATGTGTGAAATGAAAATGCTATTTTAAATGTAAGCATGACAGACCGACGAAAATGCTATTTCAAACTTAAGTAAAAAGTAAATTCATATGAATTAACATTGTATGACTACTTTTTTTTTTAATGGCATTGCGCCTCTCCCTAATTCTTTCTAGAATCGGGTACTTACAGGAGAAAGCACGTGAAGGTTGCCAAAACTGATAACTGAAAATGGTGTTATGGAATTGACTGGATTCAAACTTGGCACACCCAGGTCGTCAGTCCATATCATTATCCACTTCACAGCTATTTCCCTAAACTTAAGTGACACAATGACCAGGCTTCTTACAGTTTGAACACATTCATCCAGTCTGTGCATTTATACTGATTTATTGGGAACTGTTTTTATATTGCTACTAAAATCATTCAACTCATTTACCAATCAATATCGATTTGATTTTAGACTTTTTATCACTAAGTTGTTTCTACTTGTTTATATATATATTGTTATGAACGCGAAGTTACATGAGGTGGCACATCTCTGCAAAATACAATAGTCTGAATGACCGGATTTAGAAATATAAAAAAAAAAAAAAAAAAAAGGCAAGATACTTTCTCAAGACTCTTGGGGAGGGGGCAAAAGACAAATAAGCGCAACAAAGAAATCACAATAGCCAACACAAGATGTCAAAAATACAGTATTTTTTAATTGTACACAAAATAGTTTATTTACTTCTTTTTTTTAACAAGTACTTAATTTTTCATATTAAAATCTGTGAATTTACTTTAAGAATCAATTTAATAGTGAAAATGATAAGTAAACTTAACAAATAATAGGCACTACCTTTGTTTCTATTTACTTGCCGCCCCACGAGCTATTGATCTGTAAATCCTACCGGTGTCCGGATCGGGTGAGTTTTCCCGTGTTGAATCAAATTAAGCCGCAGGCTCCAGTCCTGGTGGTGCCCTTCCGACAATTCGTTTAAGGTCGGTTTTTAAAGTGGGAAAAATCCAGCTCCTCAAAAAGGGGTACTCTGGATTGGAACAAAAATAAAAATTGTCTCAGTCTAGAAGAATTTCTCCGTCACTGACCGAGGAACAGCTACTACAGCTACAAAAGGCCAAGGAACAAAGTTTTCAAAAGTCACAAAAGTTTAATTATTATAATTTATTTCTTATGTCTCTTTAGGATGATCTCCCTTTTATAACCATCTTCTCAACTAGACCCGTAAAATAAAACAAAACATCATTGCACAAAACATTTATACAATTAATTACGACAATTTACCAGACAAAAACTATTTAGGCCTTGAAAACATACACATTCTAGCTAAATTATAGAATGGAAGAACTTAATCTAATCAGAACTGGAGAATGTAATTTTAGACTCGGAGATCCCAAATATTCATGACTAAGTCATTCTTCTTTTCGTGTTTTCAAAGCATGTGGTTAAACAACAGTTTCCCATTTCTTTACACAGCCCCTTACATTATCATTGAACTCTGCGATATCTTTTAAGCTGCACTGGTTGGGTAGTAGAGGACAGGCAAGGCAGTGCGCATGGTCTTCTCCAGATGGTTAGGTCGGTTTTGTAGCCCCATCTTACCATAGCAGGTTTTTTGATCACCCCATTCCTTTTCGCAGGTGGTTGAGTGTCTTCCACTAGACCCACGGTGCTTTTGAGCCAAGAGGAGGGAGGGGTTAAGAAGGGGGGGGGGGTCCCATGCCTAGGTAATATCAAAATATCACTCCGAATTAGCTTATCTGGGCAGTTGGCAGATTCATATTCCCAAGAAACCATCAGCAGAATTCAAATAAAGCGTCAGTGTTGAGCTCACTCTTAATAAGACAGGGGTGCCAAATCTCATGCTGCGTGTCTAAATAGGATTGGATTTTTCATACCATATTGGTATATAAATCAAACACTTTCAAATAACCTCTTTCTGCCCCTCCCCATAGAAATATTGTATTGTTTAAGGGGTTAGTAAATCATGGTTCAAAGCAACAAAGCTTCTCTGATCTGTTGGCACCTATCTTCTCACAATCCCCCACCCCACACACTATAATAAAGACCAATGTGGTGTATTTATTTGTATATAAATAAAAATGCATTTCCATCCCGTTACGCAAAAAAAAATACAGGCTTTTTTCTAGCCTCTAGACGAAATCATTTCAAGTGGTGAGGGGAAGCTAGAAAACAAATAGAAAATCAGACAACCCAATGCCTGAAATAAATTCGGAAAGAAATCCTCCCTTCTAAATAAAACGACAACGGTGGGTATCTTTTTCTTTAGATTATCATAAATGAGAAAAATTTATACATGAAAAATTAAATTACTGATTTAATTCTATGATTTTATATGAATATTAGTGTGAACATTGGCGAAGCATATCCCCCCCCCCCCCCATCATTTTTGACGAAAGGTTTACACTAGTAATAAATAAATAGTCTTTAACCGGTAATAATTTATATATACCCTATGATTTATTGAATTTTGATTTTAAAAAGGATGAGCCTGTTTTTTAAGGATCTGTGAAGTTTTAATAAACGAAATATAAAAAAAAAAGTGATAATTGATGAAAAATGTCCCAAACATAAAAAATATCAAAATTATTAAAAAGAATATCATCACTTAATAATGACACAAAGATTTTAATATTTTTTGTTTAGGGCAGTTTTCATGGTATATCATTTTCTTTTTTTTTTTTTTTAATTGAATTCTTTAAATTTCGTTATTAAAAAAATAAAAAAAAATAAAAAAAATTGAATTCACAGAAACTTTAACAAAAATGACCGTCCTCTTTAAACTCATAATCGGCCAATGATCACCGACACAGGCACCTAAAGCAATGAATTTGCTCGGATTCCCAACCACATCCTTGTGAGATTTCCATACATACTAATAGATCTGTTCCAGAATAAGACTTAAATTTTCTAGTGTGACCATAAAGCTTTGCAATGTCCATCCATAAATCCAAATGGCAAACATTTTACACAGTAACTAGTCAAGGAAATTGAAACATAATATTAAGATTGGGAGACATGCAAAGAATACCAAAACTAATAAAAAGTGTAAAAGATCAGTTATAGGTGAGATGGGAAAACTTGAGATTAACTACTTTATTACAAAGAAGAATGAGACGTGATTTAATTGAAATCCTTAAAATAATTAACTAACTATGGTGAACTAGAGTTTTCTTTTTCATACCAGTCGAGGATATGTCCACAACGATCAATCCAACAGAGGATGGGCCGTTCTGGCATTTTCTGGCCCTGCTCTGTCGAACTGAGGTATGGTTTTGTGCGGTTCTAAAACGTCCACCCTCCCATGCTTTACTTTCTCATCCTTTGAGAAGGCGTGCCTACCAGGGCTGCTCAGGCATTTTGTGGGCAAGAGTGCTCTACCTCTTGGGCGCTGACTTTTCAATCCCCACCTTCCAACCTTGTGTTACATTTTCCCGCAGTGGGAGAAAGATAAATAACCAACTATGATAAACTCCTTGGCCTTTTGGTTAGGAGCAAAGTGTAGTATCTGTTCTGATACTACACTTCCTATTTTCTGTCCTCGGTCAGTGAAGGGGGAATCCTTCTAGGCTGAAGCAATTTTTATTTTTGTCCCAATCCAGTGCCCCTTTTGGGGGAACTGAATCTTCTCCACATTAAAAACTGAACCTGCCTTTAACTCTCCCCTCGTGGGGAGATAAATAAATAGGAATTAACTATGGCAGGCATTTTTATATTTCTCCTCGATTTGTAAATTTACTATCTAGGCAGATTTAAAAACCTAAACCTATTAAGCAATTGGATTTTTTTTGCATAATACAGTAATGAGATGTGAATTAAGTTCGCTATCGCGTGCACGGACAACATGGGGCAAGTTTTGTGAGCTTCTTCTCATCTTAAACTGTTGTTCACTTTCACTTGTTGCTCGGAGTCGAGTCTACAACAGCTATAGTGTCATGTTACATGCGAGTGGATGCTGGGCTCCCATTAACTCAGTCTTTCTAAGGATGCAGAGGAATGACAGGACTATGGTTCGGTGGATTTGTGGTGTGCGTATTGATGATAGAGTTAGTTCCGACTCCGTTATTGAGGCTGAAGGTGCCCAGACTGGAGTCAGCTCTGCGTTGTAACTGCCTACGATGGTATGAACATGTTCAACAAAGCTCTGGTTGTATAAACTGATGTACACACATCTCAACCGAGGGTAACCGAGCGAAAGGCCGGCCGAGAGAGACTGGGAATGATTCAGTATCAAAGATAACCTCAAGCAATGGCACATCAAAACCAACAAAACTAATAGAATTTCATGGAGAAAGTCACTTTGTGCTACTCAGATCTGATATGGTTTAATTTGGTTGTTTTGTTTTACGGCATATCAACCCTTTCCTGGTTATTACATGCCGAATCCGGTCATCTTGGTCAAAGTTTTTTATGCTTCAAGTACTTTATATCTTCAAATATTTATTCATGGTGTTTGGTCTGGTTTGACAGTTTTGTAGAGGAAAAATGTTGTTTTTGCTTTTAGCTTTGCAGAACATGATTGAGTTTTGAAAAGGGGAAGGAAAAAACAATAACATCAATGTTTGGTGCATTTTACATTAGGAAGCCGGTATCTTCAGACAGCCTGATCTGGTAGAACTAGGGCAAATCTGATATGGAAAAGACACGTTAAACAAAAAAGTAATATATTTGTGGAACAACTTGCCAGATCAGATTCAGAATAGCAATAGCATAAAACATTTTGAGATGGAATTGGATAAATTAAGAAATAATGACAAAAAAGAAAATTAAGATGACATTTTTCAAATTATGTAATGTGTTAAGTTACTGGTAACGTTATTGGGTGAATTACCTGTTAACTAATTATTTGTAGAATAATTTGTGGATGTAAAAAGAAATGCAAACTTTAAGTCAAATGGATGTAAAATATAATATACGTATGGAGTTAATGAGTTTACTACTGGAACTAAAAACGAAAGAAAGAAAATATATCAGTGCAAAATTGAGAGCCAGGCGATGCTCCTATGATTCTAGCAGTAAACTTACAGCTTACACACACAGAATAAACACATTCATCAATATACATTAATGTCATACACAACTACTGCTGATACTTTAATGTCTTATAGCTTACACATACATATATGTATACATGAAATAAACACATACATCAATATATGTATCAAGGCGACGCACAACCATTGATACTTCAATATCATTGCATACCGGTATGCTGCTGCTTCCTTCTCTAAACACATATGCACATCAATTTGTGTACATTAAACATATATATATATATATATATATATATATATATATAGAGAGAGAGAGAGATATCAACACTTAACAGTATGAAAGATTTAAGCGAATTTGATCATATATTAATATTGTAATAGCGGGACCCGTGGAAATTCCACAGTTGTATCCTTCATCTGTTGTATATTGCAGCCGTGCTTAAAAGAATGACGACGGCGAAGAATTATGTGTATAACTGTATATCTTTATTTTTCGTTTTTTTCTATGGACGTCTGGCGTGAACGCAGACCCGACGATATTACTGCACGACCTTTGTTTAAACTGAAAAATACTTAAAATAATCTGGTTAATGTAGTTTCACAATATACTTGGTTATGAGGCTCTATCTCCAAAACACTTGTAGAAGTTTGGGACATATTTCCATTCTATGGACGTCCGGCGCGAACACAGACCCCACAATATTATTGTACCATCTTTGAACAGAACAGATGCTACACTTTCATCTTAGAAAGTTGCAGGTTCGACACAATAACGACATCAGTTGAAATTTTAAAAAACATCTTTAGCGATTGGGCGATCCCATCTTTTAAAAGAGGGGTGGAGGGTGATAACATAACATATGTATGAAGATGAAATTGCCTTAGCATATTATTTTTTTTCTCTCTCTCATATATATATATATATATATATATGGCGACTGTCTATTCGATTTTGTAATATGACCACTTTTGGCATAGTGAGAGGCACGGATATGACTATTCAGGCTTCCCAGACTTTTACAGACTATACCACAGAGGTGACAGGTGTTGTGATGATCCGAGGAGATGCCATAAATGAAGCCACCTCTTGTCCGGACTTGATTTTGTAAAACATGCACTCGTTGGTGACTCAACAAACCTGCACGTGACATAGTTACCAAATTGCAAGCTTGGCATCTCAGGTGTTCCATGTTTCCTCCGGTGTCACGTCCTGTCTCTTCCTCGCTGCTCTCTTCTGCTGCTGCTGGTGTTTCATCCTATTCTTTTCAAAAAGGTTGCTGCTTTCAAAAATCGCTTTCTTCCACCTTAACCTATCTACAACCACCCCCTCCTATCCTCCAACATCAATTCCAAAGCACTTCAAATCGTTTTTGAGACAATCGTTGAATCGCTTACGAGGTTGATGCTGTGGGCAAGTATTCCCAGTTAGTACCCCATAAATCATCTACTTGGGCGATCTGCCATCAGTAAGACGAATAAGATGCCGAGCCTAACAAAGTCTGTTTACTTATACGAGACTCGATGCTTGAAACAGCAGCTCGTTACAACACTCTGGTGTCATGGGTAAAAAGCTATCCCAACGGATGTTAAGCAAGTGCATCAGACCTCATACACAGAGATCTTAGTTTCCAACCTGATATCACGTGGGGCCTACACCCGCTTCTCAAAATAACCAAAAGACACACCAGCCTGTTCAATAGGTCAATTTATCTCGGCATCCAACGACCCGTTCCTCGAAATAACACTACCCAGATACATAAAATGATCCACTACAGGCAGTCTGCGGCCTTCAAAAAATATATCCGTTTCCTGATATGGGTTGCCAGGGGCTGGAGCAAACATAGCCTTTGTCTTGCCCAGGCTTATTGTGAGACCCATGCTTCTACACGCCCATGCAAAGCGATCCATGATATTCTGCATATCATTCTGCGAGTGAGCCATGAGATCCACATCATCTGCATAGAGCAAATCTCGAACAGTGGAGAATGTCCTTGACAAAGTATTAAAAACGTTGTAAGTTATACAGCCGATCCGATGTACAAAATTGAAGATACACACCTTTGTCACAGTTAGTGAAAGCCAATGATAGAGTTACAGAAAAATAGATGGAAAACAAAGTAGGTGCAGATATATCACCCTATTTAACACCATTGTCAACTACAACAGGTTCAGAGAGACAACCATTGCAGTTGACACATACTTTCATATTGTGCAACTCACGAAGGAGTCTAACAAAGTCAGGAGGACATCCCAACTTACCCAATACCTTCCACAGTATCGAACACTTTTGTCAGATCAACAAAGACCTGAAATAGACGATGTTCAATACACTTTTTCTTGCATTTGACATGCCGTAAAGATCATATAAGTGGTACCCCTATTTCTTCTAAAGCCACACTGACTCTCAGGAAGCATAAAAGAACAAATGTAGGCATTCATCAAGATTCTGGTAAATACTTTTCCTGTCCAATTCAAAAGAGAAATGCCTAGATAATTGCTGCACTCATCTTTCCTCCCTTTGCCCTTGTACAAAAAGTCACGCCAATCTTGGTAAACATGCCCGTCAAACCAGATGTTGTCAATCAACCCTTTAATTTGAACTAACAATAGTCTTCCACCACAGCGAAGGACTAACACATGTATACCATCTTCACCAGGTGCTCCGCATCTCAACTGTCATATAGCCTCCTCCACTTCCTTGAGGGAAGGAACAGAATCCATTTAGGCAATGATAGCCTTCTGAGACAGACTATCACATCAGTACTGACTATCGATGGATTAGTGAGCAGATCAGTATAATGCTCTGTCCATCTATCAAGTAGCTTGCTTGGATCCCTAATCAACTGTGCCATCCTTGGATTTTAATGGGGTTACACTAGAATGGCTAGGACCATAGACTGTCTTTATCAGGTCATACATTGTTTTATTGTCCTTCACATCAGCAGCATGATGAATATCACAAGCCTTCTGTAGCCATCATTTTTCTGCAACTGATTTAATAGTTAAGTATGACTGTTCCACAGACTTCAGATCCTGAGGTGACAAGCCACTATCAATCCGCCTTTAATGAAGTTCATGCTTTTTTTGTAGCAGTTGAGCGATGTGAGCATCATTGTCATTAAACCAGTCTTGATGCTTTCTCTTCGTTAGCCTAAGAACATCTGCTTTTTCATAAACACACTTCTTAAAACACTCTCACGTACCATCAAACGATATCTGCTCAAGTCTATTCTGTAGGTCTAGAGCAGTTTTATCATCCTTCAGCTTTACAACATTTACTCTACGAGCACACTTGACGTTGCTGAATCGCCTCTTAGGCCTAATTATGAACCTCATGTCAGCACACACCAGACGATGATCTGTCCAGCACTCAGCATTCCCTTTGACTTGAACCTTGTAGACATCCTTTAGATTGTGTCTATGGGTGATGACGTAATCAATCAAATGCAAATGCCATTGCTTGGATCGTAAATGCATCTATGTGTTCTTATACTTTGGTTTCAGGTGGAACCACGTGTGAGTTATCACTAAATCCAGTTCCGAACACATTTGCAGTAAACGCAACCTGCTCTTATTCATACTTCCAACTCCATAATGTCCGAGCGGATGCCATGTTTGATATTCCCTACCCACTCTCGCATTGAAATCCCCCAGCAAGACAATTTTATCATTTTACAGAGCAGTAAGGATAACTCTTTTAAAAGGATCCTACTAACTCAGGTGGGCTGTCCAATGTAAGAGCATAAGGAGAAATAAGAGTTGCATATCGCTGACCAGATAGAGGCAAACGTAAGGTCATAATGTGCTCATTTAGACCACAAGGAAGATTCTTGAGTTTAGAAACAACCCATTTCTTAAGAGTAAATCCTATGCCATGGTCATGTTGTTCACCTTTCTGTTTTCCGATCCAGTAAAATACATATTCAGAGCCCTCCTCTACACAACTACCCTTCTCCAACAATCTTGTCTCTGACAAGGCTGCTATATCAATGTTGAAATGTAAAAGCTCTTGTCCAACAATGACTGTTCATCTCTCCGGCCAGTCAGAACCATAACAATCAAGTAAGATTCTGACATTCCAAAAAGCCATTTTCAAATTAAATTTCGTATTACTCATTACATTCATCCCACTAAGCTAAACACATAGTTGGTATATATGTACGAATCACATACACCAAAATTACCAGCACTGGCAAAACCTTAGCCTACAAGGCAGTGGGGTCCAGTTTTACAGCACTGAGCACTCGCTGTTAACAAGGACCCATTTGGCGTCACGTGCATGTGGGGTTGGTTTTACTGGGAGAAGCTATATGTTTCACTAGGACAATTGTGCATTTTTAACACACGTCTACGTCAGTACTTGGGTAATTACTTAGTGTACTTATCATTGAACAGTGATAAAAACGAAGACTGTTTGATATTTATGACGAAAACTTGGTGGGCAAGTTAGGCATAGACTGAAGTTTATCTGTACTAAATATGGTTGGCCTGCAGAAAGGATTGTGCATTTTATTAACAATTCCATGGGTGGAATTGAGGGCGGAAGGTCATCTTGTATTCCAGGTGTTAGCCATCTTGCCTGCCTTTATTTTAGGATATAACAGTACAAAACACTCACTATTTTGATGTTTTCGTTTTGGTTCCAATGCTTCATACACTCACACTTCAAAATAGTAAACGTTGTGTTGATGTAGTCTAATATATAGGCAAACAAAATGGCCGGCACTGTAATATTATATGACGTAGAAAGTAAACTTTTTAAAAAAATACTTGTTTGTTCTAAGAGTGTATGACTACTGGAGTACCCACTTTCAAAAAATTCATGTGGATGCTATTATGAAAAAGTATTTTTTTAAAAGTAAAACAAGAAAGTGCAGATTTGCGGTCCTTTCAAGCAACAGACATGTAGGATATGAATATTATTCTTTCATATTATCTTCTACAGACATTCTGGTGCCAGTGACATATGTTATGATTCGCCAAAGAGTGTCAACTTTCTGGAAAGGGATGAGAGGGGGAGTCTCTGATGTAAAGCATCAAGTCCAAATTAGCCGTTGGTCATTTTTTAACATTTTGATTTTGAATACTGTGACATGTACGGGTTTATTCCTGTTTTTGTTGTCTTTATTTTTTTAGTTTATACGTTTTATTTATAATGGCGACAAGTCTTTTTATATTCTTCAATTAAAAAATATCAGTTATCCCCATGTTGATTTTTATTTTTAGGTGATTATTTAAAAATGTTTCATATTACCAGTTGTCTGGCCGGACTAAGTAATTTTTTAAACAAACTGCAACCAAGTATGTTATTATATTGCTGATAACATAGTACAACAATAATAAATGAAGATTGGCTCGTCAGAAGCAAATTTTGATTTGTCAGCTTTAATACTATTTGGGTCTGATTGTGAAAATCCGACAAGATTACTTTATATGTTAGATTTTATTTGTTTTATTTATTTTAATTGAAATACATTGAGAGATCTTCCAAATATCAAGTGGGTAAACAAATATTGAGAATTGAAGGGGGAAATTGATATATTTTTACACTTAAAATCTTTTAAATAAGAAAACTAAACATCATCAATTGACATTTTTTTTTTTTACAAAATTAAGATTTTTTTTATATAGTAATTGTGAATTCCGATGAAATTTCTTTACAGCTGATCACTAGTCTTGTTCTTCTTTGACTCATATCAACAAGCTGTCGTAAAAATACTATCAGAGATGGAATCAACAGATATTACTAAAAATTCTTCTTCTTTGAATAATTCAGAAGATGGATTTTTTGTCCAAATATTTATCAAACTGCTTTTGGTATCAAAATTAATAAGGATAATATCTGTGACTTAATTTATTAACAATACATTTTTATTGTTGGCATTTGAATCTTAGTTTTCAGCAGCAAATGTAAATTAAAATGGCTGCCATCTTTGTTCTTAGCAGCAAATGTAACTATGAATAACATTCTTCCATTTACAACTAATAAATAGCAGTTAAATAATTTATTTTTTTTAATTATTATTGATATAGAAACAGAGGAATTCTTTTGAAGCTTTGAAATTTTTTTATTGAAATAATAAGAGTAATTAAAAGGTGGTCTCTCTTCCTTCGGGAGGGGGTTCTATATTTTCCTAACCTTTCAGAGTGCCCCTCTTGAGGAGAGTTGGATTACCCATATTTAACAACCGGTCTGGTGTCACATCCAGGCTTCTTTGTGGGAAGAAGGGTAAATACATAGTTTTAGAGTTCTTTGAATAAGTCCTAGTTAAATTTTTTTTGAACATTGCATATGTGAAAGCCTAGTCTATGACTGACATGCCCACCAAGTTTTCGTTATGAATGTCCAACACTTCATTTTATCGACATTCAATGATATGCTCCAAATATGCACCTCTGTGTTGCAAGCATACCTGGATATGACTAATTTGAGTTGTGATGACCTTCTTTAGTTCAGGAATAGTCTGAGGATTGTTTTAATCGACATTATCTTTGAGATAACCCCACAGATAACATTCTAGGGGGCTTAAGGTCCGTTAATATTAAATCCATTCAGGATCACACCTACTACTGATGAGAGGATCACCAGTGTCCCTGCATATAATTGAACAGTTATAAAACAAAGACTGTTGGACATTAATAACTAAAACTTGGTGGGTAAGTCAGGCATTGACCAAAGTTTATTAGTACCAAATATGGTTGGATTTCAGAAAGGATTGTGAATTTTATTAACGATTCCATGGCGGCTTTTTTTATCACCCTATATTACAGATATATTGTCAATCTTGCATTAGAAATGTTCTTACTGTTTATGGTGAGAACTTCAAATTAAATTAGGATCACCCTCAGGACCAAAGGAAGTTTCTTACATGGAATATCTCATTCATTACAATAAAAGACAAGGATCAGAGTAAGTCTCTCATGTCTATGGAACCGTATATGGCATAATCATGTTGACACATCATTTTTTTTTGTAGTTAGATCAGCAAAGTTAAGCAACGTTGAGCCTGGTTAGTACCAGATGGGTGATCATTTGGGAATACCAGGCTCTGAATGTAGAAGGACGTAGACACCTCCCTGCAAGAACTTAACATCGTCATCTCCCCTAACCGGAATATATATGCAACTGGGGACCGCTTGTAAATTTGATACTCCCATGAAACTTTCTCCTTTAGAGGAAGTCGGTTCAACCCGCTTAAGGTGAATGCTGTACCAGGTACAGGTAGGGGGCTATAGAACACCCAAAAATGGTAATGTGTAAAGGGAGCTCAGGTAAATTTTGAATATATAAACTCAATTTATATGAATCAGCAAGTTACCATATTTTGACTGGCTTTATTCTGTTTTGTTGGCACTGGTATCCACTTCACTACAACCACCACCTCATGGTTATGTGACAGTTATAGTATTTAACTCTCTACATTATACTAACCTTGTGTCAAACTAGCAGTAAATACCCTGAATAATTTATTTCAGTATTGAACATTACATGTTTTGATATAGAGTGTAAATGATATTTGTTTGCAAGAATAGTGTCTAGGAAAAATTAAGTTTCATTTTTTTTTTTAATATATTCATCAAACTTTGGTCAATCTGTGTTCATGACTTGATCTGTTGATTTCCCTTAATCGACCCGCCTTTAGCTTTGATGACAGTCTCAGAACAAGCCACGTTTGGCAACATCTCTCGATTTACAACCCAAAAGGCTTTGGTGATCCTGGCCTTTAGTTCATCATTCGTGTTGCAGATGGGTCTATTGATGTCTCATTCCACCGTGCCTCCCATCATATTGTTCATCATGCATTTTTCTCTCTGATGTCGCTTCGTAGTCGAATCCTGAATCTTTCAATTCATTTCTGATCTTTTCTACCAATCCTCCTGCTGACGTGAAGGAAGCTTCACATCTTATTTATCCTTCGGCATGGATTCCAAGAACTCAGAGTCTCTTCCACAATTATGGAGTTTCAAAAATTGTCCATAATCAATTATTTTGCCAAAATATAGTCACTGTTTCATGAAGACAAAACTGACAATGAAAGTAAAAAAAAAAGAATTTGAAAATTGCAAACCAATATTGTCCACACCCTGTAAATATTCACATTATGATTACACAGATTTGTGCATTCATATGTTAGAGATGAGAAAGAAATACTAGAGAAACTGTTGTGATCCTGTTTAGGGTCCGAAATGAAGACACGGAACACTGGGTTAGGTGAACAATATATATTGAAGAAAAGATATGTACAGAGAACAAGAGAAGTGGTATATCAGTCCTGACTGCCAGTGTAGACTGGAGTTCAATCCAAATATGAGAAGCCTATATGCTTCCAGTTTTTTTATTAGGAATGGACGAGTCCAACTGTTTGTCATATAGGTATGGCATCATAACAGAAACAGAGATGAGACTACAGAATCAGGTTACATGGAGGATGGCTATTGATAATCTCTGCTTCCCATGGGGAACAATAGGCTTAAATGATAGAAATGGATATTTAAGTTTTAATTCTAGAGTTAAACCTTCTTTATTAAAAAATACACTTACTTTTTCACTGTACTCTTGACCCACAAATGTACATGGATAATGTATTTTACATAATAGTTCTTATATATATATATATATACTATATATAAGAATAGACGTCCCAGAATGGGTAGAATAAATTCCCGAAACAGAACAGTTTTGCACCAATTTTATGTCCTCTTACGAAGATTAAAATCAAGATATAATGATACTAAACCTTGTGTCTAGAATCCTTATTCAAATTTTGATCAAAAGCCATTACATAATTTTGATTTTAGAAAATTTTTATAATTTATATTTGAACTAAACTCGAAAATCATTGAACTAATTATGATAAGTTCCTTATGGATAATGTAGAAGTAAAGAGTCCTATTATTTCGTTATCTAATTGACATATGTGTTTACGGTGTGTACGAAAGAAATTTAAATCCAGGGAATCTTGTTGAATTGTTGTTTAATGACTATGGATCAAATTTAATGCAAATCTGAAATATTTGAATTTTCAAATGGGAGGTTGTACCTATATTATGCCCCCTAAAACCTTTAAAACACTAGAAAGACACTGAAATTTAGGAGAAAATTTAATTTATGTCTTAATATCTATTGATAAAATTTTACAAAAATCTGAACTTCATGAAGGGCTTCCACCCCCTTTTCCTTAAAACTAAATTAAACTAAATGTAGCCGATATTATCCACTCATAACGCCTAGTCGATATGTTCCAAAATTCATAATGATCGGTTAATTAGTTTAGGATTGAATCCTTTACATAAAGTACCACTTGCGTTTATATTTAAACTAAACTCGAAAACCATTGAACTAATTCTTCTAGAATCTGATTGGTTGTTGAGTTTTATACAACATATTAAGTCGTCAAACCCTTGTTAGGTTATTTTATGTCGAGACTGCACATATGGTTTGTATACGAATGATTTGTAGGCGTATATTTTATAAATAAATAATCTGTAAACGATGTGAAACCTGGGAAGTAGGTTCTATGCACAACAGCGGGTAACAGACTATTTATAGATTGATGTTTAAGTTTATATTAAAAAATAATGGAAATGAAAATATATGCATTAATAAAAAATGTATGTAAACGATTTTGAATTTTAAGTTTTCCTAAGTTTTTATTTTTATTAAAACCATTTTAAAATTATGAAGCAACTATTTAAATAAAAAAATCTATCTGACGACAAGAAAAGCCGAATCAGTTGTTTCGAATTCAAACATATTTAAAAAAATTTTTTAATTTGCTGACAGTTGATATTTTTAAATAAGAATTGCTAAAAGAAAACTGATTTATCTCAGTTGGTTTATGATAAATTGTTTTCTAATCCATTTCTTTCGAACTTCAACATTCTGGCTAGTGTTTTTCTGTATGAAAAATTGGTGTGTAGGGGACCTAGTATTTATGAATTCCGCCATTCTGGACTGACTTTTGAATTTCAACCATTTATTACTAACAAGATTGGATTATTTGAATTACTATTATCATAAAAGTAGTTCAAATAATCCAAATTATTCTCCTCTCAAAAATTCCCGAAACTTATCCATTTCCTCAATGAAAATACTTATTTTCATTTATTTGTCCTTCAACACATCTCATCCTCAAGTATGGGCCAGAATATTGTTTAATATATTTTCAAATATAATTGACTTAATTTGCTTAAAACATCTCTGAAAATGAAACACTTTCAATAAGTCTCCAGCACAGCTGTGCCATGAAATGGCCTGTAGTATAGAACGCCATGGTTGTCACTCATTTGACAAAACAAACAAACACAGCAAATAAGCATTTGCAGCGTGCACCGTGATATGAATGAGATAGACGAGGGTCTTTTATTTTTGTTTACCATGACTCGCTCTAACAAGTAAAAATAAAAAATAAATGTGTGAAAAGAAGGTGAAACAATTAATAAAACACAAACATATTTATATATTCCATGATAAATGCCAGTATACTGAAATCATATGACCTTAATAGGGTTAAGATAAAAAATTCATATACACTAAATGTACCAAAGCAAGGAAATTCCCAAATTTTTACACTTTTATTGTCATTAAGGGTATGACTACATATCAACCAAACCATTTCATTATCACATCAATACAGTATAAATCTCTATGCATGAGTGGATGAAGTGTGTGAGGTGTGCTGAAGAAAAATTCCTACCAGTAAAATACATAGCCTTGTTGTGCTCGCATACCCTTAATGACAATAAAAATGTAAAAATTCGGGAATTTCCTTGCTTTTGTACATTTAGTGTATATGAATTTTCATCTTAACCCTATTAAGGGCATATGATTTCAGTATACTGGCATTTATCATGGAATGTCACTACTTTTGTAAATGCTATGCCTCAATACAATGGTCATTTTTAAGGTTTTTTGGAATTTTCTGGAAAACTAAGGTATATGGTAAACTGAAATTAAAATGCCATCAACTAGACCCTAGAACCTCTATCTCTGCCAAAAATCAGCTGAATTCATCAAATAGTTGATGAGATACAGGGTGGCACATACGTACACACAGTTAACATGATTTCATGATTGAACTTTCTGGATCCCTAGGTTGCCTTGACTAATGATGTTGAAATTCTACACACTTATAGAACCTATCAAATAAAAATCCATCAAATAGTTGATGAGATACAGGGTGGCACGTACGTACGTACGTACACACGGATAACACAAAATCGTGCCTGACCTTTCTGGATCTCTGGGTTGCCTTGACTAATGATGCTGAAATTCTACACACTTATAGAACCTATCAAAAAAAAAATTTGTGCAAAGTTTTAACTAATTTGGTTTATTGGTTTTTGAGTTATGATTGATCAAATAAATGAGATTTCCAGCATAGGCCATTTTTGAAGTCTATTAAGGGATAGAGCGCTCTCACGCCTCCCTTGATTTACAAATGTACAAGATATAAAACGTGTTTGTATGTGTGAATTGTGGCTTTTGTGTGTCTAAGTTAAAACAGTTAAATTGTTTTTCTTTGTATAATAGAGAAAAGGAAATAGCCTGTGTAAGAAGTGTGTGTATGTTTATTTACCTCCTCCTCAGGAGATTAGACACAAGGTCAGGTGTGGAAAGCCAGCACACTAGGATTAGCATGCTCTGGCCTACAAAAAATGCCTGAGCAGCCCTGTCAGCATTTCCTGGTGGGGGCGCCTCAGGCGATTAGCAATAAACTAACCCATGCTCAAAGAGAAGGTAAAACCTGGGAGGGTGGACCTCCTGAGACTGAACAGAACCATATATCAGCCCGACAGCAACAAAGTCACTGTCGGACTGATGTTGAGGACGTGTTCCTACACACCTACTCAGTCTGTGCCAGAAGTGTGTGTATGTGTTTACCTTATTTTGTCAATGTGTGAGTATGTGTTGAGTATATGTAGCATCTATGTAAGGGAGTGATAACAATATTCATTCTCCCTTCTTTCAGCTATGTAGCTGGGAGAAACGTCAGTGAAAAGCATGTTTAGTTCTCTCTTTTGACCGGCTTCTGCATGACTGTTCCTGACTGACTGGCTGGCTTTCGTGTGTTGAATTCTTTTTATCTGAAAACAACCGGCTCCACCGATCGTTTTTGTTTTTGACAAGTAAAAGTATTTTAGTCTGCAGACGTAATTGTAGACAGGTCATGTGACTGGTTATTTTTGTAATTTTGTCTTTTTCCTTCACGGGTCACATTTTGTACAAAAGATGAGATGTCATATTTACTTCTGCTCGCACCATTAGTTCATAAACATAAGATTTAAAGATATTTTAATCCTATATATTCATATTATGAACCCATCCATGGACAGGTATTCTTCTAATGTTATATAACATGAAAATAAGATACGTTTCCTTTCCAAAACTCTTCCATTGATGATAAAAAAAATATTTTCAGTTAAAAGCAGTTGAGAATTATATAGATTGGAAAGCAAAACAAAAGTCAAAGGATGTTCACACTAGAACTTAGAATTGGCTTTCTATTAGCTGAAAAGCTTGTGTTCTTTTAATAGAACAATATTTGCTAAAGTTATGTTTTTTTTATTTTTGTCTTTTTGAAACATCTCAGGATATTAAAAACATTCTTTGGATTTTGGCAGAAGTGAAAGAAAATCTCTTATGCCGGATTCTTTTGCAATTTGGAAATGGGAATAATATAAAAGAATCCCAGAGAAAAATGTATTTTGAAGAATACTCAATTGAAAAATATATATATATATATATGTGTGCGTGTGTGTATGTGTAATGATGAAACCTATGTTACTCTAAATAATTATATGATAGAAATAGGATTTAACTGATAAAAATTGATAAACAAACGAAAAAGGCATATTAGTTAAGAAAAAGAAAGTGATACAAAGAGTAACATACAAAAACCTCCCGGGCAACGCTGTGTACTAACACTTAATTATGTATTTACTAGCAAAATTACTCGTCCTCCGGGTGGCAATTACTAACACTGTAGTCTTCTTTACAGAAACCAAAAAAGTAATTTTCATTTGACATTTTGGTAATTTAGAGGAAATTTTTTAAAAAATGATGATTGTCGTAGTGTTATTTGATATATTCCAATATGGGGGAAATATACTGTGCATGAACATCGTCAAATTTTTTTTTTTTAGGAAAAAAACAACAAAAAAGTCAATTGATATGGTCTTTAAGATATTCAACGTCGATAAATTTTATTTTGTTTCAGCATAAAAATTAAAATGAATTCCCCATTAAAACTGGTTATATAATGAAATGACTAAACATAAGGGTGGAACGTCGATTGGTCAAATACTCCACTTTTTTATTACTGAGTAATTCGAAATGGGGACTTTGTACTTTTCACCTTTATTATAAAAGAAAGAAAAATATGTAAAGAATATTAAAGAAAAATACTTTTTTTGTAATTTAGAAAGATTAGAGGAGGTTTATTTCTTTTCTATGACAAATCATTATCATCATCATCACTACCAACATGTTAACTCCTTGGCCTTTTGGCTAGGAGCAAAATGTAGTATCTGTACTGAATCTGCACTTAGTTTTTATGTTCTCTGTCAGTGAAGGAGAAATCCCTCTAGACCGAGGCAATTGAAATGTTTGTTCCAATTCAGAGTGCCCATTTTGGGAGAGCTGGATTCTCCCCATGTTAAATATTGACATTGTGCCTAACTGCTCTCGTGGGAGGAAGTAAATAGGAATAGGAGCAGTAACAACAGCAACAAATTTATTAAGAAAATAAACGCATGTATTTAATTATCAACAGATTAGAAAATATTAATTCATTAGAAACTTAAAAATAAATAAATATGCAAATTAGAGACTGAGAGGAAGATATCATGATGAACGAACTACATACACTGACCCCCCCCCCCCCCAAAAAAAGGAGGGGTTAATGCCTGGGAGGATGATATCATGATAACAGAATAGATAGTACACTAAATCCCTCACACACAAAACTGGTAATCCTGAGGAAATTGTATCATGTTGAACGAATGTATACTGTACGGCAGGGGCGGGCAACCTTTTCAGAGTGAGGGCCAGATGAGACTTTTGGAAGGAGGTCGCGGGCCGGAGTGAAAAAAGAGATCTCAGAATTACTATATTTCGTTTACATGAATAAATTGTACAAAAATTGCATTGAACGCTCCACAAATCTGATATTTTTTCTCAAGAGACTTCTGTATGTGATGTTATAAAAGGTGCCGACGAAGAGTCATTTTGGAATCATAAAAAATAATGACTGGGGAAGTAGCAAGTTGATCCAGCATTCGTTTTGACACACCTCACATAGGTTCTCTGTTTCATGCCCTTCCCTCGTCTCCTCTTTGCCTCTCTCTTTCTCTTTTTCTCTCTTTATCTCTTAATAGTTAAAGAAAAATGAAATATACATGCATCATCGCTCGCTGATATGCATACATTTTTATTCCACTGTAAATCTTAATTGAAACTTTTACGTCTATGTCACAAAATGATATGAGTTTTACTGGGAGGTCTGCCAGATATAAAGTATAGCAGGGTGGCGGGCCGGACGCTAAGCCTTCGCGGGCCGGAGGTTGCCCGCCCCTGCTGTACGGCCTTCCCCCCAAAGAGGAGCTAATGTCTGGGAGGAATCTATAATGACGAATGAAAATATATACTACAGAGAATTAAATAAGCATAAACCGTTTTAATGTCAATATAGTTAGAAAAGGTGGAAAAAAACTTTTGCATTTATTTATTTAGATAACATTAAAAACCAAGTTTCATTGTCCACGTGAAAGGCCTAAATGAAAATTGGCTGGAAAAATATAGTCGCCATCTTTATAAACAAAGATGAATATGCTGGCTAAGGAAGAACGATAACTTTCATAATTTTCTAGTTAAAAAAGACATGTTTATTATAGACGAGTTATCGTTCTTCCTTAGCTAGTATTATGGTGAACGAACATATACTACACTGACCCCCCCCCCCCCCCCGACAGACGATAATATCAACGAACAAGACTTCCCTCCACCCAAAAAGGAGGAAGTCATTCTTGCGTGGACTGTTCTATGAGAACAGAACCGATACCTACAATACCCCCCCCCCCCCCAAAAAAAAAAAAACAAAAAAAAAACAAAGAAGATATTCTGACTAAATCGAGTCTTGAAGATTTTTCATTTCATTCTGGGAGAATTCCCCCCTATACACCCTTAAAAACAGAGGAGGTAATTTTTTGGAGAGCAGTCTTATGACAACAGAACCGATACTACACTACACTTCCCATCAAAAAATATTCCAATTTAATCAATTTTTTTGTTTGTTTTTTTAATTTAAAGATGCCTAGTCACAAAAAAATATTTTTTATGGTTCCGTAGCCTTTTGGCTAAGATCAAAGTGTCGTATCCATTCGATATCTCAGCGATATTTGACACTTTACTAAAGCCGGAAGTAAATTATCTCCCTCGAAAATGAAATGATAAATAAGTTTCTAAACGCTATCATTTTTTTAATAAAATCTCTATATTTTATTAATAATTATAATAATAGTACTATCAATAAAACGATTGTGTATGACGATCGTGTATGTAAAAGAAAATTTGATAATACAAAGTAGAAAGGTATATTACAGAATATTAATTCATTAAAAACTTAAAAATAAATAAATATGCAAATAAGCAAAAGCGGGATCTGTTTAAGTGAGTAGGAGATGCCTATATATAGGGTATTTCAATAAATTCATGTATCATTAGAATTAAAATAATCCTAACATGTTTTGATGCTAATATAGTTAGGATAGATGGAAAAAAAAAACTTTCACACTTATTCATTTAGAAGTACGCTGTTCAATAGAAAGTTTTTAAAAAATGATTATTTCTATATAAGTTTTAAAATATAGATCCATTTTTTGTTGATGTTAAATTTGTAAAAATAACTCAAATAAATGCATGTACATCAAATAAGAGATTTTCTTTTTTATATGCATGACTCAACTACTCGCGACCCGTTGGGTCACAATCATTACCACTATAATTTTATTCGAAATGTCATAAGCTGTGTCATATCTAGGCACAGACTATAAAAATGAAAGCAATTTTTTTTTTATGACTAAAAACTGAATATCCCTAATCAATATATATATATATATATATATATATATATATATATAAGGCAGCTGGTATTTAAATCTCTGAAGACATTTTTTTTTTTGTACATTTAAAATTCTGTTTATTAGCAGCATTTTCTACCTAGAGCTGCTTATTTTTTTTCATTCGCACCTTCAGGATGTTTTCTCTTTGTAAAGGTGGTCACTGAGTTTCGACTATGGGTATAATAAGATTATTTCGTCTCTTAAATGAATGAGGGGGTGGGGGATAAAGTAATTTAAGTGACCATAAAAAAAATCTATAATTTCTTTTAATAAGTAAATACTTTACATTAACATTCATTTATTAATTAATAAATACTGAAAATTTTATTAAGATAATTCTGATTTTTGGGTGGATTTCTTTTCAATCATGGGTATTCATTTTTTGGTTAAAACACAAATTACATTCACTTTCGTTGCACGTCCTTAAATTTATCTGTTAAGAGATTCTTTTTGCATAACATAATACATCTCTTTTATAAAAATATAAGATATAAGTTCCTTATGGATAATGTAGAAGTAAAGAGTCCTATTATTTCGCTATCTAATTTACATATGTGTGTACGGTTACAAACACACTGCTGAAAAAAGAGAGACTCTTTCTTGCTCTCATAGACATTAAAAGTTATTAGAGAGTTGTTGAATCAACATACAATGAGAGAGGAAGAGAGTGATAGACAGAAACTTAGTAACTGTAAGAGATGGGTCCCTATTTACTTGCCTCTCCACGAGGGAAGGGTTGGACACAAGGTCGGTTTTTAATCTGAGGATAAACCAGTTCGCTAAAAAGGAGCACTGGGTTGTGACAAAAATTTTAATTGCCTCAGTCTAGAAAGGTTTCTCCGTCACTGCCCAAGGACAGAAAAGATTAAGTGTAGTATCAGAACAGATACTACACTTTGCTCCTAGTTAAAATTATTAGAGATGCATCCAATGAGAGAAGAAGAGAGAGATAGACAGAAACTTAGTAATTATGGCTAATTAGACGAATTAAAATGGAAGTTTTTTTTCAAACATAACTCAATCCCAAAGCTAAGGAATATTTTAGCAAGGATTTTAAGTGATTAAAATATATAGGGAAAAAGTCTTTGGGGAAAAAACGTTGCTTAACTCAGCTTTAGTATAATAATAGATAACATGCCAACTGATTTCATTATAAGTCGGTAAAATAGTTAAAATTGCAACTAACGTAACTCATTTGATCATTATTGGTCATCATATAATTTTCTTGCCTCAGCGTGTTGATCCCTTCCACTCTGTCAAATTCACTTGATATTAAATCCTTAACAGGTATTTATAAACGTCAAAGTAATTATTAAAAGTAACCAAGACAGTCAAATCGATTCCTCCTTAAATCGATATTTCACTGTTAGGTGTAAGAAACCCTTCATATGTTGGGATTTTTTTTTGTCTTGTTTTGTTTCAGGGGGGGACACACAGTTTTTGTTACTAAAATTCACGGAAATTCATCCTGTATTTTTGTTTGAAAAAAATAAATTCAAGTTTTATCGGGAAACACTTTCTGGCCGCCATTTTCGGCATTATTAAGGTCAAGGCAGATAATTCAGACTTAATTGACTTAAACATCATAGTACTGCCAGCAAAAAAGCATTTATAGATAAAACTTAAATTCATTTTTTTAAAACAAAAATACTGGATGAATTTCCATAAATTTTGGTGTACTGTCTTACAGGTAAATACATAATAAAGTTATTGTGCTATTTTCTTTTTAAGAGCAATATTCCATACAGGAGTTAATCTGGAGAATCACCGTTTATCTAATTATTTGAATAAATGCTGAAGTTTTTGTCTTATGATTACAAATGAATGAAATGTTTAATATTTAACATGTTGGTTTCAAGTATTTCAAGTAGCGAACTTTGCGAAATGATAGCGAGCTGGCAAAGCCAGCTAGTAATTTATAAGATTTAAAAGTTTGTACGATGATAGAATTGAAGCCAGAATATTTGTTGAAATAAACTCAGTAAATGGCAGGTTCCTGCTGATGTTGTAAGTATAAACAGTTCCGCGTGTGTGTATTGTTCTCCTGTGATTTGTTTTAAGTAGTGGCTATTTTATGCAAAGAGTATGTGTGTTGTATTTTATCATGGTGATGCGTTACTGAATACTGGACTGAAGAGAAGATATGTTTATTTCTTATATAGTGCGAGAAAAGGCTCCCAGCAGCTTGGCGCCAAATATTTAACTGATTTTTTTTTTTTTTTTTTATGCGGAAATATTTTTAGCTCTTCTCATTGGCTGAAAAATATATATTCTCTTATATTTTATTTGAATTCAGAGCCGATTTTTTACTAAATATGCAACCCTCTCTTTTTTTTTGTCAATTTTTCTTAGTGGTTGCAAACCCTCTCTTCAGTTTTCTTGAATACTAACCTATTCTAATAATACTAAATCTGTAATGACAATGGCATGTATGCATACTCTCAATGTTCAGTCCTAGTCTTTTTCACTCATTCCTTTTTATACTGTTTTTATCTTTCGTTTTTTCTTCTGCTATTGGCATCTTCTCGACACCTACCTTTCTTCTGTTCTTCTGTCTAACACATTTACGGATGTCCGTCTTAGTGTCGCTTATTGGAATTTATATTTTATACTAGCAGTACCAACTCGACGTTTTCTTGGAGTAAGAGAAAAAAAAAATGACTTGTTTAGAAAAGTACGGAAATTAATTTTGCTGACTTTAATTTGGTAATCAAATTATTTTGTTGAATTTTTTAAAAGTTTGTTTTAGTACTTAATGTTAATCGATTAATAGCAAAGTGTAAATGATGATGTGTAGTTAATGTGGAAACTTCCCTGCAATGTTGAAAAATCTAGAATGTTTTCAGATATTTATTTTTGCAGAAGTCAAGGGAAATAACTCATTACATTATTACTTTCCTTTTATGCTTTAGAATATTAAGTGAGTAAGGAAAAATATTTTCACTAACAGTTTTCTTAACCCATAAATGCTTTATTTTTTTTTATATTGGTTTGAAAAACGTTTCATAGGGTAATATAAAGTAGTATGAATGATTTTTGGTCAAAATATATATATTTATTGAACAAGAATAAATGATGTCGCATATGTGCAACAAATAGCATACAATTTTACATGTATAAAAAAAAACTACAATATATGCATCTAAAGAATCCTAATACACTAAAGAATCATAAAATAATTTTTACTTACCATTATAATGACCAGATTTAGGCTCTTAAATTAGGCAGATGACACACTGATGACACTCGCCTGTGACATTGATGATACTGATTACCTATTTAGTGGCTGTACTGATGCAACATCATACTAATACCTACTCACCCTTGCTTATAAGATCGTTGCAGATGTGAAACAAGTTTCAGTTTAATATAATTTCGTTGAATATTATATTAAATAGGCATTTTGTTGGAATGTGTCATATTTCAAACAAAAAGCATTTAAGGGTTAATCGGAATAAGTATTTTCAGAAAAAAAAAACTAATGCGAAATATTTGTGCCAATAACATAGAGGAAGAAAAAAAAACACACAAAAAATAGGCTAGTCTGAATCAAGTAGCAATATGTCAGACGGATTGCTACTTGGGTCTAACTTTGAAAATCCAGTAAGATAATTTTATATGTAATTTTCTATTCCTATACACTCGTTACCACTGTAGGCTTAGTATCATTAGGCTATGCTGGCGATCCGGAGAAACATAGGTTACTTGGGCCAACTGTAACTATGAAAGATTGATTTTCATAAATAAACATTTGTAGAGAAAGCATTCAAATCATGCAAAGATTTCAATAGACTGGAAAAGAAGAACTGATAATTAGAGCATTGAAGGAGAACAAACAACAACTGTTGCCCTGCATATTAAATTATATATCTATTAGTATATTAAAGCTGAGTTGATCAATGTTTGCTTCCCTAAGGCTTTTTTCCTATAGATTTTAATCACACAAAAAATAGATGCTAAACCGTAATTTTTTGATTGAATTATGTTTATAAAAATTCAATTTTAACCCGTAAATGCTTTTTGTTTCAAATATGACACATTCCAACAAAATGCCTATTTAATATAATATTCAACGAAAAGGTGTCAAACTGCAACTTGTTTCACATCTGCAACAAGTCTGTTTGCAAGTGTGAGTAGGTATTAGTATGATGTTGCATCAGCACTAATGCTAAATAGGTAATCAGTATCTTCGATGCCATAGGGAAGTGTCATCGGTGTATCATCTTTCTAATTCAAGAGCCCAAACTTTTAAATCTGATCATTATAATGGTAAGTAAAAATTATTTTATGATTCTCTAGTGTATTAGAATTATTTAGATGTATATATCGTAGTGTTTTGTAGTATGAAACAAATAGCATAACATTTTACATGTAAATTTGATGCCATTTGTTGCACATTTGCAACATCATTTATTTTTGTTCAATAAATTTTTTTTTTTCACAAAAATCATTTATACTACTTTATGTTACCCCTATGAAACGTTTTTCACTTGATAATTTTTTTTAAAACCAATATAAAAAATAAAGCATTTAAGGGTTAATTGTTCTAATTAGCTGTAAATTGCAATTATCTCACGAAGAGACTCATCTCTTACTAAGTATCTGTCTATCACTCTCTTCCTCTTTCATTGTAGCTTATTTAACGATTCTGCTCTTATTTTATACTCTCTCTCTCTCTCTTTATTAACAGTCAAAGGTAATAAAATAGGATAAAATAAAAAGATGGGAATAGTTCACATTTAACCCGTAGTTAGAGAGGAAAAGAGAATGAGAGAAAGATATATAGCCAACAGAAAGAAACTAATTTTGGATTCTGTCCTTTCATTTATTTATTTCATTTTATTTTATTTTTTAATATTTAATAATTTAATTTTAATTTTATTTTCAATTATACATAATGGCATTAATGGATTTCTTTATCCATCAACTGGTTTAGTCGACCCTCATAATTTGTCAAAACCTCATCTACAGATGTTGATGGCTTTTCTCGTTTTCTAACAACATCTAAAACACAACCGGTTTCTATGAGTCAGGGGTGCCATTTCTTAATACTCTTCTCACTACATCCATTCACATTTTTACCAAATACAGATTTTAACTTTCATTGTATCGCTGTTGCACTTTTCATCATTTCCAACCATGCTGCATATTGCGCTCTCTGTTGAAAAGTAAACATCCCTGCGAAATGCTCCATAGTTTTTTTTACATGTAAAACACATAACAGTTATAATTATCACATCATTCGTCAAAAATTGATAGCCAATCAAAATCCTTTTTCTTATTGATGATATATAAAGTTAAGTCAAACGCTCATCCTGTTTGAACAATAATTTAAATAGAGCCTATGTGTATGCGATACCAATAAACACTCCATTACATATCAAATTTAAAGGATGCATACTAAACTAACAATTAGATACAATGATGACGGATATATGAAAAGAGTAAAAAGCACTTTGAAAGGATTCTGCAAGCCCTTGAGCTGAAAATAAAAATAAACATTAAAAAAAAAAGAAAAATATAAACATGCTTTTTTTGGTCAGTCTTTAACCAAATTTGCCTTAATGAAAATATTATGCCCAAATATACATTTTTTGTTTTAAATATTAGCATATCCATTCTCTCAATAAGGGCAATGTTTTCCGTAAAAGCTTTTAAAAATACTTTTAAATGAATTATACAGTAAAACTCCTACGCTATGAACTTTTGATTTGTTCATAGCGTAGGATTGGCCATAGCATAGGATAAATCAGATGACCGTGAAAAGATTTTCTTCATTAAAAGATACAGAAAATGAGTATAGGGTTATTTATTTATTTATTTGTTTGTTATGCCTCCTTGGGCATCTCCCCTTTAACTATCTTCTCAATTCAACTGTTAAGAAAAAAAAAAAAAAAAAAAAAAAAAAAATTTAGCTCCTAGTACAGTATCGATATCCAGATCAAATTCTGTTAAATATTTCATTTGATAACTCCCAAAAGTGCCCCCTCAATTTCTCCCTCCTACCACTTTCTCTGAATTCATCCAACTTCATCTTAAACTGATCCAAGCTATTGCTGTTCTTAATCTGATCTGGCAACTTATTCCAAAAACATATTACTCTGTTTGGCCAACTATATTAATATTTTATGAGGATAATTAAAGAAATTATATATAAACAACATGGATTTCTTATGAAAATGACTATTGATTAACGCAAATAGACATTAAATGCCTAAATATTTTTAAAATTGTTAATAGATACTGCATGTATATCACTGCACTAAAAATATATAATATCCTCATTATTTTCAAAATCATTCCTGTTCAATCATTTCATTGAATCTTTTATGTTTTGTCGAAATTTGGATACTTTGTTCAGTTCCATTTTCTTAATGAACATTTTTCTATGTAGAACATAAACCAGCTCTATATCATAGTTATTAAAGTAAGTCTTTTCTTCCAAGAATGTTAGCAGTGATTCTGTATTTCTTTCTAAAAAGGGTGTACATTCGTTAGTATGTTGACAAAAATATGTTTAAATATATTAATGTATAGAAATATATAAATTAACTTTATAATTTGATTTTTTTTAATTGCTAATCTTAGTTCATAGTGTAGGAAGTTAATTCGTAGAATTTGGTATATTCGGACTACTGTTCTCATCTTGGGTATTTTTATCACAACGTTTCGGCCGATGTAACATCCGACCTTCTTCAGGTGTATTTTGTCGAACTCGGGATTATCTATTATTTATAATTATAGGTTCCCATATTGTACTAAGCAGACCTAGTATAGAACTCAATACAAGATGAGAACAGTAGTCCGAATATACCAAATTCTACGAATTATCAACCCTTATCTAAAAAATTCCGAAGCATAGGAAGTTCATATTTAATTTTGTTCATAGTTTTAGAAGTTCATAGCGTAGGAGTTTTACTGTATAACTATTTACAATATTTTTTTACAGGTTTCCAATTATTAAAATCTTTAACATATCCTCCACTCTATGACAAAAAGCAATGTGTATTATATATATATATATATATATATATATATATATATATATATATATGTCCCGTCACACAAAAATTAGCTCGTAAAAACTGCCAGACGAATCCATTTCAAGTATTTCGGGGAATTGAGAAAGCAAATAGTAAGTCAGACAACCCACTTCCTGCCTTCAATCTATTTCCATAATGAGACGTTTTCTTTCTTTTTTTTAATTTATGCTTTCTATACCGATTTATGTTTTCTTTTTTTCTTTTTTTTAAACTTTCCAGTTTGAAATGTTTTCTTTCTTTCTTATTTCTTTTTTACTTCACCAATTCAGACGTTATTTTATATGAATATGAATATTAGTGTAAACACCGATGAAGATATTTTTTTTCGGTAATTTCTGACAGGGGGTGCAGACTCGTTATTATATATTATTTGAAGATTTCCTTAGAAAAAAAGACTTTAGATAAAGATTATTTCAAATTAGTTTTTCATTAGAAACCTTAGGTTCAAACTTGCAAGGTAATTCAAAAGACTTTCATAACAAAAGTCTTTTTACAATTGTTTGAAAGCCAATTTATTTTAGAATCTATATCATAAACAAGATTCTTATTTGTCACTTCTTTCTTTGTACGAAAAGTTTAAAACAAAAATAAAATATAAATTAGAAACTTATCAGAAATTCCATGAAAAATAATTCCAACAGGATATAGACAAATTATTAATTGGCACATTTTAAAGTCCTTATGCTCTTGTGGTGTTATAAGCAGAGAAGCTGTATAGTTAAAAGGTGTATATATATATATATATTTATTAATTTACGTACATAAAAAAAATCCATTGACACGTGTTTTTGTCTATCAGCCGTCATCAGCATGGCTACCCTGGGAAAAGATCGAAAACCTCAATATAAATGTCTACAGACTGATGCTTTACCATCCAGCTATGACGCCTTGCCCAAAATATGTACGATCTTTTATCGCCTATCAAGTTACATAGTTTTGTAATTGTTTTTTACTGGTGATAGAACAGTTTTGTGGCTTTTAGTACTTTTCCACTTCTTAAGCAGTTAAAAATATGCAGAATATTGCATTCACTCGCCCATAATCGGATGTGTCATTATTTTTATTTTATATATTTATTAATTAATTTACGTAGATAAAAGAAATCCATGGACACATGTTTCTGGCTATCAGCCGTCATCAGCATGGCTACCATATATATATATATATATATATATATATATATATATATATATATGAGAGAGAAAGAGAGAGGTAAATAGATGCATGCGTTAAACATGGTAAAGGTATGAATAATTTTGAGTGTGTATGTCGACGGTTTTGACTGTTGATATCATAAGAAAGTGACAGACAATTGTCAATTTCTTGTACATTAAAAAAAATATAGGCAACATTATTTATTTTGTATTTTGTTGATGTGAAAATTTGCCAAAATTGTTTATAATCTTTCTCTGTAATCAAAGCCAAAACTTTATTTGCTATTGTAACTTCCCATCGTTTCTTGTAATGGTTTTTGGCATCTCTCCACAGGGATTGTTGACCATTCCTCTCTTGCCAAAGTCTCCGGATTCTTGATGTTAGAAATGTCTTGTCATCATTTAAATCTTGAGATCTTTCCAAAGATTACAGACAAGTTTTAGATTTGGACACTTGTTGGAATTCATATTGTCGATAATGAAGTGCTATAAACTTCAGTGAATTATATAAATATCAATCTATTTGACGAAAGATACTGTGGTCTAAATGTATACACGTCTGAATCTGTAGAAAATATGGTGTACTGGAGCTGATACAAGCAATAAGTTGCTCACTGCCCCTGGTGATAATGGCCACCTCTGCCAGTCAAAGTGTTGACAACTTGTATGATGTATCTGCAGTAAAAAAGGGGGGGGGGATACTCCAAATCAGTGGTTGTAGACAGACATACATCCGGAACAATGTCAAGTTATGCAAATGATTCGTTTTGCTGACTAATCAATAACATTTTGGGCTTGATACAAGCAGATGTATTTCGCCTATTCAGAGAGTTTGTTTGGTGACCAGACTGCCGCTCACTTCTAGTTGGTTTCTGTTGTAAGCCTATTTCCTGTTGTGATAACTGGTATTAGTTGAAGGCGATGTTTGTTGAGAAGTTGTAGCCCTTGGTCCATTCATTGATCAAAGTTTAAGTCAGTTAAAGGCTCGTTGACCTTTGGCTTTCTGTAGGTCCTGTTCACTGACCCGTACTAGTTTGAGTACAAGCAGTAACCTGATCCAGTTTTATTTACCGTATATAGCAAATTATTTCAACATGTTAAGATAAAGTTTAAAGCTTGCAAAATTCATACTACAATTGTCTACATTAACAAATGGCACTATGATAAAAGATGTTGAATAGTAATCAGTTGTGATAGTATTCTGATGGTCGAAGGTTCAATCCTTACGTACAGCCGATAACACAGAATAGCCTAATACTTCTACCTGATCATAGATTTTTGTGTGTGTGTCCAGCTAAAACTCAGAATCTATCAAAGATACACACACTAAACTAACATATTCAGATTAGTATGATCTCGAGCTAGTTATAATAAAAAATTAAAATGCTGTAATATTCATTTGCTTTGGGCTATCAGGGATCAAATCAGTGCATTTTTAGTGGATGTTTAATTCAAGAAATAAATATTTTCTTTTATTTTTACTGGTAAATGTTAAAAACACATCGAAACTAGGTCAAGCAGTCGGCTGGTGATGACTTTACTTAGAATATATTGAAGCAATTTCAAAAAGTTGTGTATGATTGAGAGAGAGAGGGAAAGAGAAAGAGAGGAGGGAGGAGACGGAAATGGATTAAATGGAGAGAGAATAAGATGGAGATAAGTGGGAAGAGAGAGAATGAGAGTAGCACACGAGAGAATGAGAAGGGAGAGAAAGAGGGGAGAGAATGAGAGAAAGAGAGGGGAGAGAGAGAGAGGGGAGAGAAAGAGAGGGGAGAGAAAGAGAGAATCAGAGTTGAGAGAGAAAGAGAGTATCAGAGTTGAGAGAGAAAGAGAGAATCAGAGTTGAGAGAACGAGAGAGAGAATCAGAGGGGGAGAGAACGAGAGAGAGAATCAGAGGGGGAGAGAACGAGAGAGAGAATTAGAGGGGGAGAGAACGAGAGAGAGAATTAGAGGGGGAGAGAACGAGAGAGAGAATTAGAGGGGGAGAGAACGAGAGAGAGAAAGAGGGGGAGAGAACGGGGGAGAGAATGAGAGGGGGAGAGAACGAGAGGGGGAGAGAACGAGAGGGGGAGAGAACGAGAGGGGGAGAGAACGGGAGGGGGAGAGAACAGGAGGGGAGAGAACGGGAGGGGGAGAGAACGGGAGGGGAGAGAACGGGAGGGGAGAGAACGGGAGGGGGAGAGAACGGGAGAGAGAACGAGAGGGAGAGAGAACGGGAGAGAGAACGAGAGGGGGAGAGAACGGGAGAGAGAACGAGAGGGGGAGAGAACGGGAGAGAGAACGAGAGGGGGAGAGAACGAGAGGGAGAGAGAACGGGAGAGAGAACGAGAGGGAGAGAGAACGAGAGGGAGAACGAGAGGGAGAGAGAACGAGAGGGAGAGAGAACGAGAGGGAGAGAGAACGGGAGGGAGAGAGAACGGGAGAGAGAACGAGAGTGGGAGAGAATGGGAGAGAGAACGGGAGGGGGAGAGAACGGGAGAGAGAACGAGAGGGGGAGAGAACGGGAGAGAGAACGAGAGGGGGAGAGAACGAGAGGGGGAGAGAACGGGAGAGAGAACGAGAGTGGGAGAGAACGGGAGAGAGAACGAGAGGAGGAGAGAACGAGAGGGGGAGAGAACGGGAGGGGGAGAGAACGGGAGGGGGAGAGAACGGGAGAGAGAACGAGAGGGGGAGAGAACGGGAGAGAGAACGAGAAGGGGAGAGAACGAGAGGGGGAGAGAACGGGAGAGAGAACGAGAGGGGAGAGAACGGGAGAGAGAACAAGAGAGAACGGGAGAGAGAACGGGAGAGAGAACGGGAGAAAGAACGAGAGAGAGAACGGGAGAAAGAACGAGAGGGGGAGAGAACGAGAGGGAGAAAGAACGAGAGGGAGAAAGAACGAGAGGGGGAGAGAATGAGAGGGGGAGAGAACGAGAGGGGGAGAGAACGAGAGGGGGAGAGAACGAGAGGGGGAGAGAACGGGAGAGAGAACGAGAGGGGGAGAGAACGGGAGAGAGAACGAGAGGGGGAGAGAACGGGAGAGAGAACGAGAGGGGGAGAGAACGGGAGAGAGAACGAGAGGGGGAGAGAACGGGAGAGAGAACGAGAGGGGGAGAGAACGGGAGAGAGAACGAGAGGGGGAGAGAACGGGAGAGAGAACGAGAGGGGGAGAGAACGAAGGGAGGGAGAGAACGGGAGAGAGAACGAAGGGGGGAGAGAACGGGAGAGAGAACGAAGGGGGGAGAGAACGGGAGAGAGAACGAAAGGGGGGAGAGAACGGGAGAGAGAACGAAAGGGGGGAGAGAACGGGAGAGAGAACGAAAGGGGGGAGAGAACGAGAGGGGGAGAGAACGAAAGGGGGGAGAGAACGAGAGGCGGAGAGAACGAGAGGGGGAGAGAACGAGAGGGGGAGAGAACGGGAGAGAGAACGAGAGGGGGAGAGAACGGGAGAGAGAACGAGAGGGGGAGAGAACGGGAGAGAGAACGAGAGGGGGAGAGAACGGGAGAGAGAACGAGAGGGGGAGAGAACGGGAGAGAGAACGAGAGGGGGAGAGAACGGGAGAGAGAACGAGAGGGGGAGAGAACGGGAGAGAGAACGAGAGGGGGAGAGAACGGGAGAGAGAACGAGAGGGGGAGAGAACGGGAGAGAGAACGAGAGGGGGAGAGAACGGGAGAGAGAACGAGACGGGGGAGAGAACGGGAGAGAGAACGAGACGGGGGAGAGAACGGGAGAGAGAACGAGACGGGAGAGAGAACGAGACGGGGGAGAGAACGGGAGAGAGAACGAGAGGGGGAGAGAACGGGAGAGAGAACGAGAGGGGGAGAGAACGGGAGAGAGAACGAGAGGGGGAGAGAACGGGAGAGAGAACGAGAGGGGGAGAGAACGGGAGAGAGAACGAGAGGGGGAGAGAACGGGAGAGAGAACTAGAGGGGGAGAGAACGGGAGAGAGAACGAGAAGGGGAGAAAGGGAGAGAGAACGAGAAGGGGGAGAAAGGGAGAGAGAACGAGAAGGGGGAGAAAGGGAGAGAGAACGAGAAGGGGGAGAAAGGGAGAGAGAACGAGAAGGGGGAGAAAGGGAGAGAAAACGAGAAGGGGGAGAAAGGGAGAGAAAACGAGAAGGGGGAGAAAGGGAGAGAAAACGAGAAGGGGGAGAAAGGGAGAGAGAACGAGAAGTGGGAGAGAACGGGAGAGAGAACGAGAGGGGGAGAGAACGGGAGAGAGAACGAGAGGGGGAGAGAACGGGAGAGAGAACGAGAGGGGGAGAGAACGGGAGAGAGAACGAGAGGGGGAGAGAACGGGAGAGAGAACGAGAGGGGGAGAGAACGGGAGAGAGAACGAGAGGGGGAGAGAACGGGAGAGAGAACGAGAGGGGAGAGAGAACGAGAGGGGAGAGAGAACGAGAGGGGAGAGAGAACGAGAGGGGAGAGAGAACGAGAAGGGAGAGAGAACGAGAGGGGAGTGAGAACGAGAGGGGAGAGGGAACGAGAAGGGGGAGAGAGAACGAGAAGGGGGAGAGAGAACGAGAAGGGGGAGAGAACATGAGAAGGGGGAGAAAGAATGAGAAGGGGAAGAAAGAATGAGAAGGGGAAGAAAGAATGAGAAGGGGAAGAAAGGGAGAGAAGGGGAAGAAAGGGAGATAAGGGGAAGAAAGGGAGAGAAGGGGAAGAGAGGGAGAGAAGGGGGAGAAAGGGAGAGAGAATGAGAAGGGGGAGATAGGGAGAGAGAATGAGAAAGGGGAGAAAGGGAGAGAGAATGAGAAGGGGGAGAAAGGGATAGAGAATGAGAAGGGGGAGAAAGGGAGAGAGAATGAGAAGGGGGAGAAAGGGAGAGAGAATGAGAAGGGGGAGAAAGGGAGAGAGAATTAGAAGGGGGAGAAAGGAAGAGAGAATGAGAAGGGGGAGAAAGGAAGAGAGAATGAGAAGGGGGAGAAAGGGAGAGAGAATGAGAAGGGGGTGAAAGGAAGAGAGAATGAGAGAGGGAATCAATTAAAAAATTGTAATCAACAAAAAATATGTTAAAATCTCCACCCCCTTCTTTGGTGGTTTGGTAGTTTTGTTTTACGGCATATCAACCCTTTTTGGGTTATTTAATGCCGAATCTGGTCATTATAGTAAAAGTTTTTATGCTTCAAGTTCTTTATATCTTCAAATGTTTAATCATCGTTTTTGGTTTGGTAGTTTTGTTTTACGGCATATCAACCCTTTTTGGGTTATTTAATGCCGAATCTGGTCATTATAGTAAAAGTTTTTATGCTTCAAGTTCTTTATATCTTCAAATGTTTAATCATCGTTTTTGGTTTGGTAGTTTTGTTTTACGGCATATCAACCCTTTTTGGGTTATTTAATGCCGAATCTGGTCATTATAGTAAAAGTTTTTATGCTTCAACCCTTCTTTGGTATAAGTCTACCATTTACACTTGCCACCAATTCAACTTTTATGTGAAACGTGTCATTTGGTATATGGATTAATTGGGGGGGGTGATCAAGGCGTCTATTAAATTGTTTGTATTTATCAAAACCAATAATTTATAAATACAAACTGATTTTTATGGGATTTCTGATTACTTCTAACTCAATGGTCCGACATTCTTCAAATTCTTAAACTGGAATTAATTTTATTCTCATCTGATATTAAATTAGTATTGGCTGTGAAGGTTTTGATCGTTAATGGATTTCTCTCCCCCCCCCCCCCCCCCCAAAAAAAAAAGATAAGCCAATTTAATAAAAGCCTTTCAATCAGATCATTTAAAGGTAAAGATTTGTTTGCATTTAAGAATTGGTAAACAAAAATATTTGCTTTAGAATTGGTAAGGAATTGAACGTCAGTCAGTTCAAGTCACGTCTGGGACAACCAGATTGCATACCATTTCATGATTTTCTTGTGAAGGTAGCGTGGTGAAGCCCGCAACACTCTTCCACAAGGCGTTTTTTTTTTTGAAGACACCATATTGCACATTGCATAAGCCATGATCAGGATCACTGACTTGCCTCTTGCTACTCTGTAGACACCATTGACCAATGGATTGGCTCATTCACAAACTGCGTTAGTTTTTTTTGTCTTTTCACATACAGTGCCTGGTATTCCCAAATGATCACCTATCTTCCTTTTTTTAAATGGAAATCGCTCCAGACAAGGCATGAAGCCACTTGATGTAAGGAGCTAACAAGAACAAATATGATTATCGCAAAGACAGGAGATGCCTATTGGCCTTAGTCTTGAAAAGACCAAGATTTTAGGTAGGAGGAAAACAGTCAGCAGGAAGAGAGTTCCACAAGCCTGCGGTTCTTGGAAAGAAGCTACTGGAATAGGAAGCTGTATTACAATGAAGTATCAAAACAGCGAATTGATAGAGATCAATAGACCAACGAGTCAAACGAGCTAGAACAAAAGAAGCGAGGAATAGATCACATAATCTGAAGAACACATGCAATAATAATATTTATAGAAAAGACTGAGACTAGCAACATCACGTCTGTGAGAAAGAGGGTGCAGAGAAGAAGAAAGTGTAGGGCCAATCAAATTACAAATATGTTTCTGCACCTTATCAAGAACTCTTAAATGGGACAGAGATTCACCAGCCCACATATGACAACAGTACTCCATACATGGTCTAATTGTGGATTTGTAGAGATAGAGAATACTGACCAGGCTCAACGTTGCTTAACTTTTGTGATCTAATGAGAACCGGTGTGTTAACATGATTATGCCGTATATAAACGTTGTTAAGTAAACAATTATCCAAAATTAAAAAATAAGAGCAAATGTTCAGAAGACGATATTGATAATTTCATTCAAGCCCCTGTTTATATAGTTGTATCGTGACAATGATAGTTTTCTTCCAGTCCAAAGTTTAAAATTGTAAATTTTCTGCTCTGAAAACATAACCACTGCTAGATGTGTCACACAACTATGACTAATAATAATTATCAAATCAAATTTATTGGCAAAAAATAGAAAAGTGCAACAGGACATGTAAAAGACAGAACATATTTACATCCATATACACACTGAATGTTTGTCCAAGGCCACTTTAAACTCTTCTGGCAGGCATCCACAAAAGATGTACCATGGTGGAGCAGAAATACAGAGAATGCTGCCTTCCATTCTATTGAGACGAAAGCGACAATGGTACATCTTTTGTGGATGCCCGCAGACAGCGACTTATTATAAACACTTATAGGTTCCAAAAATATTTAGATTTGCATCAAATTTGACAAAAGGCACCTTTGAGATGCTAGATGTAATAAAATTAAGAATATTAATCATTGTGCTTAAATAAAGTATCAACATACATCTAATGAAGCTAGAATAAAATTTGACTTACTAAATAAAATGAAATTAATTTTTCAATAAAGAGAAATACTATTATTTAGTAACGGTTTAATTTAATATTTTTATTATGGTTGTAGTAGAATATCCTCCACCCCTTATATATAGAGTGAGCTACGATTGACAAATGTCTTTGTTCTGACATTAGTAATATCTTACTAATGTCTGTCTCTCCTTTATTGTATTTGCAATAAACCTTTCTTTCTCCCTTACACTGACGCGTTCTTTACATTCGATAACAACTTTGTATATTGTACCCCTTTTATCACGGATACAACAATTACATATATTATTTTTTTAAATCAGATTTTTCATTAAACCTACTAACTCACTGAATCTTTATTGGTGTTATGGCTTTCTTTACGTTTAAACAAACATTAGTTTCTAAGAGACTGAAAGTTAATGATTATTTAGAACATTGTTTCTGAAGACTTCAATCAAGTTACAACAAATATAAAAGATAGCAACAAGAATTAATTTGCACTCTCTCGAGAGGAAACAAGACAGTCAGGGTTAGATAGTTTCATCTACTTCCAAATGAAGTTGTTCAATTCTATAATTATCTGCGATTATTATCTCACTGATTTTTTATTGTTCGATTGTGCAGACTTACCGCCAAGAAAGTTTATCTATGATAAATTTGATTTGGTTTGTATCTCTTGTGGCATATCATCCCTTTTTGGGTTATCAATAACAAAATACAATATTTTGTAAACGCTTTATTGAACACAAACTGCTATGTAACCCATAGTTGAGGGGAGTATGGATCATAACTGTCAGAAAGTGATATTTTGAAAGATTTGGTGCTTTCTCCATTTTTTGCTCACTTGTGATAACTTTGATTTCAATCATTTTATCTGTCTACCTGAACTTACTTGGAGGTTATTGCAGAAAGAGTGGATGATCGGTGTCTATAAATATCCTAATTATTTTCATCTTTTTTCCATATTAAAAAAAATATATTATTTAACTCTTATGTATTAGTAATAAACAAAAGAATGTATTAGTATTAACATTTACTATAAGTAGCTACATTTGATGCTGATAACAAAGATGGTGGCTATTTTAATTTGCTGCTGATAACAATGACTTCTAGTCGGATAAAGTATTTTCTGAAAGGGAATAAATTTAATTTTATTTTACTAGCCAGGGCTACCCGACGTTACTCGTAGCAATAAAAACAAAATAGAAGAGGCAATGCAGTATTTAAACACACCTGCTGTATCTATGGTATTGAGTACTTTTGCCATAAGATATACCACTTACCAAATGTAATATTGTATTATTATTATTTAATTGCTTCCGGGCAACATCTAGTTTCTTGTCTAGTGTGCAACACTGTAAGAAAACACATGAAAGTTCTTGCTCCCGAGCAATTCAGAGTTTCTTGTCACCCCCCACTCTCATAATAATTTGAAGAGAAATTATGTTGATAATGACAATAGTCTGAAGAGAACCTTTTTTCCAATAACATTTAAGTAAGGAATCACAAAATAAAAATAAGGAGGCTTCCAGAATGCTACTAAAACCACCTTTCCAGGCACCTAGATGAAATCTTGTTTTTATGCTATGACTGTTAAAATGGACTGTGTACATATTTTCTCAAAAAACTTTTCAAGTAAAGAGTACCAAAATAAAATTAAGAAGGCTTCCAGAGCGCTACAAAACCACCCAAATAAAATTAAGGAGGTCTCCAGAGCGCTACTAAAACCAACCTTTCCAAGTTTCTTGCAAACCTTCCCTCTCATAATAATTTGAAGAGAAATGATATTGATAATGACAATAGTCTGAAGAGAACCGTAAGAAACATTAAACAAAATCTGAGAGTGAGTGTGTAGCAATTTGGAAAGAAATTGCTGAGTGATTCCTCAAGATTTTCTCTTGAGGAAATACTCGGCAATTTGTTTCCAAATTACTACATAAATACATTAGAAATTGCTGAAAATATCGACCCCCTCCCAACAAAATCTGCTCCAGTTGATCCCTAAAGAATTAATCTTTTTAAATTTAAGATATTATTTTTCTGAGAGAACGTGGGTGTTTATTGTATAGTTTTTCACTTTTAGTTGGACATACATACAACTCTTCTTTAAATAATAGATCATATATACATATATAGAAACTAGAAAAAATATGATTTGTTAGGTCAACCATTGAGCCTGGGTTAGATTGTTTGAATGAGCAAAAAGTGAGTTTGCAAAGCAAGTTAAATATAAAAAATAAGACAAAATCAAAATTAGTCTCTTAGGGAAAGAAAACGTTGAAACATTAATTACAAATAAGAAATCAATTTGCCTTTTCACTTGCAATGTAGAAATAGATCACAACTTGTATAAAATCAAGTTGGTCCTTCTACAGAAAGGAACATTTGGACACAAATGCTAAATATTTGTCCACAAACTAAACCAATATATCGAAACAGAATTATTTTCATATTAAAATTTTTAAAAAACATTGAATTAAAAAACAATAACAAATAACAGTTAATAAAATGTTCTTTTTTCAAAACCAATATGCAAATTAGTTAACTTTGTGACTAATATCGCATATACATAAGTAGTATATATATAAAAAAAAATGGTGCGTCTATTCTCTAAAGTTGAATTAATTTGAAATAGGGCGTTTTGATTTTACCGTTAGTCTGAGAAATGGGTCTAACTTTTGCATTTATAGATTTAAATTGCTTTACTAGCTTGGCCTTTTGGCTAAGATCAAAGTGTAGTATCTGTTCTGATGGATACTGCACCCCATACTGGTGTTGTCTTGGCCTTCGGGTCTTGATTTACGCCGGTCAATGGGTCTGTCCTGTGCAGTTCTGGGAGGTCCACCGTCCCAGGCTTTGCCTCCCCTCTTTGGGGAGGAGCAAGTTTATTGCTTACTGCCTGAGGCGCCCCTACCGGGGAATACCGACGGGGCTGCCCAGGCAATTTTTAAACCCCACTTTCCCGACCCGACCTTGGGTCACATCTTACTTGTGGGAGTAAGATATGTGCCTAACTCCTGGAGAGGAGTAAATCAATACTCCATTCATATATATATATATATATATATATATATATAATGAATGGAGTACAGTAGGCCACCGCTATTCGCGGGTTACGTTCCAGACACACCCGCAAATAACAAAAACCCGCAAATAGATTTTGATAGCTCAAAGTTCACTAAACATCAGGTTTTTGTACATTAGCATGTGTTTTTTGCATGAAAACCAACAAATTAGCGTAGATTAGCCTTTTCTGCTTGCAAGTTGGTTGATCTTTTTAAATATTTCAGTTTCGTAAAAAGTTCGCAAAAATTTGGAATATTAATATTTTTGTGTGAGCTGCATTTAATATGAATCCTACGGAATAATTAGCGTTTTTAATTGCATATTTTTTTTTAATATATTTTTCATAAAGTTGAACTTTTCAGTTCTACCGAATTCATGAAAAAAATGTAAAGTCAATGCTTATGCTGAAAATCCGCGAATTTATGAAACCGCGAATGGTGAGCCCACAAATAGCGGGGGTTCACTGTATAGCAATTCAGATCTGGCAGGAAAAAAAATACCTATATTTTCAAGGTTCCATTTTTGCACACAACTCTGTTTTGATTGATTGGAGGATGTTTAGCATGATAATTTTCTTTGGGTTGGTTGGATTGATTGGATGGTGAAAAGACAAACTCAAATTAAGCATGAAAAAACATTTTTATTTCTATTTTGTATTTTCCTGAAGAGTCCATGGAAACTATCTATTATATAAATTAACATGATGGTTTTTATTTCTACTGAGCAAAAAACGGCTGTCGAGGATTTATATTAAAAGATGCTTTAACTTAACCTGACTTTTATTTTCTTACATATATATGTGTGTGTGTGTGTGTGTGTGTGTGTGTGTGTAAGGCAGTCTGTAGCGAATACTAAAAATGCAACTGAATTATTATTTTTTTTACTTATAATCCGAATGAAATTTAAATAACGGGAAAATCACATAAAATTGTATGGATCATTTTGATATCCCTTAATGGGGATTTAATTCCACAACATTGGAATTTCAGTTTTATCTATAGCAGTAGGTTTTTGATTGTTTTAAAATATTTTATAATTCGACCCCTATTACATTAATATGTCTAAAGTCGTTTCAGTATTATTAAGCTTTTCTGGCATAAGTACTAATGTTATTCATTTATATAATCAATAATAAATACATTTTTGCATGCATACAACTAAGAATATTTCTTACATTACCTAGCATCAGTCTCTTATTTATTCTTCAGAGAGGTAGTGAAGATATTCAACCACATCCTAATATGTATATATAGGTACACATTGTCTGTGTGTAATAAATATATATATATATATATATATATATATATATATATATATATATATACACACACACACATACTGTATCTGCCCGGTTGCAGTGAAGTCATTCTAGTTTTTATTTTATTTGTTTGTACATCTTTTTAAACTTTTACAGAGAGACAACGTTTTTTATATTATTCAATAAAAAATATGAGTTATTCTTCATGATTTTGATTTTTCGGTCATAATTGAAAAATATTTCCATTTTACTAGTTGTCTCGGTGGAACGAGATGATTTTTTTTAAATACACTATTAGTGATGTACATTATTATGTATAATGCAACAATAACAAACAAAAATTCGTTCGTCAGAATCAAAGTTTGAGATTTCAACTTAAATGCTATTTATATCCAAATTTTAACATTTCACAAGATGACATATATATATATATACATATATAGCTGCTAAATGGAAATAACATCACTAACTTTTCATCACATTTCCGATGGTATCTGATACTTATTGAGTTGAAAATATTTTAGCTCTGCTTATTTACTGAATTTTTCTTAGTCTAACAATGGTTCGCAATCAGAAAAGAATTTCACCCCAGGTGGTAATCTTTAGAATTTCGGTGGGAAGGGAATTGGGACCTTGGATTGTTAGATTTGCAGAATCGAAATATTGATCTTTCTACAGACAGTTCTCCAATGCACCTTTTAGCCCAGACACTCTAAGAAGGTAAGAACAATATTCATAAATAAGGTAAAAAGGGTGCATGGGAGCCCCTAAAATGGGAGGCTGGAAACCACTGGTTACAGACAAGCGTTGGTCTGTTATGATACTATGCTTCATCTTTTCTGTCCTCGGTCAGTGAAAGAGAAATCCTTCTAGACTTAGGCAATTTAAATTTTTGTCCTAATCCAGAGTGTTCCTTTTTAGGGAGCTGGATTTTTCCCACATTGAAAACCGACCTTGTGTCTAACTATAACCTCGTGGGGAGGCAAGTAAATAGGGACTATAATAATAATATTCAAGTTTCATCCACAAGTAAATTACTTAATTAGACAAGCCTGGTAATAACCATTGTGCTATCGCAAAAAGTTTCAACATTTCACTATAAATACATGGAAGGAAAAATGCTGTCGACTCTACACCTTTCAATAGGACAAAACTCACTTATTTTAACTCATTTTCATTTATATTTTACAACAAAGAAGGTGACATTTAATCTGTATCAAGAGCGTTAATTTTAGGTATAATAAATGTTTATGCTGCGTTTTTTTAAGTTGATTAATTATTTATATATAAGCAATGTTACCACGAAAAAAGATCTGTTTTAAAAAGTCATGTTTGTACAGAAATAATTTAATTCTGCATTTTCGAAATTCAAACTCATCCGCAACTTAAAACAAAAAAAATATTACATATGAAAAATAAGAAAACAAAAAAAGAAAGAAAATGTAAACAATTGAATAAATGCATAAAAATATACAGTTAAAAGTTAAAGGTCATTCTACTTTGCCTATAATTTTAACTTCCGGTCTGACTGTTGAATTTTTTTTTATGCAGTACTAGCACAACTCTACATCTGATTGTACACACATTTCTCATGTATCTGTGATAATGATACGCTGCTGCAAAATATTAGGATTGCACCGGTCTATATTCTGTATTTTATTTACCTCCTCTCCAAGAGGTTAGACACAAGGTCAGATGTGGGTTTTTGATGAAAGTGTTTCTGTGGAACGAACTGAATTTAAACCCAGTACACCCACGTCCTCAGTCTGCATTGTTAACCACTGAGCCACCGGTCTATATTCTGTATATTGAGAAAAAATACTAAGTGATAAAAGAAAATTATTACCCACAATTGTCAAAACACTATATATTGTTTTTATTTTTTCCTTTTTTCAGTTTTCCCGGTCCCCACATTTCCTTCTCACATTGTTACAACCTTTCAAAATTATAAAAATCTCTTAATAAAAAAAAATTGTATTTAAATTTAAAGAAAAACTAATAAGATTAAGTTTTACTTCTAAAAATAATTATTCATTGAAAAGCATGAAATAAATAAATAAAAATAATAAATTTCAATAGATTTTTAAAAATTATTTTTTTTTTTGTAAAATTGTCAGCCCAGTATTCTTTGCATCTTTATCTTTATATCTTATTCTTTCTTAATACAAATTATTTAACATACATTGCTAAATTATTTAAATTAATTTTATAAAATTATTCCATTTTTTTTTAAATTAAAAACATTGTAAGATCAATAAATGTAAGCAGTGGATTCCATTCATGATAATTCTATATTATAAAAAACAAGTAGTTTATTATAATTATTATAATTAATCTAATTAGCAGCAAAATATGCAGCTACTCTATAAATAAATGACTGATAACACGAGATAAAATACCTATATAATCTTCCCTTAAAAAAATTAGTTATAATTTAAGTTTTCACACTCTTAAAATATCACTCAATAATTCCCAGACCTAACTACTAAAACAACTTTTAGGCAAACTTTGACTTTATTCAACAACATAGCCCCTTTCTAGGGTGATACATGATTTCAACAATTCTCTAACAATCTGATGCACTTTTTTGTAGAACGATTTGTTTTGGGCCTCAAAATATGCCTCAGTTTCTGATATCACTTCTTCATTGGAGCCAAATCTCTTTCGCTGAAGTATTCTTTTGTGGTTTGCAAAAAGTCAGTAGTCACTGGGGGCCAGATCTGGAGAATAGGGTGGGTGCTGAAGCAATTTGAGTGCAATTCATGTAGTTTTGCCATTGTTGCGATTGATTTGTGACATGATGCATTGTGTTGGTGACAAAGCATTTTTTCTGCTTCATTTGTGCCCGTTTTGTGGCAATTTCTTCTTTCAAACCCACAAAGAATGCTATAATATTTACTATCGATGGTTCTTCCTTTCTCAAAGTAATTGATGAGCCAAATACTTTACGCATCCCAAAATACAGAGGCCAAAACCTTACCTGCTGATGTTTGCATCTTTGGTCACTTTGGGCAGCGTTCACTTCGGAGTGAAGTGATGGATCTATGTTTCATCCATTGTCACATATTGACACAAAATATTATTTTTGTTGCGTTAAAACAGTTGCAAACAAATGCTCTTAATCGTTGACGCATTGTTGTTTTTGATCAACTGTGAGCAAACACAGTAACCACTTTCAACACATTCTGATATCTTCAACTCATCTGTTATCTCCCACAATTTCAATTTAGGATCAGCCAAAACGAGTTTGTGGACTTTTTTTTTTATGTTTTCAGGGACAACTGCCTAATTTGGCCGACCTGAGCATTCAGCATCATTTGTGTCTGTACGACTGCGTTTCTAGTCAGCATACCATTGTTTCCGACTGAGCAGAGTCCAAATAACACTTATAAAGCCATTGTTTTGCTTGAACAGCATTTTTCCCCATCAGAAAGTAATGCATAAAATACATTTTTCCATTGTTTTGAAAATTTGCAACTATAGCTTCACTCGAATGCCTGTAATTCGTAAACTTATAATCCGATTGGGCTCAAATTCTGACACGCGCCATTTGGAGGTTAGTACTTTACAAAAAAAAATCATATGCATTTTTTATTAGTGGCGCCATCTATATGTTAGGCCTGAGACTTACTGAGTGATGTGTTAAATGTTTATAATGAGTCATGCTATTTTCAGAATTTGTGATCATTATTTATTTTATCACGTCTGTGTGAACTGAACTGAATTAGGTCATACAATTTTCTTTAAATTTCGCAAAATGTATGTTACTAAAAGAGTTGTAGGTCTGGATAGAATATGTAATCGATATAATCGATTGGAATTTCAATTTTCTTTTTACAAAGAACACAGTGATAATTTTCATAAATGACTAGCTAGTCAGAGTGAATTAGCGATTTGTCAGATTCTTTGTCAAACTTTAAAAAGATGATTAATTTGTGTTTTTCTGTATTTGCAGAATTTCATTTTGTACTTTTTTTTCTGTTTGCATCAAGACAAGATGAAAGAGAAACATTTTCAATCAATCATAAAAGTTCAATTTTCATATGGATTATAAAAGTAGAGACATTTAGAAGAAAGCGAATCGAAATTCAGATGAAGAGGATTTGGCACTTCTAAAATAATACAAAAAGAAGAAGACATTTCTAGTAGAATAGTTTATGGAGTTGAAAGAGTAGACACGGTGACAATCAATCAATATACATATACTTATATATACTAGAAGAATACCCGGAATAGAACAGTCTTGCACCATTTTATATCCCCTTACAAAGATTAAAATTAAGATACAATACTCCTAAACCTTATGTCTAGAATCCTCATTCCAATTTTCATCAAAATCTATTACATGATCTTGATTCTAGAAAATGTTTCAAATTTAAGGCTAAAGTTTAAGGAGTCTTAAGAAATAGAAATTCAGAAAATCTTGGTTAATTATTGTCAAATGACTATGGATCAAATTCAATGCAAATCTGAAATATTTTAATTTTCAAATGGGAGGTTGTGCACATATTATGCCCCCTAAAAACTCTTTGGAATACTTCAAAGAAACTGAAATTTGGGGAAAATTTATTAATTGATGTCTAATACCAATTGTTAAATTTTTACAAAATTGAAGGTATCTGAATTTTTACGAAAAGCTTCAACCCCTTGGCATAAAACTAAACCCACCCTTACACATAGCGACTGTATTCCAGAATTCATAATGATTGCTGAATTAGTTTAGCAGTGAATCCTGTACATACATCCGTATATATAAACATATATACATACCTAACTTATATATATATGAGATATATTTAGAGGATGAAAATAGGAGAAAAAGAAAAAAAAAGACAGATTAATTTGAACAAAAGAGATTAACACAGGGTCATGATTTGATTCAATCTTTCTCTGTAAGTATGGACTTTATCAAGAATAAATATGAATTGACAGAGTCTATATTTATATATTGGATACTGTATTAGGAGTAAGTAAGAAGTCAAAAATATAAGTTAGCAGGGGAGAAGAAAGTATTAGGGGCGAGAGGGGTATTGTGGGTAGTAGGGAGGGAGTGGGTTTTTCAACATGAAATTGTTAGTTGAAAACTTCTGTAGCGATTTGTTCGTAATGAGGACAGGGAGTGAGTAGTAGAGTAGGTGGAGCATGATAGCATGGCGAGAAAGTGATTTGTGGATAGCAATTAGCAGTATGAACTTAGTGGTGATTACAGTAACAAAGGAATGTGGGAGTAGTTGGGAAAGTACAGGGGGGCATGTAGGCAAATAGGGTGTCAGGATGTTCTCCCCCTCTTTCCATGTGTTAGTTATGTATATATATATATATATATCTAATATGTAAAATGAAGTCAGTTGGATTCTCAAAGTTTGACAAAGATAGCCTTGAATCTGACAAATTGCTAACTCACTCTGACTAGCTAGTCATTTATGAAAATTATCAGTGTGTTCTTTGTAAAAAGAAAATTGAAATTTCAATCGATTTTATCGATTACATTCTATCCAAACCTACAATTCTCTTAGTAACATACATTTCTCGAAATTCGTTATTCATTTTCATTGGATAATTAACAGTGATGATTATCCAATGATTTGCTCAGTTTGTTAAAATTGGTACATGAAAATGGCATCCAAAATTGGTTTGCTGCATTCAGAGGTAATGCCAAAACATATTACACTTTAAATAATAAGTGACCAAACGTTAAGAAATTACCTCCTCTTCTACTTCACTGGTTATTTACTTTGTTTCTTTGGTGTGTATTTCAATTTCATTCTATGCTCAAACATTATTTTTATTAGTATTAGTACTAGTATTAGTTTCTGATACTGTTCTAATGCACCCTCCCTTGTTTGATTGGTTTTCGCCCACATTATTTCGTCCTGATTTACAATTCAGTTTTACCTTTTAAAATGTTTAAATTAACTCAATGGCAGCCATTGCTGACATCTTTTAATGGGTTGTATATCTTTCAGTATCCATAATTCTCTCTTCAAAACCTGTCACTCTATATATGATTATTCTATTTGTACTTTTAAATTTACATTACAATTTAAAATGTAAGAAAGTAAAATATTATTCATAAATATGTACTTTAACATCGAGAGCTTCCTATTCATTTTTCATTTTCTAAAAAAATTTCACTTACTTGGAGAGACAATACAAATGAATACTAAATCAAACAGAAATTACACACAGAGGGAAGTATGACAAATCAAATATTGGTATATACAAAACAACACTAATTTTCCTTAAAATTTCCTTCTTTTTATTACATTACATCTTCATGATGCTTATTTGATGAAATTTGCTTTTCAAGATACAAATCGAATAATCATAAATCAAATAATAATTCTAGATTTTTATTTCTCTTCTTTTCTTTTTCACATTCCTACGTTTGCTTTTATGCACAAACAATCGAAATTATCTGATGTAAGATATGTCGATTTTCATTTCCATTAAACATCCAGAAATTCGTACAAAACACCTTCATCTCATTTTATAATATCGTGGGTCGAACATTCATAAAAAGGAAATACGTTCTACTTTCTTTAACTATAACTTGTAAATTATAAACATTAAAATTTAAGAATAGAACCGTTAATAAAAGTCCATGTTTTAATTAAAAAAATAAAAAGTTAAGACCAGTAAGTCATAGCAATTCCCTCCTTTCGATAACAGCAAAGATGGCCGATTGATTACGAAGCCACTAAGGGAGTTAACTTTAAGTTCATAATTATTGATAGCAAAACCAGTTGTAAACAAATCAAGGTAAGTCGTGATTCTGTCTGTGAGTGCTACAATTATTTCAGTGACTACTATTTATTTTTTCTTTTCGATTAATACCATGGTTTTCAGTTATAAACAGTAAGTTACAGCAATTCCATCCTTGAGATAAAAACAAAGACAGCGATAATGAAGCCACTACGGCAGAATTCATGAGAGTTTTAAAGAACGATGTTACCCTCACCTTTTTTAACTATTCTATTTTGTTATCCAAGCACCTGGGCAACGCCGTGTATCACTATTAGTATGTATATAAAACAAATATGTGTGTTTGTCAGTTGTCAATGGTTGATCCCCAAGAAAAAACTATGACATATTTGGAATCAGCCGGTTTCTACAATATTTTAACCTTGTTTTAAATGATTAAAACTTTTCTCTATAATAATTTAAGAAAAAACCCAGTTCTTTCTTAATTTGTTAATTGTGTGCATTCACTGTGGTCGTCTGCTTATTGTGCCGATCTGAAGTCGGTGTTCGGTTTCTGCAGCGTTGCAGTGTCAATTGTATGGTCTCAGTCAATGCTGCAACAGAAGGATTCTCCCTCCAAATAAATTTACAACTTCAGTTTAAAACAAGTAACAAAGTTTTATTTATTGGAAGTTACAATGATACTCGTTTTATTCTACTAAACAACAAACTTGCAAATAGAATTCTTAGCCCGACCAAATCAAAATACAAGTCCAACAGAACACAATCCATTAGCTAAAAGCCCCAGGGCCCATCTCTCTTCAAGAGGCACACAGGCCGAACCAACTATGAGATGCCCAGAAAACCAGCTAACTGCCCCCACCTGCTCATCTGCTGAAATATATAGAGGGAGATATTCTGGTCCATTGTGGCAAACCACTCAGTTAGCCACTTGAAAAAGGTGATCTGCTGCCAATCTATGGGCATAAAAAAAAACTACTACTTCGAAGGACCTGTATCTAGCTGGATATGATTTTTTTCAAATATTTTGCTCTCAGCATGATCCCCGTTTAAAGAGAAACCAACTTTTCCATGGAGAAATCAAATTGAGAGAGGAGGGGGGGTAAAAACTTCAGACCAGACATATCTCCAATTTATCATGCGGTTTCTCCTCCCTTGGTTAAATATCTCTCCCACAGCAAGCCTCAACACTAAAAAAAATAAATATTAGTGTTACTGGCACTTTCTTTTATCATAAAAAAAGATCCTACTGAAAAGCTAAGGCATATTTTATATCCTAGCTTTTATGTTTTTAGCGACCACGTGCTAGGGTGTATCTTTTCCACACAGATGGTTGCCATTTTGTGGGATGGTGTTATCATAGAGAACACACACAAGTGTCAGAAGAAAGAGAAAAGGACAATATTGAAGAAACAGCTGGATTTACATGGATACAATCTATTCAGCTAAACAGTTTATTGAAGACAAAAGTAAAAGTGTTTATGGAACACTTAACGAAGTATACAATATTATACACAAAGGGAAGAACAACAAACATTAGTACTAAAGAAAGAATACTTACAGTCCCAATTACAATGAGAAAAGAACACATGTTGCCGGGGTTAGAGATAGAAAACTATCTGTGAGCAATGAAAGTAAGTTACTTTGTGTTGTGGGTTTCTGAGTGTCTCTGCAATTGCTATCAGAAGAGATAACCTAGGGACAAAGGCTGCTAAGATTTGAGAAGGCATGCTCTTAGGAGGAGCTGGATGAAACGTTTGTCTGTATTGAATGACGAGCCAGAAAGAACATAGGATCTCATTCTAAATTCCGCATGTGGGTAGAATGAGATTTCAGACTCATAGGAAAGTGCATTCTGACATTGGGTAGAATAATTCAGTTTGATGTATAAAGTCGATAAATTTTAACTAAAGATTTAAAAAGAAAGAAAAATTAGTGAGAAAAAGAGAGATATGATAACGGGCCGCCTTTGTGCCGAAAAAACTACTTTCACCATTAATAAAGAAATTGTTTTAATTGATTTATACAGAAAAGTTAAGGAATTTGTAACATTAATCAAATTTGAATGTAATCCTACTTTAAAGCAGTAATCCTTTTGTTGCTGAAAAAAAATACATCTGCTCAAAAGTTTATTACTGTGGAGTACAGAAAGCATATTTATTCCACGGCTTTGGAAAAAGGCACCCCTCATGCAAGAAGCAGACACACCCTCAGTGACTTCTAAATATTATGTCAACCCAGTCTAATCAAATATCTATTTACAAAGCAAGAAACAAACAATTTTAGTAGTAGATATGAAACCCTTACTTGCAGGAGTTATAAAAAAATATTGCAGAAGAAGAAAATATTAATTCATTTTATTCATTGAAAATTTACATCATCATGAGAATGACTTAACATTTAGTCATTTTGTTAAATACCTTAATTTTTCTGCAATAATTAACAAAAAAAAATTTATTAACGACAAGACTAGTTTGCTCCCTTTTGTTTAGGAGCAAAAGTGTATCTGTTCTGATACTATACTTCATCTTTTCTGTCCTCGGTCAGTAAAGGAGAAATCTTTCTAGACTTAGGTAATTTTGATTTTTGTCTCAATCCATATGGGAAGATGGATTTTCCTCACATTAAAAAACTACTTTGTGTCTAATTCTGCCCTCGTGGGGAGGCAAGTAAATAGGGACTAAGTTTGCTCAGCATGAAAATCTCAAATGATTCTTGAGGGAGAAATAATATTATAGAAGTTGTTTAATTTATGAGAGGAGAATGCTTGATATATCATTATATTCATATTTTCTAATATATAAAATTAAGTTGGTCGGACGTTCAATGTTAGAACTACATAGTAATTCATCTGACAAATCGATACTTGATTCTGACTACCTTTTCTTTCTTCTACTATGTTATTAGCATGCATATACTTTGGCTAACTTTCTGATAATACTTATGCTGGCTAGGAACTTTGTTAGACTGTTGGCATTTCCTGTTTATGACCTAACAAGCATAGGCCGCTTAAGAAATTGATATAAAAAAATTTCAACATTTCTATACCTGGATCAGACTTCACATAAATAATTATATTTTATTTTAAATTCGTAATAACATAGTCCATTCTTAATGTTACTCGCAAACCACAACTAGAGGTACAATAATTTGTTTGCATAAAAACTATTTAATATGTTGCTTTCATTATATGCTACAAGAGGCCTTTGTCGACACTCTTGGACATTTTATGGCTGATTAGTAGATTCTTCTAATGGTAAGTCTACTTCAACCGTCTTGCTTTAAAACACATTGCCAAGAACAATCATGTATAACAATGCAAAAACTTGTCTTACAAATAAATTTACTATTATATTACTTATCACTAGGCCAAAGGAAGAAATATTCACTTTCAAGTACGTAACGGTGCTTATTCAGCTTGCTTGTTTTTCTTTTTTCTTTAATATTTTTAAACTTTGGCTGTGTCATATGAAGTGATAAGTAAAAAGATATGCTAGCATTATTAATTTTCTGATACAACATTTAATGAAAGCCATTATAGAACAAACATTGCAATAGGACAGTTTAAAATAAACTAAACAGATCATAAAAATCATAAATTATAATAGATTGTTGCTGTCATGTAGAGAACAAAATATTTATTCAAACGGTTTCTTGACACACCGGCAAATTATATTTTTACCTCCACCAAAGAGGTTATGTTTTCAGTAGAGTTTGTTTGTTACTATATTTGTTTGCTTGTGTACAGCCTAGCATCCACATCGCTTGACCAATCGTCACAAAACTTGGTCAAAATATCAGCCATGGTCCAATTTAGAACTGATTTAATTTGGGAATATTTAGAACAAGGTCAAGGTCACGGAAAAGGTAAAAGTCACACTTTTGGTAATAATTTCGGTTCTGTCCATCATACAACTGCGTAGTCCATATTGCAGCCAATGAAGTCGCACATCTTATATGACGTTGCTCTTTGAAAAGTTCGGTCAGAGTAAAAATTTTGACGGAATTTCAACTTCCGATTTTTCCAAATTTGATGTATGGATCTGATGCTCTTTGATAACAATAACCACCATGCACAATTTTCAGTCTGATCAGATAAATAGTTTTTGAGTCTATAACTCAAAAACTATTTATCTGATGAGGCTGAAATTCTTCGGGAATACTTCATGGAATATACAATATGGAGAAGTAAGGCCCAGCAAAGACTTATTTTAAGAAATTCATTAATTTTAAGAAATGACTTTTAGTCAATGAAGTTAAATTGTTTAAATTTAAATGTATGTTCAGTTTTAGGATTCCACTAATTTGAAACAAATACAGCAATTGGTTAAAACTATAACAAATTAACCGACATTAGCCAATCAACATACACCTGTCCATATAAAAATATATACCTCTTCTAAATGAATAAATGCGAAAGATTTTTCCATCTATCCTAACTATATTAACATCAAAACAGGTTCTACTTATTTATTTCTATGATACAACATATAGGTTTGACATACCGTATATATATATAGGACATTGCAAATATCCTCAAATACATTTGGAGCGGTTTAATTTACATATTAATTATATAAACAGCTTCTAATAAGTTAATATTCTGTAATATATAGTTGTAATTTTGCCTTGTCATTATTTATATATACGCAATATTTTCGTTCATAGTAAAACGTCTGAGGTCGCCGGGATGCTGAGAACAAGTACTACACTTTGATCTTAGCCAAAAGGCCAAGTAACCAGAAAAATAATGATTTTTACTGCTAGGCATTTTTAAATGAATGAAAAAAAAAAAAGATTTAATCTATTATTGTATTATCTTTTAATGGGAGGGGAATAGTGTAGTATCGGTTTTGTTGTCATAAAGCTGTACTCCCAGTAATTACCTTCTTCTTTTTAAGGGATGTGGTAATCCTCCCAAGTATTACATTTTTCTTTAGGGGAGAGCGTAATATAATATCTGTTCTGGTGTTATGAAACCATCTTCCCAGGGACAACCTTCTCCATTTTTTTGTGAGGAGAGGATTGGGGGTAGTGTAGTATCTGCTCTGTTTCGATGATACCGTACTCATAGGCATTAGTTTTTCCTTTTATGGGTGCAATTCTCTCAAGTAACCTCCTTTTATTGGGGGCAGTATAGTATATTTCCGTTCCTCATAATACCAGCCTTCCATGATTATCTTCTCCGTTTTGGGGAAGGGGGTAGTGTACAATCTGTTCTGTTATTACGATATCATCCTCATAGACAGTAACCTCTCCTTTTGGAGGGGGGGAGCGTTCGTCATGATAATATGCTTTAGTAATTACCTCCTCTTTTAGTGGTCAGTGTAGAATATGTTCGTCCAGCATGATATCGTCCTCCCAGGCTAGAAAAAATATGCGACCGATGAGAGCATATATTTGTTAGTATTTAATAAAATCCGGTTCTTCTCAAATGGTGGTATTAGTACATTTTTCTTCTGAAGAAAAGCTCCTCCTACCACCTCTATGATATCACTAATAAAAAAAGTGTCAATAGCATTAAATATATACCCAATAAAATCGATTGGAAATACAATTTTCTTTTTAAAACAGCCGAAACAGAATGAAATATTGATGTTGTAAAAAAAACAAAAAACAGACTGACTCTACTTTATATATTAGAAGATATGTCCTATAATAATATTGGGTGTACATGCTTTTGTATCTCTAGTCTCTTGATCTGTAAGTTTTTAAAACCAAAGAATATTTTTATATGAAAATATTATTCTAAAATAAATACATTCTAAAAACAAGTATATATATCATATGTGTCATGCATAACTTTATATATTCTTATATATATATATATATATATATATATATATATATAATAATAATAATGGTAATAATCCAGGTAAAAAAATATCCACAGGGTGGTAATCCAGAGAATTTTAACTGGGTTTATAAAAAGTGCTCAATATCAAAATAGAGCTTTATATATGACTAGCGGGGCTACCCGGCGTTGCTCGGGATCATTAAAACATATAATTGAAGAAAAATCGTGTATGTAACATCTTTATATACAAACTTCTATTTCTCCCACCCCCCACCCCACCTTCTCTATAGCCGTCTCTTTATCTTTCTACCTTTCTCTTCCCTGGTCGCCGCATTTCACCGCTACTTTCTAATTTTGCCTTTTGCGAAAGCTGTTCTTTCCCCACAATTTCTCCTACATTGCCCAGGGCAATAGTATGATATATTTCTATAAAAAGTAACACCTCTATCTGCGCCTTCTATATAGGTACTTATCTCCACCCCGGTGTTTATGCTATAAACGTATCTATCATCACCCCGGTGCGCATACTATATACATACCTATCGCCGCCCCAGTGCACATACTATATACGTACCTATCGCCGCCCCAGTTCAGATACTATTTAAGTACCTATCGCGCCCCGTTGCGAATGCTAAATAGTACCTATCGCCGCCCCGGTGTGCATGCTACATAAGTACCTATCGCTGCCCTAGTGGGAATAATTAATATGTACATATTGCCGCATTGGTGCGAATTTCTAAATACGTACCTATCACCACTTTGGTGCGAATGCTAAATACGTACCTATCGCCGGCCAGATGCGAATGCTAAATACGTACCTATAGCCGCCCTGGTGTGAATGCTAAATACGTACCTATAGCCGCCCCGGTGCGAATGCTAAATACGTACCTATCACCACCCTGGTGCAAATGCGAAATACATACCTTTCGCCGTTCTGGTGCACGTGCTATATACGTACCTATTGCCGCCCCGGTGCACGTGCTATATATGTACTGATCGCCGCCCCGGTGCGCATGCTATGTACGTACTTATTGCTGCCCATGTGTACATGCTATATACGTAGCTATCGCCACCCCTGAATTCTGAATACGTACCTATCGCCGCCCCGGTGTGGAAGCTAAATATGTACATATCTCCGCCCCGGTACGAATGCTAAATACATACATATCGCCGCCCTAGTGTGATTTCTAAATACGTACCTATCGTGGCTCCTGTGTGAATTCTAAATACGTACCTATCGCCGCCCCGGTGCGGAAGGTAAATACGTACATATCGCCACCCCGGTGCGAATGCTAAATACATACCTATCGCCGCCCCGGTGCGAATGCTAAATACATACCTGTCGCCGCCCCGGTGCGAATGCTAAATACATACCTATCGCCGCCCCGGTGCAAATGCTAAATACATACCTATCGCCGCCCCGGTGTGAATGCTAAATACATACCTATCGCCGCCCCGGTGTGAATGCTAAATACATACCTATCGCCGCCCTGGTGTGAATGCTAAATACGTACCTTTCGTCGCCCCGGTGCGCCTGCTATATACGTACCTACTGCTGCCCCGGTGTGCGTGCTATATATGAACCGATCGCTGCCCCAGTGCGCATGCATAATACATACCTATCACGTACTTATTGCCGCCCATGTGCACATGCTATATACGTACCTATCGCCACCGCTGAATACTAAATAAGTACCTATCTCCGCCCAGGGATGAATGCTAAATACGTACATATTGCCGCCCAGGTGTTCATACATCATATGTACCTATCACTGCCCCAGTGCGAATACTAAATATGTACATATCGCCACCCTGGTGAGATTGCTGAATACATACCTATCGCAACCCCGGTGCGAATGCTAAATACGTAGCTATAGCCACCCCTATGCACTACTATATAGTACCTATTGCCACCCCGGTACACATACTATATATAAACCTATCGTCGACCCGGTGTGCATACTATATTCGTACCTATCGCAGCTCTGGTGCGCATACTACATACTTACCTATCTCTGCAAGGGTACACATACTATATATGTACCAATCTCCAGCCCAGTTCGCATACGTAAGAACTTATATTTATTCGGCCCTGTCGTGTTAGAAAAACAAAATAGTGTTCATTTATGTATTGTCACTATCATAAATATAAATATTTTTAGTTACAAACAGAAAAAAATACATTTTTTTGCCTCCCCACAAGAAATTTTTTTTTCTATCCTCCCACATACTTAGAAATATTTTTAATTTAAAGGAAAAAAAAAGATAAATTTTTGACGCCCTTACACCCCAAAAATTTTATGTTCCCCCCATACATAGAAATATTTTTATTTTAAAAAAGAAAAAAAAAAAATTTTTTAGCCCCCTCCCCCGAAAATTTTTTTTTCATTCTCCATATACACATAAATATTTTCAATGAAAAAGATAAAAGACAAAATAAATGTTTTGCCTCCCCCCCAATTTTTTTTATACTCCCGATGCGCATGCTATATACGTATTTATTGCCGCCCATGTGCACATGCTATATACTTCCTATCGCCACCGCTGAATGCTAAATACGTACCTATTGCTGTCGCGGTGCGAATGCTAAATAGGTTTTCAGCGTAGATGCTCTTAAAATATTATCCAAACCTATCACTACAGTAGCTCTATCTAGGACATTGAGCAATTTTCTCCCGGACAACGCCGAGTACTTTAAAAATAAAAGAGGCCTCATGAGCACTACTGAAATAACTTAGGTATCCTCTCTCCTTCTGATCTGCCAAATAGTCCAAAGGGAAACGAAGATGGCATTAAAATATTTTCCAAACCTATCACTACAGTAGCTTCATTTAGGATATTGAGCACTTTTCTGCCGGACAACGCCGAGTACTTTGAAAATCAAGGAGGCCTCCTGAGCACTACTGAAATCACTCTTATCGATTCCCCCATCCTTTTCAGCATAGATGCTGTTAAAATATTATCCAAACCTATCACTACAGTAGCTCGATCAAGGACATTGAACACTTTTCTCCCGGACAACGCCAAATACTTTGAAAATCAAGGAGGCCTCCTGAGCACTACTGAAATCACTTAGGTATCCCTCCTTTTGATCTAATAAATAGTCCAAAGGGGAACGAAGATGGCGTTAAAATATTTTCCAAACCTATCACTACAGTAGCTCTATCTAGGATATTGAGCACTTTTCTCCCGGACAACACCGAGTAATTTTTAAATCAAGGAGGCCTCATGAGCACTCCTTAAATAACTCTTATCGATTCCCCCATCCTTTTCAGCGTAGATGCTGTTAAAATATTATCCTAACCTATCACTACAGTAGCTCTATCTAGGACATTCAGCAATTTTCTCCCGGACAACGCCGAGTACTTTGAAAATCAAGGAGGCCTCCTGAGCACTACTGAAATCACTTAGGTATCCTCTCTCCTTCTGATCTGCCAAATAGTCCAAAGGGGAACGAAGATGGCGTTAAAATATTTTCCAAACCTATCACTACAGTAGCTCTATCTAGGATATTGAGCACTTTTCTCCCGGACAACGCCGAGTACTTTGATAATCAAAGACGCCTCCTGAGAACTACTGTAATAACTTATATCGATTCCCCCATCCTTTTCAGCGTAGATGCTGTTAAAATATTATCCAAACCTATCACTACAGTAGCTCTATCTAGGACATTGAGCAATTTTCTCCCGGACAACGCCGAGTACTTTGAAAATCAAAGAGGCCTCCTGAGGACTACTGAAATAACTTAGGTATCCTCTCTCCTTCTGATCTGCGAAATAGTCCAAAGGGGAACGAAGATGGCGTTAAAATATTTTCAAAACCTATCACTACAGTATCTCTATTAAGGACATTCAGCACTTTTCTCCCGGACAACGCCGAGTATTTGAAAATCAAAGACGCCTCCTGAGCACTACTGAAATAACTCTTATTGATTCCCCTATCCTTTTCAGCGTAGATGCTGTTAAGATATTATGCAAACCTATCACTACAGTAGGTCTATCTAGGACATTGAGCACTTTTTTCCCGGACAACGCCGAGTACTTTGAAAATCAAAGAGGCCTCCTGAGCACTACTGAAATAACTCTTATCGATTCCCCCATCCTTTTCAGCGTAGATGCTGTTAAAATATTATCCAAACCTTTCTCTACAGTAGCTCTATCTAGGACATTGAGCACTTTTTCCCGGACAACGCCGAGTACTATGACCTGATATAACCGGACACAATTTAGGGCAAGACCGGTTACATCCAGCAAGAGATTATTGGACAGGTGCGGATGTGATTGAGCAACCCTTGTTTCACTACACACTTATAACGTAGGATTCCTATGTTGTTATTGATTTATCCGGACAGAAGTTATTGGATGATCTGATACAACCGGGCTGAATGTCGGGCAAGACCGGATACATCCGGCAAGGGATTATGGGATGTTTACAGTGACTCTGCATTTTTATCGGATTAGTACATAAATACATTAGATTATTTCGAATTTACTACATATTAACGTTGAAAAAGTGGTGTAAAATACGAAAAAACTGCTACCTTTTGTCGGAAAGTTGATAAATAGCTGAATTTCGGATGTTTCTCGGCCTTTTGGCTAAGATCAAAGTGTAGTATCTGTTCTCGGCATTATTGCCTTGAGATCAAGTGTATATCTAGTCCTATCCGATAGGTGTCGATCTTACACTGTCGAATCAAAAATCAGATTATCATTTTATTTTTTAATTCCTTTTCCTTTAGCTCACTTCCTCTCCCCTAAAGTACCGGTTGATATACCCCCAAGGTCGGGATCTGTCTCACCGACTCCCCCCCCCCCAAATTTCGCCTGAGGCGCTGACACCGGCGAATACCGACACTCCCCCTCCCCCAAATTTCGCCTGCCTCACCGGCGTATGCCAATACGCCCCATCCCCAAATTTCGCCTGAGGCGCCCCACAGGCGATCGTTCATACCGCCGAATGCCGACATTTCCCTCCTCCCCTCCCCAGATTGGCCTGAGCCGCCGAATGCCGACATTCCCCCTCGCCAGATTTGGCCTGAGGCGCTCACACCGGCGAATGCCGACACTCCCCCTCCCCCAAATTTCACCTGAAGCGCTCACACCGGCGAATGCCGACACCCCCCCCCCGGAAGGAGGAGGGAATGTCTATCATGATAACAGAACGGCCATAGGGAGGGGGGGGATATTAGCGTCTATTAATAATTAAGAAAAAAAGTGAGGGAGTGAGCGAGAAAAAGGAAAGAAAGAAAAAAATGGTTGTAGTGTGAGTGAATTTCTTCCTGCCACTCTCTGACGTCAGGGTACCCACACATAGTTCGTGCGGTCGCAGGGTACCCACACATACTTCGTGCGGTCGCAGGGTACCCACACATACTTCGTGCGGTCGCAGGGTACCCACACATACTTCGTGCGGTCGCAGGGTACCCACACATATTCGTGCGGTCGCAGAGTACCCACAAATATTTCGTGCGGTCGCAGGGTACCCACACATATTTCGTGCGGTCGCAGGGTACCTATACATACTTCGTGCGGTCGCAGGGTACCCACACATACTTCGTGCGGTCGCAGGGTACCAACACATACTTCGTGCGGTCGCAGGGTACCCACACATATTTCGTGCGGTCGCAGGGTACCCACACATACTTCGTCCGGCAGCAGGGTACCCACACATACTTCGTTCGGTCGCAGGGTACCCACAAATATTTCGTGCGGTCGCAGGGTACCCACACATACTTCGTTCGGTCGCAGGGTACCCACACATACTTCGTGCGGTCGCAGTGTACCCACACATACTTCGTGCGGTCGCAGGGTACCCGCACATACTTCGTCAGGTCGCAGGGTACCCACACATACTTCGTCCGGTCGCAGGGTACCTACACATACTTCGTCCGGTCGCAGGGTACCCACACATAGTTCGTCCGGTCGCAGGGTACCCACACATAGTTCGTCCGGTCGCAGGGTACCCACACATACTTCGTCCGGTCGCAGGGTACCCACAGATAGTTCGTGCGGTCGCAGGGTTCCCACACATACTTCGTTCGGTCGCAGGGTACCCACACATACTTCGTGCGGTCGCAGGGTACCAACACATACTTCGTCCGGTCGCAGGGTACCCATACATACTTCGTCCGGACGCAGGGTACCCACAAATACTTCGTCCGGTCGCAGGGTACCCACACATACTTCGTGCGGTCGCAGGGTACCCACACATATTTCGTTCCGTCACAGAGTACCCACACATACTTCGTGCGATCGCAGGGTACCCACACATACTTCGTCTGGTCGCAGGGTACCCACACATACTTCGTGCGGTCGCAGGGTACCCACACATACTTCGTGCGGTCGCAGGGTACCCACACATACTTCGTGCGGTCGCAGGGTACCCACACATACTTCGTACGGTCGCAGGGTACCCACACATACTTCGTGCGGTCGCAGGGTACCCACACATACTTCGTGCGGTCGCAGGGTACCCACAAATACTTCGTGCGGTCGCAGGGTACTCACACATACTTAGTCCGATCGCAGGGTACCCACACATACTTCGTGCGGTCGCAGGGTACCTATACATACTTCGTGCGGTCGCAGGGTACCCACACATACTTCGTTCGGTCGCAGGGTACCCACACATACTTCGTTCGGTCGCAGGGTACCCACACATACTTCGTCCGGTCGAAGAGTAACCACACATACTTTGTCCGGTCGAAGAGTAACCACACATACTTCGTCCGGTCGCAGGGTACCCACCCATACTTCGTCCGGTCGCAGGGTACCAACACATAGTTCGTCCGGTCGCAGGGTACACACACATACTTCGTGCGGTCGCAGGGTACCCACACATACTTCGTGCGGTCGCAGGGTACCTATACATACTTCGTCCGGTCGCAGGGTACCCACACATACTTCGTGCGATCGCAGGGTACCCACACATACTTCGTCCGGTCGCAGGGTACACACACATACTTCGTGCGATCGCAGGGTACCCACACATACTTCGTCCGGTCGCAGGGTACACACACATACTTCGTGCGATCGCAGGGTACCTATACATACTTCGTCCGGTCGCAGGGTACCCACACATACTTCGTGCGGTCGCAGGGTACCTATACATACTTCGTCCGGTCGCAGGGTACCCACACATACTTCGTGCGGTCGCAGGGTACCCACACATACGTCGTGCGGTCGCAGGGTACCCACAAATACTTCGTGCGGTCGCAGGGTACTCACACATACTTCGTCCAGTCGCAGGGTACCCACACATACTTCGTGCGGTCGCAGGGTACCTATACATACTTCGTCCGGTCGCAGGGTACCCACACATACTTCGTGCGGTCGCAGGGTACCCACACATACTTCGTCAGGCAGCAGGTTACCCACACATACTTCGTGCGGTCGCAGGGTACCTACACATACTTCGTGCGGTCGCAGGGTACCGACACATACTTCGTGCGGTTGCAGGGTACCTACACATACTTCGTGCGGTCGCTAGGTACCCACACATACTTCGTGCGGTTGCAGAGTACCCACACATACTTTGTGCGGTCGCAGGGTACCCACAAATACTTCGTCCGGTCGCAGGGTACCCACACGTACTTCGTGCGGTCGCAGGGTACCCACACATATTTCGTTCGGTCACAGGGTACCCACACATACTTCGTGCGGTCGCAGGGTACCCACACATACTTCTTCCGGTCGCAGGGTACCCACACATATTCGTGCGGTCGCAGGGTACCCACAAATACTTCGTGCGGTCGCAGGGTACCTATACATACTTCGTCCGGTCGCAGGGTACCCACAAATACTTCGTCCGGTCGCAGGGTACCCACACATATTCGTGCGGTCGCAGGGTACCCACAAATACTTCGTGCGGTCGAAGGGTACCCACACATACTTCGTGCGGTCGCAGGGTATCTATACATACTTCGTCTGGTCGCAGGGTACCCACACATACTTCGTGCGGTCGCAGGGTACCCACACATACTTCGTCAGGCAGCAGGGTACCCACACATACTTCGTGCGGTCGCAGGGTACCTACACATACTTCGTATGGTCGCAGGGTACCTACACATACTTCGTACGGTCGCAGGGTACCTACACATACTTCGTCCGGTCGCAGGGTACCCACACATACTTCGTGGGGTCGCAGGGTACCCACACATACTTCGTGCGGTCGCAGGGTACCCACACATACTTCGTGGGGTCGCAGGGTACCCAAACATACTTCGTCAGGTCGCAGGGTACCCACACATACCCTACCTCTACACTGCTCAAAAAAGGAGAAGGTAATGCATGGGAATAGTGCATCATGACAACGGAACCGATACGACCCTACCTCAACACTTCTCAAAAAAGGAGGAGATAATGCATGGGATGAGGGCATCATGACAACGGAACCGATACGACCCTACCTCAACACTTCTCAAAAAAGGAGGAGATAATGCATGGGATGAAGGCATCATGACAACGGAACCGATACGACCCTACCTCAACATTCTCAAAAAAGGTGGAGATAATGCATGGGATGAGGGCATCATGACAACGGAACCGATACGACCCTACCCCTACACTTCTCAAAAAAGGAGGAGGTAATTCATGGGATGAGCACATCATGATAACGGAACCGATACTATTCTACATCTACACTTCTCAAAAAAGGAGGAGGTAATGCATGGGATCAGTGCATCATGACAACTGAACCGATACTACCCTACCCCTACACTTCTCAAAAAAGGAGGAGGTAATGCTCACACCGGCGAATACCGTACCCCCCCCCCCCAATTTGGCCTGAAAGGAGGAGGTAATTCCTATCATGATAACAGAACGGCCACAGGGAGGGAGGGGGGGGGGGGAATATTATCGTCTATTAATAATTAAGAAAGAAAGTGTGAGAGGGAAAAATTCACAGAAAGGAAAACTGCCACTCTCTGACGTCATGATGACCTGATATAACCGGACACAATTTAGGGCAAGACCGGGTACATCCGGCAAGGGATTATGGGACAGGTGCGGATGTGATTGAGCAACCCTTGTTTCACTACACACTCTTAACGTAGGATTCCTATGTTGTTATTGATGCAACCGGGCAGAAGTTATTGGATGATCTGATACAACCGGACACAATTTAGGGCAAGACCGGGTACATCCGGCAAGGGATTATGGGATGTTTACAATGACTCTGCATTTTTATCGGATTAGTACATAAATACATTAGATTATTTCGAATTTACTACATATTAACGTTGAAATTTCGTGAAAAATACGAAAAAACTGCTACCTTTTGTCGGAAAGTGGTCCGGTTGACTGTCAGCGAGTGAATCGATTTTCGCGATTTTTAGATATTTTACATCCGGGATTTGTGCGGTCCTGTAGATGTCAACTTTTTGACATGTAGTCGGGTAGTTTTTGAGGAGATACTGGACATACAAACAAACAAACAAACATACAAACAGACAACTGCCCTTTATATAAGAGACTAGCGGGGCTACCCGGCGTTGCTCGGGGTCATAAAAACATATATTTGAAGAAAGATCGTGTGTGTAACATCTTTATATTCAAACTTCTATGTCCGCCCCCTCTCTCTATAGCCGTCTCTTTATCTGCTACCTTTCTCTTTCCTGGTCGCCCCATTTCGCCGCTACTTTCTAATTTTGCCTTTTGCAAAAGCTGTTTCTTCCCCACCATTTCTCCTATTGCCCAGGGTAATAGTATGACATATTTCTATAAAAAGTAACAACTCTATCTGCGCCTTCTATATAGGTACTTATCTCCACCCCGGTGTTCATACTATATACGTATCTATCATCACCCCGGTGCGCATACTATATACGTACCTATCGCCGCCCCAGTGCACATACTATATACGTACCTATCGCCGCCCCGGTGCAGATACTATTTAAGTACCTATCGCCGCCCCGTTGCGAATGCTAAATAGTACCTATCGTTGCCCCGGTGTGAATGCTAAATACATACCTATTGCGCCCCGGTGTGCATGCTACATAAGTACCTATCGCTGCCCTAGTGCGAATACTAAAGACATACCAATTGCGCCCCGGTGTGCATGCTACATAAGTACCTATCGCTGCCCTAGTGCGTATAATTAATATGTACATATTGCCGCTTTGGTGTGAATGCTAAATACGTACCTATCGCCAACCCAGTGCGGATGCTAAATACATACCTATAGCCGCCGTGGTGCGAATGCTAAATCTGTACCTATAGCCGCCCCAGTGCGAATGCTAAATACGTACCTATCACCACTACGGTGCGAAATACATACCTTTCGCCGCCCCGGTGCGCGTGCAATATATGTACTGATCGCCGCCGCAGAGCGCATGCTATGTACGTACTTATTGCTGCCCATGTGTACATGCTATATACGTAGCTATCGCCACCCCTGAATTCTGAATACGTACCTATCGCCGCCCCGGTGTGAATTCTAAATACGTACCTATCGCCGCCCCGGTGCGGAAGCTAAATACGTACATATCGCTGCCCCGGTGCGAATGCTAAATACATACCTATCGCTGCCCTGGTGTGAATGCTAAATACATGCCTATCGCCGCCCCGGCGTGAATGCTAAATACGTACCTATCGCCGCCCCGGTGTGAATTTTAAATATGTACCTTTCGCCGCCCAATGTGAATTTAAAATATGTACCTTTCGCTGCCCCTGTGCGCGTGCTACATATGAACCGATTGCTGCCTCAGTGCGCATGCTAAATACATACCTATCACTGCCCCGGTGTGCATACTATATACGTATTTATTACCGCCCATGTGCACATGCTATATAAGTACCTATTACCACCGCTGAATGCTAAATAAGTACCTATCGCCGCCCCGGTGTGGAAGCTAAATACGTACATATCGCCGCCCCTAAATTTGGGCAGACCCTAAAAAGTTCGGCCTGACCCCTAAAGTTTTCCCCGACCCCTAAATCTCTCCAGCCCCCTAATTTTTCACTCTCCCCCAACCATGAGAAATATTTTGACTTCAAAACAAAAAAAAACAAAAAAATTTGGCCTGACCCCTAAAAAGTTCGTCCTGACCCCTAAAATTTTCCCCGACCCCTAAATCTCTCCAGCCCCCTAATTTTTCACTCTCCCCCAACCCTGTGAAATATTTTGACGTAGAAACAAAAAAAAACAAAAAAAAACAAAAAAATTTGGCCTGACCACTAAAAAGTTCGTCCTGACCCCTAAAATTTTCCCCGACCCCTAAATCTCTCCAGCCCCCTAATTTTTAACTCTCTTACAACCATTAGATATATTTTGACTTCAAAACAAAAAAAAACAAAAAAATTTGGCCTGACCCCTAAAAAGTTCGTCCTGACCCCTAAAATTTTCCCCGACCCCTAAATCTCTCCAGCCCCTCTAATTTTTCACTCTCCCCCAACCATGAGATATATTTTGACTTAAAAACAAAAAAAAACAAAAAAAAAAAAAAATTTGGCCTGACCCCTAAAAAGTTCGTCCTGACCCCTAAAATTTTCCCCGACCCCTAAATCTCTCCAGCCCCCTAATTTTTCACTCTCCCCCAACCATGAGAAATATTTTGACTTCAAAACAAAAAAAAACAAAAAAATTTGGCCTGACCCCTAAAAAGTTCGTCCTGACCCCTAAAATTTTCCCCGACCCCTAAATCTCTCCAGCCCCCTAATTTTTCACTCTCCCCCAACCCTGTGAAATATTTTGACTTAGAAACAAAAAAAAAAAAAAAAAAAAAAAAAAAATTTGGCCTGACCCCTAAAAAGTTCGTCCTGACCCCTAAAATTTTCCCCGACCCCTAAATCTCTCCAGCCCCCTAATTTTTCGCTCTCTTACAACCATTAGATATATTTTGACTTCAAAACAAAAAAAAACAAAAAAATTTGGCCTGACCCCTAAAAAGTTCGTCCTGACCCCTAAAATTTTCCCCGACCCCTAAATCTCTCCAGCCCCCTAATTTTTCACTCTCCCTTAACCCTGAGAAATATTTTGACTTCAAAACAAAAAAAACAAAAAAAAAAAAAAAATTTGGCCTGACCCCTAAAAAGTTCGTCCTGACCCCTAAAATTTTCCCCGACCCCTAAATCTCTCCAGCCCCCTAATTTTTCACTCTCCCCCAACCCTGAGAAATATTTTGACTTCAAAACAAAAAAAAACAAAAAAACAAAAAAAAAATTTGGCCTGACCCCTAAAAAGTTCGTCCTGACCCCTAAAATTTTCCTCGACCCCTAAATCTCTCCAGCCCCCTAATTTTTCACTCTCCCCCAACCATGGAAAATATTTTGACTTCAAAACAAAAACAAACAAAAAAATTTGGCCTGACCCCTAAAAAGTTCGTCCTGACCCCTAAAATTTTCCCCGACCCCTAAATTTCTCCAGCCCCCTAATTTTTCACTCTCCTCCAACCATGAAAAATATTTTGACTTCAAAATAAAAAAAAACAAAAAAATTTGGCCTGACCCCTAAAAAGTTCGTCCTGACCCCTAAAATTTTCTATGACCCCTAAATCGCTACAGCCCCCTAATTTTTCACTCTCCTCCAACCATGAAAAATATTTTGACTTCAAAACAAAAAAAAACAAAAAAATTTGGCCTGACCCCTAAAAAGTTCGTCCTGACCCCTAAAATTTTCCCCGACACCTAAATCTCTCCAGCCCCCTAATTTTTCACTCTCCCTCAACCCTGAGAAATATTTTGACTTCAAAACAAAAAAAAACAAAAACAAAAAAAAAATTTGGCCTGACCCCTAAAAAGTTCGTCCTGACCCCTAAAAATTTCCCCGACCTCTAAATCTCTCCAGCCCCCTAATTTTTCACTCTCCCCCAACCCTGAGAAATATTTTGGCTTCAAAACAAAAAAAAACAAAAAAATTTGGCCTGACCCCTAAAAAGTTCGTCCTGACCCCTAAAATTTTCCCCGACCCCTAAATCTCTCCAGCCCCTTAATTTTTCACTCTCCCCCAACCCTGAGAAATATTTTGACTTCAAAATAAAAAAAAACAAAAAAAAACAAAAAAATTTGGCCGGACCCCTAAAAAGTTCGTCCTGACCCCTAAAATTTTCCCCGACCCCTAAATCTCTCCAGCCCCCTAATTTTTCACTCTCCCCCAACCCTGAGAAATATTTTGACTTCAAAACAAAAAAAAAAAAAAAAAAAAAAAAAAATTTGGTCTGACCCCTAAAAAGTTCGTCCTGACCCCTAAAATTGTCCCCGACCCCTAAATCTCTCTAGCCCCCTAATTTTTCACTCTCCCCCAACCATGAGATATATTTTGACTTCAAAACAAAAAAAAACAAAAAAATTTTACCTGACCCCTAAAAAGTGCGTCCTGACCCCTAAAATTGTCCCCGACCCCTAAATCTCTCTAGCCCCCTAATTTTTCACTCTCCTCCAACCATGAGAAATAATTTGACTTCAAAACAAAAAAAAACAAAAAAATTTGGCCTGACCCCTAAAAAGTTCGTCCTGACCCCTAAAATTTTCCCCGACCCCTAAATCTCTCCAACCCCCTAATATTTCACTCTCCCCCAACCCTGAGAAATATTTTGGCTTCAAAACAAAAAAAAACAAAAAAATTTGGCCTGACCCCTAAAAAGTTCGTCCTGACCCCTAAAATTTTCCCCGACCCCTAAATCTCTCCAGCCCCCTAATTTTTCACTCTCCCCCAACCCTGAGAAATATTTTGAGGTCAAAACCAAAACAAAAAAAGAAATTTGGCCTGACCCCTAAAAAGTTCGTCCTGACTCCTTAAATTTTCCCCGACCCCTCAATCTCTCCAGCCCCCTAATTTTTCACTCTCCCCAAACCATGAGAAATATTTTGACTTCAAAACAAAAAAAAACAAAAAAATTTGGCCTGACCCCTAAAAAGTTCGGTCTGACCCCTAAATCTCTCCAGCCCCCTAATTTTTCACTCTCCCCTAACCCTGCGAAATATTTTGAGTTCTAAAACAAAAGCATAATGGAGCATAATTATTTTTCTTCTTACTTTACTTATTGAGACGTTATTTAACATGTATACAAATATTAGTGAAAACAGTGGTGGAGCATAATTTTTCTCTTCTTACTTTACTTATTGACACGTTATTTAACATGTATACAAATATTAGTGAAAACAGTGGTGGAGCATAATTTTTCTCTTCTTACTTTACTTATTGACACGTTATTTAACATGTATACAAATATTAGTGAAAACAGTGGTGGAGCATAATTTTTCTCTTCTTACTTTACTTATTGACACGTTATTTAACATGTATACAAATATTAGTGAAAACAGTGGTGGAGCATAATTTTTCTCTTCTTACTTTACTTATTGACACGTTATTTAACATTTATACAAATATTAGTGAAAACAGTGGTGGAGCATAATTATTTCTCTTCTTACTTTTCTTATTGACACGTTATTTAACATGTATACAAATATTAGTGAAAACAGTGGTGGAGCATAATTATTTCTCTTCTTACTTTACTTATTGACACGTTATTTAACATGTATACAAATATAAGTGAAAACAATGGTGGAGCATAATTATTTCTCTTCTTTCTTTACTTATTGACACGTTATTTAACATGTATGCAAATATTAGTGAAAACAATGGCGGAGCATAATTTTGCTCTTCTTACTTTACTTATTGACACGTTATTTAACATGTATACAAATATTAGTGAAAACAATGGCGGAGCATAATTTTTCTGTTCTTACTTACGTATTGACACGTTATTTAACATGTATACAAATATTAGTGAAAACAATGGCGGAGCATAATTTTTCTCTTCTTACTTTACTTATTGACACGTTATTTAACATGTATACAAATATTAGTGAAAACAATGGCGGAGCATAATTATTTCTCTTCTTATTTTACTTATTTAGACGTTATTTAATACGTATACAAATATTAGTGAAAACAATGGTGGTGCATAATTATTTATTACTTTAATTTCACTGATAATACACTAACTTCACACCTCTCAAAAAGGAGGAGGTAATACCTGGGAGGATGGTATCATGTCAACAGAAGAAATGCGGTTAGTATAAGCAACTCTTGCTTCACTATAAACTCATGTTCAAAAAAGTGCCGTTATTGATTAAACAACCCTTGCGTCACTATAAACGCATGTTTCAAAAAATGCCGTTAGTAGTTAAGCAACCCTTGCTTCACTATAAACCAATGTTCAAAAAAGGGCCGTTAGGGATTTCCTCTGACGTCATTTCCTGTTAAAAGCGTTACGATGATAGCATTGTTTTTTTCTCAAATTAGTACTAAACAAGTGATGGAAAAAGCCCCCCCCCCCCCCCGAAGAGTCAATTTTTTTTCCGACACTTCCCCCTCCCATAATTTCGCCTGACGCGCCGCTCCCCCAAATTTGGCGAATGCCGACCCCCCCCCCCCCTAAGTTGACCTGAAGCAGTCACATCGCCGCACTATCTCCACAACTCTCAAAAAGGAGGAGGTAATGCCTAGGAGGGTGGTATCATAACAACAGAACGGGCGTAGGGGAGGAAGGGAAGGTAGAAAGGGTGGGAGTGAGAGGGAAAAAAGAGTTTTAGTGTGAGGGATTTTCTTCCCTACACTCTTTTCCTCTGACGTCATTTCCTGTTAAATAAAAGCGTGACTTTGCATATTTCTAAAATTATACATGATAGCATTGTTTTTTCTCAAATTAGTACTAAACAACGTTGAAAATCGAGGAAAAAAGCACACCCCCATTGGAGAAAAGTGCTCAGTCGACCCCCAAAGAGTCAATTTCTATTTCCGGTTCTGAGATATTACACGTCCCGGGGCTGGCCGGTCGTGATGATGTCACCCGCATGACTGTTTGTTGGGTCCGCTCGGAGGAGTATCTGGACATACAAACAGACAGACAAACAGACAAACATACAGACAAGTGCCCTTTATATAGGAGATAATTTTATTTACACAGACATGTACAAAATCTGCGACACTGGCATGTCGATGTTATCGATCAACAGTTACTATAAACTGAGATCTCATCAGGCAGAGTTAGAATCCGATCTTAACCGAGAACCTCTCCAAATATGATCTGAGGTTAAGATCGGATTCTAACTCTGCCTGATGAGATCTCAGTTTATAGTAACTGTTGATCGATAACATCGACATGCCAGTGTCGCAGATTTTGTAGATGTCTGTGTAAATAAAATTATCATATATGTATATATATATATATATATAAGAATATTATTTTTTGAAGGCGATAACAATGCATTGTTAAAGTGACACATACGACACGTGGAATCGTAAAAACAAAACAAAGTGACAATATTGAAAAGTCAATAATTTTCAAAAATTTTTTTTTTATTTACCAGTGTATCGTGACCGTGGTGTTGGGTTGGAGTGTGTCCTTTTCATTATTATTTTTTTTTTTTTAATTTTCGAGGGTATCCCTCATCCTCAGAATAAAATAAATACTACCACTCGTTGGAGTGTGTTTTTTTTTTGCCAAAAGCCGGGGCCGGAAATGTTGGTTTGTTTTTAGTAGTAGGTCTGCAGAAGTTTGTTATTCATTTTTTATAAATTATTATTTGCTATTTTAACCGTTGCTGTTTATTTTGTTAGTAAATATACTGAGTAATTTATTTTTTATTTATTTTTTTTTTTTTATATAACGTTGTTTGTTTTGTTAATAATATACTGAATAATCGTTATCTCGGTGGTAGGGGCTGATAACTCGTGTGAGTCAAGCTTTGTTTGTGGGAGTTATGTCCCTTTAGAGTTTTAATAATTTCGTTCTATAAATTTGTTTACCGTGTGTGTGTAGTAGCAGATGTGATTGGGTGGGTGAGGAATCCTGGGTATGGAGGTGGGGCGTCGTTAATAGAGCCTTTGGTATATAAAAGTGTGTGTGTGTGTGTTGGTGTATGTATATATGTGTATATATATACGTATATGTAAAATACATACATGCATACATATTTATTTTATTTATTTATTAATTTCTTTATTTTATTTCTTTATTTCTTTTTTTTTTTTTTTTAATTTTTCTTTATTTTTTTTTATTTTATTTTATTTTTTTTTTTTGTTCGATTCTATATTATTATTTATCTATATTATTAGATTTTGTTATGTGCAGTCGTGGTATATAATGGTCGGGATTTCAAGTTAATAAGTAAGGCGGGCAACAAGTGCAACCACGTGTCAGAGTTAGCAGCAGGTGCAAGTGGTTGTGTGTGCACCAGTGTCAGTAATTGGGCTAATAATATGGGCCTAACTAACTTCATTTAGTGTTGTTATCGTTAATAGTATGTCTGCATAGTATCATAGATGTTTGTTAGTAAAATATGTATGATGGTGCTTGTCGTGTGTGGTTATATTAAGAAGTTAGAGTTTAGCTTGGCTCTGTTGTTCAATTTAGGGGATAGCTTTCTAATTAATATAGATTCTTTAAGTCTGAGATTGCCCTGGTCTCTTTCGCTAGCTAGTATCTTGACTCGTATGTCTTTGGTGGGGTTGTGGCCATGTGTTATATGTTTTTGGAAGGATGATGCCTTGGTGGTTACGTGTTCTTTAATTCGTATATGCAAAGGTCTCACTAAATGAAGTTAGTTAGGCCCATATTATTAGCCCAATTACTGACACTGGTGCACACACAACCACTTGCACCTGCTGCTAACTCGGACACGTGGTTGCACTTGTTGCCCGCCTTACTTATTAACTTGAAATCCCGACCATTATATACCACGACTGCACACAACAAAATCTAATAATATAGATAAATAATAATATAGAATCGAACAAAAAAAAAATAAATAAATAAATAAAAATAAAGAAAAAATAAAAAATAAAAAAAATAAAGAAATAAAGAAATAAAATAAAGAAATTAATAAATAAATAAAATAAATATGTATGCATGTATGTATTTTACATATACGTATATATATACACATATATACATACACCAACACACACACGCACACACACACACTTTTATATACCAAAGGCTCTATTAACGACGCCCCACCTCCATACCCAGGATTCCTCACCCACCCAATCACATCTGCTACTACACACACACGGTAAACAAATTTATAGAACGAAATTATTAAAACTCTAAAGGGACATAACTCCCACAAACAAAGCTTGACTCACACGAGTTATCAGCCCCTACCACCGAGATAACGATTATTCAGTATATTATTAACAAAACAAACAACGTTATATAAAAAAAATAAAAATAAATAAATAAATAAATAAAAAATAAATTACTTAGTATATTTACTAACAAAATAAACAGCAACGGTTAAAATAGCAAATAATAATTTATAAAAAATAAATAACAAACTTCTGCGGACCTACTACTAAAAACAAACCAATATTTCCGGCCCCGGCTTTTGGCAAAAAAAAAACACACTCCAACGAGTGGTAGTATTTATTTTATTCTGAGGATGAGGGATACCCTCGAAAATTTAAAAAAAAAAAATAATAATGAAAAGGACACACTCCAACCCAACACCACGGTCACGATACACTGGTAAATAAAAAAAAAAATTTTGAAAATTATTGACTTTTCATTATTGTCACTTTGTTTTGTTTTTACGATTCCAAGTGTCGTATGTGTCACTTTAACAACGCATTGTTATCGCCTTCAAAAAATAATATTCTTACTCTATACACAATGCTCCAAGCGAACTACAACATTCTTCTCATATATATATATATATATATATATATATATATATATATTAACATCGCAATATCTGGAATAATGCTCACATATGGAAGAATGAAAACAACAACAATTTAATCCTTAACTTAGTTCTTTTATTTATCTAATTGGGTTCATCTCCCGAACTAAGAGCTGCTTTTGGCTAGATTATCAGGAGACACAAGGGGCCTAATGCTCTCATTTATCTGGACGGAATTCTAAGTTGCAACTGATTATATTATCTCAATCTAGTCGCTTGACTAGATCACTCAATCAACTATGTGATCTCATATATCAAGCAATATTAACCCTGGGGTCAGGCCCTGTCAATTACACTTGCTAACTTTCTATGCTTACCTTCAAAAAACATTCTGTTAACAATGTTACAAACAAATACCAAATTTAACTGCATGCAATCGATGCGTATTATTAGGAGATGAACAGAAATTATGAATGACATAACATGGCTTGAAGCGTTTTTAAAAATGGTGAGGCATGATTTATATAATGGATACCGTCATGGACGATGGGATTGGCTATGCTGAATTCAAATTCTACTTCAGACTTACTGTCTTCAATTAAATACTAATACTAATTTCCTCCTAGCCATGGGTAAAATAGCAACTTGTGTTCAATGTATACATTGAATATTTTACAATATGGTATTTTATTTCGACATAAAATTTTAAAAAAGGGTTGATATGTCGTAAAACTGACAAACAAAACCTGATAGAGTTTAACATAATTTGAGCTTCACTTGACATTTCCAATATTGTGGCCCTGTACCAGACAAGGTTAACTGTAGTAAATATCTAATAATGGATCTTTAATAAAAGATCTAATAAAAAAAGAGGGGATGGAAAATTTTTTAAATTCTAAAAATCACATTATTGCTGCTCTATTTGCCCCCCCCCCCAATAGCGTGCAGAGGTCTTGTAGTTGTATGCTCCCAAGACTCAAGTATAAGGCCTAATAAAACTAAAATATTATGAGAGAAGAAAATATATACATGTACGTCATGTGCATGAAGGGGTGGGGAGACAAGATTTCCAGATAAAGATACTTCTGGCAAAGTCCTCTTGTCCTGGTGTAGCCAAGGAGGAAGTTTCTAGGGAATATCAAATTCACAAGCGGTCCCCAGTCGCATGTGTATCCTGTTTAGGTGACATCATTTCAACAATGTTAGTTTTTTGCAGAGAGGTGATGCCATCTTGACTACTTGTATTTTACGATATTATATATATATATATATATATATATATATATATATATAATAAAATATTTATATCCACAGAGAAGCGTTTGATTCATCAGTGTGGCTATATATATACAGCTGACCCGCTAACTGAACGACGCAGACCTTGGACCTCATATCTCAATCACCACTGACTAATAATCTGATGTCTTAATTGACGTGCCCAACGTTTCAGTTGTATGAATGAGAAGGATAAATACTGTATTTTATGATTACAATATATATTTTTGGATGCCTCGCAGATATCATGCAGAAAAGCAGACTGCATTGGTTGGGGCACGTTGAGCGCAGCAATCGCTGGATTGCTAAAGCCTGACAGTTGCATGTGCCAGCAGAGAAGACCACCTCCGGCAGACCCAAGTTGTCTTGGGAGGATGTGGTGAGATGTGATAGGAGAGCCTTGGATATGGATTCTGTCAGGCCTTACCAAAGACAAGAATGGAGGGGAAGACTTAGATTGAGATTAGACAATCAGGCCCCACCCTCATCAGAGGATTAATGGTTGCCTGATTCAACAAATAAACCGGTTAATAATGATGATGATGATGTGTAGTCAAACTCAAGAGAGTTAAGCTCAATGGATCCTAAGGTTGTAATATGTAATTCCAGAGCAATTAGAAATTGATATTGTTTCTGACAAAACTAAAAATCTTGTGTCGAGTAAATTTGTCTTTATTTCTAGTTAACAGTTGTTTCTTCATCGCCACTGAATCCAAGATGTTGACTTGCAAATGTTTTTTAGCACAAGATACATTATTTTTTGGTTAAATGTGTAAAAGTCGTTTTTTCTGTATTTCTGAAGATTCATCATATCTATAAGATAATAACTTTGTCAAAACTCTACAAATGTTTTGATTGTATAGTGGTGATAAAGAAACAGCTTCTCTCTATATCTCTCATATATATATATATATATATATATATATATATATAAAGCTAGGTATTCAATTCTGGAACACAGGTGCTAGGTGTAAGGGGTCCGAATGTGGGCTGTATTTATTTTAATTCAGATGTATGCAAAGGGGGTAAAAAAAGAGGTTGAAGCTCTTTGTGAAAATTCAGATACGTCCAATTTTTGTTAAATTCGAACAATAGGTATTAGACATCAATTAATAAGTATTCCCTAAATTTCAGTTTCTGTGAAGTATTTTAAAAAGGGTGTTAGAGAACATAATATGGGCAAACCTCCTATTTGAAAATTCAAATATATCAGATTTGCATTGAATTCGATCCATAGTCATTACACACCAATTAAACAAGATTCCCTGAATTTCAATTTCTTCTTAAGACCCCTTAAACTTAAGCCTTAAATTTGAAAGATTTTTATAAAAATTTGAAAAACGATTCTAGACATAAGGTTTAGTATCATTATATCTTGATTTTAATCTTCATAAGGGAATTTAAAAGTGGTGCAAACTTGTTCTCTCCGGAGAATTAATTTTACCCATCCTGGAACGGGTATTCTTCTAGTTATATATATACAAGAAAGATAGTGAAGAGAGAAAACTCTGGTCTTTAACGACGCTTGCATAAGAAATGACTTGCTGCCGAAATATATATATATATATATATATATATATATATATAAGGAATCGACAGTGCAGGTAGCCTCCAAATATTTACCAGGAACATATTTTTTTAGAAGCCTTTATGTAGACACCTTTATGTTGTAAAACGAATGGAAATAATGTTGATCAGTTGAGGTAAGTTTGTTATTTAAACAAGGATTTAAGTGAATAAAAGCCAAACTAGGCATATTAGGAAAGGATATGTTAAGAAAATAACGATAGAGTAGAGAGAGACTAGCAATGTGTCTTAAGCCGGAAAGGATCCGTAGAGAACAGAATAGATCAGCCCCCCCCCCCACTAGATTTTGAAGTCGTTTTTGTACACTGTCAAGACAAGAAAGAGTGTGCTCTGAGCAGCAACTTCCCAGATGTGGCAGCAGTAATCCATCTTCGGATGTATCTGACTCTTTTATATAGGTAGAAGATTACATCAGGTCTATTGTGGTCATTTAAGTACTTATACCTTTGGGAAAGGTGTGAACCCGTAATCCCCTGTCCTCAGTTAAAATAGCAACATGTGTTCAAATAAGTGTATACGAGAGGTTTCGTGTTCGGCATGAAATAATGCAAAAATGATCGATTTGCTGTAAAACAAACTACACAACTCTGGCATTGTATGGATACGTCCACTTGTATGAAAGCCATCTTCCATTATATAAAGGGAAGTCGTAGTTATGTGTGCGTGTCCGGCTAAAAGTCAGAAACTACACAAGATACACTTACAAACCGTACATTATTGGATTCAGTATTACCCCGACCTGGTTATGGTAATGAAATGATGTTGTAATATCCATTCCGTTGGGGTCACCATTGGTCAAATTAGTGCATGGAGAGAGGGTGTACAATGTTTTTCATTTTTACTGGTAGTTGTTTCAAAAGCAGCACTGAAATTAGGTTAAACAGTTAGCAAGAAAGAAAAAGAAAGTTGACTATTATATTGAACCAGTTCAAAGAGAGAGAGAGAGAGAGAGAGAGAGAGAGTCAAAGAACTGTTACACACTTTTTAAAAACTCTTCTTATTTTGTTATCCATGCCTCCCCCCCCCCCACCCTGGCAACACCAAATAGCACTGCTAGTTTCATTTAAAGTTGTTCTGAACTTTTTGTTTTTAAATAATCATTACCTGATATTTTCATTACCAACCCTATCATACATTAGCTGGAAGGTCTTTACACATGAAACTAACTGGACTATTGCCCATCAGCCCTAAGGGATAATAATTTTTAACAAATAATAGAAAAAAAATTGTGGTGGGGTGGAATAGGTGTTCAGGTGTTACCAGGCAAGGTAAACACTGGTAACCAACTCTTCACACTGTCTCAATCGCAGCCTCATCTCATCATCATCGACACAAAACCTTTCTCCCTTTCTTCGAAGCTTTCTTCCCCGTATTCTTTCTCTCTTCTTACTCTCAGTGCAGCTGCTGCTGCTGCTATTAGAACTCCTAAGCAAATACACAAGCAACTGTGCTTCTTCTTCGTCTTCTTGTCCTGTTCTCTCCTCCTTCCTTCATCATCATCTCAGCTGTTGTAGCATCATCCTCGCCGTCGCGGAGCGAGAATGAATATTGCGGGGTCCGCACTGTTCCAGGTGGCACAAGATGCTTCAGCCGTGGCCAATGTCCAGGGTGGTGTCGGCAATTACATACCGGTTGGCTTTCTTTTCTTTTTTTTTCTTTTAATATTTTTCTTCTTTATATTTAACTTCTTTTTTTCTTTCTTCTTTTCTTGTCATTTATAGCTTCGTTTTCTCCTTCTTTATGATCGCACCATAAACACTAACCAAAGCAATCACCACGAGTTCTAAAAACATGACACGACTGTAACTAGTTGCGGTTAGGAGTTAAATCATTACAAAATATATATATAAAAAAAGCAGTTTATAAATAACAATAAATAGATATATAGAATATTTACTTAAATAACAAACAAAACCGATTTTCCATAAAGGTATCATCGGTTGCTTCCGAAAAATGCTGGAATGCAACATGTAGAATTCTGATCTCACTCTTCACAGACATGCCTGACAAATGCGCGTGTTCGCGTAACAAACATTTCGTTCTTTCAAGAAACAATCGATATAACCTTAATAATGGTCACCCGTTGTTATATATAAAAATTACCACATAATCACTATGTGTGTGTTTGTTTCAAAACACATTTTCAAATAACCTAAATTCGTTAGTTTAAATAAACTTGGTAATTTCTTGCCGTAAAAAAAAAAAAAAAAGACTCATCAATTTTATTTGATAAAGAGATGTATCTCGAAATATAATCAACTAATATATTTTTTAGTTATTTTTTGTTATTTAAATTCTGTATTGATAAGGCTCTCTGAAAATATTACCTGTTGACTCAATGCTTCTAACAAAACGTGACATCTTATTTGTCATTTGATAATATGTCGCGTTTTTTTTCAACACTGGAGCCGAAAAATGGTGACACTTTAGTATTTATTTTACAATTCTTTTTTTTTTTAACTTATTTTTCTCTTTCTGCAAATTAACGACCAGCGAGAAGCGCACATGTATGAACAAACACGTTTAATATGTAAACGCATCGCTGGATCGAGCGAAGAAGAAATCATCCATTCAAAGAAAGGCCCGGGTTTTTTTTTTGGCGCACAAACATATATATCTTTTTACTTGACAACCTGTTAATTATTTTAACAGGTGTAATTAAAAGGAGAAAGTTTTTTTTTGTTAGTAATTATCGTAAATATATCAACTTGATGATTAAGCTTGTTTTACTTATTTATTTTCCTGTTTTTTTGTTGTTGTTTTTTTTTGCAAATCTCACAATGCACAAATAAAAGCAACTAGTGTCATTTCCACGACATGCGAGCCCTTTAAGTTAACCACTCGTCATTTTAAGTTAACCACTCGTCATTTTAAGTTAACCACTCGTCATTTTAAGTTAACCACTCGTCATTTTAAGTTAACCACTCGTCATTTTAAGTTAACCACTCGTCATTTTAAGTTAACCACTCGTCATTTTAAGTTAACCACTCGTCATTTTAAGTTAACCACTCGTCATTTTAAGTTAACCACTCGTCATTTTAAGTTAACCACTCGTCATTTTAAGTTAACCACTCGTCATTTTAAGTTAACCTCTCGTCATTTTAAGTTAACCACTCGTTATTTTAAGTTAACCTCTCGTCATTTTAAGTTAACCACTTGTCATTTTAAGTTAACCACTCGTCATTTTTGTTAAATTATTTATTACCAATCACTAGTATTCATACAGGTCCTCGGGTGTATATCACAAAGTGGAGTATGATTCTGTTCGGTCTTATGAGGCTATCATCCCAGGGGTTACCTCTTCCTTTGGAAGGGGAATTGATCTATTGCTGGTCGCCTGACGTGCAACTATCGAGCAACGCCGACGGGTCCGATCACGGCAAATTTTGCACCCATAACAGAGTGCCCTCCACTTTTGGGAGTGGGGTGGATTCCCTACTATAAACTTGCCTTGTGTCTCACTTTGTTGCAATGGAAGGTAGGTAAATATATTATTCATACGTCGATGAATAATCAAGTTTAAAAGGAAAGTATTTAAAATCCAGGTCAATAAGATCCACAAATATACCCCTTGTCCCTATTCACTTGCATCCCCACGAGTACAGAGTTAGACACGAAATCAGGTTTTAACGTGGCGAAAATCCAGCTCCAAGAAAAAGGCATTCTGGATTTGGACAAAAATTTAAATTGCCTCAGTCTAGAAGGATTTTCATCATTGACCGAGGACAGAAAAGACGAAGTGTAGTATCAGAATAGATACTACACTTTGATTCTAGCCAAAAGGAGGATGCCCCTTGTCTTTCTTTAACTAAAAACGGTATAATGTAATTAATGATTAGCAAATCATTATTTTTAACTAGTTAGTTGTGTCTTAAAAAAGAAAGATCGTCAGCTTTCAAGATATAAAATCGAAAAAGTAATGTGTGCATTAAAAATTATATTAATTTACCCCCCCCCCCAAAAAAAAAAATAAATAAATAAATGCTGAAGAAAAGAATCAATAATCCATGGATGGATGCATCAAAGATTGAAGTGTCTATGTATTTAGAAAAATTATGGATTGTGGATCCTTATGCAAAATAGTGTGTGCGTTTTTTCTTGGTATTTAAACAATATTTTTTCAAGGGAGGTTTCAATTTGTTGTTCGATCTTCTTCAGACTTAAGCCGTAGTGAGATAACTGGGCGTAGAGGAGCGGCTGCTGACGAAAGATCACATAACAGCTCATCTTGTTCAAAAGCACATGAACTAGATCTACACTCGCGCACACTTGATACAAATTCGTTGATCAAAACTCATCAAAATTATTAGAATCGATGTATTTAGTCGAGTGACGCAAGATGATTGATTTGCTCTGCCATCACTGTGTATTGTTTTTATTTTAAAACACTAATATTAAGAGAAAGTGTTTATCTTCAATACGAAATAAAGAGTATTGATTTACTCCTCTCCAGGAGTTAGGCACAAGGCCAGTTTTTATCTTACTTCCACAAGTAAGATGTGACCCAAGGTCGGGTCGGGAAAGTGGGGTTTAAAAATTGCCTGGGCAGCCCCGTCGGCATTCCCCGGTAGGGGCGCCTCAGGCAGTAAGCAATAAACTTACTCCTCCCCAAAGAGGGGAGGCGAAGCCTGGGAGGGTGGACCTCCTAGAACTGCACAGGACAGACCCATAGACAGGCGTAAATCAAGCCACGAAGGCCAAGACAATACCAGTCTATGGGGTGCAGTATCCATCGAAACAGATACTTCACTTTGATCTTAGCCAAAACACGAAATAAAGAGTAAAAGAAAACGTTACTTCTAAAATATAATTTAAATAACGATTTTTTGTTTTGTTTTTTGAAACTTCCTTTTCTCTCTTATATATTTATGTGATTCACTAGTAGAATAGGGCCGGGTCGTTGAAACAGCTCGTCCTGGTGTTGGATACAATAATTGAAGTAATTAATTAATTGTTGGTTTTAAATTGTATTTTTAGTTCTGTAATTTACTTTTTAAAGTCTCTATTTACTTGTCTCCCCACGAGTGCAAATTATGCCTAGCAGGATGTACCGAGGACAGAATAGATACTAAAGTCTTTACATTTTTAACTCTTAAAAGTAAAAGTCTAAATCGCTGGCAGCCGTTTAAAATTTTAATTAGTATTATTAAATAACCAACTGACGAGTTATGTCTTTTTTTTAATTTATAGAATTTAATGAATTAAAAGCAATGAAAAAGACAAGTCGATAATTTAATAATAATAAGAAGAAATATTAAGGAAAACCCTCGAGCGTGGAAGCCAACCCACATAACACCGACCAACAGGAGTAGGTAGAAACAGAAAGAAAAAACATGTAGAAAAACATTAAAGAAATCGAAGGAAACTGAAACTGTCAAGATATATATTTATGAAAAATCCAATAATTTGATCTTATCCCCCCCCCCCCCAAGAGGAAATTAGTTATGAGGGTCAAGGAGGATGGAAAGATCGAGGAGGGAGTGTACCATCCATAACCCCACTGGAAGGGCACGGAGAGCATTGGAACCCTGATGTGGCTTATTGCCACTTAAATTAGAGAGAAAGCCAACGGCTGCTATCAGCAATAAATCAATGATAATCAGCTATTGTGAAAAAAAGAAATGTTTTAAGTGATTTGCAATGGTTATCGAAAGAAGCAGAAAATACTAGAAATCTGGGGAGGTTTGCTGTCATTTAGAACCCAGGGAACACCACTTGTTATTGTCAGTGAGCAATCGCTGATGATTACCTGTGTTACATGAGAACTAGTGAGATGATGATCATCAATTAAAAATCTAAATATTTCAAAAAGAAATTACAATTTTATTTTAGAACTAAAAATATACTTTAGGAGCATTGAGCAACAATCAGTTTTAAATAGGTGATGACCCCTTATTCTACCATTGCACCTAGTTTTTAACCCCCTTTACAAAGAAAAGACTTATTTCTGAAACCGTGCTATACATAGAAGTTACTTTTGGTGTACAGAGAGTGCTTACGGGCCGGATCAAAGGTAGCATCTGTTCTGTTTGGTCTTAGGGGGGAACATCGTCCCAGGTATTAGTCTCCGTTGGAAGAAGGTGATTTATTGGCGATTTTCTGGGGCGCTCTCACAGGGGAAGGCCAATGGGACCGATTTTGACAAATTTTGCTCCCGTCCAGTACCCCCACTCTCCTGACTTTGTGTCTGGATGGGGTGTCTCTACTATAAATTAGTTAGTGTCTCACTTTGCTGCAGTGAGAGGCAAATAAACAAACGTAATGAAATATATTTAAAAATAATAGCATTTGACTCTAAATTTGAAAATGATAAAATTTGAATAATAAAAAAAAGGATCCAAAAATAAACGAAACCCATTGACTTAAAATAAGATTGCGTTTTTACAATGCAATGAATTAACAGCAAAACGATATTAAATTATTTAAATCTTAAACTAAATTACTTTTTATCTCGGGGACTATCCTCTACTCTATAATAAAGGCAAAGAACAATGTGTATTTATGATTATATATGGTCATTCGGAAATTCGAACATTCATATATATATATATATATCCATCTCGTCATACAAAAGTTAGCAAGTAAAATACTGCCAGACGAATTCATTTCAAGTATTTAGGGGAATTGATTAAGCAAATAGCAAGTTAGACACCTCCACCGTCAATCTATTTCCATATAGACGTTTTTTTCCCCCCTGCGTTTTATACCGATTTATACGTTTTTTCTTTCCTTTAACTTTCTAGTTTGAGACGTTTTGTTTGTTTTTTTACTTCACCTATTCAGACGTTATGTTATACCAATATGGATATTAGTGCGAATACTGACGAAGGATAGTTTTTTTTTTTCGTCATTTTTGACCGAGGGTGTACACTTGTTATTTAAGATTAATTGTATTTTAAAAACTTAATATACAAAAACTATTTCAACTTTGAAAACTTCTTTAAGTAATTGTTATTGATGAAAGATTTCCTCTTTTTATTAATAGGGTACTGAGTACCCGGTACTCGCAGGGCAAGGGTTTAGAGTTAGGGTTAGGGTCAAAGTTAGCGTGGGTCCTAATCTGTGAAAGTACCATTAATACTGACAAAAACTTTCAAAAGTAAAATGACAAATTAAAATTTACGAACTTTAGTTTTCTACTTAGAAACAAAAATACTATTTGAGACTAAATCTATGAAAAAGATGTTAATCTTCAAAAACAGAAAATAGTTGGAAAAAAAATTAACAAAATTCAAATAAATTAAACAAAAAAAACTTTATACAACATCTAATTAAATTAGACAATCCAATATAATAATGGTCAATTTCTTTTTATTTTACTCGAAAGAAATTCGAATAAAAAAAAAATTAAAAAATGGCAGCTAATTGAGCTGCCATTTTTTTTTTTAAATAACATTGTCAAAATGAAAAAATCATAACAAAACAAACGCTTATTTATATTTTCTTTTAGCGTCACAAAATGCATGAATTAAACAAAAAATGGAAAATCGATCACAACGACAAACACATGGACTTAAAAGATTTTTGAATGTTAGAATGTAGAATGAATTCAAATTGCTTACCTTTTATTACTGTTTTTCTGGTTTCGCATCACATTCTCATCTTTAGCTTTGCAAAACACGTGTCAATAATTAATTGGGAAACATAATGTACTGTTGTATAATAATAATAATAATAATAATAATAATAATAATAATGCAGCGATTCTTGAGCCAGATGTTGGTGAGCATCGTCTTAAAGGGAACATCGTATTAGACTCATCCAGGCAGGTTCACTTAGCTTTTTTTTGGAGGGGGGGGTCAATTGTAAAGTCTGACAGAAAGATTAACAAGTGTCAATTTTATTGTATGTGGCTTCCTTTGGAAAATATCCTCAGGTTTAAAAAGAGTATTTTTCGTATTCGGACTACTATTCTTACTTTAATTGTTCTATTCACAACGTTTCGACCGATGTAACCTCCGACCTTCTCAGTGTTCATCTTTTCGAACTTGGGAATCTTTATGTCGAATTCGGGTAGCTAGACAGAATTTCGAACTGAACCCTATATTTAATCCACGGGGATAGATTGTTCTCATTCCGTCAGCCATGGCCGGGTAGAAGTGTTAATTTATGTTATTTTTAGTCATCATTATCTGTAGGAAGAGTTGAACTCTCAACATCTTAAAGACAATCACTTAGAACTTATTTTTAACTAACGCTTTTAACCGTTACGCAATGGATTCAGATTCGCGAGTTCGGAAAGATGTATCCGAAGAATGTCGGAGGTTACATCGGCCAAAACGTTGTGAATATAACAACCAAGATGAGAATAGTAGTCAGAAGAATCTAAATTATCAATCCTAAAGAAAAATTCCGAAAACAATTTTTAATTTTTTAAAATTTTTTTATAAGATTATAGATTTTTCGTTTCGTTTTGGTATTTTTAATTTTAAGTTAACAGAAGATAACTTCCGTTTTATTTTATTTGACTTTACTTAATTATTAAGAAGAGCAAGTAAAGCTACTAAAGTAATTAGAGATAAAGCGGGAACGACTAACAATTCAAAAATCATTGAATTGTGTCACCATTCTTGATTCCGGCCCACAGACAATCATTTTGACCGTTCAGCCACCTCGTAAGTTTCGTTGTTTAAAAAAAAAGAGAGAGAGAGAAAGAAAAGTTCCGTGTTCGGATTCATTTTCATTCATTCAATTAATGTACAATTTCAAAAATATTATTTTTTAGCGTTCGTCGAGTTGTCGCTTTTAAATATTCTCTTTTTTAGGGTGACACACAATAATTTAAAGCAGAAGTTGCATTTCAAAGATATTGATTGTAAAAACATTTTCAAATGTGATTCTTCTTACGCATTAACTCCCCCCCCCCCCCAAAAAAAAACTAGTATTTGTGAATGACTGAAAACTGTACGCGCTTGTGAACTACGGCTGTATTTGTGATTGCCAGTCCGCGAGTCTGCACTACTTAAATGTTTAAACTCCAAAAATGCCTTACTTTCTTCTGCATCCAAAAAACTGAGAGACGCTATGTTCGCTATTTCCACTATAATCTCCCCCCTCCACATCACATCAAACCTTGCGCAGCAAATCCTCACCACCGCAACGAAAACTAAGAATATCGCAATTTATTACGTGATTCACTGAAGCAGATAGGTTGTTGTTGTTATCTTGTCTCCGGGCCTAAACATTACCGTTTCTTTTCGTTTATACTTTGAGTTTTAATATATATGTCTTATTTGTTATCTTGAACTTTTCAGCTTTAAGATGGCTGCCATTGAAACAACATTATCTTAACCAAATCAGTTCTAGTTTTATAACAATTTGGTTCAATTCATAATTTAATTACCAAACAATACCGTAATAATATAACCTAATTATTACGGTACCGTTTGGCCATTAGATTATTAATTGAACCAAATTATTATAAAACTTGAATTAATTTGGTTACGGTAATGTTGTTTCAATGTCAGCCACCTGAAAGCTGAAAAGTTCAAGATAACGAAAAAAAAATGCATAGGGTAAAATAAAACGAATTACATGTCGTACTTCCTTTTTGTAAAAAGTAATGTAACGATTATTTATACCCCCCCCCCCCAAAAAAAAAAAAAATTTTATTTTGGAAAGAATACAAATTTATTTTTCATTTTGGAAATTTTAAAATGTATTCTTCATTTTTGGAATTAAAAAAATGTATTTCTTTATTTTGAAAATGATACAAATACTTGGAACCGGTGTGGCGGAGTCGTTTGGCCAAAGGGGTTAGTGGGGTTAATCTTGGTCGCGGAACCAATGTGGTACTTCTGTTTTGGCAGGGGACATCTCTTGCCGGACTTTTGTGCCGACGACGGGACGATGTTACAACATGTGCACGTAATTACTCACCGTTGTTACCAGTGAGCAATCATCGTCTCTGTCGTTTACTTCTGGGACCATTATGCTGTAAAAAGAACCTTATTTGAAATGAGGAAAGAAAAACATTTATCTGTTTTCTTATAAAAATATATATTTATTTACTTGAAGACATGATTAACTTTTTGAGAGCGCAACCAAAACGCGTCTCCTAGGTTCGAATTCAAAACCCCGTCTGCATTTTCAAAATCTCTTAACGAGGGATAGAGAAGGGGAGAAGTTGAGAGAGAAGGGGAGATACAGAGGGAGAGAGAGAGAGAGAGAGAGAGAATACAGGCAAAATCAGGGTACGACCCGTCAAATGTTTATATTTTTGAGTCTCATGTCGTCGAATGATCCCTGACCCCATCGCACTCAAAACCTGTCATCGAATTGCTTTGACCTTTATATTTCCAAATATGACTGAGGCATGAGTGAACTCAGTGATCTCAACTGTCAGAATGGTGTCACGATACACAGAGTATAGAATCTCTCTTGTTGAACCTTCGAGCTTTCCCGAAACCTCAGCGCAAGCCTGGCACAAGGCTCACGAATATCACGCATTGTGCCACACCGGCACCCAGAGGATTTCAGTTCTTAAGGAGTATTTAAGAAGAATCCTGATTCAGTCCCGGAAATTACAGAAGCAGTTTACGATTTGAACGCTACCATTTTTATTTTTTATTTTATTTTTTAGGGGCTACACTTTTTAAAACCCTGACCCTAACGTAACTCTTCTCATGCCTAGCGTTGTCTGCCTTTTTACATTTTTTTCGCAGCTTTCAAATCGTAAACTGCTTCGGTCATTTCAGAAACTGACTCGGGATTCTACGTCAATACTCGAAACTAGCTCCACAAGAACTGAATTCTTCTGGATTCTCATTCTTTACAAGAACCATGATGAAAAATGTATTCGTTATCTTAGAAATGGAAAAACCTATTTATTTTGGAAATGGTAGCCACCAAACCCAACCTCTTATATATGCACCAACTAATACTGAATCACTTTGTGTGGCTCTCTTCATTCTTACTCAAAGTAAACAAGGACAAGAGAGCTGCATTATTTGTATATTTACAGTACACATATATATGGGGTGAGTACTCTAGTAAGGGAGATCACCGGCTACCACTAGCGATAATATATAGCTCTTCATAAAAAGAATAGAGCACTCTAGGTAGCTGATAATGGTTATATAAGCATTTTATCTGTCTAGCCACACTGAAGAACTGTGATAGAGCAAAACAGTCTGTGGATAACACGTATGTGTGTTGGCGGATCACTAAGTTCATAGCCTGACAGTCATTCTCTTTAGAAATTACACCTATCTATTTTGAAGATGGGAAAAAAATCGAACTCTTTGTTTTAGAATAGTAAACATTTCAATTTATATTTGTGCAAACTAAAATATTGAGTTGAATTTGATTCTTATATCATTATTATTGATAATATATATATATATATATATATATATATATATATATATTAGATTAAAATGATACTTCAAAGATATAAATAATATCTAATATCTTTAATTAGTGAACTATCAGGATAAAGACAAAGCTCAATATATTGTATAGAGCATTAATAATAATGGATTAAATGAAAGAATAAAATGAGAAATTAATCAAACGTTATTACATATCAAAGTTCAAGCAAAAAGTACTGTAAAGTTCTTAATCCATGGATTTTCAAAGAAAATCTTCTCCTCAGAGGACTTTACAGTACTTTTTGCTTGAACTTTGATATGTAATAAAGTTTGATTAATTTCTCATTTTATTCTTTCATTTAATCCATTATTATTAATGCTCTATACAATATATTGAGCTTTGTCTTTATCCTGATAGTTCACTAATTAAAGATATTAGATATTATTTATATCTTTGAAGTATCATTTTAATCTAATATATATATATATATACATATATATATCATGGTTCATAATATTTTAGATGAGGATTGATAATGTGTATCATGCAGACTACTATTCTCATTTTGGTTGTTATTTTTGCAAAGTTTCGGGTATGGAACCTTAGAGCTTCTTCAGATGCATCTTTTTGAACTTGGGAATCTTTATGTCATAATCGAGAACCCACACGGAATTTCGAACTGAATTCTTTATTTAATCCACAGGGGTAGATTGTTCTCATTCTATCACCATCATGTTCGGTTTAGCATCTATTATTCTTAGATATTATCGCCTTTAGCAAAGATTGAACCTTCAACGTTCAGAAGACTGTCACTTAGAAGAACTGATTGTTAATCAACGTCTTTATCACTTGCGCCACAGCTCCATGTGGTGCAATGGATAAAGATAGTGATTAACAATCAGTTCTAAGTAACAATCTTCTGAAGAAGTGGCATGCAGAAGTCTGATGATGCCTGGCCCGGGGCCAACTCCTTGAATCTATGCCTCAAAGACTCAAGTATAAGTCCTAGTACTTTAAAATATTATGAAAAAGGGATATAGTTTGAATATGATTTTATGCTCTCCCTCTCCTCTGCATGCCACTGTTCTGTAGGTTGAAGTTTCAATCCTTACTACAGGCGATAATAACTAAGAATAACAAAAAATAACACTTCTACCCGATCATGGCTAATGGATTCAGAGCAATCTATCCCCGTGGATTAAATAAAGTGTTTAGTTAAAAATTCTGTATAGGTTCCCGAGTTTGACATAAAGATTTCAAAGTTCGAAAAGATGTACTTGAAAAAGGTCGGAGGTTACATCGGTCAAAATGTTGTGAAAATAACAACCAAAATGAGAATAGCAATCCGAACTATCCAAATAATATATATATATATATATATGTGTCAGGTTCATATTATATTCCAATAACCATATTTTTATTTTTATTTTTTAACATTTCCAAAAAACATAACATTTCTGTGAGATATATTTTTTACGGTCCGTTTCATTTGTCTTGTGCCAAACAACATTTTTATGTTAATATCGTCTCTGCAACATTACAAAATCATCATTTGCTTATATTTTCTCTGTTGTCACTAATTGACAATCATTGAGCTGAATCTTTTAAGGAGACTGCAAAGTAAAAGGGCACTGATAGTATATGCTAATACATATATTGTCATTAATAATTATATATATATATATATATATATATATATATATATATATATATATATATATATATTTGTGCTATAGGAATGCTCAATTACTTGTGCTATTACATATTTTTTTATTTCAATTAACACTATTTAGTTTGATCTTCCATCGATACCTTCAGTTTCACGGAAACACTGGAAACTCAGTCAGCTGGGGTAAAGATATCGAATGTAACCGATTCGTCAGTCGATGTTTTCATAATGACACTAATGTATAGTGTCAATTGAAATAAGAAAATATATTAACTGGGTATTATTATTATCAAAATAGGCTCAACCAAAAATATTCTATTAACATTTTATTTAATTCAAATTCATTCCTTATATTTTGAATCTCATGAATGACTCTCTTCAAGATCAAGAAAAATGGTATATAATATTAGATCATCTACGACGGTGTATGGGAGTGGGAGAGGGGCTAGTAAAGGCAAAAATTGCACAGGCACCTTTAGGAGAACTTCAAACATCAGGGATTGGCTATCTTTTGTTGGTGAAATAAAGTGATACCAGAAAGGAAAGATCTAGACACCCCAACCTCAACTAATATCTATCTATCTATCTATCTAAGTATTTTATTTAAAAACTATACATTACAATGTCTGTTGGATGTACCCGGGCTTCATCGATCTGGTCATGCCAAATCTGTGGTAGTAACAGATCAACTCTTCAGCATTGTTTAGTAGGTGAAGACTCGGAGAAAACCTATTTATATCATATCATTTATTATTTATATTTTATATTAGCATGAAACCCTCTGTATGACTCTCTCCTTCCATCCCACTTGAAGTAAACCAAAATAAGAGAACTAAATTATTTGCAACATGCATATATTTACACTTGCGTGAATACATATATATATATGTAACATCATGTAAACCTTAGTTATTCAGAGAAACATTCAATATTTCCTTCAAAAACACTTTATTTACAAACAATTGTTTCTGCCCATTGTGAGAACATATATTCTCATGATCTACCAAATATCACTGATATTCATGAGGAGGCTTCATCAGTGTATAACATTTCACAGTCAGGCTGAACAAATTAAAAGGCATCCAACATTCATTTAATTTATACATGTTTGCTTTTCACTCCAAATTCAAAGAGAAACCTTCTTTAATTCTGTTTTTTTATATATAAATATATGTATATATTTATGTAAAATATGGAAGTAAGCCCAACTAAATTTTACAGACAGATCTTCAATTGTTTATAATCTACATTTCAAGATGCTATGCAACATATTAACTTGTTTTAAGTTATTATTATGAGGCTGCCTTAATATGTTGTTCGTAACCTGAGCATTATCTGAATTTTTATCATAAACTAGCTCTACATACTCGGTGTTGCTCGGGATGCAGTCAAGTCATTTTAGTTTTTAATTTTTATTTGTTTGCACATTTATAAACTTAAGGTAGACAACTCCTATTATATTCTTTAATTTAAAATGGTTTATCCCCCTTGATGATTTTTATTTATAGGTGATTATTTAAAAAATGTTTCATATTAGCAGTTGTCTGGGCAGGACTAAGTCATTTTTTTAATGAATTGTAGTGAAGTACGTTATTATAATCTCAACGTCTGCCAAGCTCCAGTCTCCGTAATGTTGCATCCCTGTGTTGGTTTTACAAGTACGTCCACGGAATGTCATCTGCACTTGTACCTCCTAAACAAACATACTCCCGATTCACCCGACTAGCAGCAAAATCTCACCCTTCACTGTAGCGGTCTCTAGAAGGTGTAAGATTTTCTAGTATCTTTCCTCAGACCGCTAATCTTTGGAATTCCCTTTCTGCTTCCTGTTTCCTCAACATGCAGAAATTTAAATGTAATGTGAACAAGCATCTTGCTACCCAACTCCCTACCCAGATTGTCTCCTATAAATTTGGTCCCTATCACAGTGGCCGTATCCTTGTTTGGGGTGAAAAAAGTAAAAAAAAAATTTTAATAATAATACGGTACAATAACAAATAAAAATTGCCTTGTCAGAAGCAAAGTTTGAATTATCAGCTTAAATATTATTTGAGTCTGACTTTGAAAATCCGCCAAGATAAATTTATATGCTAGATATTTTTTGCTCTAAAACACCCAGCCGACATGAATAATAAGTAAGTAATAGAAGATCATGCTGAAAAAAGATTTTTTTCTATTAAACTTTTATTCACCGCAAACAAGACATATTGCCACTGAGACGTAAGGTGTTACTGTGATAGGGGCCAGATTTAGGGGGGAAGGCAACCTAAGGGGGAAGTTGGGCAGCAAAATGTTTGTTCACATTACATTTAAATTTATGAATGTTGGTACGGTAAGAGAAACAGGGAACAGGTGGGGGTCCAAATGCAAGCAGTCAAAGGATAGAAGCTATTAGAGTAGAAATTGTTTAGGCATTTAAGGACCTCTACAGTGAAGGAGTTGGATTTTGATACTAGTTGAGTAGGTTGAAGGTATTTACGTTAAGGGGGAAGGGGGTATAAGTGCATTAAGTTCATTGAAGCACATTCCTTGGAAGTACTTGTAAGACGATTACAGGAATGCAACACTGGTGATGTGACAGGGACTAGAGCATGGCTAACAGTGCGGTACCTATTTGTTGCCAAACTATCCACCCACGTTGTCCTCACTATAAATGTGCCGCTATCACAGTAGCCACTTACGCTTTAGTGGCAATACATTGCTTGTGGTGAACAAAAGTTAAAAACATACATTTTTAATAATAATAATATGGTATGACAATAACAAATGAAAATTGGTTAGTCAGAAGCAAAGTTTGAATTATCAGCTTAAATATTATTTGGGTCTGACTTTGAAAATCCGACAAGATAACTTTATATGTTAGATGTTTTTGCTCTAAAACACCCAGTCGGCATGAATAATAGATAAGCAATAGAAGGCTTACAAAGATTATGCTAAAAAATAAATATTTGTTGTATAAAATTTCTTTTTCTTTTTCATTTGGCCATAGAATTTATTGATTAACCGAATAAACATTGCCGGTTGTTCAACTTTCTAGATGACACAAACAATGGCTGATTCTTCAACCAATAAATTATGTATAAATCTATTTTATAATTCTGATTAATTGTATTGTACGTCTTTCTTTCACTCAAGTGATTATTGAAAAGGTGCTTAATTTTTGTCAAGTCATAATCAGTTTAATGGATACTATTGCAGACTATGAAATAGCTAAAAAAAAACAAACAACATTGAGCCTGGTCATTATTTAGATGGGTGACCATTTATAATTAACTGAACAAGTCACCCATCTCTTAGCTATCTATGTATCTTTTTCGCCCCTCTTACTCTATGTTAATTCAACCACTCTCTAATATTTCTTAATATTTCTGTGAGCATTTAGAGAAAAGGTAACTGTCTCTTTTCATCTAATTTACATAGTGTGTTCGTACACACAGTAAAGATGTATTAAATTAGATAGCAAAATAATAGGTAGCTTTGCTTCTATGTTATCCATAATGATAATATAGAAGTAAAGAGACTTGTTTTAGTTATGAAAAAAAAAATTTCTCAATAGATAGTTTACAAATTTTCGAATTAAATCAAAGTGGAACAAATAGTGATAGCGGTTGTGACCCAACGGGTTATAGGTACATCTAGTTATACGTATGTACTTACTTTACTTTATTACATAATCCCGAGAGAATCTTTGCACATTTCTAGATAAACAATCCTTCCATATTGTTTGATGCTTTGCTAATCTTTCCACCATTAACAACATTTGATCAGTCCAGCTCTTTGGAGACCCACCACAAGGTCTTTTATCGGGAAATTCTTCTTTGAATGCTGATATACATTACTTTCAGGATGTCTTCTGACAGTGTGGCCAAACCAGTTCATTCTTCTTTTCTTGATAACCTTGATGATATCATTTTAAAACTCAAGAATTTCTTTAATAGGGGTTATCTTACAGCAATTCAGATGCGTTTTATCGACTATGCTTCTCAAACAGTCATTTTTAAATACAGAGAACCTGTGTTCATCCTCTGCCTTTAACGTTCAATTTTCAGAAGCATATATAGAACACCACTCATCATTATCTTCGATTTAACATCTGGTTTACATGCTGGCATGTGTTGGACGACTTGTAGAAATTCTCTTCCTAACTAACCTATCTCTGACCAAGTTTTTATTTATCCCTCTTTCTCTCAATGCCTTCCTTATCACTTCCTCATATGTTTTCCTTGGCATTCCCCTGCCAACTGATTCTGTTACTTCAACTGTTCTACATCTACTAACGAAAGAACTCCCATCCATTCTTTCAATTTGACCATATAAATGAAGTCTTCTGTTCTGCACATATCTCTCTATATGGTCCAGATTTAATCTTCCTCTGAGATCATCAGATTTAAGACTGTCCTTAAGACTCTCATTATACATCTCTCGTATCATTCTCATATCTTTTCTCTCCATGCAACACATATCCTTAACCATCATTGGCCAGGTTTCACTTCCATACTCTACTCATGTGAATAAATGGGTACCAGCCTTGTTGGGACATATAATTAGTGACAGATTAGTGTCCTGTCATAGGTGATGGTCCAGTCAATCCTATTCATTGAGGATAAGCACCAAACCTAAGTGCTTTTTCGGCTGAGAAAGAGACTACAATTATGAAATAGTCTATGCTGAGTTCAAATCCTATTGGATCCGTTCTGATCATCAGGGGGTTATGTATTCGGTTGAATCTGTCACTGTGTTTGTTTGTATACAGCCTAGCGTCCACATCGCTTGATCAATCATCACAAAACTTGGTCAAAATATCGGTCATGGTCTAACTTAGAACTGATTTAATTTTGGAATATCTAGGTCAAAGGTCATGGAAAAGGTAAAAGTCACACTTTTTGGCAAGTATTTCAGTTCTGTTCATCGTAGAGATACTGTAGCAAATGAAGCCCCCCCACATCTTATATGACCTTGACTTTCGACTTGACCTAGAAAAGTTCAGTCAATTTTGACATTTTGATGGAATTTCAACTTATGTTGTCAGGTGGAAGTATGCAGTCTCACGACTGACTTATGCATTTGTTTATACCGTTGAGAAAGGTATGGACCTTTAATTTCTTATGAATATCAACTTGTGTTCAATTTAATCGTATAATGAATCGTTCACAATAGGTTTGCGTTTCAACGTTAAGTAATCCATTAAAGACCAAACAAACAAGCAAACATAATGTTTGTCACCTGGATCAGCTATGCTTTTTGCTTCGTACATTCTTTACAACCAGCCATTATTTTATTGACAACAATAAAATGTCTTCTTTATTGTGTACTAGCAGGGCTATCTGATGTTGGCTGGGATCCTGATCAAGACTTTTAAAAAAGTGTCTTTGATGATGAACACACTTTTGAACACACCTGGCTAACTCTCATTCACTTACTTGTATTTGTAACGGCTATCACCCTGGTCAAGTTGAGCCGGTTTTTATTTCAAGCTAGTACAGCGGCTCTGACCATTCCAGCCTACTTTTGCCGATCTTGAGCTAGGTAACATGATATGGCTAGCTAATCCCGATTCCATAGTGAAAGACCAACTACTTGTGGGCCTGATAATGCCGCTTGGTCGCCTTTTGTTATCACCACCCAAGTCTTCAACTGTCTACCTGCATGTTTGCGTGTCTCTCATTCACGTGCCAACTGGTTCAGTATAATAGAAAGAAAAAATAAAACAATGTTATGAGCTGAATGATTGTCTGACTTAGTTTCTAGTAAGAATGAATCTTTTCTATGATGACTAAATGTATCAAATTGATCCCCATATTTCATTTTCACTAAAAGTATTATATACTTAAAATTGTTCAAATTGATAAAAAGTTTAATTATCTCATCCATTTGAACAAATAAAATGTCATACTTATAAAAAAAAAAAAACTATTGCATTAAATAAAAAAAAAAAAGGAAATATTTCCTGTTTTGGTCTACCATAATTTTTGAAACACTAAAAATAGCCTCTTTATATTTTAACATTATTATTGCTTAATTTTTAATTTGCAAATTTCTTCAGTGATAATCTTTTACCATAATCTGACCAAAAATCATGCTAAATTGGAATATGTAACTTTTCTATGAGTATCTTATGTAGTTTAGCCTGGTGCTTAAAATCAACAGTAAGCACTTTTACCAAAATTCATGGCTAAAAAAATATATTGTGGCTAAAAGTGTTCATACCCTCTGTGCATGTTGTTGGCATTAATAGTTACATAATTTTCTATTTTCTTCATGCCTGGGTTTTGCATCACAAAAAGTGTAATATAAAATAAGCCCCCGTGGGACTTTATATCATCCACATACCTGACAGGATCTGAAAATAAACACTTCAAGAAATAAAGAAAGAAAGAAAAAGAATTATAGCTGATGAAAAAGTAAACCGTATGCATGTGATTTCATTTTTGTTTTTTGTTTTTGGCTCTGCCTAAACTTGGCAATAATGCAAAGAAGAAATGATTTGAATTTCAATGGCCTCTGTTTCCATTTAACAAATGTAGAAACTGTAGGAATACATGCAGTTGTCTGTAAAACATGTGTATACCACCGCCATCATCATCATCATCATCATCATCATCATCATCATCATCATCATCATCATCATCAGTTTAACATCTGTTTCACATGCGTTGGACAGCTTTTAGAAATTGAATTCCTAACTAATCTATCTCTGGTCAAGTCTTTATTTATATCTTTTTCTAGCAAGTCCATCTGTATCACTTCCTTCCCATGTTTCCCTTGGCCTTCCGCTGCCACCTCAATTCTACATTTACTAACCCCAAAACTGTCATTCATTTATTCAACATGACCATACCAACGAAGTCTCCTCTTTTGCACGCAGAATATAATATTTTCTACTAAATATTTGGGTGTGCTTGACTAAACTAATATCATGATTTATGGAATTGGCTATTCTTTGTCCGGGTTGGAATTTTTTTCAAATGGTTGTCATCTTAAAAAAAAAAAAAAAAAGAAAAGAATTTACCTATATATTCGTGCATACAGAGTTACTTCCTTTTGATTAGAACAAAAAAAAACACAGTATAATTTAATAAAAAAAAAGGAAAGCAAAACAAATTGCATGTAAATACACTAACGGACAATGGCAGGTCGGGACAGCTAGTATAATATATTTGGAATTCCTCCTCTCATAAAAAGTATGCCATGTCCGAGAGGCATGTTAATTATATTTTGGCTTAAAACCACATAGACATTCCACGTGAGTTTGATGTTCTTCGACAATAAGTTTAAAGAAATCTAACGTGAGCACTAGTTTTTTTAGGCAGGGAGGGGGGGCAGGGGGTAGGTAATAAAATTATAGCCTCTTGGGTTACACAAATATACAATGTGGCACTAGAATTTGATAATCTAATATATTTTCCCCGCTTTGATGTTTCACGAAAGAATGGTGAACAAAGTGCACTTTTGGCATAAATATATTCATGCAAGCATTCATTTGAATTTCTAATGCCCTGTCCGTCCGTTCAACACATCAAGCAAATCTAGGAATACATGCAGTTCTCTGTAAAGCATGTTAACACTTCGTTGGTATGAAATATTTTCTATTAAGTACAGGGTGACCCCCCCCCCCCCAAATGTCACCCATGGAATCATTAATAAAAGTCACAATCCTTTTTGCAATGCAAATAATCTTCAGTCTATGCCTGACTTGTCCACCGAATTTCAGTCATGAATATCCAACGATCTTTGTTTTATTGCCGTTCAATGATATTGGGGTGCAGTTTAGTAATATTCTCATCAGTAGGAGGTGTGATCCTGAATGAACTTCACACTCACCGGACCTTAACCCTTCACACACACACAGATTTTTATGTGTGGGTTTATCTCAAAGATAATGTCTCGTCAGATTATTCCCAAACTGAAGAGGGTCATCACAGCTAAAATCAGAGCAATGTCAAGAGAAAAGTTACACATCGTATCCAGGTGTACTTATCATTGATCAAACAAAGACTGTTGGACATTCATGACTGAAACCTGGTGAGCAAACCAGACATAGACTGAAGTTTATTTATACCAAATATAGTTGGATTGCAGAAACGATTGTAAATGTTATTAATGATTTCGTGGGTGATTTTTTTTTGGGGGGGGGGGACTTTATTTTATGTTCGACTATATGATAAAAACCGATGTATATTTATTTGTATATATATATATATATATATATATATATATATATATATATCAACTGATGGACGAAACCATTTCAAGTGTTTAGAGGAAGGGAGAAAGCAAATAGTAAGTCAGAGAACCCCCCTGCCCTGTGAAATAAATCTGGAAAGAAATCCTTCACTCTATTTTCATGAAACGTTTTCTTTCTTTTTTCTTTCTTTCTATACTGATTGATACGTTTTTTTTTCTTTCTTTTTTATTTTTACTTAACCGATGGAGATGTTATTTTATATGAATATAAATATTACTGTGAACATTGGCAAAGCATTTTTTTTTCATCATTTTTGACAGAGGGTGTACACTTGTAACTTTATAGTACCCATTTTCTTTCAGTATTATTTCAATACTAGTGTATCCGTATGGTTAAATATGACAGCATTCTTTTTTCGTTGCTACCCAATTTACCTAAAATTATTAATATAGTAAAAGTAAAAAAAAAAAACAATACTTAAAGTCAGCAGCTCCTGATGCTTGGTATGATGTCGCTTGGCAAACATAGCAACGTAAACATATTTTGTGAATACAAATTACACGTGCGTTTTTAAATAGAGAATTTACTCGACTTATACTAAGGAATATCTTTGTAAACATTGTGAAAACCTGACAGAGTTGGATTATTTGGACTACTATTCTCATCTTGGATGTTATTCTCACAACGTTTCGAACGATTTAACCTCCGAACTTCTGCAGGTGCATTTTTCGAACTTGGGAATTTTTATGTCAAACTCGGGAATCTATATAAAATTTCAAACTTACGCCTTTATTTAATCGACAGGGGTAGATTGTTCTCGTTCCATCCGCCATGACTAGGTAGAAGTGTTAAGTAAGTTTTATTTTATTCTTAGTTAGTATCGCCTGTGGTGAGGATTGAACCTTCCACCTCCAGAAGACTGTTACGTAGAACTGATTGTCATTCAACGCTTTTATCCGTTGCACCACATATCCAAAGATTCCTGATTTCGAAAAGTGCACCTGACATCGGCCAAAACATTGTGGAATAGTAGTTCAAATAATCCAAATGATCTAACACCAATAGAGTTGTCAAAATGTTCTTTTTAGTTGGTATTCATGTTTTTATAACCCAACTTAAACTGCAGCTATCTTCCTAAATACAAAATTAAACAAAACTGAAAACAAATTTCTCTTAAGCACCTATTCGTCTGACACGTGCTGTTATTCATGTCTAACACCTTTTTTTATTCTTTTATTTGAAAAGCTACAATAAAATCGAAATGACGCCATAAATTTATTTTACCCTTGCATAATCATTAAAATAAATTACATGTCACAAGGAACCCCTGTATAAAAAACAAAATTATAGACCATATTTTATTCATTTTATTTTCATCGTAGTTCATGTGATAAATATCACAGTATATATTTTTGGAATAAATGGTTTATGGAAAAAATTAATTACTTCCTTGTCAAATTCTTTGGTAATACTAAATAAAATTCATACTGTTCGTCTATATTTCATCAGTGAGTTTTCACTAACACAAAAAAAATATTTAACTCAGAACGTAAAAAATAAATATATGTAACCAATGCCATATACCCGTAATATAAATGTAAACTAAGAATATATTGTGCGGGTTTAGTATTATTACGTATATGAAGTTAAATAAAAGTCAAAAGTGCATTAACTTATCTCATTTGTTCTTATGGAAACCTTAAGGACCTTGAGGTTGAGAAATGCTGGTCTAACATCACAGAATTTATTGTTACATTGGATTAGTCCACTTCACAAGAATTGAATGTTTCATTACCACTTTTAAAAATTTCTTTGCAAAAGCATTTTGTTCAGTAGTGAATTTTAATGGTTGTTTGGTTTGTGGTTATTTTCTTTTATGGCATATCAAACCTTTTGGGAGTTATTTAATACTAAATCAAGTCATTTTGGTAAAACATTGTATGCTTCAAGTTCTTAATATCACCAAATAGTTATAGATTAATTTGTTTTGTAGACATATTATTTTGTATATAGAGACTATGAAAACGATAGATTTTGTTTAACCCGGGTGAGAGTGGACCTGCGAGTAAAAAGGGGTGACTCCGCATTTCTCAACGGTCCCAAATGTGTGTCTTACCACCAGAATGTAGTTTAACATCATACTCATGGTGAATTTTCTAAATAAACAGACTATTAATGATATATTCTATTTAACCCTTAGGTGGAACCCCGGCAGGTAACTACCACTCTGGATGAGAGTGAACCTGGGAGTAATAACCACTCCACATTGGCTAGGAACAAAGTGTAGTATATGTTCTGATTCTACACTTAGTCTATTCTGTCCTTGATCAGTGAAGGAGAAGTCCTTGTAGACTGAGGCCATTTACATTTTTTGTTCCAATCCAGAATGGCCCTTTTGAGGAGCTGGATTTTCCCCACTTTAAAAACCGACCTTGTGTCTAACTTTACCCTCGTGGAAAAGCAAGTAAACAGCAACTCCACACTTCCCAAAGCTCTCAAATTTGTGGTCTCACACCACCGGATGTAGTTTATGGTCATATCCAGAACCGGGTTGGGGAATACAGAGTTTGAGTAATTGATAAGGTTTGGAAGTAGGTTAGACAAGAGAAGAAAAAAATTACAACATTAAAAAGGGCTTAGAAAGATGGATTTCGGTGGGAGTGGGTTGGGGTGGCGAGAACACCTTCTCCAAGGGTGTCTGAGCCAGGGTGAATTTTAATCAGTGCTTTAACACAAAACGGTAAAAGGTTTTGATGAAAATTCAGCTAATAATTACGTGCCAAGCTACAAGTTTATTATTATTATTAGTAGTATTAGTAGTAGTAGTAGTAGTTATGCCTCCAACCTCATCTTAAACTGATCCACGCTATTGCTGTTCTTAATCCGATCTGCCAACTTATTCCAAAAACATATTACTCTGTGAGCAAAAAAAAACTGGTCTGTCTTCATATTAAAAGATGCTGTGTTGATTTAAAAGCTGTTATTTGGTTTCTTCAGGAAGAACTTTGAAATATTTATTTGCACAAAATATAAAAATTTACATTTGGAACAAATTAGGTACAAGGCCATCAAAAGTGTGGGGTAAAATGGGTGTTGGTGGTCATCCTTGGTCAAAAAATATAAAAAATGTCCATCCTACTCTTTAGAATCATCTCAGTCACCACAATACCACATGGAACCATCCTACTTAAAATATCCCCAAATTGGTTTGAAATTTTTATTTTTCATAAATATGGTTATATATACAGAAATTCATTGGAGTATAATGGGGAGTGGGAGAAGGAAAAGCACAAGACCGGATAGTAAGACTCTCCCAACCCTTTCTAAATGATAGACCGCCCACTGTTTTCCGGTTTGTTCAGAACCGAAAACAAGAACTTTGATCAATATGTCTTGTTGACAAAGTATTTCAACATTCTACTCTTCACAGTTTGCTATCAAAAGTTTAATTTAGTAATCTTAGAGAGGAATGAATTGTACTGAGCCTGAACTCTTATTTTGTACTTGAGTGTTAATGAAAAATATTTCTTTGGTGGAAAAAGAAAAACATTCATTAAAACTCCAGGTGAGACAGCTTAACCTTTATTTGATTTAATGTTTTATCTGTATGGCATTACAAATAAGAAAACTGACATCAATATTATTTACTTGTGTAGTTTAGTATGAAATAGATGGGCATGAGATAATTTAGATGTATAGATATGTGAAATTTTGTTTACAAGAAGAAAAAAGTATCCAACAGAATGTGTTCGTATAGTTAAGACTAAGTTAATAAGAATAAGGTGATAAGCAAAGAACGGACTAAATAGAACAGGAAAAAAATAACACAAAATCATGCTTTTGTTGATTTGATATTTCGTTTCAATTAGGAAACTTTATCATCATCATCATCATCATATTTGGTTTAACGTCCGTTTTACATGCTAGCATGTGTTGGACGGCTTTAAAAAATTGTCTTCCAAGTAACCTATCTCTGACCAGGTCTTAATTTATCCCTCTTTCTCTCAAGTCCATCTTTATCACTTCCTCCCATGTTTTCCTTGGCCTTCTCTTGTGAACTAAATCTTCTACATCTATTATGTTCTACATCTATTAACCCAAAACTGCCATCCATTCTTTTAATGTGGCCATACCATCAAAGTCTCCTGTTCTGCACATATCTCCCTATACTGTCCAGATTTAATCTTCCTCTGAGGTCATCAGAACTAAGCCTGTTTTTAGCACTCACATTGCACACCCATCATGTCACTCTCATATCAGTTTTCTCCACATTGCAACAAATCTCAACTCTCATTGGCCAGGTTTCACTTCTATATGTCACACTGCATAGACATGCCTAATAGACTCCTCTCTTGGTCGGCAGTGGAATACCTTTTGTGTTTCTTCCTTTCAGATCAAATAAATCTCTATTTTAAATATCTTTTCAGTTAAAACTGAAAAAAATACACATTTGCATCTATTAAACAGAATTTCCATGAACAGATTTTCTTTTCAAGAACTTCTATCTGTGGAACACGTGGCCACTAGATTGGTTCCCTGAGAGTTACAACATGGTCAGCTTCAAATCCACTGTCAATACACTTGTCATAAACTGTCCCTCATAAATCATCAAATTTTATTCATTATTTTCAATCCGCTTATAATATTAATCATAATTCAACTGACAATCTATCATCTTATTAACCATTATCTTCGAATGGCTTTTAGCCTTGATAAGTGTTAACTCATTAGTAAAAAAAGTAAAAAAATAATGGTTCCGTTCAAACCTGGAAAGCATCAGTTCCATAATTAGACTTCATTGCCTGTTCATCTGTGCGACTTTCAAACCACACACCAACTGAAACAATACATAATTATTATCACGATACTACCATCCACGTAGATTAGGGTTAGGGTAACCTTCTGCAACTCTTTAACTGCTTCGATCACTTGATATACACACGGAAAACTAGCATGGATGCAAATATTGCAAAACTTTTAACCCTTCCTTGTAGTAACAGGACATTTTACTATTCATGTGTCGCTGATGTATATACAATTTTGCAAATAGGAATGTTTTTTTAGTATTGTATTAAACTTCTCAACTCCAAGATTTTTGTGATCATAGCCTGCAGCAATGTTTTTTTTTTTCTCTGTTTCTCTTCAAAATTATCTTTATCTACTGTAATGAATAACACTATAGAGAAACGACGTTGCAATTATAGAAGCTATTTTCTGTTCAGCTACAATATGGTGCCGAGTAGAAGCATATAGTTTGATGGAAGTGTATTAATGAGTTCTAAAAAGAGAAGGTAATCAGGGCCATCTTTAATATAGCACGTATTAGAGTTATAGTAGGAGAGGTAATTATCAAGGCCAAATGCCACTCGAGGATTAGGATTAATGAGATGGTTGGATTGTCAACTAAATGGTGAATGATATTATGAGAGGATTGAAAATGATGAATGGGATGGACAAAATTTGATTACTTATGAGGACAATTTATGACAAGTATTTGTTGGCATTAAAGATGACCATATTGTAGTCTGCAAGGAGGCAGTCCTGTGGTAATGTGTTCCACAGATGTGCAAGCTATTGGAAAGAAACTCTGTTCATGAAGATACCGTTTGATGCTAGGCACAAGGAGGAAGAAAGGAAAGTTCTTTTAAGTTTTGTTAGAAAGACGAGTTCTTGCTGTGAATGTTTTATGAGGAGGAACCAGAGATTGAGATGGAAATAATGATAGAGTAAAGAAAGGGTAGCGACATCTATTCTCTAAGAAAGGGGCTGTAGAGATCATCCACCACTAGATTGTGCAGTCGATTTTGTACTCGGTCAAGGCAAGAAAGAGTGCTCTGAGCGACACCTCCCAAGATGAGGCATCAGTACTCCATCTTAGGACGTAGCAGACTTTTATTCCTTTGATTATTTTCAATAATAATTCTTCTTGTGGATATTCTTCTTTTGTCTTTCTGATATTCCATTCCTCTATTTTCTTGTGTTCTACCAAAGATCGCAACCCAGTTGCACATGACACTGAATACCTCTTGCGTTTCTTCCTTTCAGATCAAATTTACGATTCATTATTTTTATCTTCCGAGTCACATGATTCTTTATTAGTCTCTGAGGAGAAACATGAGTAACGTCTCTTCGTACTAAACTTCATTACGCATCGATATTCTCTCATCATCTAATAATGATATCTTACATATTACTTAGAGTAAAATGTTCTTAGAGTTGAATATAGATATGATTTTCCTGGTTAATAGGTATGGTTGATAGGATTTGACCTTTGAGTCAACTGCCACTCCATACGAGGGGAGATATCACGTTGGTTAGTTTAATCATGTGACTTAGAAAATATTTAAAGTCGAGTTTTACCAGTTGCTGAGAGATGTTCAGTAAAATCCAGATAGATAGAGGAATTTAAGGGTGCATTAGCATTCTCCTCTTCCCCGTGGACATAGTCCAGCCATATAGGGGTTCTGAAATCACCTGTTAATCCAGAAGCAAATTTTAGTTACAGAAGTACATAGATATCCCAATCCTCTACTTTATAATAGAGACCAATGTGTATTTATTTGTATATAAATATATATCCGTCACGTCACTCAAAGTTATCGAATAAAAAAAAATGCCGGACAAAATCAGTTCAAGAACGCAAATCATAAGTCTTTCCTCTCCGCTGTCTAAAATGAATTCGGAAAATATCCTTCATTATATTTCCATAATAAGATGTTTTCTTTTTTTCTTTCCTTTCTTCTTTCTATACCAATAAATAAGTTTTTTTATTGTTTTTTTTTTAACTTTCCAGTTTGAGATGTTTTCTTTCTTATTTCTTTTTTTAACGTTACTGATTGAGACGTTATTTTGTAGTATGATGTTTATTTGTATAGAAGAAATGATCAAAATGCTCAATTACGTATGTATAAGCATATATGAGGCCTGTCTAAAAGGTATCCGACCTTAGGTCAGAAAAAATATTTCAAATACGTAACGGGGTTGGGATCCTAATCCCCTTCAAAGTAGGCCCCTTGTGCTTGCACACACTTATCCCACCGATCCATCCACAGCCAGAAACACCGTTGCATTCCGCATTATCTCTTTCTTCGCACCCTCTCGATAACAGCTGCACTCCGAGCAGTTTGGTGCCTGCCAGAACGCTGGTCATTCTTCGCTCATGTGCGGCCATTTTTGAAACGGTTGAACCACTCCTTAATTTGTGTTACACCCATCACATCTTCTCCAAACACCTACTGAATCTAACGTGACGGCAGAGATGAAAACCATTCCAAAAGAAGGCTTCCAGAGGTGTTTCCGGCAGTGAATGAATCGGTGGGCTAAGTGTGTGCAAGCACAAGGGGCTAACTTTGAAGGGGATTAGGGTCCGAACCCCGTCACGTATTTGAAATATTTTTTCTGGCCTAAGGTCGGATACTTTTTAGACAGGCCTCATGCTTTTTTTTAAATTTCAAATAACACCATAAATTAGTTTGATTATCCATTGATACTTGCAGTTTCATGAAAATACTGGAAATCTAGCCCATAAGGCTAAAAAAATACCAAGCACGGATAATTTAATAAATGTTCCGAATTTGTTTAAAAAAAACATCTTTATTCATACAATTGTTTCTGCCCATTTTCAAAGCAAACATTTTTTCTTGATAATAAATTCAAGATGTTTTCAAAAGGCTTCTTCAGTGATTTTTATTTATCTCCCATCAGATTAAACCAAAAGAAAACAGAACCGTTAGCATCAAAACTGTTCTCTTCGTTTTATGTATTTATCCCTTTTTTCATATCAAAATTGTTTGTTAACGGTTCTGCTGTTGTTGTGTTTTTTAGGGGAGGGGAGTAATCTGATGTGAAATATAAAAAATCAATGAAGAAGCCCTTTAAAATAATTACTTATCAAGAAAAAGTGTGTGTTTTGAAAATGGGCAGAAACAATTATATAAATAATGTGTTTTTTTAAACTAATTCGGAACATTTATTATATTTCGAGCTCTAGTAATATATACACTATTGAGCTATTAACTCAACTTTTGTATGAATTTAAAGAAACTTAAATATATATATATATATATATATATAATTTATTTGAAAACTATATGTTACATATTTCAGAAACGTACTGCGGTTTCATTCAGATGGGCTGACTTTTTACATTTAAAAATAATTCTATGCCCAGTGGAATCGTCAGCATTCTGAATGAGGTCAAATCACGATGAGAAATGGCGTTATATCAGTATAACGCCATTTCTCCACTGGGCATAGAATTTTTTTTAAATGTAAAAAGTCAGCCCATCTGGATGAAACCGCGGAACGTTTCTGAAATATGTAACATATAGTTTTCAAATAAATTATATTAATTCTCACTCCTCTGCGATCGAGCACTTTATTGATTTCTTTTCAATATAACCTGACACACACTATATATATATATATATATATATATATATATATATATATATATATATATAATGTGTGTGTTTAGATTCAAAATTTTTTTTTAGTAAAATTGCAAATGAGATTATTGATTAAAATAAGAAATACTCAGAGGCATAATAAATAAATTAAAAAATGAATACAATGCAATTATCTATTAAAACCTTATTTTAAAATCATTAGTAATAGATTAGACATCTCATTTATTCTGGTAATGATCATTTCTTTCTCTTGAAATTATTATTTATATTATCATGGATATTTTATGATTTCTTCGCCACTCTCTAAATCGTTAGTTATTCAGTTTTTTTTTTAATAATCTTCAGATTACTATATGTATTGAAGACCAAATCCTAACGATATTCACAAAAGCATTCATAAAAGTGGATAAAAATTTTTTTTATAGCACAAGATAAAAAAATATATTAAAATAAACGATTATAGAATCTTCACTTAAATATTTTGCCATTTTCGTTTTTTATTTTTTAAAATTAATTTACGTGAAAAGTTGAGCTTGTCTAAAAACAATGTTTGGTACTTGTCCAGATTAGGACCCAAGCTAAAATCGATTTGGCATCGGTAGTTTCCAGAAGTTTACATAGACGGCCGGAAAATGACAAATGAAAAGTCGGTTGCCTGCGTCCAAAAAATCTAAAACGAGGCTGGATGTAAAACTGGAAAAAATGTTTCTTACACGTAAATTTTTTTTTTTTTGAAGAGAAATATCACTGAACAAGTGTTCAAACGGTGTTAGGGTTATAAAATGTTTTTTTTTCTGCATAAAAAAGTTTGTTTTTTCACTGAACAAGTGTTAAAACGGCGTTAGGGTAAGGGTTCGTTAAAATTCATTATCGCTTTGATCAATTTATTTCCAATTAGTGAATTTTGTGATTTAATCAATAAAAATGTTAACATTCTGATTGGATAAGCGCTTCAGCATTTTTTGGACGTCTACGTAAACATCCGGAAACTACCGACACCAAGTCGATTTTAGTTTGGGTCCTAATCTGGACAATTACCAATGTTTTGTAGAAGCTTAGGATGCATACAACCACCTATAAAAATGTAGGGTGGGTGGGAGGAAATTCAAAATCAGAGAGATAATTTCAGGTTCAACTTACACAGAAAACTGCACCACCCTCCTGATAAAAATAATTAAGTAATTAAAAAAAAGAAAATGTATTATAATCTAAAAATGTGGCTCTTATTCGATTGTATTCCAAAGAATTAAAAAAAAAACTATTTAGTGAAAATCTGCTGAATATTCTATCTGAAATTTTTTGTTGTTTAGTTTAATTTTCTTAATTTTATGAATCTAAATCTTTTTTCATTCAATTCATTCATTCATTAAGAGGATTAAAAGCAAGCATCACATTTACTAACAAAAATGCTAGTATCTAACAAGTTATCTTTTTGTATTTTTAAAGTCAGACCCAAATAGTAATCAGTTTGACACATTGATACTTGATTCAGACTAGTCTATTTTTTTCGTTTTTTTGTCATTCCACTATGTTGTTGGCACAAATACAGTGTGATGGTGTATGGAAGTGAAACCTGACCAGTGAAGGTTAAGGGCATACATTGCCTGGAGAGAAATGATATGAGAATGAACATGACACATGTCTGAACGACAGACTTAGATCTGTTGATCTTAAAGGAATATTAAACCTGAACAGTATAGGGACATGTATACAGAACAGGAGACTTCATTGGTATGGTCATGTTGAAAGAATTGATGAGACTTTTTGGAAGAGTAGATGTAGAACAGTTGAGATGGCAGGGGCCGCCAAGGACAATATGGGATGAAATGATAAGGAAGGATTTGGTAGAAAGAGGGATAATAAAGACCAGACCAGGATAAGTTAGATTGGAATCAATTTCTAAAAGCCATCCAACACACGTCAGCATGTAAAACGGATGTTAAATTGAATATGATGATGAGAAATCAATTTTCCATTTTATTTTATGCATTTTATATTAACTTTTCAATTTAAAAGTGACAAATGAAATTATTTATTTGACAAATTATTAAATATGCATTTGCAATTTAAAGAGTTTTCATAAAAATGTTGATGATTTACAGATTATGAAAATATTTAATTTCATCTTCAATACACGAATCATAATTCATATTGAATTGATTTTTCAAGTATTCATTTTCTTTTCTTTTAATTATTCCATAATGAAATCAGTGATGATGTTCTACTTTTATAGAAAACATCTTTTCACCTAGTATCATGAAAAATACTATTTTTCGGAATTTTTTAGATAAGGATTGATAATTTGTATGATTTATATTATTCAAACTACCATTCTCATCTTGGTTGTTATTTATTTTCACAACGTTTCAACCAATGTAACCCCCCAACCTTCTTCAGATGCATCTTTTTGAACTTTGGAACCTATACGAAATTTAGAACTGAACCTTTATTTATTTAATCCATGGTTGTAGATTGATCTTGTTCCATCTCTTGTAGTAAGGATTGAACCTTTAACATTCATAAGATTGTCACATAGAACTACAAACAATACAGCAATACAAAACCCGTGTCATGGGTTCAGTTTATTCATATCAAAAAAAAAAAAAAACAAGCAAACCAAAATAAGAACACTCAAACAATAGAAGAACGAGAAATACAGTAATAAAATAGGATATGTAATGGATTCAGTTTATTCACTTTCATTGACACTGTCATACATCGAGAAGGTCTGTATGAATACCACCATTTCTTGGTACAAAATGATGTGTCGCCATGGCATGTTTGGTATTTTACCAAACTTTGTTTTCCTCTACGGTTGTTACGTTTTGGGAGAAGTAACACGAATTTCGAACCAACCTGTATATATAGGATAAAGTATTAAATAACTTTTTACTAAGGGAACAGGTTAAAATTAAATACAGTTGAATGCAATCACAGAATTTGATTTTAGATCCAATTGCAGAAACTGATAAAAAATGGCTACAAAATGTGAATTTGAATTCCATTGGAATGATTGATCAGATCTTTAGCCTTATTTTGTGTATCTTATATCTTGAAAACTTTGAACATATACCGATTTTACTGTCAATTGTTTCATTGATTTTAATTGGTCCCCGGATTTATAAAATCGGGAGACCTATGTTTTCAGGCATTTCCGTCCGTCCGTCTATCCGTCCGGATTTTTCTCCGCAACCATCAATTGAATTTCTCTGAAATTTTGCATGAAGTTATGACTTTGGTCAGGTTAGAAAGTGACATTCTCCGATTTTTGAAATAAAAGCTGGTTAGCCCCCCCCCCCCAGGGAGTCAAAAGGCCCCAAAATGGCAAAAAATGACATTTTTTGCCCCATAACTTTTCATCCATCCATTCAATTTCTCTGAAACTTGGCCAAAATATGGAGGCAATTGTTCCTAATAGAAAATAAGTATCGCTGACTTGGGAAAAAATCTGGTTCGCGCCCCCAGGGGGTCACAAGCCACCAAAATGGCAAAAAATGACCCTTTTCTCCCATAACGTTTGATCCATCCATTCAATTTTTCTGAAACTTGGCCAAAATGTAGAGGCAATTGTTCTGGATATAAAATGAGCATCCTTGACCTCAGAAAAATTCTGGTTCGCGCCCCCAGGGGGTACAATGGGGGTCAAAAATGCCCCAAATTGCCCAAATTTATTGCATTTTACACTCGCCACATCGAGTCACATACAGAGGGGGACCACGCATGCACGGCTTGTTATATTTTATTTAACAACTACTAGCTGTACCTACCCGGTGTTGCCCTGGATGAAGTGAAGTAATTTTAGTTTTTAATTTTTATTTGTTTGCACATTTTTAGATTTATAGTCTCTAATTTAAAATGAGTTATCTTCCTTACTGATTTTTATTTTTAGGTGATTATTTAAAAATGTTTCTTATTAGCAGTGATCTGGGTCGGACTCAGTATTTCCAAAAATAAATTGTAACGAATAACATGGTACATCTTAGCCAATGATATGGTACAATAACAAATGAAAATTGGCTCATCAGAAGCAAAGTTTGATTTGCCAGGTTAAATGCTATTTGTGTTTGACTCTGAAAATCCGACAAGATAATTTTGTTAGATTTATTTACTGACCTTTTCTCCTATAATATGATATTGGCCATTGCGTACTGAATCATAGCAAAGTTAACTTCCCAGAAACTTGTTGGGGCCCATTTTCAAATTGAATTGGATAACGTTAATCATGTGAAAGCAATTATTCTTCAATGTACTGGTTATTGTGTATGTCATTTGATAGAAGGAGATTCTGATGACAGCTTCAAGCTGACCGTAGTCCATATTAACCGTAAATGTTCATTCTGTGTCTTGCATCCTTATAAGTAGTAACAAAACGAATTATTGTTACAATTTCAGGCCATGAGTGAGAATAATAATAAAGAGAACTTCCATGAAAGATGCTCGACTGAGCTCCAATCTCTAGTTCGTCCTGGTAAAACATTCACAGCAAGAACTCGTCTTGCTACCAAAACTGAAAAGAACTTTCCTTTCTTCCTCCTTGTGCCTAGTGTCAGGCGGAATTTCCATGAACAGAGTTTCTTTCCAAGAACTTACCATCTGTAGAACACATTACCATGGGACTGCTTCCCTGCAGACTACACCATGATCGTCTTTAAATCCATTGTCAACAAATGTCATAAACTGTCTTCATAAAGGATTCAAATTTTGTCTATTAATTTCATTAGTTTTAATCCTCTCATAATATTCGTCACCATTCAACTGACAGTCCAACCATCTCATTAATACTTATCTGCGAGTGGCTTCTGGCCTTGGTAAGTGGTGACTCATTAGTAACAAAAACGTGCTATTAAAAACTGTCTTAATTACCTCCCTTGTTATAACTCTAATAAGAGCCATATTAAAGACTGTTCTGATTACTTTCTCTTATTAAAACTCATTTATACACGTCCATCGAGCTATATATCTATATATATGTTTCTACTCAAAACCATATTATAGCTGTATTACAGAAATAGCTGAATAAAGCTTCTATAGCTACAACCTCATTTTTTTATAGTGTTATTCATTACAGTAAATAAAGATAATCCTTTCTTTAAAAAAAAAAACACATGAGGTTTTAAGAAAAGCACTTTTAACTGAGAGAGATACTTGGTTGGCTGTAGCCATTTTTTTATTTTTTTACTTTTATTTTTTTCTCGAATTTAAAGTTTGTAACATGTTCTTATATTTATTGACTGTGTTATAATTATTGATTGTATTATCCTATAATAATTTACTGTGTAATCCAATAATTATTATATTTCCCGATTTGATTGTATTATATTATGGATCATATCTAGACTGGACTGGGTTTGGATTGGGGTCATGTCCGTGTCGGGAAAGAGGTTAAAAAGAAAAAGTTTAGGATTAATTGTTGTTTCAGACATTTTATTTCCACGGGTTTCTTTAGTATTCGGTCGAACGGTGTATCGGGTTTCATGTTTAAAACACTGGAGGAATTACTTACATCATTTACATATTGACTTTTTGTTATGTTCATAATGTTTCAGCAATTATACCCTGTGACCTTTTCAGGTTCCTTTTTTATATATAGTTTGTAACCTTCTAGGAATTTAAAACTGAACCCTTTCTTTAATCTTATGTGTAGACTGCTCTCATTCTGTTTTCATTCCTTTTTGATGTCTTGTATCAGTTAAATTTTTGACAGCTTTCACCAAGGATTGAACTCCTAACCTCTAGGTATAATTCACTCAAGAATATTTCTTAACTAACACCCGTGTCTAGTAGAGGAATCTAGGATCATTTTTTTAGAAGTTGAAAACTGCAACAATATATTAATTGCTTTACTTTGAATAATAGGAAACTATTCTTTCGTTTAGTAATATTACGTATGTGAAATGAAATAAAAAGTCAAAAGTGCATTAGCTTATCTCACTTGTTTTTGTGGAACCCTTAGGGACCGTTTGCGAAACCTCGTTTAAGAAACGCTGAGCTAAAGTGTTCAGTTTGAAATGCCTGGAAGGTTACTGACTACAAAGAAAAGCTATTTGAAGATGACCGGAGAGTACAATGGCCAGAATGCTGTGAACACAACAACCAAGATAGAGACAACAACTTGGAACATGCAAATAACGATACTTCATCTCAGAAATCCGCCTCTCTATAATAAAGACCAATGTGTATTTATTTGTATATTTTTATATAAATAAATACATACCCGTCTCATCACATAAAAGTTAGCGAGTAAAAACCATGCCTTTTCCTAGCCTCCAGATGAAACGATTTCAAGTGGTGAGGGGGAATGAGAAAGCAAATAGCAGGTCAAACAACCACCGCCGTCTGAAATGAATTTGGAAAGAAACCCTTCACTCTAAATAAAAATTCAACGGCAGGGTTTTTTTTTTCTTTAGGATATCAAAAATGATAATAATAATTTATATATGAAAAATTAAATTTTATATGAATATTAGTGCAAACATTGGCGAAGCATAATTTTTTTTTTTTTTGTAACTTTTCAATAGAGGGTAATATAAGTATGTGTATGTCATGAACATTAGAAAAAAATAGAAATGGTATCACCTTTTAATAATTAAATGTCATCAGATATGACGAGTTTTAATGAGGAACTTGCAGTTTTCGCGTGTCTTAAGGTAAAGGTTATTGAAACGCAACCATTAAGGATTGGTAATGTATTTGACAAAGTTTTGTTTTGTTTTACGGCATACCAACCATTTCGGGGTTATTTAATGATGAATCCAGTATTTTTGTAAAGGTAATTCATCACGTTTTTTATATCGCAAAATATTTAATCATGGTGTAAATTTCTGTTATAGTTGTTTTGTTTTTTATGGCATATCAGCCCTTTTCGGACATTTAATGTTGAATGAAACTCATTTTGGTATAAGCTTTTATGCTTCAAGTTTTTAATATCTTCGACTATTTATCCCTGGTGCTTGCTTTAACTAGTTATTGATCGTTTAAATGTATATCTCTAGATTCGGTTTCATGCCATAAAATCGATCGATCATAGTCGAGGTCGACCTGAAGGCTCCCTTTTCATTGACTACTACACCAGGATATAAGGGAGGGTGTCATTTCTTTTCACTGAATTGCTTCACTTACCCTTGATCCTAACCTTATAATGCTTAGTGTTTAGCAAGCAGGTATCAAGTAGTCTTTGGTATGACTCATCTGAGGATTGAACCCCGGTCTCCCAGCTCATTAGTAAACACTTTAACCATTAAGCATAGGTGGCCCAATACAAAGACTACCACTCAGTCAGATTAAATCAGGAAGTAATGGTAACTATAAGGTGACCCCCCCCCCCTCCTTCCTCTCCCAACCTTCCGAATTGGGACCTCACAACCGGATGCAGTTTTGTGTCATATCGAAGACAGATTTAATCCATAGATGGGACCTATAGAAGGGGTGACCCAAAGCGGGAGTCTGAAAGCAGAGGGTGTGAAGGTGATTTACCTTATTCGCGCCGAAAGAGTCCATTTTTGTTTGGCATGCAGGAAATCGGTGCGAGAGAAAGCGCCATTTGTCCATCATAAAAAGAATTTAGGAATATTTCACGTATAGAAAATAAACAGTTTCCAATATGATTAGAACTTGAGCCTCACATTAACGATCTGAGGTTGATTTAGCTAAGTAACGTGAAATGTAAACAGCTGAAATGCGAAGATGTTGATATTGATGCGATTGTCATTAGAATATGCAAATTTTATTTTTGAAAGACCCGGATTAAGGAGTTAGGGGAATATAAAAGAAAAAAAAAAGAACTTGCTTGGTGGAGAGAAAAGAGAAAACATTACAGTGTGATAGAGAGGTTGGCCATTGATCGTGTTGTTGTTAGTTGCTCTTGACAGTGTTAGTTGTGGTGAATATGTCAGTGCTTCATCGACTAAATCCTATTTCAGTCACCCATATTATTTCAAGTGAAATCGTACTGTTGTAAATAAAACTTTATCAGGGCACCATTTGTGCCCTGACTTCCATGGGAGAGCAAAACAGAGCCCACAAAAAGCCAAAGTTCTTTTAGAGTTTTGTTCAATCATTTAGAGGAAAACTCGACTGAAGCAAACAACTCCTCCCAACAGACAGTAAATATGAATAACTGTAACAACGTTTCACACGGGACTCGAACACATATACACTATAAAAGAACTTTTCCGCAAATACTTAGCTGAATAGCATTAGGCTCAAAAGCTAACTGTTAACACCGTGAATTATGCCTGTTTATATTGAACCCAGAACGACTCATTTGTATAACTGGCCGTGACTCACTTTGCTGCCCTGGATGTCTGTATATCACTGATTGAGAAAAACAAATTATTTGTATAACCTGACACCGCTTGCTTCGTTGTCCCGGATATTTAAAATAACCAACACCCCCTTTCCGTTGTAGAGACAGCATATAAGCCATCAGGGATTTGACCAGTGTGGGCAACCATTAACACTGGGTGGGGGTGAGGGGCAGTGTTTGAATCGCCTCTAAGTAGGTTGTCTTTTTTAGTTTCAGGACCCTGATGGGTATGACCACTTCATGTTACAGTGAACCTGGAAGTTATGGAAACTGAGGGGTTACTTCACAAGCTCCAAATCTCCCAAATTAGGGCATCACCACCAGATGTAGCTTCAGATCATAGCCAGTACCATTTGTGAAAGTAGATGAAACAGATTGGGGTAGATATAATGCTGATTTTCATCTTCAGGTAAAAATCAATAAACAATCTGTGGTATAAACGAGTGGAGATGAATAGACTACAGCATAATAATAATAATAAGTAACTGATTTTGAACGGAAGTCTACAAACAATGAATCTTTGGTAGAAGTGGCGTATTGAAGAAAATGGCTAGATTGATCACAGATAGGTAAAGACAGCCACCCGCGACTTCTTGGGTAAAAGTAGAATCTTTGGCCCACCGCCAGCTCTGGCAAGACTGCCGCTTTGCCGTTTACTTGCCGAAAAGATTACATCTTTAATTGAACACAATTTACCTGAGCTATTTTTGCTAGAAAAGACTGTCTAATAATATCCTCTGAGACTTGGAAATTATTTTAAGTTCGTTAGGTAAAAATGTGGGTACCTAAATATGAACAACGCCTTAACTCCATCCCCCTCACCTCCTTCAACGTAAAAAAAAAAAATTATGTATATATTTATTTGTTTGTATATTATGCCTCTTAAGGAATAATCATTTTTAATTATTTTCTAATCTCAGCCCTTAAAAGAAAAAAAATCATTTCACAGAACATATACAATCCTCCACTCTATATTAAAGAGCAATGTGTATTTTTAGTTTAATAATTGATGGTGTTTACCGGGGTATTTGTTCCTACTTGTCTCCCTAAAAGGGTAAAGTTAGACACAGGGTCGGTTTATTAATGTGAGGAAAATCCAGCTCCCTAAAAAGGGGCACTCTGGATTGGAGCAAAAATTAAAGTTGCCTCAGTCTAGAAGGATTTCTCCTTCACTGACCGAGGACAGAATAGAATTAGTGTAGCATCAGAACAGATACGCTTTTCTTGTGATTTTGTTCTGTTTTGGGTGGAATTTTGAACTTTTTTAGGCATGTATATTAAATGTGTTTAGTTTGTATGACACTTAGAAAAATTCTGATTTAAAAAATTTTGTTCTGATAAGTGAGAATTTATAATTCTTATGATTCATGCTGCATGACTTAAAATAAATACTACCTCGAAACAGTTCTAAATAACCATAATACCTTTGTGTATGTTCTTTATTTGGAACTTGATTTGAAAAATGTTTTGAATCGTCAATATATATATATATATATATATATATGATTATTTTTATTTACATGTACAAAATCTGAAACACTGGCATGTCGATGTTATCGATCTACAGCTGTTAGAAACTGAGATCTCATCAGGCAGAATTTAAATCCGATCATATTTGGGAAGAATTAAATGGGGGGAGGAAAAGAAGAAAAAAGAAAGGAAAAAGAAAATTTTAAATTTGGAAAGTCACGTGGTCAGACTGCAGACCATTGAAAATTAAATATAATATAAAGTAGAATAATATAGAATATACAAATAAAATAAGATATACTCGTTGAGGATAGAGAAAAGAAAGGAGGGAAGGGGGGAGTGGAGAAAAGGGGGAACTTCATAGCTAATGTTTCGACGTGTAGATCGATAGCATCGACATGCTAGTGTCGCAGATTTTGTACATGTTTGTATAAATAAAAATAATCATATATAAAAGCTCTATTTGATATTGAGCACTTTTTATAAGCCCGGTTGAAATCCTGTGGATGTTTACTTTACCTGGATTAATATATATATATATATATATATATATATATATATATATATATATATAATATGGATAATGAAGTGGATAAAATTTGTATAGTTTACAGATTTTTTTTATTCATCAAGTGTTCAAACAGGGAATACACATACAAAAAGACCTTTAAACCATGGGTTTTCAAAGATAAGGCTCTTATCGTAAGAAGGTCTGATCAATAGTAATTAAATATTAAGTAACTATTAGAGGTGAATATCTTGAAAATGCAAATGTGAAGAATTTTGAAAAATATAAAAAGGGAAAAATGTCTAGATTTAAGTCTTGAAAAAGATCAAACATGTCTCGAATTATGGTAAGAATGTTGTATCAAATTCGAATGATCCAAAATGTTTACATAGTTTAGATAAAGAAGTCGAATAATTTTCTATGAGTTTCACAAACTTTGCGTGCTCCAAGAAATTATATTTTAAAGTCGCAGTGAATGTTGAAAAATACTCATATATATATATTCGTTCCATCACACAAGTTAGCAAGTAAAAAAACTGTCAGACGAACCCATTTTAAGTATTTAGGGGAATTGAAATAGCAAGTCAGAAAACCCAACTGCCTTCATTCTTTTCCCGTAATGAGATGGCTTCTTTTTTTTTCTTTCTGCTTTCTACACAGATTTGTATAATTTTTTCTTTCCATTTTCTTTTTTTAAACTTTCCAGTTGTAGATGTTTTCTTTCTTTCTTATTTTTTTAACTTCACCAATTCAGCCGTTATGTTATGATTATGAATATTAGTGCGAACACTGACGAAAGATAATTTTTTCCCCGTCAGTTTTGTACACTCGTATTAACATATAGATCAAATTCTGTTAAAATTGTAGCCCGGCACCCTCTGCTAATTCTCCTAAAAATAAAAATGAGATTCTACTGGTTTTAAGCGATTATATTTAAACAGCCTTAAAAAGTAAACGGTAAAAACAAATTTAAAAAAAAAGGAAATATTTTAGACGTTAGAGTAGTGGGGGATCACTTCGCATATTAATTTAATGTAAAATAATCATCGATTTTTGGGCCGCCAGATGGTAATGCTCATCAATTTCCGGACCAGATAGCTTTTTTAACTTTTCAGTGTTGGATCACTCTTTAGTTTTCATTACTCCCTGGTCCACTCTGACCTGGAGTGGTTGTCCTGAAACTAGAAAAGATGAACGTAAAATAATTTGGGTGATTAAAATTTAATTTGAACTTAAAAATAGTAAATTTCTTTTTACTGTTTACTTTTTCGAGCTGTTTTCATGTGTGAATGTGGTTTGTGTGCGTTCATTCCCATGATTGTCTGCCGTGATTGTCTGTTTGATTTCAACACTGGCCTTAGTGTCAATGTGATCTCGGTCACTGCTGTAACAAAAGGATTATGTCAATTTATCTATGGACATAAAAACACTGACTGACCATGAAGTCCACTATCTTGTATAGAACATTACTTTTGGAAAATCTCAAGTACGTCATAATCACAACATGGAACTTTGTATCCAAAAAGATATTACTATTTCAAACGTCAGCCCATTTCTTGGGTGGTCTCTTTTCTCTTAGCTAAATAGTTCTCCCAGTGCAGGCCTGTCGTCCGCATGCATTGCAACTATGTAGCCCACTAAATATGTAGCATTGCACATTTTTATACATGTAATCGCTTTAAAACAGTAGAATCTCATTTTTCTTTTTAAGAGAATTAGCACAGGGTGCAGGGCTACAATATTACTCAAATTATGTTAAATATTTCATCCGATAGTTCTTAAAACTGCCTTCTGAATTTCATTTTTTTTACCATGATTTCTGAATTTATTAAATTCAATCATGACATTTTCTATTCTATTACTATTCTTAATCTGATCTGGCAACTTATTCCAAAATTATGTTACTCTATTAGCAAAAAAATATAAATGGTTCATAAATTTAGTTTTTGAAATTTGCCTTGAGAGTAAATTTCCAAATCGAAGAGAAATATTTAAAAAAAAAAAAATATGCCATGGATAAAAATTCAATTGATCGTTTTTAAGATTTCGTATAGTGTACTTACTTTTCCAGGACTTCTTGTCATGGGATCTAAAAATACATTGGATAAATGTAGGTCTCCCTCTTGGACAGAGTACAAACAAAAAATTCTAACCTATTAAGGATCTGCACTGTCTACAAAGCTCCAACCCTTGTCGCATCATTGCAACAAGTTGCATCCCTGTTCCTGTTTTACAAGTACTTGCACGGAATGTGCTCTGATGAACTCACTGCATTTGTACTCTCTCAGCATAAATACTCCCGATCCACCCGACCAGCAGCAAAATCCCACCCCTTCACTGTAGAGATCCCTAGATGCCGGAAGATTTTCTACTCTGATAGCTTTTCTTCGGATTGCTTGCCTTTGGAATTCCCTTGCTGCTCCTTGTTTCCCCGGTGCAGAAATTTAAATGTAATGCAAATAAACATCTTGCTATCCACCTCCTCACCAAGGCTGCTCCCCCCTCCAAAAACAATCTGACTCCTATCACAGTAGCTCCGTACGGTTCAGTAGCAATATGCCTTGTTTGAGATGAATAAAAGTAATAAGAAAACGAAATATAACCTCCCTACCACCACTAGAAAAAGTTCTACACTCTGGTCGTATGCATATTTAAATATGAGTAACCCATTTGCCCCACCCCAAAAGAAAGATTTAATCTCAGGACTTGCTGTAAAAAAAAAATTGGCAAAATGTAGATACCAAAATAAAATATACCCCCCACCACCATAACCACTCTCAGAAAAAAACTTCAACACTTTGGTGAACCATTTTCTAGTTACATCTGAAAGCTATGTCTTCAGGTATTGTTCTTGTTTCTTTTTAAAGGTGCACCTACTTTTGTCAAGAATCTTGTCCTGGAACCTAAAAAAGAAATGCCATCAGTCATGCACGAGTGCGAAGGAAATGCCCGAAATACTTCCAACCTATATTTTGAAGCCTTCTTTTCACTTACCCTTCTTTATTAATTACAGCCTGTTTTTTTTTTTCCTCTAACTACATTAGCTAAATCAACTTCACCATTTTGCTTCTGGTAATTGAATTAATGCTGCCAGCACTGAAGGACATTTCTTATAATTAGAAATTTTTGCTATTTTACCTGTCAATTGTCAAACAGCATTAATTATGCAAAATCCTCTCTTTTTAAATGTGTACTCTGTCTTCATTTTATCTTCTAAAAACTGATTTAAGTAATTTTTTTTTTACTTATCAGTGATATTATTTAGTCTTTAGTAGGAATGTTTCTTGTATTATTTATATTATTCGGATTACTGTTCTCATCTTGGGCGTTATTTTCACAATGTTTCGGCCGATGTAATCTCTGTCCTTCTTCATGTGCATCTTGTCAAACTTGGGAATCTTTATCCACATGAACCTGTGACACAACAGATAAAGTACTAAGTAATAATAGGTTCTATAGGTTCTAAGAGACAGTCTTATGAAGGTTAAAGAATGGAGTACAAAGAATATGCTGCCGGAAGTTCGAAATTCTGTACAGATTCTTGAGTTCAAAAAAAGGTTACAATGGCCGAAACGTTGTAAGAATAACATCCAAGATGAGAACAGCAGTCCGAATAATCCAAATAATACAAATTATCAATCCACATCTAAAAAAATTCCGAAACAGAATGTTTCTTGTTGTATTCTTCATCAATACAAGTGATCGTAATGCAAAGGTACAAATTATAATGATACAATGATAATGATATAGGATTTTTATTTGTGGGGTTATCTCAAAGATAATGCCTATCAAAATAATCCCCAGACTATTCCTAAATTGCACGGGACTATCACAGCCAAAATAAGGGCAGTGCCAAGAGAGAGTTATTGAAAATTTTGCATGTTGTATTCAGGTGTGTTTATCATTCAACAGCGATAAAACAAAGATTGTTGAACATTCATGACAAACTTGGTGGGCAAGTCAGGCATAGACTGAAGTTTATTTGTATCAAATATGGTTGGATTGCAAAAAGTATTATACATTTTATTAACGATTCCATGGATTGCATTTTGGGGAGATCACCATATACCAATGATAGTGAATGATAAAAATGATAGAGATACAATGATGAAAGTGATGGGAATACTACGATACCAATGTCTGTGATAAGAGTGATTGTGATACAATGATAGTGGGAAAAAATGAAATATTGGCACTGAAAGTTTGCTTGGCAAAATTTCTATTTAGATTTTAATTGACATTGATGTCAGTATATAAATTCCCCTGGGAGAAAATCTCTAACCGTTATTCAGTCATACACCCGCACAGATTTTTTTTTTTACTATTAGCTGATGTTCCCATCTACATTGGGCCTGGGCAAGATGTTTGTTATGATTAATCTTTAAAAATTACAACCTCTAGATGTAATATTAATCATTTAAAAAAAAAAATATATATATATTTTAATAATTTATATCAAATATGAATATGCGGTTATTTTGCATAAATAAAATTAAAATTTCTGACATGTTCTACTCCCCTCCTCCCATCATCTCTCATCTCTCCTTTTGAGGTATGCTAATTCAGACAAAGTGCAAATAAGCAACAAAAAATTATAATGGCACACAGTAGACTGCACACCTCCACTGAGTTCCATCAATCTTTTTTTTTTATTATTCAGCCCAAACAAGGCATATTGCCACTGAGAGGTAAGGGGCTACTCTGATTAAGGGCCAGATTTATAGGGTGTATCCTAAGTGGGGAGTTCTGCAGCAAGATGTTTGTTCACATTACATTTAAATTTCTGCATGTTGGTACAGTCAGAGGGAGCAGTGAGCAGAAAGGGAATTCCAAAGGCAAGAAAAGGAGCTATCAGAGTAGAAAGTGTTCTGGCATCTGGGGGCCTCTACAGTGAAGGGGTGGGAGTTTGCTGATTGTCAGGTTGGTCGAGCGTATTTACATTGAGGGGGTATAAGTGCAATAAGTTCGTTGGAGCACATTACATGGAAGTACTTGTAAAAAGAACAGGGATGCAACATTGCAGTGATGGGACAGGGGCTAGAGATTGGTAGACAGGTCGAAACCTATGAGGTTAGAAATTCTTTTTCACACACTGTCCAAGGGGAGAGTCTAGTGGTTGGGGCACCAGCCCAGATATGGCAACAATACTCCATACATAAGTGAGTGGTGGCTTTATAGAGATATAGGATACTGGCAGGTGTGAGAAGTTTTCTAGCCCACTAGAGAGAGCCTAACTTCTTTGCAGCAGACTTGGTGGTATCTTCTATGCATTTATCCCAATTCATGTTGCCTGTGAATGTTAGGCTGAGGAGTTTGAACGTTGGACCATCGGGAAGAGTGCTATAAACCATGGCAGTTGGTGGTTGGAAAGGGTTTCTTATAATTGTAAAAGGAAATGAGCTTTGTCTTGGTAGCATTGAATGTAACTGGAGGTCATTTTCTAAGGATTCTGCTATTGTCTTGGATATGTGTGCGTTTGATTTGCCCACATGTTGGGAATAAAGCGTGGTGTCATCAGCAAATATACCCATCTCGAACATGATTGCATCAGAGATGTCGTGAAGATCAGGAATAATAAAGGTTCAAGTATCGACTCCTGGGGCACACCCGCATTAATATGATGTTGTTTGGATGTACTTTGTTTAAGACCCTCAGCCCTAAATAGATTTAGATTGTAAATTCTTTCCAGCCAATGCCATTCGTTCTACTTGATCATGTAACAGGTGTCAATGCTATTTATTGAACTGCACTTACTGCATAAATGCCTTCTCAAGCTAAAAGCATGTGGAGTTTTGTGTGCATTTCACCGTTTATGGTATCAATTGTATCCTAAATTACTCATAACCATAATGTAGCCATAATTATAGTTGCTCTAAAGTTTTAATAGACAACTAAACAATGCAGGTGAAATCACTTTCTTATTTGAGGAAGAAAAAAAAATCCTAAGCATATTCAAATCCATTAGATCCAAAATATGCTAATCATTACTATTACCGACATAATTTATTTAAAATGAAATACAGTTGGAAAATTATTCAAAAACAATTTATTTTACCTACTCATTTGTGACCTATTTTCATAAAACATTAAATGGAAGTTATAAGCCTTTAAAGTTCACATAAATACCGATTCTAAGCAAAGTAGCCATCTTTGTTTAGTCACTTGTTTACGTTAGGCTTTCAACACCCGTTTTACCCCTTTTGCCTGAAATTAAATTAAACTACATATAGCCCACATTTTGATCCTTTGCACTTAGCAGCTGTGTTACAAAATTCATAATGATCGGTTATTTAGTTTAATAGTGAATCCTGTACATACAAATATATAAATATATACACATATATAGCTTTTATATATATATATATATATATATATATATATATATATATATATATACTTTGAAAAGTCACACAATTTGAAGCGCTGGGTGGGTGGCAATAATAACGAAGATATTTTTTTTATAAAATATTTAGAAAACCTTGCACAACGCAGATTATTTGTTTTTAAAAATAAATTATTTATTCATCTTAAAAACATTTTTTTTTTTATAAACTTGAGTACTTTCGGTAAATATACCATCTTCAGAAGAATATTTCTTCTTTTTCTTTTTTTTCTTTTTTCCTCTTGGTTGAGACATTCTCGTGGCCAAGTTGAAAATCCGTCTAGGTGTTTTGACGAAGAGAGAAAAGTGTTGATATGGCTGTGTGTCACGTGGTCGGCGTGGAAGGATATATATATATATATATATATATATATATATATATATGTGTATAAAATATAGTCACCACAGCTAGCTGTTTCGTCATCTATTAATCATCAGTGTGGTTAAATGTAGCAAGTGTATCCAGGATAAGATTCAAAACCCGAATGATCGGTCACATCTAAATGTGATCAACAGTCAAGTACCTTATCCACTGTGCCAACAAAGTCACTTCTAACAAGTAGAAGAAATTATAGCACTATGTGTTCTTTCTTTGTTTACATCTATTTTTAGCATGCTGCCAGTGATCTAAGAAGATTATTGCTTTATTCTAAGTGGAAACCATCATTTCCTCTATCAGAGAGCTCTTATATATATATATATATATATATATATATATAAAGCTCTGTTTTCTATAGTCAACATCAAGCTTTTATTTTGCAGCTTTGAACATAATATTCCTTAATGAAAAGCTTTTTTGAAAGAAATCTTTATGAAAAGGTTTTTTAAAATTTATATATATATATATATATATAATGTACTCTGTTTAATTTTCTGTCATATTTTTTTTATTGCTACTTTGTGGTATTTTTCAACTAGGAAGTGTTGATAAATCTCATCTCTTTTTCTTTTTCTCAAATAACTAATAATATGAGTGTTCCTATCAAACTGATGTTGGGCTAACCCTGTCCTATTCAGAGTTTTATTGGAAGATGGCCCAGTGTAAACTAATTTCACAATGTTATGCCTTTTTTCTTTATTGTATGGTGAGCCCTATTCAACATTGTGGCAGAAAAAGAAGCAATCAATTTTTGTCATTCACATAATCTTTTCGATTTCTCTTTTTATTCCCCCCCTCTCTCTCTCTCTCTCTCTCTCTCTCTCTCTCTCTATCTCTCTTTCTCTCTCTTTCTTTCTCTAAATTCTTCTGAATTGAAAGCTCAACTTTTCTATTCTAATTAATGATATAATCGAAAATATAATCTTTTCTAAAGTATCCCCTTTGTTGAACGTAAAACAATAATTATTTTATTCACCGATTAATCAATGCTTCTTTACAACTATCCTCAACATAAAAAAACGTTTTTATTAGTTTTTAAATATTCCAATATTTGGCGTGAGTCCTCCAAAAGTCATATACTCTGTGTATTTTGGTAACAAACAAGTAGTTGTTACTTTAATTTAAAACTTTATTTATTACCTCCGCCAGGCGAAGGTTATGTTTTCGGTCTAGTATGTTTGTTGGTTTGTCACTATGTTTGTGTACATCCTAGCATCCGCATCGCTTGACCAATCGTCACCAAACTTGGTCAAAATATCGATCATGATCTAACTTAGAACTGATTTAATTTTGGGATATTTAGGTCAGGGTCAAAGTCAGAGAAAAGGTTAAAGTAATACCGTTGGTGATAACTTCGATTCTGTTCATCGTATAGACTCGATCGTTGGCCTATATTGTAGCTAATGAAGTCTTGCATCTTATATAACCTTGAGATGGACGTAGAAAAGTTCAGTCATAGTCGAAATTTATATATGGTCAAGTTTGTTTGTTGGTTTGTCACTATGTTTGTGTACAATCTATCATCCACATCGCTTGATCAATCGTCACCAAACTTAGTTGCAATATCGATCATGGTATAACTTAGAACTGATTTAATATTGAGATATCTAGAACAAAGTAAAGATCATTGAAAAGATGAAAGTCACACTTCGATTCTGTCCATCATAGAGACTCTCTATTTAGCCCATATTGCAGCCAATGAAGTCCTGAATCGTATATGACCTTGCTCTTTGACCTTAATCGTGAAAAGTTCAGTTATGGTCAAAATTTTGACGGAATTTTAACTTCCGGTTTTTCAAAATTTGGTGTATGGGTCTGATGCTCTTTGATAACAGTAACCACCATGCAACATTTCAGGCTGATCAGATAAATAGTTTTTGAGTTATTATCGTTTCCATGGTATAACTTTAAGAATACTTCATACAATATGGAGAAGTAATGCCCAGATAAAACTTTGGCCCATCTTTACATTGTCAGGCAGAGGTATACAGTCTGACGACTGACTTATGTTCTACTTTCATGATACGATTGTGGGTGTCACCATGCTGTCTTTCTTTATAATAGGTCTATAAAAGTTATATAAGCAAAAGACTAGGAACATCTCTTCTGTGAGAAAGAGGCTGTAGAGAATGGAAGAGATAATCCCTCCACTAGATTGTAAAGTCCATTTTGTCCTCTATCAAGTCACGAAAGAGTGCGCTGAGCGGCGCCTCCCCAGATGTGGCAGCAGTATTCCATCTTAGGACGTATCTGACTCTTATATATAAGTAACATTCAATTATTTAATATTATAGACAATAAAAATGTACAGCTAACACCACTTACTGTTAAATGCCATTACATAACCGGAAGTGGACTTAAACAAGACAAAAAAACAATTTTGTTTACTACAAAAAGAGATCACAACAATGTACAAAGTTTGTTTGAACCAAAAAAGAATAGTAAACAGTTCACAAGGTTACAGTGTCTATTGCATTGTCACTTCTAATTTTACTATGTGAAGACTTCTCTCTGTGGAATTCTTGTCAGCTGATCTAATCAATTTTATGTCAGTGGACAACTCGTGCTCATTGATTTTATGGGTCTGTTGAGCCACCTTCATATAGACATCTTGTTCATGGCTTTAGCCGACACACTCAACTTCCAGGGTTGAATAAAACTTTTCTCAGGTCAATCTATTTTTATTACATCATTTTATTGTTGTTATTTACTTCCAGCCTCGGAAATGTTTAGTCCATTCACATCTGCTTCTTTTTTTTTTTTCATTCTTGTTGTTTGAGCTTTATGAGCATTCCATCATGCAATGATTAAAAAGGCATCGATTAACAATCAGTTCTTAGTCGCAGTCTTCTGGAGGTTGAAAGTTCAATCTTAATAACTAAGAATAACATAAACAATTGAAAAAAGAAATTGACCAATCTACTCTGTCATGGCTGACGGAATGAAAACAGTATAGATTCACGAATTCGACATAAATATTCCTAAATCAAAAAAAAATGCACCTGAAGAAGGTCAAAGGTTACATCGGCCAAAACGTTATGAAAATAATAACCAAGATGAAAATAGTAATCCAAATAATATTAATTTCATGTCGTCATCATAATCATAAACATCATTGGTTTAACGTCCGTTTTACTTGCTGGCATGTGTAGGACAGCTTTTAGAAGTTGGCTTCCAAACTAACCTATCTCTGACCAGGTCTTTATTTATTATCATCTCAAATCCATTCTTTCAATGTTCCTATACTATCAAAATCTCTTGTTCTGCACACATCTCTCTATACTGTCCAGATTTAATCTTCTTCTGAGGTCATCAGATCTAAGCCTGTTTCTAACACTCACATTAGACATCCATCCTATTATTCTCATATCATTTCTCTTCATGTAATACATTTCCTCAATCCTAACTGGCAAGGTTTCACTTCCATGCATCATCACTCTTCATACACATGCCTGATAGACTCTTCCTTTGGTCGACAGTGGTAACGCTCTGTTGGTTAGTAATGGCAGTAGTTCCCTGAACTTACTTTATAAATTCCTAACTTTTGTACACTAGCACCTGCTCCACCTTGTGCTCCAATGATATCACCAAGGTAACAAAACTTCTGAACAACCTCAATATTTTCGCCATCCAGATATACTTTCTTTACATCTGAGTTCTCATCCATCTCCATTGTCTTACACTTCTTACACATAAACTGGTTAACCTCCAGTAATTCCACAAAACTTACAAGTACCACAAAAAATTGAGTTAATATTTGAAAATCACTGCATAAAACGAATTGCAAATCTATTTACACCATGAATAAGTATTTGAAGATATTAAGAACTTTAAATATTAAAAGTCTATTAAAATAACCCAAAACAGGTTGCTACCGAGCTCCAATCTCTGACCCTCTCCCTTTAAAACATCCACAGCAAAGAATTTTCATTTCTCTCTCTGTCTGTACCTAAAACTAAGCTGAACTATCATGAACAAAGTTTCTTTCCAAGAATTTCCCATTTGTGGAATACAATACCGCAGGGCTGCTTCCCAGCCGACTACTACATGTTAACATATTTTTGTCACACACTCACTTAAATAATCAATTCTGACCATTTAATCCATTGTTTCCAATCCTCTAAAAGGTGTTGTTCATCGCCAACTGACAATTTCTTTAACCATTATCCTTGACTGACCTTCAGGCCTTAATAATATTTTTTTTTGGGGGGGGGGGGCGGGTGGTTGGGAGGGAATTATCAACATCTTCATCCTGCAGGGGTGCTGATAAAATATAGGACCCGGAGGTTTCTGAAGTATAGGGGCGGGGGGTGCTTCTGCAGTATAGGCACCAGGTATAGGACCCAAGGACTTCTGCAGTGTGCTTCTACAGTATAGGACCCAGCACCGGGGGTGCTTCTACAATATAGGACTCGGGTGCTTATTCAGTATAGGGACCAGGGGTGCTTCTACAGTATAGGACCCAGCACCGGGGGTGCTTCTACAATATAGGACTCGGGTGCTTATTCAGTATAGGGACCAGGGGTGCTTCTACAGTATAGGACCCAGCACCGGGAGTGCTTCTACAATATAGGACCCGGATGCTTCTGCAGAATAGGGACCATTGGTGCTTATGCAGTATAGGGACCAGGGGTGTTTCTACAGTATATGACCCAGCACCGGGGGTGCTTCTATAATATAGGACCATGGGTGCTTCTGCAGAATAGGGACCAGTGGTGCTTCTACAATACAGGACCCGGAGGCTTCTGCAGTATAGGCACCGGGGGTGCTTCTACAATATAGGACCCAGAGACTTCTGCAGTATAGAGACCGGGTGTGCTTCTGCAGTATACGGACCATGGGTGCTTCTGCAGTATAGGGACCGGGGGGCTTCTACAGTATAGGACCCAGCCCCTGGGGTGCTTATACAGTATAGGACCAGGAGGCTTCTGCAGTACAGGGACGGGGGGGGTGCTTCTGCAGTATAGCTACCGGGGCGCTTCTACAGTATAGGACTCGGCACCGAGGGTTCTTCTACAGAATAGGACCCAGCACCGGGGGGGGGGGGCTTCTTCAATATAGGACCCAGAGGCTTCGGCGTTGTCCAGGAGAAAAGTGCTAAATGTCCTAGATAGAGCTACTGTAGGGTTTCTCTTCAGACTATTGTGCAGATGAAAAGGAGGGGGGGATCGGTAAGAGTGATTTTAGTAGTGCTCTGGAGGCCGTCTTGATTTTCTAAATACTCGGCGTTGTCCGGGAGAAAAGTGCTCAATATCCTATTTTGCTTGCGGAGAGGAGGAGGGAGAGCCCCGGGCAACGCCGGGTACCCCTGCTAGTTACTATTAAAAGAGAATGGCATGCAACAAAACCAAACCAAAAATAAAAACAAGCTTGGGTAAATTTTTTTTTTATTCCATGGATAGATATATTTTTGTTTTTATATCTTAGATCTATTATTTATTCATGGAACTCCCAGGTAGGATACACAAGCTACAACAGGTCCCATTGAAAGGAACACTATATAAAATGTTTCCCTCTCACCTAAAACGAACTATCTCTTCATGGTAATAGACACAGAGAAATAGATGCCTACACAACCGCTCACCAATACCCTTTGATATCTAAATATTCTTACCTAACAGGCATGATACTTTGTCACAGATAACCAATGTTGCGTATCAGACCTTCTCACTCTAAACTCCCCTGTTACCTTAAAAATAACATCATTTGTCAAGGTTTTTCTATTTTGAGCATTGTGCCATTTGATTGATTACCTGCCAGAAATACAATTCCATACCAGGTGAGGTAGGGGTAGGGGGTGAGTTTCTTACTCTTCAGGTATGCGATTCATCTGAATCTAAAATCAATATTTCATACTTTGACTGTATTTATGAATACTTGTTATTAATTTCTGTTTTTATGCATGCCTTTCCGTCCTCGTACTCAGGCTTTCTTTATTTGTCTGTTTGTTTTTTCTCTTTCCTCTTTTCTCCCCCTCCCCATTTTTTTAAACTTTAGAGATTTATTCTGGCTAATTAATTCTAGGGAAGTCCCTATGTACTTCCCTTCCCACGAGGGCATAGTTAGACGCATGGTTCTTAATGTCGGGAAAATCCAGCCCCTCCAAAAGGGACACTCTGGATTGGGACAAAAATTAAAATTGTCTCAGTCTAGAAGATGACGTGTAGTATCAGAACACATACTACACTTTGCTCCTAGCAAAAAGGCCAAGTATGTCAAGTTGAAATTCTTTTTTTATTGTGGACAAAATCTATTTGTATTATGTAATCATAGTCAATTCGGATTTTGCTTTACTTTTTTTTCTTCAGTTCTACAATAAAAACTGACAAACAAAAAAGATATTCCACTAACAAAACTCACCAAATCTCACCAAAAAGCTCACCAAATATAATAAGCATTTTCTTTATACTAAATGTAGAAACGATTATATTGCATGCTATCAAATCAATTTTGTTTTACTAAAGCTGAGTTAATTATCGTGTGTTTCCCTAAGACTTTTTTATATATATATATATATTTTAATCACACAAAATACATCTTAACGTATTCCTCGGTTTTGGGATTGAGTTATGTTTAAAACGCCTTCCATTTTAATTGTTCTAATTAGCCACAATTTGTAAATAACAACAAAAAAAAAATTATTAAGTCATTCAAAGATATAAAAATAAGATAACTACTCCTTTTATAGAAAGATATAATGTCAAAACATTTTTAGATATTTTTACAATAGTAGTGCTTTAACCTAAAACCACACTGACCGAAAGTGGTGTGTGTATTCCCATATGGCATGACACCATACAAAATGATAACCTTTTGTTTAAATCTATCTTTAAATAACTTTAAAACATAACAGTTGAAAGGAAATAACGTTTACCAGGACTTTAACATTTACATCCGGATCATAATAATTTCAGTATTTATCTGACCATGTCTGTAAGTAAGTGCATCAATTGTGTTACTATCAAACTATGGTGTTTTTTCATAATTTTTTATGAGTATACCTGTTTTTGTTTTTTTTTAATTATTATTATATAATTAATCAACAACCGGCCCATTAGGCATATTGGTTAAAGTGTTTGCTAATGGGCTGGGAGACCGAGGTTCAATCCTCACTCAAGTCGTATTAAAGACTAAAAAATGGTACTTGATACCTCTTTGCTAAACACTGAGCATTATAATCCAGAGTAAATAGAGCAATCCAGTGAAAGGAGTGGCGCTCTCCCTTACACCAATTAAAAGGGAGCCTTTGGGTCGCCTTCGACTATGGTCAGTCCATTTATTTTATTAAAATCAACAACCATGCATGCAGAGCATTATTTTTTAGTTCAAAGCACAACATCATATTAAGTCTTTTGAATTTCATAACAATCTGTCCAAAAGTAAAAGCACCATAAACATTTAAATGAGAAAAAAACCGTTTTCGCCATCTTTTGGTAATTCCTTATAGGACTGAGGCTCCGGACTTGGAAGATTTTCAAAAGGATGTTAAGAATTAAGAAGTTCCAATTTGTCTGGTGCTTGTCTGTTTAAGTTATTAACATTCTTAGATGAAAGAAAATTAAGAGAGGTAGATGAAGTGTTTTTTTGAGATGCATAAGGTATCTTTTCATGAACGTTAATGTTTATAGGAATGCTGTAGCATTTTTTTAGAGCAGTTCAAGTTTTTATCATTTAAGATCTCTTGTCAGACAGGAAATTATAAACTAAGAATGATGAATTGTCTTTTGCTGCTTATGTTTACAGTAAGGAGCTTCAACTGATGGTTTATAGTTTAGAGGGCTGTGGATCAATTCCTTTTGCTGATGTTTTAGATAGGAATACATAAATACAGCCCCTGGAACTAAAAACTCTTCTTTTTGGGGAATTGAAGAATCAAAGATTGCTACCATAAACATTGATGATATTTATAACACATACATATATTCTTGTATATACTATACGATAATTATCGTTTCAAGAGTGAGGATTGCAATTTTGCTAGAGTAGCAAATTTTTTAATTAACTAGTTATTAAACTGAAACTATATCAGGTTATGGTGCACTGACAGCCACACTATGATGTACGTAAATCTTAATACATTCAAATATTTATAGATTAAGTTGTTTTGCATGCACATATTTTTTCAATAAATAATCTGCAAACGATATGTTCGATTTAACCCTGAGAGATACTACCACTCTTGGTTAGAGTTGATCCGAGATTGATGACAACTAAGGGATAACTCCATACTCTCCAAAACTCCCAAATTTAGATCCATCTATCACTCATAGTGAGATTTAAATTTGACCATAAACTATATCTGATAGTATCAAATATAGTTTATGGTCATACCATGGCGTTTTAGTATTATTGCATAGCCCTCTACTTGGGGCCGCGGCTTTTCTCGTTTCGTATACTCGTCCCTGAAAGGGCCGTGGCAGTTCACATTCAATACTCATCATTTCTAAAACATCATAAATCACATAGTTCATATATTGTTTGCATACCTTTAGATTTCTCCCTCGCCGTGTAGAGGGTCGCCGTCTAGATGTCGTCTAGTGGTTGAACTCCTTCCTCCTTCTTCTGCTGGGAACCACACCGCTGCAACAAAAGCTCCATGATTGGGTCGGAAGACAAACAATCTTTTTAATTTAACTTCAGTTTTTATTTCAAGCGTTAGTTATTTAATCAGCTGGGAGATATTCACTACGTCGCGAGAGAGAGCAAATTACTCCTTTATCGTAGTTACTTATCAAATAAGTCTTAACCATTCGTGGAGGGGGGGGGAGAGATCTTTCGCCTGTATTTTCTTAGGGAAATATTTCCCTTAAATCAAATTGCTGACTACATCAAAATTCATGTCTGATAGGTTCGTCTCCAAAACCCAGACTGACTAAAACTCGCTTCTCACGAAGAACGAGTGACGTCACGGATCCCTCTGTTTCCCACGCAAAGGCCTGTGACGTCACAGAGCCTCTCGCAGGTGCACATTGACCCTTGATCTGGGATCTCGTCACGCGGTGACCTTGTCACGGCTGTGATTTCCGACTGTGAGAACAGGCCCTATTCTGCACTCGACTGCTGGGTCCACCCCGCGTTAATTCGCGCAAGTCAAACCAACGATTTCCAACAGATACGTCCATTCCCATAGGGCCATTATCCAACAGTATGACCGTTAACTATATCCTGTTATGGTACAGCTAACAGCAACGATATGATCCACATAAATGTTGTTTCCAGTCATCCTGGACTTTTCCTTGCAACTGGACTCATTTTTCCATTAGTGGCAGAGTTCTTCTACAAAATATCCATAGTTTCTATTTAATCCAGCAAGCAAGGTCAGAGTGGACCTGGGAGTAATAGAAACTAAAAGATGAATCTACGCTCCTCAAAGCTCACAAATTGAGCACTAACTGCTTCTCCCTCACTCTCTCTTTGAGCCATGTGATATCATACCTGTTTCTATTAATTCCCAGTTTAGTAATCTTAAACTCTAGTTTATCAAGTTGACCTCGACTGACCTTTCATTTCCTGTTATTCCCAACTAACCGTTTTATATACTAGTGGGTCTACTCACCCAAATATTTAACATATCTGCTAATGGTACAGCTGACAGCCACGATAGGATCCATGTAAATGTTGAAACAGAAACATTCACACGATGCACAGGTCCCACCAAACTTTTTAATCTACTGTAGGTGTGTAGAACACAATGGGTCATACACAGGATCGAGTTGAGGTAGACAGTTGTAGTAGTTAGTAGAGTTGAGAGGAAAAACAACAAGACTCTCAAGCCTTGGTTGTGCAACTAGTCGAGGAGAAGGAAAACTCTGAAACAATACCAGTATTTCTTTGCTTATCTTGGCATTGTTTCCAGTCGTCCTGAACATCTACTTGCCACTAGACTCGAGTAATTACCTGTGAAACTAAGGGGTGCAACCTTTGTTTCCCGAGAGACTCCCTGTGCAGGTCACCCTGACAGGGAGTATTCATTGGGTTTCGAGACTGAAAGGAAGCCTTAAAGGTGTGTGTGCGCGCATCTAGGTAACATGCCTAACAACTTCCGGAGCACCTTTTTATTTTTCCAACCTAGTAGATCAAAATAAAAACTTTAAAAAATCGCACGTAATTTCCTTTCCCTTTATTCTGCATATATCTTTTCATTCTCTCACCCTCATATATATTCCCTTTTCCTTTCATTTTCTCTGGACCTTTCTTATTTTACCTTATGCATTATGTAATATGTTTTCTGCAAGATAACACCAGCATATTTTGGGCCTTTGCATATTTGAAGGAGGTATACATTTACTGAAAAGTAGAAAAAAAACATCAAAGTGCCATACAAGAGCTAACATTAATTATTTTATTTAAATACTATATATTACTGCGTCTGTTGGAGATACCTGCGTGTCGTCCATCTGGTCATCCTGGAATTAGGAATAATTCTGTTTTGTTCTCCAGATAGACTCGTCAGTTCCATTTAGCTGATGAAAATGCCTAAAAACAAACTATATATAATATTTCAATAAAACATATACACGACACTAAACTCAGTCGTCTCATAGAATCTTGTTTAATCCTACGTCATAATAACACAATTATTCAAAGACCGGGATTCTATAATATTGCTACATCTTCTGCCAGATCGATTCTAATCGAAATGAACCAAAATCAATATGATAATGGATAACTTTTACAACTTTTAGTCCTTTTTCCTCCTCCTCCTCCTCCTCCTCCTCCTCCTCCTTTTTTTGTGTAATTCCTTGTTGTCATTTTAAATTACTACTAATCTTTCTTCCCGACTGTATTAACTTACAGCGTTTCTAATCGGCGTTTATAAGCTAACTGCCGATTTTTTTCTTTTTTTTTCTTCTTCTTTTTCTTTTTTAACATTTCTTTCTTTCTTTCTTTCTCCCTTTCTACTGTTTATTACACGTGACTATTTTTATTTTCCAAATTGCGTTCTTTGTATAAATTTGAAAACTTTTCTGTTTTTAATTAAAGTTCTGTTACCGATTGATGATGATTGTATTTTAACAATCGAAATATTTTGGTAGAACTTTTCAATATGTATTTTTGAGTTTATTTTTGCTAGTTGTTGATTAGCTTATCCTTTATTCCATTTTTATTTTTACATATATATATATATATATATATATATGTAAGTGGAAGAGAACTCCAGCGGAGTGCTCGATTATTAAGAAAAATTCAAAAATAAAAGTGTAATATTTATTGATATATGCAATTACAGAACATTAAGACAACATAGTTACCATCGGTTTCAAATCCAAACAAAAAGGACCTATAGTTGGCCTCCTATGCCAGACTCTCTTCAGCCTCTGATAATGTCTGTCTCTTCGAAAAATGGCGTATCACACGCTGCATGATTTTTCTACAGTATATCAATCTTCAATTTTATTTTTGTTATTTTTTTTACCAATTCGGGATTTCTACCCACACATTTTGTCGATATATACGTCCTAGGAAAGTAAAAAAAATGTTCTCTTTTTTTTTTCTTTGATATACTGTAAATGTTTTTAAATATTAAATTGTGTTTATACCTATAGACGATATCGTTTCGGTTTTCTACTCTTATCAGTGCAGGAGTAGTGGTTGCAAGCGGTCGCATGGGAGTGAATGCAGTTCATAAATTCAGCCTAGAATTGCAGGCCTAACGCCTATATATATATATATATATATATATATATATATATATATATACTTACCAATCTATATTCATGTGTACGTTTTGAGTGTATTAATTGTAATGACTAACGAGAACAGACGTAACTTAGGAAAGCTTTATTCAGCACACAATGTCGGTACAGTATTAGTGCTACTATTTATAGTGGTTAGTAGAAGCAGGAGAGTTCTCAAAGGGGAGATAAGTCAGAGTAAGGAAAGTTATTCGTAATTATTCATTACATTCACCCCCTTTCTATTTCAATCATAAGGGAATAAAATCGTTCCATCGACTGGGCTTTTTGCTGGTTATGTTGGAACGCCTCAGTAGTCTGGTATCGGGAGTAGAATCAGGACTCTGGGTTTCTGAGTCTGACGATAGGGGGTGACTTTCACTCTCCGTCCTGAGTGAGTATAAATCCGTCTCCTTCTGTGTGCGGGTGGTTGTGATTCTGAAAACAGGGGTTCTGAATCGGTTCGGGGATGAGCTCGTTTTGGAGCAAGTGGATGATCGTTCACCTCTGGCTCGTTCTGAGCACCTTGACTTTCTACAGATGTTATGGACTCCGTATCTGATGGTTGTACTGAGTCCGTAGATGAGTCATATGGTGCAGCTTGACCTTCAGCCAAGGTGGAAGGGTCTTGAGATGTAGGCGTTTCCCCGGGGGTTATATTGAGTGTAAGTATATCCCCTGCAGGTGCAAGGTCTCTAAGGGAAACAGTCGATTCTTTTCCATCAGAATGTCGTATCAATGCATGATGTGGATTCGCTTCAATCAGTTCTACTTGGTTCGTTAATGGGTTATTCTTACTATGACGGACGAAACGTCTCAGAAGAACCGTTCCAGGTTTCGAGAGCCATGATGGAAGCGAAGTACCCGCCGAGCTTCTTCGTTGGAATGGAAGAAACCTCTCGTGAGGCGTGGCATTTGTGGCTGTACATAAGAGCGTTCTAATGGCGTACAGATATTCTGGGAGAAGATCTTCCCAGTGGGTAATTGGGCATTTACGGTTTGCGGCCGCTAGTTGTATGCTTTTCCATATTATACCTTTATAGCGCTCACATTGGGCGTTACGGCGTCGTCCGGCTTGTGGCTACTCCTCGTTCGTGAAGAAATTGTTTGAGTTGTTCAGACATAAAAGAGGCTCCACGATCTGAATGGATGTAGGCTGGAACACCAAAAATGGCAAATAAAGAGCACAAGCACCGTATCACCGATTTTGCTGATATGTCTGGACAAGGAAATGCGAATGGGAATCGTGAATATTCGTCGATGACAGAATGTAACGATTCCCATTATTAGATGGTAGTGGACCCTTAAAATCGATGTTTATTCTCTCGAACGGTTGTGTCGCTTTTATCAGTGTCCCAGTTTTAGGCCTGAAGAATTGTGGTTTATGTTCAGCACATATTGTACACGATTTTATCATTTTCTTTACGTCATCCGAAGAATATGGTAGATTTCTGGTTCGTACAACGTGTCATTCGTGTTATTCCTGGGTGGCACAGTTCATTGTGTAAGGTCCGAAGCTCATCCGTGTTGGGTATCGAGCTACATACTTTCGATAGTGCATCAACCGGAGCATTCTCTTTACCGGGTCGGTAGATTGCATCAAAAGAAAAACAGGAGAGTTCTATTTTCCACCTCGCTATTTTATCATTTTTGATTTTGCTTGTTGTCCTGGTGTTAAACATAAATGCGACGGATTTTTGATCAGTAACCAGTCTAAAATGTCGTCCGATCAAATAGTGTCTCAACTTTCTGAGTGCTTCCACTATAGCATAAACCTCTTTTTCGATTGCTGAGTGTCGCTGTTCTGAACGCGACAAAGTTCTTGAAAAAAAAGCGACCGGACGCCCGGATTGTCTTAGAGAGGCAGCAATTGCATAATCAGATGCATCTGTCTCCACCACCAGAGGAATAGTGGGGTCTATAGCCGTAATTGCTGCATTGGCTATATCCTTTTTAATATTCTTAAAGGCCTCCATTGCTGTGTGCGAGAGAGGGAAAGTGTCTGTTTGTACCAATGGGTGAATTTTGCTTGAAAAAGAAGCAATCCACTGTGAGTAATGTGCAAACATACCAAGGGCTCGTTTTAGGGCACGCATATTATTAGGTATTGGAAGTTTTAGCAGCGGCTTCAATCGTTCTGGGTCTGGGGACATAGATCCTTTGCTTACGGTATATCCTAGTAAATTAATGGTGTCTACGCTAAAAGTACATTTATCGTTATTTAGTGTGAGGTTGTATTTTTTATCGTCGCCATAAATCGTTTCAGATTACGATTATGGTCTGCATAGTTGTGTCCACATATTGTTACATTATCAATGTAGGCAAAAGTGCCCTCCAATTTTTCATCGCTAATTATTTTATCCATAATTCGCTGAAAACTGGCAACACCATTCGTTACTCCAAATGGTATTCTTTTAAACTGGTAGAGGCGGCCATTTGCCTCAAAAGCCGTGTAGGGTCGATCGACTGGTTTGATAGCCACTTGGTGATAGGCACTTCTAAGGTCTAGTGTGCTATACAGTTTATATTTAGCAATTTCGCTTATAATTTCATCTATCCGTGGTAGTGGGTACGCATCCAGTAGAGTAAATCTATTTATTGTTTGAGAGTAATCAATTACTAGTCTTTTTTTTTTTTTTTTGGTTTTCGGAAGATGTTATTACTACTTGTGCCTTCCATGGAGACTTACTCATTTCAATGATTCCTTCAAGCATTCTCGTAATCTCGGTTTTTATGAACTGTTTATCCTCAAGTGAGTAGCGTCTAGATTTCATCGCTACAGGTTTGCAGTCTTGAGATAAATTATTAAAGAGAGATGGGTACTGAACATTGACTGCTGTTAAACCACAAATGCTAAGGGCTGGTTTGGGTCCTCTGAAGGGAATCTCAATATGAGAATGATGCTGAAGGAAATCGTGCCCCAGTATCACGTCACTGCAAAGGTTTTTCATTATCAAAAGTTTGATGTTTTTGTATGAAATATTTTAAAAAAGTAAATTGACCAGACAATATCCAATTACTTGTGATGATAAAGAAGCATTCGCCATAGACACACGAGTAGAACAAGAAAATATTTTCCAGTTATTAGCTGTTACAATATTAAAATAAATATAATTACTAGAACTGCCGGTGTCAATTAATGCATCAGTAGAAACGCCATTAATTTTAACCCGCATTATACTTTTCAAGAGGGAATCTGGAGACACAGCTGTTATAGTAACTACCATGAGAGAGGCGATAGAATTTTTAGAAACATTATTTTTGGTAGACCTACACACCTTAGAAAAATGTCCCAATTTCCCACACTTGTGACACCTTGCATCTCTGGCCGGACAAGAAAAACGAGGGTGTGTATTTAACCCACAAAAGTGGCATTTACGACCTGTGGAAGCAGCGGTGATAGGCAACTCTGAAAGGTTTGCAGTGCCCGGAATTTCCTGTTTAGGGAAAGAAGTCACAGAGGAGGGGTCCGGAGAAGAATGCACACAAGAGGGGGCCGAATAACAAGAGTGTGTGTTGTTCAAAGCAGCACCGACTGTATCCAACTGCAGGTAGAACACTGACTGTTTTGGGGCAATTTCGAACGTATAAGCCTGTTCGTAAGCTGTTCTGAGGTCCAGACATTTGTTTTCGAGCAGTCTTTGTCTTACCTGCACATTTTGGAGTCCGTTAATAAAAGCATCCATAATGTGCTCGTCTCGAATGTCTTCAGCAGACATTACCCGGAAATTACAGTCCTTGCTAAGAGTTCGTAATTCCTTTAAAAACTGCTCCAAAGATTCGTCATTTTGTTGTCGCCGTGTAGCAAGTAAATATCGCGAAAATATTTCATTTTTGGGCTTTCGGTAAGTGGTGTGTAATGTTTCTATAGCCTCTTCATAAGTGCTGCAGTCCATAATAATTTTGTGTATCGTGTGAGATACATAGTTAGTTAGTAGTCCGAATTTGTTTATCGGTCGTAGTGGATTTTCTGCATGCAACGTTTGCAAAAAGTTTTCAAATGTCGCTCCTCAATGAGTCCAACGTTTTTCAGAGTTAGAAGTGTCAGGTTCCACGTCGAACCGTTGTGGGCGCATTAATTGTTCCATGTTGATTGTGTGCCGAATAAATTGTAATGACTAACGAGAACAGACGTAACTTGGGAAAGCTTTATTCAGCACACAATGTCGGTACAGTATTAGTGCTACTATTTATAGTGGTTAGTAGAAGCAGGAGAGTTCTCCAAAGGGGAGATAAGTCAGAGTATGGAAAGTTACTCGTAATTATTCATTACATTAATTAATTTCGTTTTTGAGAATTTAGATTGGTGAAGAAATTTTGCAAGAAAAAGCATTTGATAGTTATTTCTTTTAAGAACTAGCAACATATCAAACTATTATGTGTGAGAGAGAAAGCATTACTTCATGCCATTTTGTAGTTTGATAAACTCCTAAGGTTTAAAAAAAAAGATTATAAAAAGATTACTTGCTGTTTAGACAAAAGGTAGGAATTATTATTTGAGTCTAGAATGACATTAAATTAATTCTTTTGCCAAAATAGACTTGTATTTTCTGTTAGAAATGGAAAAATAGAAGAAGCCAGGAAGGAAGATTTATATGTTATGTTATGGTAGAGGGGTTGCCAAAATGGCAAAGAGAAAGAATTTTAAGAGAACTGCAGATTATATATATATATATATATATATATATATAAATTAGAGAGAGAAAGAGTATTTAAAATCTATATTAATTTATGGTGTCTCTGTCAGAGGATGCATTTGAAAACAAAGCTCTATACCAAAACAAAATGCAATTGTTTCTCAAGTTAGAATTCACGAGGAATCCAATTGTTGTATTTTGTATTACAATTTTACAATAGTCTTGTAGGGTTTGTGCTTATTTTGAACATCCATAAAAAGCAAAGAAAATGTTTTACTTTATTTTATTTATAACTTGAAAATTATAGAAATTTAAAAAGAAATCAGAATAAAAATGGTAATATAGGGTTCAGGGATGGGAGCAGGAGTACACAGTGTTCCTCATTCATTACTGGCAACGTTCGAGGTGCTTGTTAGTAAAAACCGATCATAAACTGCCCCTCCGGCTGTTTTCATACATGCAGAGGATCCATATTCAGCAGTCAATCCGACAGGGTAAGGACTGCCTTGACAGTACCTTTTGTTGGGATGAAGTACGGTCTACCCCAGTCCTAGAAGGTGCACCCTCCCAGGCAGTACCTCCTCTCTTTGAGAAGGGTTTGGTTTATTGACGATTTGACGATGAGGCGTCCCTACAGGAAAATACTGACTGGTCCGTTCTTGGCTATTTTTATACATGTCAGGCTTCTATGTAAGGGGAGCTAGCTACTTCGTCTTCCAGCCTTGTGCCACACATTGCTTTCTCTGGAAGCAAGTAAATAAAATCTGCCTTCTTTTATAAAAAGATTGTTACGTTTTGGCGAGGTAGTTCAGTGGCGCGTGAGGTGTCGTTGCTAGCTGTGTTCATGAATTTTTCTTTCTCAACAACTTTTCACAATTGGACTTATATGCCCCTCGGATATTTGACTCTGGATTTCATTTTTTGTCATCCATTTTTATTATTATTTTCTTGCAGATATACTTGTGAGAGGCATAATTTTACGAATATAAAGAAAATTGTTTGGAAAAAGAACCAAGGTTAAGTGTAAATATAACGGTGGTAAGGGAATTAGTATGTCTGTCTAGAAAGTAATGAGACCGATTCTGCAAAGTATATTTATTATTAGCTTTATTACAGACTGCTTCAAAATAGTTCTGTTCATAAGCCACTCTTCTATAAATAGACGCAATGGTTACCAGCATGAACTGTGAACTTGTCATGCCATGTTCATGTTCAGCTGAGATTGTTAAACTAATTGCATAATAAAAAGAAAACTGACAAACTCATTAACCTTTATAAAATAATTTTCCTTTCTTCGTCTGTGTACCTAAAACTAAACGGAACTTCCATGAGCAAAGTTTCTTTCCAAGAACTCTCTGTCTATGGAACACAATACCATGGGCCTGCTTCCCAGCTAACTACAACATGGCTGTTTTCAAGTCTAATGTTAACAAATTCCTGTTGCGTTGTTCTCTTAAATAATCAAATTCGTCCCAGCTTTAACTATCGTTACCAATCCTCACGGTGTTGTCTAACCGTCCATCTGACAAACTCATTGACCCTTATCCTCGAGTAACCTTTAGGCCTTGATAAGCGATGACTCATTAGTACATAAAAATATAACAAATGACTCGATGGCCTGATGGTGTTTTCTTTTACAAACGGCAAGTCGCTAATATGAGATGCAATTTGTGTTGACACTTTCGCACCTTCGTCAATAACAAAATAGGCAACAAACTCTGGACATATACCAGAGGACTGCAAGCAATCAAAATGCGCCGTTTTTTTTTGACAGATTCCAGCCAGTCGCTGTGGAGACAGGTGGAGCGATCGGCCCCACCAGACGGAACATTCTCAAACACCTTGGTCTATTAATGACGAGCCATACCGGAGATCACCATGAATTGACATGGCTCTACGAGCAGCTCTCCATCACCATTATTCGAGGGAATGTTTTGAGTCTGCTCTTGGCCTGTCGAGCTAGTAAGACATTTGTGAATCTTCCAGATGTTCCAAATACAGGCTTTTAAATCTGGTGGTTGAAAAAGTCTTTCATGAACTTTTAAATTTAATATTCATATTTTGTCAAATGTCGAATCATGTATTTATTGAATTAATAAATATTCTCTTATTAATACACGAAAATAAAATAAAATTGCACAAATATCTTTAGAAATGGTATGAATCCATCACTTTTTCTTCTTAGACTATGCTAACATAGTAAAGTAGACTAGACTTTCAAGCCTTGGTAGGGCAACTGGTTCTTTGATATGACAGGATCACATTCGAAAATTCACGTTGTGCATTACTTTAGAAGCACAAATGAACTATAATACTAGACTTTTTCGTTTAAACTTTAAGTCAAGACTGAAATTACATTCTGTCCATTATTTTAAGACTTCACAATTATTATTTATATTGTAGGCTTAATTTCTTTATCTATTAATAATTTAAAAAAAATGTCTGTCATCTGTTTAATTCGTAAGGTATTCAAAATTTGAATGTGATTATGAAGTATTTAACATGTTGATTAGAAAGTAATTTGTGGCTTTAATTGGCTTAAATAAACTTAAAAACTGATATAGCTTGGTTAGAAGTTATAATAACAAAAATAACCAGAATGTAAGGTCTTTAAAAGAGGATGGTTTATTACAACGTATATCTTGTACAAAACAATAGCACTACCGATAATCCAATAGGATTAACCTAATACACTTGAATACCGTCGAATACAGTCCACCATACATACTACTGTTCATAGTATATATATACTACAGACTAGATCACTTATCAGCCTTGAGGGGAGTCAGGTAAAACAACAAAAACCATTATCTCTATTCTTATTAGATTTTAAACTGTAATTCTATTATCAGAGTGTGTAACATAGATCTTTGTCAATCTAACATATAATGTTATCTTGTCGGATTTTCAAATTCAGACCCAAATATCAATCCATTTGACATATCGATACTTTAATACATAATTCAGACTAGCCTAATTTTTCATTTTTTTCCTTCCACTGTTATTGGCACGAATATATTTTATTTCGCTTCAGTTTTTTTTTGTAGTTTATTTAAATACTTATTCCGGCTAAGAAAACTGTTAGAGTGGAGACATTTTCCATTATTCACCAACACAGATTAATGTGAAGTTATTATACTGAGTTCTCTCCCTTGAATTCTACAAAATTAAATAAATATATATTAATTAAATTATGTGACTTCAAGTTAGTATGTGTATACGGTCCTCGTCTCCACATTAATTACACATTTTCATTTGTTTTTACTGTTGATCGATTAGTATCACTTACTAAAACGAAATTAAAATTAAAATTTTTTTTTTTTGTATTTATCTCTCTCCCACAGCGGTAAGATGTGACACAAAGTCGGAAAGTGGGATTGAAATGTTAGCACCCTAGAGGAAGAGCACCCTGGCTTACAAAAAATGCCTAGGCAACCCTGTCGGCATTTCCCGGTAGTGGCACCGCAGGCAATTAGCAATAAACTAACCCCTTCTCAAAGGGTGAGAAGGCAAAGCCTGGGAGGGTGGACCTCCTATAACTGCACGAGACAATCCCTCAAACCGGCGGAATCAAGGCCCGAAGGCCAAGACAGTAGCGGTCTATAGGATGTAGCATCCATCGGAGCAGATACTACACTTTAATCTCAAAATTCCTATTTCACAAAATAATTTGATTACGAAATTAAAGTCTCCAAAATTAATATCTGTTTCTTCATAAAAAAATCAATAATCGAACACGGGTGGGTATAGCTAGTTATATATTTGTTTTCCTTATAATTGTGTTCATAGTAAGTACTAAGTCCTGAAAAAGTTTTTAGCTCTAATCTTAATGAAATTTAAAATACAGGCAAACCACATAAACTTGCACAGATTCTCATAATGTGAATATATTTTAAGACCCGTTAATGGAGGTTTAACTCTAGAGACTAAAGATATTTCTATGCCAATAACTAACCTCTATTTTCACAGTTTTCACAATAGCAGTATGTTTTTGATTGCCTTGAAGTATTTTGGTGCCATATCTTGTACTTATTAAAAAGTACAATAATTGTCTCATATTATGAATCTGCCCTGAGTATGGTTATCATTATCCCCCCTAGGTTCAGAGAAGGTAGAGAGTCAACCCTGATGGCACTATTTTACTAATTTGTTGACTAATCATAAGTAATCTATTTGGAAGGCCATTGTATAAGGCTCACATTCAAGTTATGAACTACTTGCCTATCTGTTATATTGATTACTATTAAAGTAAGGAAAGTAATAAATAAAAGAAAAGAAAAATTAGCTCAAATTTGTACACTTAGAAAACTGAAAAAAAGATTTGAACACTCGGATAATGGATTACTAACTTCGCTTTCTTTAAATATTTCTCTCTTCATTTCTATGTGATTTAAAAAAATGTACTTCAGTTTTCTTTCTCCAAAGTGAGACTGCCATTATAACGAGCAGTGGTGTGCAGAGGTCTGGTGATGCCCTTGTGATGCCCGGATCTAACTCCTTGATTATATACCCCAAGGACTCAAGTATAAGTCCTAGTACTGAAAAATATTATGAGAAAGAAAGATGATTGGATGCTCCCGCAATTTTGATGCCCAGGGCCACCACCCTATCAGCCTTCCCTTCTGCACGTCTCTGATAATGAGCATGAATAGCATAAAAGTATCTGTCTGCATATGAGCAACTGTAAATTGGTTCTCAAGAATAATGTTTATTATTTATTTGTTATGCCTCTTTTGACATTTCCATTTTTATCCCATCTTTTCAACTCAACCCTTAAAAAATCTTTGAACAGAACATATACACTAGTAATGCAATATTAATATACACATCAAATTCTGTTCAATATCTCATCCGATAGTTTCCAAAATGAAATAGCATATAAAATGTTAAGATTGAATTGGATGAATTCAGAAATTATGATTTTTAAAAAAAGAAATTAAAATGGCATTCTCTTAATTTCTGTTTTTTTTTACCATTATTTATGACTTTATCCAATTCAATCGAAACTTTTTCTACGCTAATGCTGTTTTTAATTTGATTTCAGTTTATTTCACAAATAATTTACTCTTTTAGTAGGTATCACAAACCAGCCTAGTTTAGAGTGTGAAAGCGGGTAAATATAGGGAAATCCCTTTTGATTTTAACTTGCGATATCTCATTTATTTTTTAGGTATTATTATGATAAAATTGGATGAATACAAAATTTAACTGGCAAACGTGAAGATTAGGTGACACTTAAGTTTTTTTCGAAAATGTATAGACGATAAAAATTATATATATATTTTTAAGATTATGACATGCTGAACGTATTGGGGTTAAAATCAATTTAGTATTACGTATGAAATCTGAATAAAAACACTTTAAATTAGTAATTATGTTAGTATTATCGGCTTATTTCCTAGATGACAATATGTTGGATTGGATCAGTGTTAGTCGCTAAAAACGGAATTAGAAGTAGGTTCGATGAAAAGAAATAAAGTGTTTTAGTGACTTATATAAAAATAATTTAAATGAAATATTTGTTTCAAAACATAATTCTTGTGTTATCGCAACACAAAAAAAATGATGTACTTTTTCCCTCCAATCTTGCCGAATTTATGTAGAGAGAAAGGAGGAGTTCTAATACATTTAGCGAGATGATGTGCTGCATTGTTGGTATTTATTGTTTATAAGAAATTTTAGTTAAGACTTTAAACTTTTTTTCATTAGTTTTATAGTGAGAAAACACAAAAATTATATTGTGAAACAAATATTTTTATAGATATTTTTAATTTTTAAATAAATTATTATCATAACTCACTTGTGAAACAAATATTTTTATAAATACTTTAATTTTTTTGATAAACTATTTTTATAACTCACTAAAATATTTCTTTTCATTACACATCGTTTTCATTCCACTTTTTTTATTGATCATGCCGAAATCATAAAATAAGCCGATGCACTAATTTAAAAATTGTTTTTTTTTCTATTAATACTTGTTACTGAATTGATTTTAACTGATATGTTCAGCATGTCATAATCTTTAAAAATATTTTTGTTTTAGCTACTACATATCGCTTTTTCAAAAAATAACTTAAGTGTCCCCTAATCTTCACGTTTGCCATTTAACCTTTTCCCTTTATAAATGTACAATTCTTTCTTTTGTGCCAGTAATAGGTTTTTTCAAGGCTACTTCTTTGCCTATTATCAAATGTAGTTGCAGTTTGTTTTAGCATTGTCCAAATCTGAGTTTTTTTTATTTACTATTTTAAAAAATATAGCTTGATAACTAATCATATTAAAATGATTCAATGTGTTAGCTGTTAAAATGAATCTTATATGAACAGTTGTCATTTTTACACGTTTTTTCCAAGGGGTAATGAGATTTTGCCCAATGTTTAAGCTAGTTTGATCTAATGATTATTGTTTTCATTATGATTAATTTTAGACGACATTACATTTGTAAGGATTTTTCACTTGTTCTAAGTCTGCATTTTTAGTTATACACTGTGAAAATTGGCTTCTGGACCGATAACACTCGTCTGGCAAATTTTCTAATTTCCAACGAACGTTGAATGTTCATAATTCAGTGGCAAATTGGTTTGGGATAGCTTTTCCAATGTTATAGCATCTTATGAATCTTATATGAACAGTTAAAGTTGTGCTTTCATGTCATTTTTACAGAATAATAGTCCGAATAATACAAATATAAATAACAATAATAAATAATAAATGTAACTTAATATACGACTTTTAAGATAAGTCACATTTATTATTATCTATTATTGTTATAAAGACATGAAAAGACATTGAGTCTGTTGTTTTAAAATAAAATAACTCATACAATACAGAGAAAAGAAGAAGAAAATCCAAAAGACTGTTCTCAATTCTATTTGATATCTTCCTGCTGACTGTTTTCCTCCTATCTATAGCCTTGCTCTTTTCAAGACTAAGGTCAATAGACATCTCCTGTCTTTGCGTTAATCATATTTTGTTCTTTTTATCTCCTTACATCAAGTGGTTTCATGCCATGTCTGGAGCGACTTCCATAAAAAAGAAAAAACTTTTACTAAAACAATCCACTTCATTAATAGGTTTAGTTTTCGAAATCTGCATTGACAGTAAGTGTTCAAATCGAGGAGAAATAGACAGCATATCCATTCATGTTTAGAATATATTACTGTTAAGTAGACATATGTATTCATACCAAAGAAAAGAGAGTGCTTAATATTAAGAAAGAAAGGGAGGTAATTATTCTAAAAAGAAGGCCCTAGGATTTTGAACTTTTAATCCTAGATGTACAATCTGATCATCTTTGCCGGCCAAATGTTTTGTTTTCTACTTGTGTATTTTTATCTCTTAACTGCATTGATTCTTCGCTAACCAGCCACAAGCAATTTAGCCTGTTCTGCAGCGAAGTAATTCTACCTTGGCCCTGCAGTGTGTTCAATGTTATAAGAATCCTGATTTTTTTTGTTTGATTTTTGTTTTTGTTCCTTAAGACACGTCCATCTTCTCTTACACTTGATTATACACCATCTTCCATCGATATAGGTATTTTCCCCCCTTTTCGTTTCAGCTCAACGTTTTCCTTCTTGACCTACCAACTTGTTTCAACTTGTTCATCCACTTCTCTTTATCTTAATTGTTAAAAACAGAAAAACAAGCACGCAATGCAACTTGACAAGTTCATTTCATGATTTGACCGCTTAACTCTGACAACATTAACAGCCTGAACGTTTCTTCCAGATAATTTCAGCAACAATAGGCTTCCATAGATCTTTATCAAATAAGATTCCTTTATTTTAGTCCAGGAAAACCAGTGCAGTGCCAAAAAGATTTAAGACGCCTAGTGAAATGATAATTGACTTGTTTGGCCAGTGCATCATGGGAGCGCCCAAACAATAACTTGTAAAATGATTAACATTTATAGATCAACGTATATTTCTTGGTTCTCTTCAAACAATTTGATTTCTATGTCATTTTTTTTTGTTTTAAGTGCTTGAATTTTCCTTCTCCAAGTGAGACTCATTATAAATATCGCCAATTTTAAATTTAGAAGACAATTCCCTTCTATTTTCATTTTATTTGTTTTTTTTTACTAATGAGCCATCATTTCTCAAGGATTAAAGCCACTCAATAATAAGGATTAATGAGATGGATAGTCAATTAAATGATGAAGAATATTATGAGAGGATTGAAAATCATGAAACAAATAAACAAAATTTGATTAATGAGGATGGTTTATGATAAGTATTTGTTGACATTGGATTTGAAGATGATCAAATTGTAGCTGATAAAGAAGCAATCCTGTCGTAACGTGTTCCACAGATGGAAAGTTATTGGGAAGAAACCCTGTTAATGGAAATTCCATTAAGGTGAGATACATGGAGGAAGAAAGGAAAGGTTTTTGCAGTTGTGGGCTGTAAATGTCCAGTAAGGAGGAACCAGAGATTGAAGCTCAGTCGAGCACTTTCCATGAAAATAACAATAGAGCAGAGAAAGACTAGCAACGTCTCTTCTGTGAGAAAGGGGTTGTAGGGAAGGGAATAAATCATTCCCCACTATATTGTGAAGTCGATTTTGTACTCTGTTAAGGAAAAAAAGAGTGCTTTGAGTGGCACCTCCCCAGATGTGCCAGCAGTGCTTCATCTTATGACGTCTGGCTTTTATATAAGTAAAGAATTGCATTGAGGGCGATAGAATGGTCTAACTAGTTTTCCAGTAACTTTAGTTTTTTTACTTTTTAATAATTATTTTAATTCTGTATTTCATAACACAATCGTTTTGAGACCAATTTATATCAATCAAGCATTTTTTATCTGTTTCCATTTGTTGGTCAATTATAGGCGCCAACACAACTTGAGAATTGTACCAAATGTGGCGTAAAGCATCCTTGAGATGCCAGGTGTTTAATAGGGATAAACATATATATGCTACTACTGCTAACAATAAAAACAACAAACTCTTATAGGCTTCAAAATTACTGGTCAGAATTGCTCCAAATTTGAGTTGGAATTTTAACCTCTTGAATCAAAGGCGATTCTACTAATGGGTTTCAACAAATATTTGTTTTGTTTTTTAATTATTATAATTTTCTACCAATTTAGAAATATGCCTTTCATCTTTTGTTGAAATTATGTTTTTTTTACAAATATCAATTAACAAGCTATATAAGTAAAATATGTTATTTTATAGTAAATGAATATATATATATATATATATATATATATGTCTGGAGTATCCTCTTCTACGGCTCTAAAATCTGGCTGATGAGGGTTACTGACTAACAGAAGCTCGAAGTATTTGACAACGACTCACTTTGTAGCATCTTGCATTTCTGTCGCATCAATCAAGTGTTGGCAATCAGCCTCTGTTAACGATTGAATCTGTGACCACTCTCCTCTGCACTGTTGCAACAATGTCTTTGATGGTTTGGTCATGCTGATCATCGTCAAGCAGAAGAATTGATCTGAGATATTTTCCTCTTGCCATCACATTGGTGGGCAGCTGAAAACCTCGGCAACTATCATCAAGGAGGATCTTGGCAAAATCTCCAGCTCACAAGTTGACAATGGTATAGGAACTGGATTGCTATCTCAGCAAAGCTAATTGAAGACCACCATACGTGGGCTGCTATGGTCAGATGCTGTACGGGTGAGGAAGAAGCCGGTAACACCTGGTCAGGGTGAATGCTGCATTAAGACAAGACAAAAAGAGATATATATTAGTTACTCATCATAAATGCGATAATTGTTGCATATAAATTTATAAAACTATTGCTCAGAACTGCACAAAATTTGATATGAAGCATCCTTGAGATACCGGGTGTATCAATGTGGGTGAGTGAGTGGTGAGCAGGCTAAAATTTTAATATTACTACTATCAAACACATGCTCCAAAACTATTGCTCAGAAGTGCACAAAATTTGGCAGGCCGGATATGTCACCCATCTCATATTGATCAGGCTTAATGATTAACTTTTGTGATCCAACTGGATTTAGCCATAAGAGAAATCTATGTAACAGTGTCTGTTAAAGACATGACAAATCCCCATTATACTAAGATTTGTAGCCATCGGCAATAAAGTAAAAGTTTATGATAGTCACCTATTTAAAGATTTTCTGAAAGAGTTTTTCTTCTTCTTCTTCTTCTTCTTCTTCTTCTTATTATTATTATTATTTTATGCTAGCATGACCCATGTCTCGGCATTGCCCATGAAAATTGAGGAAAGCAAGAATCGCAACTCCTAGAAGTAAATCGACCGGAAAGGACCATAAAGACTCTTTTCATAAAATGCTAAGCATTTATTCACGATATAGAAAATATTCGTAAAGTGAAAACAATCTGAATAAGAAAACGATAAAAACGAATAATTTATTAATGAGATGTCCTTTTGCAATGCAATATGCAAATTAGTTAGCCTTCTGACGTCGACGTCATACACATGATCAGTATATGAGAAAGCTGTTCTTCTTCTATTGTGAATATGAACTTAGCGTTTTAATCTCACTGTTAGTGCAACAAATGGCCCAACTTTATAAATATACAGATAAGAAGATTTAGATTTAGGATTAGATGAAAGAAGTTTCCAGATTAGAAAAACTCTAGGAACCTGTCAGATTCCAATAGATTTTATTATGATAGATTATACGAAAAGTGTGTCTTCCAAACTTTATGCTGTCCACAATAAAGATATCAGATTTTCTGTTTGTGCTTGTAATGACATAAACCCTGTCTTTGTAGAAGGATTTACTTATGGCGCTAGTACTTTTCCCTCTCAATTATTCCTTACAGCTATTTACATATATCACCATTGTTGCTATTCGCATCTATATAATAGAATAGAATGTAATATAATGATGTTTCTATAATAAGCATTATTTACTTATATTATCAGATTATACTGCTTTTAGTTATGCCTATATTAGTACTTACATTCCATGCATTCAATAATAATGTAATCGGATTCTATGATTCCAAAAGATTGTTTCCCAAGATAGGCAGCCTTTTTAAAGAATTCGGCTTTCTGTATATTTGGAATATTAGGTCTATTTTGGATGTTGCCAAACGAAAAAAAAAAAAGATACAACTAAAAATAAAAAAAAGGCTTTTAAATGCAGTTGCTTCCCCCCACCTCACTGCTTGCATCTGTCAAGAGTGGAATGTCTGTCAGGAATAAAATGGTTATAGAGTTTGCATTCTTGTTCTGTTGCCCAATTTTCTCCATTTCTGTATATTTGAAATATATTTTATTTAAATTTTATATAATAATTATAAATATAAATATATATTAATAAAATTATGAGACTATTTCACCCATGTTTTTGTGTTTTTCTCGTGTCAACGTAGCTTTAATAATTACGCATAGAATTATTATTTCTTTTTATTATTAATCAAATATTTATTTAAATCAAAAATGCAATACGTAAATTAAAAATATTTTTTTTAAAATCCCATTTCAAGCTTCATTAATATTCACTCTCTTCTCCACCATCGCTCACACACAAGGCTGACACTACAAAGCTAGGTTCCCTCTTCCTGCATTCGTCATATAATCAGCATACTTTCCTTACATATATCGACTTACTTGCTGACTGGCTCTTAGCTTCTTATTATCTAAAAATTTAAGAGTTAAAAGTATTTATGCGATTTAAAAAAAAAAAAAATATCGAAACAAAAATGAAAGTAAAAAAACTCTCAGGCAACTCAAATAAGTTACGGTTTTATATAACTTTATATAGCAACAAGTTATATATAACTTAAATAAGTTACGGTTGTATATAACTTTATACAGCAACAAGTTATATATAACTCAAATAAGTTACGGTTTTATATAACTTTATATAGCAACAAGTTATATATAACTTAAATAAGTTACGGTTGTATATAACTTTATACAGCAACAAGTTATATATAACTCAAATAAGTTACGGTTTTATATAACTTTATATAGCAATAAGTTATATATAACTTAAATTAGTTACGGTTTTATATAACTTTATATTGCAACAAGTTATATATAACTTAAATAAGTAACGGTTTTATATAACTTTATATAGCAACAAGTTATATATAACTCAAATAAGTTACGGTTGTATATAACTTTATATAGCAACAAGTTATATCTAACTCAAATAAGTTACGGTTTTATATAACTTTGTATTGAAGGAGGAAGTTTCTTTGTTCATTATAAAAATCACTATAGTAGCAGTTAGAAGATCAACACGGTGACCAATAATGGTAAAATTTATGAAAGGGTTAAAGGTATTTACTCCTCCCCAGGAGTTAGGCACAAGGCCAGTTTTATCTTACTCCCACAAGTAAGATGTGACCACAGATTGGGTCGAGAAAGTGGGGTTAAAAGCCAGCGCTCGAGAGGTGAGCACTCTGGCCATTTAAAAATTGCCTGGGCAGCCCCGTCGGCATTCCCCGGTAGGGGCGCCTCAGACAGTAAGCAATAAACTTACTCCTCCCCAAAGAGGGGAGGCGAAGCCTGGGAGGGTGGACCTCCTAGAACTGCACAGGACAATCCCATATGAAAGGGTTAAAGCCGTCATTAAAATTGATCTTCACGATCATTTGGAGAGACATTAATGTTGAAATCCAAAAACAATATTGTATGACATCAATTTATTTAGTAATAATAAAAATGTATTTTGAATTTTAGTACAGTACTAGAAAAAAGTTACCCATTGGGTCACCCACTGAGCTTTGGTTAAATTGCTTGAATCTGGAGAAAGTGAGTTTGCACAGCCAGTTAAATATAAAAAATAAAAAGATAGAATTTCAAATTAGTCGGTTTCTGCTCGTTATATCTCTGTCTGTCTCTCTGTCTCTCTCTCTCTCTCTCTCTCTCTCTCTCTCCTACGTGTTTAATTGTACTACTATTTATGGCGTTATTCCCTTTAGTTTATAATAAACTATTACAAAACTTTTTATTCTTTCCTTTCTTTATTACTTTCAAGTGTTGAGAGAGAGAGAGAGAGAGAGAGAGAGAGTCACAGAAGCAAGAGTGATAGAAAGTGTATAAAATAAGAGCTAGAGATCAAACAAGATACAATGAGAGAGGAAGAGAGTAATAGACAGAAACTCAGTAAAGGATGGGCCACTTGATAAGTTAATTACAAATTAAAGCTTATTGGAACAATTAAAATGGAATTTTGTTTCAAACATAACTTATTTTCCAAACTAAGGAATACTTTAGCATTTTTTTGTGTGATTAAAATAGGGGGTAAAAACATAGGGAAACAAACGTTGATTAACTCAGCTTTAATAGATAATAGTGAATGTGAGGTCTAAATTATGACTAAATGTTTGGGCATAAGTGACACCAGTGCAATGTTGAGTACATCAGTTACTCAAACAAATACACATACAAATCTATCTATCTATCTATCTATCTATCTATCTATCTATCTATCTATCTAAATAAATGAAAGATATATGTATATATATATATATATATATATATATATATATATATATTCGCTGCTTTTACCTGCTGTCCAAATGATTAGAATTGTTGACTTTCAGGAGGTTGAGTTTCAATCCTGGCTCAGAAGAGCTGTGATACAGCAAAGCAATCAGTCTGTGGATGACATATATATATATATATATATATATATATATATATATATATATATATATATATATATATATATATATATATATAATGCGTGTGTGCAGGAAATTGCAGTTTTCTGGAATTAATTTATTTCATTGCCTCTAATAATACCAAACAAAAGGAGCATATGTGGACACTTCATTACAATATTTATGTATATATCATGTATATGTATATATATATGCATAATAGTTAAATTATTTTATAAATATTTGATAGAACAAATATTAGATTTATTTAAATATGCCCAATTATTTTGATTTGAATATTTGATTTATTTGGGTTGTTGCAAAACAAAAAAAATCTTTTAAACACAGTTACTTCCCTTTGCTGCTGCTTATTTCTCTTGAGTGTAATGTCTTTCAAGCTTGAATCTTGTTTGAATTCCTAATTTACCTTTTCGTTCTTTTATTTTGCATTGTTTTTATTTTAAAAAATTTCAAATGGCAATAATCCAAAGCCATAAAACATGAATTCAGAGAAAAAAAAAAAAAAAAGAGAAAAAAAAAAACCGTTTCTGTTTAATTTGGGATGAGAAGCTCTGAACCGTTATTGAACATATGTTTATTCAGATATTTACTTAAGGCTTCATCTCAAAACAAATTCTGAGAGTCGACAAAGCTGGTTATCTAACATGCTTCCCAGTAATAAATTTTTAAATTTCCTCAATCCTTTCGGCATTACTTCACAAGTAAGGTGGAGGGGGGGGGGGACATAATGGGCGAGATACTGCATGGAAGGATGTTTATTTACTCCTCGCGGAGTTAGGCACAAGGCCAGTTTTATCTTACTCCCACAAGTAAGATGTGACCCAAGATCGGGTCGAGCAAGTGGGGTTAAAAGCCAGCTCTCGAGAGGTGAGCACTCTGGCCATTTAAAAATTGCCTGGGCAGCCCCGTCGGCATTCCCCGGTAGGGGCGCCTCAGACAGTAAGCAATAAACTTACTCCTCCCCAAAGAGGGGAGGCGAAGCCTGGGAGGGTGGACCTCCTAGAACTGCACAGGACAGACGTGCAGTATCCATCGGAACAGATACTACACTTTGATCTTAGCCAAAAGGCCGAGAACATGGAAGGATGGCTTTTATAAAAAGGATCCATTTGTGATGTATGAAATAAATATAAATGTTTTGATAGTAACATTTGATTACGACGTGTAAAAAAACAGATTTTTCATTGAAAAAGGTTGAATGAAAAATCTGTTTTTCACCCATCATAATTTTACTATTAAAGTAATTTTAGTTTTTTTTTTATTTCATAACTGGATGCATCTTATATTAGTGTTATTGGTTTTTATATAGAAAGGGGTGCACATGCAGGGTTTCAGTTATGAAAAAGGAAAACCCATGCAATACTCAGTGCATTTAGTATACGAACAAACAAA
>OY744523.1:107856944-107934444 GCA_963556195.1 Sepiola atlantica | reverse complement strand
TGCGAACATTTTCTATATCAAGAATAAAACCAATCTTATTTTCATGATAATTGTCTTTCATTTTCTATATTTAATTCTTGTAGATATTGTGGTAGGGCTTTGGAATAGAGGTTGCATCGTTTTGTGGGGCGATTTTTTTTTTTTTTTAAACATTAAAAAAGCAGATTTCCGATTGTCACGTTTAGACCACAATAAATGAAAAAAAAATTTTTTTTTAAATGAATCTATAGGGTGTTCACTTCGCTATCATAAAATGCACACTAACCATTGTGCCTTTACAATGTAGAACGTTGCTTTTACTGCTTTTGACATAGAAATTATGCATTTTAGTTACATTAGTTGTCCATTTGGCACAATGGTAAGCGTGTTTGCTAATGGGTTGGGAGACTAGGGTTCAATCCTCAGTTGAGTCATACCAAATACTCAAAAAATGGTACTTGATGCTCCTTTGCTTAAACAGTCAGCATTATAAAGTGAGGTTCAAGGATAAGTGGAGTAATTCTTACATCTTGGTGTAATAGCTAATGAAAAGGGAGTCTTCGGGTCACTCTTGACTATGGTCGACCACTTTACTTTGCTTTTTTTTTAGTTACACTATCCATAAAGTAAATGTCTATTTTCTAACGAAAATATAATGGTGAAGTGAACAACTTTTTTAGTGCATGGAAATAAATAATTTTGTTGAAAACCTTTTTCTTTTTTTTTTAATATTCGTCGTCTAAATATGATGATCAACAATAATCTGCAGTTAAAAATGTTGTTTTTTTTCAAAATTGCCGAAAAATGATGCGGTCTTTATTCCGAAACCCTATTGATATTGCTCATTATATTGGATCGAAAAATTCCATTTATTTAAAAAAAAAAAAAAAAAAATGAAGCACAATATAGGATTTCTTTAAAAGGCAAACATAATTCTCACGGCCTTTAAAAGAAACTCCAGTTCTAATATTATGCCGCAGTAAAAAAAATCTATTTGAATAAATGTTGATTGTTACAAAATTTTAAAATAGACAATAAACGAATTTATTTTAGTAAATCGTCTCTTATGATCTTCTTTCAATTAACATTCATCAGAAATGCAACGTTAGAATTTAAGTCTAATTAAACATAAACAATAAAATATTCAGAGAATAAATAAATTCCTTCTGTTTACACAATGGAGGTTGTTGGCAGGAAATGTAAATTGCCGCCAAAACTTTTAAATGTTGATGATCACTAAATGGATGATTCTTTTAAAATATTGAGTTATACTCGATAACTTTTCCATTTAAAAAGTTTCGGAAGCGATATGTAAACAGATAGAAGTATATTTTTCATTATTATTCTCTGAATCTTGTTCAAAAATTGTAAAGTTTATATATAATATTCTAACGTTACTCCTCTGATGAATGTTAATGAAACAAGACCTTTTTAGGAGACAATTTACTAAAATTAACTCACTTTTATTACTTATTTAAAAAAAACAACTATCGACTCATATTTAGTTTACTGGTACAAAATGTTATGATTAAATCTATAATTTAATGAATAAAGTTTACAAAATCATGATACTGAAATAGTCAAAATGACAAAATTAAGTTATTCTTCAATACTAAATAAAAAGTTTTTGATTAAAAAAAAATTAATAATAATAATAACTCCTCAAAAAAGAGAACGTAAAACCTGGGAGGTCAAATGCACTTAAGACTAAGAGCTAATGAAATTGTCAGTAAGATGTTGAACTATATTATGAGAGAGTTGAAAACGATAGACAGGGCAAAATTTGATTACTTAAGAGGACGGCTCGACAAGTATTTGTTGACGTTAGATTTGACGAAGTGTTGTAGTCTGTTGGAAAGCAGTCCCATGACAATGTGTTCCACAGATGTGAGGTTCATGGAAAGAAACTGTTCATGGAAACTCAGTTTGGTTTTAGGTACACAAACGAAGAAAGGAAAGTTTTTTGCAGTGGCGGTAGAATCGAGTTCTTTCTGTAAATGTTTTACAGGGAGGAATCAGAAATTGGAGCTCAGTTGAGCACCTACCATGGAAATAGCGATAGTATAAGAACCATTTAATCTTTGCAGAGATCTGTACTATTGTTAAATTAGCCTTTCTCTTCCACATCCTCCTCTTCTTTATTAGTGTCATCCAACTGGGATCAAACTGTTCTGGTCAGTGTCAGGAGGTCATCCTCCCAAGCATTGCTTCCTTCTTTAGGAGGGGTGGTGGTTTATGGCTGATCTCCTTGGAAGGCCTCACCAGGGAATTCCAATGGGGATGATCATAGCTAATTTTGCACCCATCCAGAGTGTCCTTTTTGGGAGGAGCTGGATACCCACCAAAATAAAATGACCTTGTGTCTAACTTTCCATTATGAAACCAACTAAACAGACTTTTCTCTTTAGTTCTAAGAATGTTATAAGTGTGTTTTGCTTTATTCAAATATTGCTTTTGTGCTATATATGTTAAAAAAAAAATGTTTTCATACAATTGTTTTTTTTCCTGGCTTAATGTTAATATTTGTACCGGTAAACTAAAATTGACCCAACTATCTTTATGCTTCTACTTCAGCCATATATGTTTGTTTTTGTTTTTTGCACTTTGTCTAAAATGTTTTTATTTTTAATTGTTTACAATGTGTTTTTGTTGTTTGTTTGAAGATTACTTGCCTTTTGTATTTGATAAAAAAAAAAAGTGTTAAACAAACTGTTTTCTGTCATAACAAAAAAAAGCTGCCATTTTTGCTTCTTTTATGCTGACCCTACCTTTCATGCTTTTCTTTCTCTTATTTCTCTTGTCCACAGCAAAACGGGGCCATACCTGTGAGTCTTGTAGATAGAGCTGAATGTGCTTGGTATCAATCTCTAATAACTGTTATTACCAAAAACCGGTAAAAAGAAAATAACAATGTGAGAAATAACAACCTGCTCACGTTAGACAGTCTTAAGAGAAACAGCGCCATACTTTTATCATAAAGTCGAGGACATTTTCTTTGGATTTGAAGCCTCCAAAACAATTTTTTTTTTAATCCGAACTTTCAAATTAAACTAGATTACACAACATTGATATGATAGTATGCTTCTTTTTTATCTGTATTTGTTTTTCTTTCTGCAACCCTATCGTAATAGAGAAAGATCAGTAAGCTTAATTAAGATAGTCAATCAAATATGTGAAAAGAAGAAACTTGTTACCTATTTATGGAGGCGGATATGTCATGACTGTATCTGATAGGTTCAAACTCTAGCTACGTCTATATATTAAACCTCTTTCAGACATGAGTCATTAACTTGTGATAATGTGGTGAATATTGGGTCTGGCGTACTGGACTTAAAACCAGGTCAAAAGAAATAAAACCTGGATGATTGACACAGACATTCACCTGGCCGGAAGTATAAACATCTGGTGATTTAATGCAGGTATCTCTGCAAAGATCACCTGCAGACACAGAAAACGAAATATACCCATCGCTAAATAAATAATAGAATGACTGGAAACTACATACAGTAGGGGAGGGGGCGTGGCCTCATTGAGTGTGTAGGTGAAATCCCGGAATGAGCATTGCATTTGTGGGTGTCCAAAAATATTAGCTGATCTGAATTGAGATCGGCAGAAAGGCAGCTGGCTAGCGAATTTGAGAGATCAATTCCCATCAACTCCATGCCCTTTCCACTCTCTACTTGTTCACCACAACCGAGCAAAAAAGACTACCATTATATTTTTATACATGAGTGTTTGTCATTATCTTAAGCACAACAATACAAAACATGTTTTTGTCGCTTGCTTATGGGTTACAAGCTGATATTTGATCAATACCAGCTGGGTAACCTGGGCAAAGGTATCTGATATTGAAAGACCTGACCCCCCCCTAATTTTTTAAAATCAAATTAATCAAACATCAAGTTTAAGTAATTTTCTTAAAAAGTGAATAACTAGCAAAGACATTGTTCCTGCTCCTAGGACTAGTGCTGTTTTTTTCCCCTTGGCTTTTTGGCTAGGAGCAAAGTGTAGTATCTGTTCTGATGATACTACACTTCAACTTTTTTTGTCCTCGGTCAATAAAGGAGAAATTCTTCTAGACTGAAGTCATTTTTTTTTTTGTTCCAATCCAGAGCTGGATATTCTCCACATTAAAAACCGACCTTGTGTCTAACTTTGCCCTCGTCGGAAGGCAAGTAAATAAGAACACATCCAACAGTTGGTTCATCACAACTGATTGATTTTTTGTCAACCATTCCCAAATAGTCAGGTTTTCATTTTTTGGGAAACAGGAAATATAATATTTATAATTGGAATACTCGCTCCAAGACAGGTAAAATTAATTCCCTGAATAGAGCAGTTTGGTGCCACCTTTATGTCCCCTTACGAAGATTAAAATCAAAATATAATAATACTAAACCGTATGTCTAGAATTCAAATTTTTATCAAAATCCATTACATGATTTTGATTTTAGAAAATGTCTCAAATTTAAGAGGTCTTAAGAAGAAATTGAAATTCAGGGAATCTTGCCTAATTAGTGTCTAATGACTATGGATCAAATTCAGTTCAAATATTTGAATTTTCACATGGAAGTTTGTGCTCATATTATGCCCCCTAAAAACCCTTTAAAATACCCCAAAGAAACTGAAATTTGAGGAATATTTATTAATTGATGTCTTAATACCTATTTTAAAATTTCACAAAAATCGGAGGTATCTGAATTTTCACGAGAAGGTTTTTAACTCCCTTTTACTCCCTTTGCATAAAACTAAATTAAACTAAATATAATCCATATAATGAACGCTGACGCCTAGCACCTGTGTTCTAAAATTTATAATGATCCGTTAATTAGTTTAGGATTCACTCCTGTACATACAAATATATAAACATATACACATACCTTACTTTATATAGATATAAATTTCGGTCAGGATATAGTGACAGTGAATGATGGATTAGAATAAGATTGACCTTGTTTATTTAACGAAAATCATTTTTAAGCTTTAAAATTACGTTTGAATAATAAATGTTACTTGTAAACCATGTTTGAAATCTATTGTTGATAGATAAAAAAACGACTGACATGTTTTGACTATCAATTATTAGTTAAAATATTTTTTAAATTGTTGAATAAAAAGCCATTTCTGATTTGAATAAAAGGAAAAAGTCCAATATTAGGATTGTTTTGTGCCTCTAAATCAAGAAAAAAAAAGTAATATGTGCCCTTGTGATAATAAAAGAACCACCTTAATGAACAAAATAGTTTCAAATTAGGAAGATGAAAAATTCTTTGTATTATTTAGATTATTTGGATTACTATTCTTATCTTGGTTGTTATTTTAACAACGTTTCAGCCGATGTAACCTCTGACCTTCTTCAAGTGCATCTTTTCGAACTTTGGAATCTATACAGAAATTTGAACTGAACCCGATATTTAATTCACATAGATAGATTGTTCTCCTTCCATCAGCCATGACCGGGTAAAATGGCTAAAGAAGGTCGTGAAATGTGAAAATAACAACCAAAATGAGAATAGTAATCCGAGTGATGCAACTTATCAATCGCCATTTAGAAAGTTGCGAAATATCAGGAAAAGTTATCTACATAAAAGAATGTATGGATATATAAAACCGAAATAGTTTTCAGTTTTTTTATATGAGATATGCGCATTTTATAATTCACGTTTTCTTTTAGTTTCGGAGCACCAATGAACCGTAATACTTAACTTTTGCCTTTAAACTTTAATTTAAACCTAAAAATACTTTGTAATCGATAGCTTCAAGATTTCGAAATCACTTTCGATTTTGCAAGCTCACAAAGTATCATTAATGGTTTAAAATAGTTGGCACAGTTTTAACTTTGTGACATGCGGCATTTAAAGGTTTAAACTGTTGAATAGAAAGTATTTTCTGACTTGAATTAAAGTCAAGTATCATGGTTCATTTGTGTTCCTGAATCAAAAGGAAACATGAAATTTTTAACGTTCCCCAGGCGTATCAAAGTATCTAGTTTTTAATATGTGCTTTATTTTATTTTCTTTATTTCTCTTTTCTACCTTCAAATCTGAAGAAAATGTCTTGTTTGCCTGTTTGGAGTCATGGAAAGCTGGTTCTCTAATGTTGATATTCACATCACTCGAAATCACTGCTTAATATTCTTCAAATATTCTTTCCAAAATAAAAGAGCAAACAAAATCACACAAACGTATCAAGTGCTAATCAAACGTTGATGTCTTGTAGCTCTATTAACCTGTTCTTGCTCATCTCAACACTTCTGTATGTTTCAACTGTCCAGCCTCACCTCTGCCACCGTAGGCCGCCGCAGCCGCCATCTTTTACTGCTCTTAATGTTGTTAACAATCATTACTGCATGGACTTCTTGTCTGCATTTCTCTTTCTTTAGATTTTTTTTTTTTTTTGTCTTTTTTGAAGATCTCACTTTCAGGTTCACTGTCTCCAAATTTAACAGCAAAATTTGTCCAACAAAATCTAACCTGTCTCTTGTTTTTTTGGCTGTTTTGTTTTCTTTATCTGCTTTATGCTAGACCAAATGTAGGTATGTAGAATGTTCATTTAGATTTACCTGACATTTTTATGTACATTTATTTACCTGATATTTTATTGCAATGTTATTTTTATATTGATGTAACCATATTTTTATATCATACTTGTTTGGGTTTTTTTTCTCAAGGGCCAGTGTTCTAATGATGTCAGTAAATAATAATGTAGAAAAAGAACCATATTTGAAATATTTATATATTTTTGATAACACTGAATAAAACAGAATATATATATATATTATATATATATATATATATATATATATATATATATATAAAAAGTTGTAGTTCCTGTTTGTTTTTTCATGAACTTCACCTATAGTTTTTGAAATAAAACCATATAACAATATATATTCTGAAACTACTTTACCCAAACTACTTCGATATTTCATTTTGATCAAAGGAGGAACAATAATATTGTGAGTCTATGTTTGCATCAAACATCCATAAAAAGAAATGCTTTATTTATAAGTCGAAAATGATAGAAATTAAAAATAACAATCGAAATGATAATATGGAGATCCTCAGGTGTGCGTCAAAGGGGTCTAGACTATAAATTTATCGAAATTATTTCAATAAAAGTCCCTGCACTTACCCCCCACCTTACTCACCTAATCAGTGCTGAGTACATCATTGAACCCTGCTCCAAAAATTGAAAATTTTTTAAAGTTAAAAATAAGAATTACAAAGGTAATATAGTGTTATGTTTTTTTTTTGGGGGGGGGAGGAAACATAGGGTTTCTAATTCAATTCCAGGCAACGCTGGGTCTTCCTACTAGTTTTCTAAATTAATAAATGCAAAAGTTTTTTTTAAATTTATCACTCCGATATTACCATCAAAGCGGAGTACTACTATTTAAATGAATGATACAACATAGTATTTTAGAATACTGAATATATCGTAGCGACGAACGGCCAAAAGACAGAACTTTAAATGCCTCATTTGCATAACTATTTTGTAAACAGTTCATAATAAATTAATGTTTGGTGTTATTCATTCGTAATTTTATTGTCCTATTTTTTCCTTATATATGCAATATTTTTGTCAACATTAACAGTAATCAAATAGTGACTTAATAGAAAAAGAGATCAATTATTATACTTTTCTAAAAATATTTGCTAATTAGTTTTCAGGCGAGGTAATTTAAATTAAACTAAATACAAAGAAAGATATACAAGGCATAAGCAAGAGTTCAGAAAGAGGAGAAGGTGATTGCCCCCCCCCTCTCTCTCTTTCTCTCTCCCGTTAGTGACGTCACATAAAGAAAGGGGAGAGGGTGACTTATTGCCCCCCCCCTGTTAACAACCACATTTTTTAATTATTTTTAAATTCAATGAAAAAATTGCAAGTTAAAAAAAAAACAGAGCACACATACACACACCATCGCTCAGGAGAATTGAACTCTTTCTTTTCAATTTTGGGGCCAAAAGAAATGCAGTTTAGGATTGAACCACCCTTTTTTTCACTATAAATTCCTCATCGTGCAGACACTCTTTTGGAGAGTATCCATTTTTCTCAAGACAGAAGGAGGGCATTCAATCAGTTGAAATGATGTTATTCTTTGGTTAATTTCTAATTTGGCCCAATTAATCCTTATTCAGCAAATATTTATTTGCAGTTTCTACTCTTCTAGATAATTTGCCATATTGGCTTTCAAGTCCTGTCTACTTGCTCAATTACCTGGAACATAAAAATCTTAAAGGTTTTTAATTCAGAATTTTGAATTCGATTCTTGAATTCTCCTGGGCTGGTTGCTTACCAAGGCAAGACATATTGTATGTATAATTCTGGAAATTAATTAAAAAAATTTTTTTTATTTCTTAATTATTCAAACACAAAAAAATAAAAATCAATAAAAATCACTCTTTTTTATCGACCGATTACCAATATCTTTTATTGTGCAATATGTAATATTGTACAACAAAATTGATTGTATAGGCAGACTTTTAGAGAGAAAATTAAAAATATCAAATACGTTAGTAATAAATGTATTCAATATTTGTAATTATTGAATATTTTCTCTACCCCGAGAAATCTGATCATTTTCTTTTGACATATTTTGAAATATTGAATCATATGAAGGCAATCTTTCTTCTTCTTCTTCTTCTTCTTCTTCTTCTTCTTCTTCTTCTTCTTCTTCTTCTTCTTCTTCTTCTATATAAAGTTATCTTGTCGGATTTTCCATGTTAGACCTTAATAGCATTTCATCTGAGAAATCTATATTTGATTCTGACTAGCCATTTCTTTTTATCCTTGAAGTATGTTCTTCACACTAAAAAAGTATAATTCACTTGAGTCTCTATCTGAAAATAATTATTCCGGCAAAGAGGAGTATTACAATGGAAACAATTTTAAATAATGACCTAAAAAGCTCAAAATCTATGGGAGATAATTCCTATTTTTACTTAAAGGTAAAAATATGAATTATCTCCTTTACATTTTTTCCATCTCTTTGTAACGTACACATGATTATTTTTGTAATAAATTTTTTTTAAAGCAAAATGACATTAATGAATCCCAGGCTACGCCAGCTAGTTTTGCATTTCTATATTCTTTACAAATAATTCCAACATTCTTCTCTTTTATAATAATAGCCATTGTGTACCTGTATATTTACTTATGTCTGTATTTTCTTTTAACAGTCAATTATTCATCAAAAGCTTACCTATCCTCTTCTCACTAGCCAATTAGGGTAATTAGTGACTGGGAAGGTGGACAGGCAAGCTTCTAATTTTGTTTTCTATCTCAAACTGAGCTACAACAAAACTATAAAAACTTAGAATTATTTGTGATCGCTTGATGTAAAATAGCAATAAAATAGCAATAGACGACCATTGTGATGGAGCTAATGTTGATGACTATTATGTAAATAGTTCATTGTTTTAATGTAAATAAATATTATTATTATTATTTTAATTTTTCGTCTTTTTGTCTCATGCTGAGGTTAGATGTTTCGTGAATGACTTCTAACTTTTCTGTTGGCATTTTGCTTATGCCACCCACCAGAATCAGGTTTTCATCAACTGATCCTCTTCATGTCTTGAGCAGCTTACCACATAGCTTTGGACCATTCACGTCAATGCAGGACACACTTTGAAGTGTTTCGGATGACTGACGGTGGGTGACGTGGCCATACCAGTTGAGATGTCCTTGTGTGACATAATTTTCCATGAAGGCCTGTAGAGTGAAAGCTCTAATTTTCTCCATCCGATGCGCTGCAGCCAGGATCGTGTCATTTTGAGGTTTCGTCGTCGACCACATCTCGCAGCCATACAAGAGTGTTGTATGCTGCCACTCTCACATACGATGTGATCCCTGCATTTTGTAAAATTGTCGAAAGGTGCCTAAAGACTTTCTATGTGGCGGATATACGTCGTCTTATAGTTGTTATATTATGATGGTATAAACATTTGACCTATTTTTTTCAATTTTCAGGTTATTATGAGTGATCGCTTACCTGCAAATCCGGTTGTTTTTCACTGGAGTCTGGTGGCAACAAGTCTTCCCAGATTTCCAGTACTCTTTGCTTCTTATGATAGCCGTTGTAAATCTCTTTGCGTTCTCACAACAGCCCTTTACTATTGATTTCTAGCTTACAACGGCCATTGGTCTTCTCTGAAATTTGAGTAGCAATAAGCCTCCTCAGGATTTTAGTACTATCTGTGCTTTTTGAGTGGAGGTTTGAATGGTGCTCTTCCTCCTAAGTCTTTCTATCTTCCCTATCTCTTAAAGATCATTTTGTGTGGTGCCAACAACCGAGGTTGGTGTCATCATTTTTTTTTGTTGGGAGGGAGGGAGATCAGAGTATGGGATTTCTGTCAGTTTCAGTTCCCTTGGCCTCATGTGATGTTCTGTTTATTTTTTGTTCTATTTCTATTGTTACTATTATTATAATTAAGGATGGATCTACGAGAAAGAGGGATAAATAAAGAGCTGGCCAGAGATAGGTTAGTTTAAAACTCAATTTCTAAAAGCCGTCCAACACATGCCAGCATGTAAAACGGACATTAAACCGATGATATTATTATTATTATTATTATTATTATTATTATTATTATTATTATTAATTCTTTTTAAAAATCTTTGTCAGATGTGTTGAAATTAGGAATTATAATTGACCTTATTATCTTGGTTGTTATCGCAATAATATTTTCGATTCTGTATTCAAATAAGTAATGCAATAGTGAATAATCTAGAAGTGTTTTAGCTCATATTAGGCACAATATTTATGTCATCTATATCGTATGCACCATCCCAATGTCTTTTTTGCTTCCGCATCTTGTTATAAACAATGGTGAATAATAATCCACTAATAGATCCGGATTAGGATAAAGAGGGGAAATATATACCCATAGTTATCAAATATCTTTCCCATGATGGTACCACGGTCAACCACCTAGTGGTTTTAAATTTAGAATCAGAAGTGTGCAGTTATTTATATGCTTACCAAGACAACAGAATAGCCATTAAAAACATCTTAATACTTTCTAGTTTCTCTTTCACAAAATATCTCTTTAAAAAGACATGACTTTTCTCACATCAGTATTTGAAAAAAAAACAGAGCAATAGAATTTTATTCCAAGATAACTTGAAGAACCCCCCCCCCTCCAAATAAATCTGCCCACTTAAGGCCTATTATCATTTATACTCAGGAATAGTGTCAGACCTATTAGTCTATGCCACTTCCCCCACCCGTCCAGTCTATGATAAGGGCCCTTATTAGGAAACTCATCTCATCATCTATGCATGAACCTTGTGCACTACAAACTCCTCATGTTTCTCACATTAAGAATGGTAGCCATTATATAGAGGATAACCTCTATTTTGAGATTTTGAGCCTGTATCTTGATTTTGACAATGTTTTTTGCAACGAGGTGTCTGTCGTTGTCCTCCATGTGAGCTTTTATTTATCTCCATCCCACGGCAGGAAAATATGACACTCTGGCCGAATAAAAATTGCCCGGGCCTCCCCCGTCGCCATTCCCCCATATGAGTGCCTCAGGAGATTAGCAATAAACTAACCCCTTCTTAAAGACCGAGAAGGCAAAGCCTGGGAAGGTGGAACTACTAGAACTACACATACCTCAGCGAGACAGAACAAGCCATTCTGCAGGTCTGATGTGAGTTTAGGAAGAAGTTTCTCCGGTATATTTAACTCACAAGCGATGCCCTCAAGTCACATGTAGTATATCCCGGCCGGGAGAGATTATTTTGACGACGTTAGTTTTTGCAGATAGATGGTGGTGTCCTCCAACATGCAGCGCCTGGTATTCACAAATGGTTACCCATCTGGTACTAACCAGGTTCAACGTTGCTTAAATTTAGTGATCTAGTAGGAACCGATGTATTAAAGTTATTATATCGTACAAAATTAGCCTTTATAAACAACCAAATCATATTTTTTGCAATCATGAAAAATCAGTGAATTAGTCAATTCTAATAAAATATTCAACATTTATTCAATAAAATATATATTTTATAAGGAATAGAAGTTTTCAAATTAAACATCATAACAATATTCAAAAGGGATCTTTTGTAGAAAAGTCCCACCACTAATGAAAAAATGATTTTTGCTAAAAATAAAAAAAATAGCCCTGCCAGTCATGGACAGTGCACATGCACTTCCTTGACCTACTTTTGTGAATCCTGTTTAGACATGCATCAGATTAGGGGTAGGGTCCAGGTCTCCATGCAACTCTCAGTCCAATACATACAAAAGGAAGATTAATTGTTGCTGAGAAACGCATCGCTGAATGGTGGACAGCTATCTGTGCGAGTTTATGTGGAGATAGAAATAATAATAATAATAATAATAATAATAATAATAATAATAATAATAATAGTAATAGTAGTAGTAGTAATAATAGTAGTCGTCGTCGTCGTCGTCAATAATAATAATAATAATTGACTTCCAAACTAACCTATCTCTCAAGTCCATTTTTATCACTTTCCCATGTTCTCATTGGCCTTTCCCTGTGAACTGAACTTGCTACCTCAACTGTCTACATCTATTAACCCCAAAACTCTTACCCATTTTTTCAACAAAGTTTCCTGTTTTGCACACATCTCCCTATACTGTCCAGATGTAAGTTTTTAGTGTATTATTGTTTATACTCAGGAATGTATCTCTTTTAAAATAGGTCCAGTTTAAAATTTTAGTTCCTATTCACTTGTCTACCCACAAGGACAGAGTTAGACACAAGTTAGACTGTTTTTAATGCCAGGAAAATTCAGCTCCCCAAAAAGTATCACTCTGGATTAGGACAAAAATGAAAATTGACTCAGTGTAGAAGGATTTCTCCTTCACTGACCGAGGACAGAAAAGATGAAGTGTGGTATCAGAACTTTGCTCCTAGCTAAAAGGACAAGGAAGTTTAATTTGAAGTCATTCATCTTCTGTTTTGTGGACTTGCAAGTCAGAAAGTAGGACTTTTCTCGGCTTTTGTTTATTAAAGTCAAACAAATGTAACAATTTTATTAACCGTTAAAAGTTGTTAATCACATTATTCCATGTGAGATGATAATTTACTTAGTAAAGGAAGTAAAGAAATAGAAAGAAATGTCAACCATTTTGCCTACTGCTTCCACAAAGCTAATCAAGTGACATTATTGAATGTTACAGTTGTTGATTCTCCAGATCTGCGGCTGCTTTTCTCTTCGCATCTGAACCCTTCATTTCCTATGCCTGACTCTTCTCTTCTTTTTGCTTCCCCTTTTTCTATTGGCATTTGCTTCTTTCTCTCTCTTGCATAGCATTCTCTTTCCTTGTCTCATCTACAAATTAGAACTCTCTAAAATTAGGCAAAATTCAGTGGATCTGACCGAGCAAAGAAATTAGTGAAGACTGAAGTTTTTTTTTTTTTTGAATCGGTGCCAACTTGAAGTATAAATAGTTTAGCATGTACCCTAAAAAACGAGTGAAGCGTTATTACACACACACACATGATCATGCATTTATTTACCTTCTTTTCAGAAGGTTTAGACACAATGTCAGGTGAGATTAAAGTCCAAACTATCAGATGATCTCAACACATGGATTTGTTTTCAGTAAAAATAAAAGTAAGTTAATATGAATCAGCATGGTACGACTTTTTGACCTGCTTCATTCTATTGTCGGCATCGGTTTCCCTGATTCTTTTAGAACTTACAGATGAGACTATGTGCAGGTTGCCAGCATCCATAAGTGAAAGTCGTGCTATAGAACTGATTAGATTCGAACTTGGAACATCCAAGCCGCATCGTATCCACTTCACCACCCCATCCCACCGCCTTGTTTTCAGGGAATAAGGCAATGTTGAGAACAGGATCTAATCTCTCTAACGGGCAAGTCATGACCATACAAGCACATGATATATGTGCATGTGACGGGCCTATCGGGGAAGATGTAGTATTTTGGAGTTTTTTCCTTTGAGACTAATTACCCTACTAAGATTTTTGAGTCTCATCTATCTTACTCTGTCACCAATAGTTAGTGAAAATGATGCAATAACCCTAACATAATTTGAACATGACATGTGAAGCCCACAGTCCATGCTAGTAACTATTGCACCGTGGACACATATCCTTACTATAATGGACGTTTTGGGTGGGTATGTTTGTAACTAGAATCCACAATATTATTTAAAAGGTACAGGATGTTAAACAACATAAATCTATTATTATATGAAACTAGAAGAATACCCGTCCCAGGACAGGTAAAATTAATTCTCCAAACGGAACAGTTTTGCACCATTATTTTCCCTTAGGAAGATTAAAATCAAGATATAATGATACTAAACCTTATGTCTAGAATCCTTATTCCAATTTTGATCAAATCCATTACATAACTTTGATTCTAAAAAATGTCTAAAATTTAAAGGGTCTTAAGAAAATTCTCGGCCTTTTGGTTAAGAAGAAAGTGTAGTATCTGTTCCGATGGATACTACACCTCATAGACCAGTATCGTCTTGGCCTTCGGGCCTTGATTCCGCCGGTCTGTGGGTTTGTTCTGTGCAGTTCTAGGAGGTCCACCCTCCCAGGCTTTGCCTTCTCACCCTTTGAGAAGGGGTTAGTTTATTGCTAATCGCCTGAGGCGCCCCTACCGGGGAATGCCAACGGGGCTGCCCAGGCAATTTTTAACGGTCACGGGTACTCTTCCTCTAGAGTGCTGACTTATCAAATCCCACTTTCCGACCTTGTGTCACATCTTACCGCTGTGGGAGGTAGATAAATAACTTAAGAAAACATTGAAATTCAGGGAATCTTGCTTAATTGTCTAATGACTTCAAATTCAATGCAAATCTGAAATATTTAAACTTTTAAATGGCAGGTTGTGTCAATATTATGCCCTCTAAAAACTTTAAAATACTCCAAAGAAACTGAAATTTCTTTAATACAGCAATCAGGAGGTGGGGGGGGGGGGGGGCAGGGCGACCATGGTTATCAAACATATTTATGTATCTGAGAACAATATCTGTTCTAAATATTTAAAGAGACCTAATTTAAATATTTAACCTAAAAAAAGCAAATGTATATCTATGACTAATGGAGATTTGGTATTTGTCTGTCTGAAGCCTGAACTATACTATAACTTATATTCACGTACTATTATAGCATCTTTCAATGCTCAATTCAGGGAGAGGGATAGTATAGTATCTGTTCTGTTGTTATGAGACTATCCTCCCAGGCATTACATCCTCCTTGGGGGTGTAGTGTAGTATCTGTTCTGTTGTCATAAGACCATCCTCTACGCATTAGCTCCTATTTTTTTTTTTGGGGGGGGGGGGTAGTATATGTTCGTTCGTCATGATATCATCCTCGAAGGCATTGCCTTTGTCAATTTGGGGGGGGGTAGTGTAGTATCTGTTCTGTTTTCATGAAACCATCTTCTTAGGTATTACCTTCTCCTTGAAGGAGGGAGGGGGGGGGGGGGGCTCGTAGTGTACATAAACAAGAAATAGTCACAATCGGCTGTTCATTAGCAAACTTAACGCTTTTTTTTAGCATAGTTCACCCCAAACAAGACAGGACGCCACTACAGACTTAAGGGACTACTGAGAATTAAGGAGTACTAGCAAAAAATATGCAACTGGTGGGAGCATATTATTGCTATTCTAATTTAATAAAACTTTCTTAAATATATTATTTTTTCTTTTTTTCTTCATTGTTTTTTTTTTTTACGCATACAAAAAGTGTAATTTTGAATAGCAGTTGTTGTTTGTTTATCCTTTTACATCAATGTTTGTAATTTAATCACGGTTCAAAATAGAAAAAAAAAATGTCTGAAACAAAAAATCATCCGTGTTGTGTTTAGTGGAATTGCATTGGATTTATTTTTAGTTGACTGCACAAAGAGTTTACTTCCGGTTAGTTGGGTTAGCGTTGAAATGTTTGAGTGCAGACAAACTGAGATAATTTTTTGTGTACATTTGGCTTTGGGGTTGCCAGATTCGATAAACATCAGTTCTTAGCTTGTAATGATAGTAATATACTTTTGAAGTGAAGGGCAGAGATAGTTCCCCAGAGAGTCTGAGTGAAAATTAATACATTGCTTTAGGACTCGGAGGCGGTAAAAATTGTTCGGCTCCGAGTCAAAGAAGAAAAAAAGGAAACGTTATACATGATGAAAAATGCACTGGAGGCATTTTTCATCCTGTAATGCGTTTTTTTTTTTAATTTAAATATTTTTTCATTTCATTTAAAGAAAAAAATTGAATTCACAGAGCCTTGAAAACCATATATGCCCTCCTTAAAATCGAAACGCTATGAATGATATAGATTACCTTCTAACATATAAAGTTATCTTGTGATAGTTTAAAAGTTGGACCCAAATAGCATTTAAGCTGACAGATCAAACTTTGATTCTGACTAGCAAATTTTAATTCTTTATTTTTGTACCATGTTATTGGCACTGTAATAACGTACTGCCTTACAGTTTATTTTTAAAATAATCTAGCCCAACTCGGACAACTGATAATTTCACATTGCAAAATGTGAATACGGACATAAAGCTACCATTGATCTTTTATGATGCCATCAATTTTAAAGTGTATATATATATATATATATATATATATATATATATATATATATATAAAAATACTGACCCAACGGTTCACGGATAGTCTAGTAATAACATAAAAATAAACTTCTCAAAAAAGGTTGTTCCCACATTAATTCTGAATACGGATTTGTTTTCGCAAAGAAATAGAGAGAAATTATATAAGAATGATACGATGGGTGTGTAGTGTGAGTCTTAAAGACAGGCTTAGTTCTGATTAACTCAGAGGAAGATTAAATCTGAGCAGTATAGGGAGATGTGTGCAGAACAGGAGACTTCGGTGGTATGGCCATATTGAAAGAATGGATGAGAGTTCTTGAATTAGTAGATGTCGAGCAGTTGGGGTCCGTGGAAGGTTCGGTTCAGAGGAGAAGGCTAAGGAAAACATAGGAGGAAGTGATAAAAATGGTCCTGAGGGATAAATAAAGACCTGGCCAGATATAGGTTACACATGCTAGCATGTAAAACAGTTAAACCGACTATGATGATGATGATGATGATGAAAGATATACGGTGGTTACATCAGTAAATATCAGCCTACAGAATAAAATATTTTAAGGGGGGAAAAAAAATAAAAACAAAGGTTTTTTTACCGTATGATATAGATATAAGATAAATCGACGATCTCAAATTATCAATACTACTTATTAGTTTTATCAAATATTTTATTGCTTTTCCTGAATGATATAAATTATATATTTCTTAACTTGAGAAAAAATATCTTGGCATGAATTATATTGCATTAATGGATGTGTTACAGTTTTTTTATATTTGACTTTTTGTTTATTCGTATACAGTATATGTGTATGAGGTGGGGGGCTTCTTTTTTATATGCATATATTCTTTTTTTTAATACACTTTCCCTTTAATATATATATATATATATATATATATATATATATATATATATATATATTATCGTTTTCTATATTTTTTCTTTTTTATACATTTTTTCCATTTTATATATTTTTACCTTCCCATATTTTATCTTTTTTTTGTATATTTTTTTTGACTTTTGTATATTTCTTTATTTTACTTTATATATTTTTTTACGTTTTTGTATATTTTATTTTTGTATATATTTTTTAATTTTTACATATTTTCTTACGTTTTGTATATTTTTTAAATTTATATATATATATATATATATATATATATATATGTTAATTTTTTGTATATTTTTCTCCCTATATGTATATATGTTTTTTTTGTATACATTCTTTTTTTGTATATTGTTTTTGTCCGTTGTTTCACCACTTAGCCTCTTCTTGACTTGCTGCTCCTTTTGCAACCCGTCCAATATTTTACATGCTTTCTCCATTAGCTCTTCAGTATTTCTTTTTATTTCACTTCCAACAATTCCTATTCTATTTTATTTATTTTGTTTTTATCTCTGGTTGCACTTATAGGTACATCTCTCAGTAGCATTAAAAAAAATTACATTATCTCTCCTTACTTCATCAAAAGTAAAAAAAAAAAAAGAAAAAAAGTAGCATAAAAGAAAGTTAATCTTCATCACTTTTTTGTGAATATTAAACGTGAGGCTATTTGATAAATTCATTTTCTGAGAGTACATTTCCAGGTAGAAATTTACCAACTTTGTGGGGGAAGTTATGGATTGGGCTTTTGTGGGATAATTACTTTCCCCCATTAATTACTTCTGTACAAACACTTATTTAAAAACTGTTCTCATCAGGAGAACATGATTCCCCCTACAAGCATTTAATTAGAGACAATGGATAACCCCTAAAGTGAAACAAGAGTTGCATAATCTTTAGCCACGTTTCTGATCTAACATCGTTTAAGTCTGTGTGCAAGAAGAAATACAAGACAACCGGAAGCAATACTAAGATAAGTGAATAAAGACTGATGTTATTTCAGAATTTTCCTTCTCCTAGTCAGTCTAGTTTTCCTACCAAGGATTGAGAGTCTAGTCTAGTAGCCTACTACTTTGTGGGGAAAAATGGATTCATGCCTTTTCTATGGGTTGAAGAAAGTGATTTTACAACAATTTCTAAACTCATTGCACCTGGTATTCCCAAATAGTCACCCTTCTAAGTACTGATCAGGCTCATCATTGCTCAATTTCAGTGAGCTGATGAGAACTGGTGGCGTTGTTCATTTTTGTTTTACTAATGAGTCACCATGTATCAAGGTAAAAACCATTCGAAGATAAGGGTTAATGAGATGGATGGATTGACAGTTGAATGATGATGAATACTATGAGAGGATTAAAAATTTCCACATACCAACCACACAAAACAACAGTCTACCCAGAAAACAGCAATTCTTCCGCCTTTGTAAGAAACATCGCTCATGGAATGTGAGGACTAAAAGACAAAATAAGGAGGAGAGGAGTTTAGTTACAATGGTGATTTAGCTGTATGGTTAAACGGAATAGTTAAAACAAGATAACAGAAAAGACTAGAATGTTGAAATGTATTAGCATGAAATAAAGCTAAACTATATATACGGCATAATCACGTTGACACACCGGTTCTCATTAGATCATGAAAGTTAAGCGGCGTTGAGCCTGACCAATACCAGATCGGTGACCATTTGGGAATAATAGGCACTGTATGTGGGAGTACGGCAAATCCTCCTTGCCCAAATTTTTTTTAATTACAGCCCTGAAGATGCCTATCGCAAGTACTTCAGCATAACCTGCTTATCCACACATGTGTTGACACTATGGAAAAATAGCCCTCTGGACGAAAATTCTGTTCTCAATCATGTGGCGAAGTTCTATGCAATTCGTTTACTTTTTCTTTTTTAAGCAAAATATTAATATTTTAATCATGAGAAAGCAATGCTTTATCTACACACTAAATTTGCAAAGGTAGCTTCACTTAAATAACTGTAATTTGTAAACTAATAATCCGATTAGGCTCAAATTTTGACACATGTCATTTGAAGGTTAGTACTTTGTAAAAAAATATATGAATTGTTTTGTTTTTTTTAATTAGTGGTGCTAGCTATATGTCAGGCCCGGGACTTATTGAGTGATGTGTTATAATACTCTAAAGACCATAGACTCGATGAGATGTTGATAAACCAAGTCTTCCTTTGTTTGTAAAGAGTTATATTGTTTGGTTATATTTTGTTTTGTCTGCATGCAAAAGAAATCACAAGCTGTGTATCATGCACGTTTCTGTTGTTATTTTTGTTGTTACTAATTTTTTGTTTTTTTGTTTTTCTGTTTCAAATAAAATAATATAAATAAATTCTGATTTTTGTTTTGTTTGCTTGTTTTTATTAAACAGATGTTTTTGCTTTGTTTTATTTATTTACTTTGTGGTTTTGGTGTTTCTACTTCACATTATTTTTTTAAATTATTATTATTATTATCATTATTATTATTTTTATTATTATTTTTAATTCGTTTACACATCTCTATAAATTGGGTTGGTGGGTCTGTCACACTTCGGTTTGAAATAACATTTTAATCACAAAGCGTGCAGATTGAATGGACACATCTTAGTTCAAATGTGTTTAAGCGCTTTATCGGTTCGTCTGCCAAGCTTTCAAAAATGGCACCCATAGAATCGTTAATAAAATTCACTATCCTTTCTGCAATCCAACCATATTTGATAAAAATAAACTTCACTTTATGTCTGACTTGTCTACTAATTTTCAGTCATGAATGTCCAACAGTCTTTGTCAGAATGTTGAAAACAATGCTAAAATGGATGGTTAAGCTGGACACATCCGACTAGCATCACGTTCAATGCCAGAAAGAGGACAAGACAAATTTTTGAATCTTGCACATGTGTGGAGCAAGTCTTTTTTTTGTACTTCTAAATAGAAGAGTTCATTCTCTTATTGCTTTGTATTAAGCAGTAGAAACACAAACAGAATGCTGTCTTTCTTCTATTGAGCTGAAAACTACGGTGGTATATCTTTTGCGGGTGTCCGCGGAGACCACACCTTTGGTGCTGGGGCGAAAAACTCCTCGAAAAGTAGATTTAAATTCCTGTTGATGATGTTATACGCCAGAATCAAATCTCCTCATATCCTCCGCTGAGTGAGAATAGATTTAGTCTTTTGAGCCGCTCTTTGTAGATGAATGTGGAGAGTCCTGTCACCATTTCACTCAGCATGAAATCAATATGCTGCAGAAAACAAGGCCACAATGTTGTTCAGCTCCTTACTCATGAAACTTGTGCATTCTTCTTCGATGCGATTTTGAAGATGTTCATGGCTTCTCAGTTTCCGGTAGTGAAACCATGGCTTTCAATGTGTCTTACAACCAGAAGTCCACCGGTCTGAGGTCCGGAGAAGCAGGGGGGGGGGGTCGAGATGGCCAGCTTCTCTTGCATCCTCTCGAGATAACATTCTCTACTTCAAGAAGAAAAAATGGCTTACCACCTTTATGTAAATTACTTGATTTGAACTTTTTAAACTTCAACTGTCTGCCATAAAAAAAACAATTCCTTATTTGTTATGAATTAACAGAAAGTTTTCCTTCGTTTTAAGACATCCTGTATATTAGATCTAATTCAACAAAATATATTTAAAAAACTAAACCTACCACAGATATTTGTTTAATACTATAATATATTTTTGCAACAAATCAAGTAACAATAACAATAGTGTCGAACATTTTAAGGATAAACTGGATGAATTCAGAAATAATGGTAAAACAATGAACTTATAAGATCATTTTGGTGTCTATTATCATAATCATCCGACTTTGATATTTAGTGTTCTGCAAGTGTCCCGGACTCCAAGGTGGGCAACATTAGGCAATATCCCACACCTGCTCTCCATGCGGGCTGATTCAAAGCGTTTACATCAGTCAGGTTGCATGCAATTATATAATTTTTTTAAGCACTGAAGATAGGTCTTCCTCAGTTTATCACACTCCCTAGTGTCTGGGATATCTAGGCATGTTATAGAGTTGGTGCAAGAGGTGGCATATTGTACATATTGAGACACTGAGTGTGTGAGGCATCCATAATTCCACCAATAACAAATTTCTGATGAGCATGGTTGAAGAGGACCTTTTCCCCAGTTTGCATCCACACATCCACCTGATCATAGCACGATCATTACACTGATACTGTTGCAGATCAAAAATATTTTGGGCCTATGTCTCACTGTCAGTCAAGATGACAAAGGGAGACAACGATAATCTATCTTATAAAATATTGAAGAGAATTTTATTTGTATATTTGTATTATATATTCTGGTAGATTTTTAATTTTTTTTATTAAAAGTTAAAATGCAATTATTGATTAAAGTCAGGAATTTTCAAACAGGAATTAATAAATAAATAAACACAATAAATGGAAGATAATTACTTGCATTGCTGAAAAATAAAACGTGTGTAAATAATCTGAAATATTTACAAGGGTCAAAAATTGACCTCTTTAGGGAAAAAATTCACAACTGATTTAAAATGGCTGCTGTTTTTTTTTTGTATGGAAATAGATTTTTGCTTTTTATCAGATTTTCTTTCCATTTTTCATAATTACATTTTGATGGCATTACTTTGTTTGTTTTGTTGTTTTTCTGTGCAATTGCTTCCAGACTTATTTCCAGACATCTGATGTGAGGTACATGTAAGATACCTTTCTCATTCAATGCTAGTTTACCCATAGCTGGAAAGAAATTACAGATTCATACCTTACTGAATATTTGTCATAATATTTAGAAATTAAAATTATTGGTTAAAATAAAAAAATTGCCAAATAGGCAGAATAGATAAATAAATAAGTATTAATGCATAAATAACCACATAGCCAATTTTGTAGTCCACATTAGGCCAATCATACATACCCTTAAAGTATAATCTTATATGTAAAAAAGAGTTAGTTTATTCACCGTTTCTTTGACATTAATAGCTTTTTAATACAAGGTAAATACTTAATTGGTTCGAAAGTCAATTATGGCAAACATTGGTTCGTGTTCTTAAAAAAGGAAAACATCTGTTTCCAATCGATTTTAATGTTTTGATATTTAATCGTGCTCGATATTTTATTTTTGATCACTTATATTTAGAGGAGGGAGGAGGTTTTACTCTCACAGTCAGATCTCCTCGAAGTGTCACTCATGAACATCGAAAACAAATTTAATTAGATAAATTTATATTTCAAGCGTTTTCATTGGCTAATACTCTCCCTTCTGTTCCTTTTTTTGCTAAGTGATGTACTATTAGAGTGAGAGGGAATTTGTGTCTTGTATATAATAATATAATTCTAATAAAAATATAAATGCCAATGTGCATGTAAGATATCCATAAACTAATTAAAAACATTTGTGATTTGCATTATTGTTTACCATTCCTGCACAACTAAGAAAAAATCATCAAGGCAAGAAACTATTAAATGTTGATTTTTTTCTCAAGGTTTTTCTGGCCTAATTAATAGCTAGACTCGTGTAAATTACAGCGTCATTATTTTCCTTTTAATTGTGTCTAAGTTGTCTTTTTTATCGTCATGTTATTAATAGTATCTTTACTTTCTGTGGATGTAGTATATTTTATGGGAGCACAATTATTTTATCTATGATTTTGTAGCGATTAAATTTCTTTCTATCCAGTTTTTACCTAAAAGCAAGAGTTTTATAATTTTTATATTTTTAACATATGTGCTCCAGATACCATATCTAGAGCAAACATCTAGCATTCCCAGTTGGTTTTTATATTTTTATATTTTAAGTTATTGTTATTTAATTACATTAGTAATAAAGATCTCTGTAAATGCAGTTAAAACCCGTTTGGATTATGCAAATATCCCTAGTGATTCAAAAGTGATGAGGATTTAAAATCCTGAAATTCAGAGTTCAAAAAATGACATCATTATATGCAAAAATTACTTTTAATCACACTCACAGTCCAATTCACAAGAAATTTAGTAATTTCTACATCGTTTCTTTATTTTGGGAGGTAATTTTGACAGAACTCAGCGTTCTTATGTAAAATTGAATGCTCTTCCTGATTCTGCACTCAAATTGTGGTTATCTATGGTGTAACACATTATTTAAAGAATAAAAGGTAAAAAGAATTTTTTTTAATTGATCGATGGATAAACATGTGACACAAGCAAAGTATATAACATGGAGTTCAGGTATAGTGCAATATTATTTGGCACTGTAGCAGAACCTTCAAATGACTGATCCATCATAAGCTTTGATAAGATAATATAAGAACTTTAGACTGTATTGTTCATCTTAAATAATATCTAAAATATCCTTGAAACAAATTTTAAAAAACCTGATAACATATATAGTTTCTTTGTGACCTTCATAACTTAATGAAGGTAACATTCATGAGGAATAAAATGAAAAGGACCCCCTTTTTTATTTATCAAGCGAGAAAAAAAAAAGAAAATGCAGGTTCTAGAAATTGTTTTAGGCATGTTAACTAGATGTATACATTTGTATAATAACACAGGAGTTATAATATGACAGAATTAATGATGGTTATGTCAGAGATTCTGTAAAAATTCAAGATCATATTTCTATAGGATAGGTTATGTAAAGGGAAATTTAAATTTGTATATCATATCATATTTTATTTTTTTCAATTTGTTTTTTTTGCCTCATTCATATTGTAATATGTTTTTTTTTTCAATTCAATACAAGCATGTAGTAGATTTTTGCATATCTGAAGAGGAATATTACCGAAACACCATGAATTTAATAAAGCCTATTTGACATTAAAATTTTTAAAAATCATTATTTATATTTATGTGTATATATATATATATATATATATATATATATATATTAAAATAAACATAGTTTGAGTATCCGACAATTGTTTCAGAACCTCTTCGGCTCCTCCTCAGGGATATACTGATGAGCAAAGATTAGATCTGCCAATACACAATCACAAAAAAACAAAAGACAAAAAACAAACAGACAAATTACATTTCAAAATTTTTAGACGAGAAACCTTTTTGCATAAGATGACATTTTGACACCTACCTATCGACGCATAAGAAATTCGGTCAGCTCAAACTATAGGCAGAACTGGATAAACTCGGCCCGTCTCCCCTTCCTGTACTCCATGCACACACACCCAGACATACACACACTCACACATACACACCTACGCTTATACGTACACATTTATACACTCACAAACTCACATACACACCTATGTATAGATATATAAATAAAAACATATATATATATATATATATATTGCATAATGTATTAAGGGATTTTAATTTTTAATTTATCTTATTAAACATTATCCCTATAAGCTGCCAAATAGTGTTATATACATTAAGACAATCGCTATTTATTAATTAATTAAAATTCTTAATAAATATCAATAATATTTACCAACGAACTAAGTTGATCCAACAACAATATTATTCCCCTAATTAATTGAGAATTAGAAACCAGGTTTTTAATATCGACTAGTTATTATTTTTATCTAGTTCTTTATGATAATTTACGTAATGCTTTATTATTTGTAATAATTTTGCGTTATTTTATAAAGGAATTTTTTATTTTATTTAATAAATAATCTGAAAACTATATCTATTATACTAACATTAATATCTATACATTCCAAAATTTTAATTAATAGTGGCTTTGATTAACCTATCTTTCTTTTCATTAAAAAAAATATATAAAATTTTAAAAAATATGTATATATATATATTTTCAAAAGCTTTTAGTCATTTATATGCAAAACACACACACACATATATTCAACATTAATAATGCAATAGAGGTCATCTACAGAAACAGCCCCCCCACTGCTAACAATGCAGAAACATTCCCCTCTTTCATATTCCTACTCACAGCAGTACTATATTAACACTAATATAAAGCCTCCCAGGCGTTTAAATTCTTGAGTCTTAACTAAATCTGCGGGAACAAAATTTAATGTCTGCATAAAGTGCAGCTTTTCACCGTATCCTTATTCATTTTTCTGTCCAATATTGGTCAAACAGCTATAGCAATTATTTATTCATTCATTTCGTATAAATAAGATGATTCTATGGTTGGCATTAGTTTCCCCGATATCTTTCTAGTTAGAATCCTTTCTAGAAAGACATCAGGTACTTAGGAAAAGGACCACGTGAAGGTTGCCAACATCCTTAGTGAAAGTGTTTCTGTGGAACAAACTGGATTCGAACTTGGCACGCCCAGGCTGTCAGTCCGTGTCGTTAGCCACCATCACCTCCCAATAATTATTTATTAACAGATATGTATAACGGCAACCCCACTCCCCACCCCAACTACCCAAAGTGTTATCTTTTTTTCTTTTTTGTTGCTGTTTGTGTTCTTTGAAAATGATGAATAAATATGAATGGTTTGTTCAGAATTTGTGGCACCTCTCACCAGTTGGCGCCGTAGGTAAACATCTAGTTTGCGTAATGAGCAGTGCCAGACCCAATGGAGGCATTAATGGTTTTGACTACCACAAGTAATTCGACAGCACCTCATTATTGCCTTAATGATCAAACTGTTGAAACTTTTATTCATTTTTTCGTCCTAAAACTTTTTACCGATTTTACCAGTTATTTTTATAGATTTTTTTGCTTGTTTTTAGTTAGTAAATTTTGAAAATTAAATAAAGTTTATTTTCATTTTAAAATATTTTATGGCTAACTTGGGATTTTCTGGTAACATTTTATAGAATGGAATACTCTTCTTTTTTTTTTTCTTCTCTCACATTTTAATTAATTTCTTACTGTGGAAGACTATTTATTTCTTACAATTAGTAATAAATTTAGAAAATCAGATAAAGTTATATTTTAAAAGTATTTTATATATATTACTATTTCATGTATCCACATAAAATTTTATAAGGAGATATAATTTTTTATGTATCAATTTTCAGTATTTACTTCAACAGTGCTCGATACGTAAGTAGAGCTAGGTAGTAACAGAGAACGTTGAATTAAAACAACACTAGCAAACCACTATTGGGAGCTCAAAGATAATGGATGCTCACCAATAATTCAATGGAAAATAATACAACAGGCCAGTACATGTAGAAATTTAGACGACTCGTGTAGATTATGTTTGAATGAAAAATTTTAAATCCTAAACTTTAAAGACCTCCGAAATCTATTAAACTACAGAAGTGAGATAACAAACAGCTGCCTACACAGAAATAAATTTACCTTAGGCTAACGATATATAAATAAATAAATAAGTAAAAGAACTAAACTAAACAAAAATTTAACAACTTAAAAATTAAAACCTAAAATAGAAATACAAGGAACCACGTGTTAAAATAAATTCACCCATTATATTGATACAACAAAGGAAACAGGATATAGGCCAATCTATAGAAAACAGAACAATAGAACAGGATATAGGAAGTAACACTAACCACACCTCTGTTCGTGGGAAGGCCAACGATTGGCCGAGAGAACAATAAAGAATCTGATTGGTTAACTAGCTAGCCGTGTATATAAAAACACCCGGTAAAAATAACTCCATGCATTTTAGCCTGAAGATTCCCCTCGGGGATGAAACGCGGGAGCCTCTGTGTAGCTTAATTGCCATAAATATATTTTCATAGCTTACTACATATATATATATATATATATTATGAGAATATATCTGATATATAAAATTATGTTGCCCGGACTTAAACAACATTTAAACTGGCAAATCAAACTTCATTTGCAAAAGACTAACATACTTCTCTACGATTTAGTTTTAAAAAAACTTAATCCAGCCCGGCAATGTGGTAATATGTAGATTGACATTCTTCAATAATCATTTTAAAAGAAAATTCAGCTAAATAGAATAACTTTTACTAAAAAATAAGAATTGTTCTCCTTAGCTATTAGCAATCTTTACTTGCTAAGGTCCATAAAACTAAAAATAATATATAAAATTAAATAGTTCGGATTTCCTACTTAGCATCTAAGTAGCTTCCATCATAAAATATCAATATTTCATTCTGAATAACCATTTTCTTTTCTTTAGCCTTTGTGCATTTTGTTAAATAGAAAACAACTGTAATTCGCTTTAATTTCATTGCAAATACAATTATTCCTGTTTGAGATATTTTCTGCAGGGAAGACGTTTTTTCTTTCTGTGGCAAATGTCAGTTACAAGTCGAAGCCATTTTTTCCTGAGAGCAATAAGTCATATTTTGATTTGAAGAATATAATAGGAGTTATCTGCCTTGCAACTAAATTTTTATTTCTTTTTCTGTATAAGTTTACAGATGCGCACATCAATATAAGAATTAAGATTAAAATGACTTTACTGTATTCCGGGCAACGCCGGGTAGGTACAGCTAGTATTAAATATTTATCATGGGAATAGTGTTGAAGAATATCTTTTAGGTAAGATTTATGTGGAAAAATGATATAGTTGATCATTTTTTTTACAATGAACTACAACTATAAAAGAGGCAGGTAGACTTTGGATGTATATAGCCCTCACCTCCTCTTATCTAAAAATGTTCTTACTGCAGTTTTGAAAAATAACTTATTTAATACTAGCAGGGCTACCCGGCGTTGCCCAGGGCTATATAAAAAAAATAAAATAGAAGAGGTTAAAAAGTATATGTAACATCTTTATATTAAAACTTCAATCTCTCTACTTCTTTCAATCCGTCTCTCTATCTTTCTCTCTTTCTCCCTTTTTCCACATCCTTCTCCCTCAACCCTCTTTCACCTCCACCCAACCTGTTCCTCTATCTTGAAAATAATAATAATTTAAGTCATTCACCTCTCCTTTATATTGGAAATGGCTGAAAAACCGCTGCCGCCCTGATGAAAACTGGCCCAGTTGACCCCCCCCCCCCCAAAGAATGAATAATTTTGTTTCAATTTTCGATATTATTCAACCAAGGCAATGCCGATTAAGAATATACCAACTTTGTGGATGTTTGTTTTGTAGTTTATTTTTACTTCTAGCTGGACAGACACACACACATACACACATACAACTGCCCTTGATATAGTAGATTTACACAAAGAGGGTCGCTGGGTCATTTTGTCATGTATGTTTATCACAGAACGATCATTCATTTCAGAACCCATCCTGAGAGGAATATGCCAGCTATTAATTATAAATGTAAATTTTCTATCCAGTAAGATATTAGGGATGAAACGTTTTTAGATTATAGTTATAATCTATGACCAATGCTTCTGCTTGTACAGAATCCATATACTACTAAAACTCTGTTGATCATACTTGCTGTGAACAGTTATCTCCACCCTTGTTTTGATAGATGACGTCACAAAACGATGACGTTATCCAGTGTGCACAGGGACAAGCAGTCATCTATTAAAACGAGAGTTGAGATAACTGTCACAAATTGATTATGTCATCCATCCAACCAGAGAGACGAGGGAGGATCCTTTATGACATTTTATCTAGACACCTGTGACTAGATGAACAATCTAGACCACTATAGATCCAGTATAATACTAAAGCTCTGGTAATTTTGCTTACTTGTTTCTTCATTGAATTCATTAGATAAGTGGAGGGGGGGGGGAGAACGAATGGGACGAGAAGTAGTGGCAGGAGTAGAATAGAGGGAGTAGTAGTAGCAGCATAAGAGGATAATAATAATAATAATAATAATAATAATAATAATATTTATTTAGCTTCACAATCAGTTATGGGTATTAAATATACTAATGTACCATCTACCAACGTTTACCTAATCAGTCTCGGGTCGTTAAGTAAGGGCTAAATAAAGTTTCCTTTCCTTTTGAATGTGTTTTTCTGTCATGTTTTTATTTTTTTGTATCTTCAAAATATTCTTTTTAAAATATTTCAGCGAAATAATAGACATTTTATAATCATATTTGATGAATATAAAACGAAGTATAAAGTATCAATGACCCTGTTAAATCGGTAGACACTGTTATAGAATTTTTTATTTTATTTTTAAATTCAATCGATTAATATTCTTTGAACACCAAGTTTTTTTACAGATTATATTAAAAAAAATTTGAACAAAAAACTTATTTAATATTTACATGAATTCGGTTTCATTCTGCCACACAAGTTCATAGAATGATCACTAATTTCAGAACCGGTTAAACTTTTGGGAGTTCTCTCATCCGTTTTTTTTTATGGTGTTTGTTTATAAGTTGGCATGTTCGATGAGCTAATATCTACCATTCGATCTTGCTGTTATATATTTATCGACTGCCCTACTTAGGCAGGATGTGACGTATGGTCGTTTTTTTAATGTCAACGCCTTTTAAAATATCCTCTGTATCCTCAGAACTCCCTCCCCTCTCCACAATGTTGGAGTATTGATTTACTCCTCTCCAGGAGTTAGGCACAAGGCCAGTTTTTATCTTACTCCCACAAGTAAGATGTGACCCAAGGTCGGGTCGAGAAAGTGGGGTTTAAAAATTGCCTGGGCAGCCCCGTCGGCATTCCCCGGTAGGGGCGCCTCAGGCAGTAAGCAATAAACTTACTCCTCCCCAAAGAGGGGAGGCGAAGCCTGGGAGGGTGGACCTCCTAGAACTGCACAGGACAGATCCATAGATCGGCATAAATCAAGCCCCGAAGGCCAAGACAATACCAGTCTATGGGGTGCAGTATCCATCGGAACAGATACTACACTTTGATCTTAGCCAAAAAGCCACAATGTTGGAGTAGCCAGAAGAGTGCTTGTCATTGCTTGTCATTTGATCTGTCTCAGTTCTGGGAGGTGCAAATTCCCATGAATTACCTCTTTTTGAGGGGGGTTCGTTCATTGTTGATCGTCCGTGGCACCTCTACCAAGGAATTCCAACGGGTCGATTCATAACTATTTTTGTACCAGTTAGTGCCCCTTCAAAGGAGTTGTGGTTTTTTTTTTCTCACCATCCAGCAGCCATCTCTTTTAAATGATACTGACGTAGATCCTGCAATGGTGTTTTGAAAATGGGAGTGATGCCTTCTTATTGGTTCTTTAATTTGAATTCTTTTAATATTTTGAACTCTTCAAAAATCGGAAGTAATGTGCACATTCACCGTATCCGTTGTTCAGCCCACTGATATCACTGTGTGAATGTCTAGTTATTAATTGATCATTATTTTATGGTAAAGTTGTGTTTTCTGTTAAAGAATTTAACTGTGACAAGTTGTTTATATTATGTTATGACAAGTTATTTATATTATATTATACGACCATTCTAATTTGACAGTTAAAACACGATCTCTGTACAGCACATAGCTGTCAGAATTTTATCAATCCAATGTCTGATAGTGTGTAGTTCGATTTAAATAAGATTAAATCAATAACCTTTAAAATATCCCACTCATTTCTCTGGAAAGATTTAAGTCATCAACTTCAAGTTTAACATAATTTGTAGAAGTAATTTTTACAGTGGATAGTATAAGTGTAAAAAGTACTAGTAAATTAAATTATTAACAACAAAATGATCATATTTTGAATTCTTGCTAATATATATATATATATATATATATATATATATTGCTTTCGACACATGATGATGATTCGGTGAAGAATCGAAAACATTCATGAAACCTATGAAACATTTATTAATTTTTTTGATTTTAATACAAAAAAGACAATCAGAAAAATTGAAAAAATAAAAAAGGTATAATTAAACAGACGAACTCTGTTATTTTTCACAATGTTTATATATATATATATATATATATATATATATATATATATGCGTGTGTAGGTGTAATCAGTCAACAGAAAACCATAAGCACACAAGTGGGAAAAGAAGTATAATAATAGTGAATAAAAAGCTGAGAATGAAGAAAAAATAAATAAGTAAACGTGTTACTTACAATTTCATGCCGAATTTATTGGACGATTTTAGAAGCAAAGTAAAGTAAATTCCAATTTCAGTTTTTGTTTTTTGGGGATAATCTGTAGGAACTTTTCTGGAAACATTCCCTTCTTCAAGCCTACTATGAAGTGTGAACAGAGTTCTTGTAAACAGCGAAGTAAAATTAATATTATTAATCTCTCTCTCTCTCTCTCTCTCTCTCTCTCTCTCTATATATATATATATATATATATATATATATATATATATATATATAGTGTGTTGCAGAAAAATTCGATACTTGATAAAAAGTAAATGAAATACCAGTAGGTGCTGAGGCGTGTGGTGAATCCCTGGATGGACGACCCTACATCTCCCAGCAGGATTCTGCTCCTGCTCACAAGGCCAAAACGATCCAGGTATGACTGCTCAACAATGTCAACAATTGGTAACCGGAATTGTAGCCCCCCTCCTCACCCGACCGCAACCCCCTTAACTATTTCTTCTGGGTCGCCAATACCAACAAGTATGCCCACAACATGGTTGACTCTCTGAAGGCTGCCATCGTGGAGGCTATAGATAGGGAAATGGTCGCCAAAGCATCTTAATCATTTTACACCCGCATTGAGATGGTCGTCTCCGTTTTCTTTTTGTCAAGTGTCGGATTTTGCTGCAACACTGCCCGGGTGTTAAAGAAAAATGACACTTGCTTACAAAGAAACGGAAATTAATTTTGGTGACTTTAATTTCCTAATCAAATTATTTTGTGAAACATAAATTTTCAAAAGTTCGTTTTAGTACTTGACATTAATCTATTAATAGTAATCAACAAATAATAATGTGTAATTAATATGGAAACTTCCCTTTTAATGTTAAAAAATATAAGGTGTTTTTAGATATTTATTTTTGCTGAAGTCAAGGGAAATATCTCATTACATGATTACTTCCCTTTAATTAGATAAGAATATTCGGTTAGTAAGGGAAAATATATTCATTCTAAAGGTTTAATTAGCCGGAATAATTATTTTCAGAAAAAAACGGACATAAAATCAAATATATTTATGCAAATAACATCGTCTCAGGAAAAAAAAACGAAAAAAATAAGCTAGTCTGAATCAAGTATCGATGTATCAGACAAATTGCTATTTTGGTATGACTGTAAAAATCCGGCTAAATAATTTTATATGTTAGATTCTCTGATTAGTAAAGTAACTACTAGGCATGAATATATAATAGCTTGTGAATGGCTATTAAAAGATTTGCACTTTCTGTATGTCTACAAGGAATGTTTTCAGGTACTTTAGTGGAAACAATAAACACGAGAGAAAAGTGCATATTGACTGCGATAATTATTTATATCAAAGAATTATAAGAAGTGAAGTCATTCCAGAAATAGTCAACAAGAATATGTCATGAAAATTCTCGGATTTTCTTTAAATTTTCATAATTTATTAATATGCATGAGATAAGTAATTTCTGTAAATTTAAACTCCATAGCTTTTATCAGTCAGATTTTCTGGCCCTTCAAAGATTTTAGAAAATTTTGAAAATATTGAGTTTCTCTCATTTTTAGAGGCCAACAATTCCAATTCAGGTCTTAACCATCCTTTAGAAAATATGTTTCTTTAATCTCCATCATCTGAAGTTTCTCAGCCACAAAAACCAATTCTTTGATATAATATCTTTGAGAAATGCAATGTAGTACTCATCTTTGTTCTTGGTTCTTTTTATTTTTATTTACTAAAGAGTTTCTACTTATCAAGGTCAAAAGCCACTCAAGGATAAGGGCTAATGAGATGGATCAATTGTCAGTTGAATGATGAAGAATATTATGAGAGGATTCAAAATGATGAATGGAATGGACAAAATTGGAATTCTCATGAGGACGATTTATGCCAAGTATTTGTTATTTATTTTGAAGACGATCATAGTGTAGTCTGCAGGGAAGCAATCCCGTGGGAATGCGTTCTACAAATATGAAGTTCTTGGAAAGAAATTCTGTTCATGGAAATTCTGTTTGATGCTAGGCTCACAGAAGAAAAAAGTAAAGTTCTTTGTAGTTGTAGTCGCAAGGTTCTGAAAATGTTCAAGTCAAAAACTTAGCTCGAAATTATTTGTAGAAGTAATTTTTATATTAGATATAAAAATGGTAGTAAATGAAATTATTAACAATAAAATGATCATTCTTTGGCCGTTTGTCCTTTCATTTTCATATATTCCACCATCACATTAAATTAAGTAACAGACACCAATTTTCCATTATAATAAGATCTGCATGTTCCCACACCGCTATGGTATAATGCTATGGAAAAGTAAAGAATAAATATTGTTTTTGACACTAATTGAAAAAGATAACTTCCATATAAAATGGTGACAGAGTGGTATGTGAAAGTAGTGAAAGACAGAAATATTTGAATATCCTGAGGATTATAAAATATTTGCATATCTTGAGGATTATAAAACACTGTTCGATGACATTTGTTTTCTTCTGACATAAAATCACTTAGCTATTTCTTCTATTATTGATAGTCGTCAGGTGTTTGAAAATATTGATCTTTTTCAGATCAATTAATCTGACATTATTCAATGAAATACTTTGCATGAATTGTTATATGAATAAAGAAACTAGTCAAGCAAAATAAAAAAACAATAGCTTGAATGAAAGATATCAGGTATAACGCTTCAACTTCTAGATGCGTCCAAACAGCTTCATAAGAGGTCATGTCCATCAGTTGGTCAGGCTGTTATGCTTAAGTTTCAAATAGCATTTCTATTGGTTAACTTTGAATTAGCATTTTCCTTAGTCTGTCATGCTTAAGTTTGAAATAGCATTTTCCTTAGTCTGTCATGCTTAAGTTTGAAATAGCATTTTCCTTAGTCTGTCATGCTTAAGTTTGAAATAGCATTTTCATTGGTCTGTCATGCTTAAGTTTGAAATAGCATTTTCATTGGTCTGTCATGCTTAAGTTTGAAATAGCATTTTCATTGGTCTCCCGTGCTTAAGTTTGAAATGGTATTTTCATTGATGTGTCATGTTTAAGTTTAAAATAGCATTTTCATTGCTACATGTGCAGATAGAATGGACATATATCTTAAGAATATCTGTTTTTGTTTTAATAGCATGCACATATCCTCAAGTGGCCTTTGGCCTTGCTAAGTGGTTACTCATTAGTATAAAAATAAAAAGCGAGACAGAGAGGAGGGATAGTTTAAAAAGTAAGAGAAAATATAAAATTAAAATAAATTGGAATATTTTTGTTAGTTAAAATATTTAATGGGGGAGGTGAGGTAGGGATAAAGTAATCAAAGTTATGTAATTAGTAGAAATTGTTTTGTAAAGGTTTAGGAAAAATTAAATTTGGGAATGTTTTTTAAATATATTTGCTCGACTTTTGATGAACGATGGGGAAAGAAAAAAAGATTTGTGACGTGTAGCTTTAAAGAAATAATTTATATAAAACTAGCAGGACCCGTCGGATATTGTGTGTTGCCCAGGAAGAAATGATGAACTTGGGAAACTTCTGAACCCCATATTTGTAGTTTTATTCTTATTTTTTAAATTTCTATAATTATAAATTTTTAAGTTACGCGGTCTTTACTGTTTTTTAATAATTCATTTTATTTTACACTATTGCATTTTTTATTTCAATAAGTAAGATTACAATATGGTTATTTCTGAGGGAGGTGGATGGGGGGGTCTATTATATAATTTTGTCACTTCAATTAGGTATGATTTTTTTTTAAATCGAAGGAGACTAAATATTAATATCAAAGAAAGCAAGCAGGAACAAAATTTTGTTTTCTAACAACATAAACCAATATTAACAAATGTATGTATGTTCCTTTTGTCACCAAACCTATCAAGGAAGGGGCTGACTTTACTTTATATATTAGATAGACTTTTATATATTGGAATGGAGAGTGAAAAGATAGGTGGACATACATGGGGTATGAATTGAAGGGAAGCCAATCGTGAAAGACAGCATGAAGCGTCTCTCCCTTCCTTTCTCTGGCAAAATATTAATATTGTAAATAAGTTCAAGTGGCGGTCCACTACAGTTAGGAAAAATATAAGAAAGCGCCGGGAATTTTCTTTAACGTTTTAACCTTTGGAACTGAAGAAGAAAGCCAATATTATTTCGGTACACATAATATCTCCCTCTTTGACAACATCTCTCTACTACTCAATATAAACAGATATATTCCTTATAGCTCCTTTACACAAGACAGCATGATCAGTCTCTCAAAGAAAAATCCTTTGATCTTTTGGTTAGAATCGATGTTGGAATCTTATCAATAACACAATATATTGATCGATCACTGATCCCATGGTCTTGTTTTGGTTGAAAATACCTTTAACTTTAACACACATAACAAATTTTAAGCTGACCAAAAAAAGGGAATAAGAAATAACCGATTTATTAAAACTATGTCCAAATTTGGTGAAATTTAGGGCCAGTAATTTTGGAGCATATAAGTGTTTATTGTTTTATTAGTATTAGCAGAAGCAATTATAGTATTAATATTTTTTTATTTTCATATGGCAGACTGTTGAAAAAAAACCTTTTTGTTTCTTGGCCCAGTAGTTTCAGGATCTTCATCTGATATTATATGAAGAATAGAAATTATAACTTCTACATTTGGACGACGAAAACAAAAAAAAATATGGAGCAGGAGGACATATCAGCACCAAATGATGTTAATATTTTACAATGCATTAATAGTTTCTATTTCTGTAGTATATGCAAGTGAATAATGAACTATACTTGTAGAGCATGAGAGGAAACTCAATGTCTTTGAAATTAAATGTTTAAGAATTATCCTTAGAATAACTTTGCAAGATAGACTAAGAAATGCAGATACCAGAAAGTAGCTTAATATTAATGGATCCATTAATAACGTTATTCGAAAAAGAGAGATTAACCTGGTTTGGATATATTTCCTGACCACCAGCCTCCAGCTATATAAAGAAATCATATAAAAGAATATTTTGCTGAAGAAAAAGCGAGAGAACGATCACCAAAGAGATGGGCCGACCAAATAAGGGTTGAGACTGGTATGCCGCTCCTGGCAGCTGAAAGACTGGCCCGAGACTATGATAAATGTTGAAATTTTGTTCTCAAGCATGTGGCGAAGCTCTCTGGAGTATGCACATAAGTCAAGTCAGGTCATGGTACACTCAGTATCTCAAGAGTGTTTATGCTAAATTTGGTAAAATTCTGTCAAACAGTTTTTAAGTAATCAGCGAACAGACAAAAGAATGGTCAATTACAGCATAAATTGAAGACACTCGTCATCTGAATACTATTTTTTATGAAACGCTGTTGACATTTTTCAAGCTATTTGTAATAGTCTTGTTGGTAAAATACGCCACATATGTGCAGTAACGTTTTTTTAAATTTTTATATATATGTTCTTACTGTTAAAAGCGACTTTATATAATTTTTTTGCCAACATTTTAAGTAAGGGGACAAAAAATTAGAGCTAAGAGACCGCCAGAGCGCTGCTGAAACCGTCCGTTCTGGATTTCCCCAAAAAGCTTGGTTCCTCCCTTCCAACTGAAGGGGAGGCATCGGGGTAGGAGAAAGTTTAGATTAGTCTGAGTTAGATCCCAAGAAGAATATTGCAAATATTCACTACAGGTTCAGTTCAAGTCGCATTTGGGACAACGAGTTGGCATACTATTTCATGTTTTTTTTTTTGGGGGGGGGGGTAAAATGGTGATGCCCCACCAACACTTTTCCATCAGGTGTTTTTTCCGAGACACCAACTCGCACAGTATAGAAGCCATGATCAGGATCACTGACTTGATAATTTGCAACCAACGTTGACCAATGGTTCGGCTCATTCGCCAACTGCCAATACCATTTTGACATTGTTAGTCTTTGCAAGGAAGGTGTTGTCGTCATTTCACAGACAGTGCCTGGTATTTCCAAATGGTCACCCATCTGGTATTGACCCGGCTCAGCATCGCTTAACTTTGGTAATCTAATGAGAACTGGTGTTTCAACATGATTATGTCCCTGGTAGACTACTCATTTTGTTGTGTTTGTGTTAAGTAGTTCTAATAATTTCCGGATAGATCTTCAATTTGCTACCACTACCATAAAGGAAAGTTGTCTGTCTGTGTGTGTATTCAGCTAAAAGTCAAAAACTAGAAAAGACACACTCACAAAATTGATATATTCTTTTTCACCATTGCCTCAGACAAACTATAGGCACATTTTTTGTTTAAATCTTCATTGTTTTGGGGGGTCAACAGGAACAGAATTAGTCAGGGTGTCGACATTTTAAGTGATTTTTTTAATGTTATTATGTAGTAATTTGTCAACGATTTTGTTCTAGTTGCCAGAGAAAGTAAGATAGGGGGTGATAGAGAAGAGAGAGGGGATGGAGATAACGATGGGGTGATAGAAACAGCTAGAGAGAGAGAGAGAAATTTGAGAAGAAACATACTTTTTAAAAACATTTTTGTTGTCATATCCCGGGCACTGCCAGGTAACCATGCTGGTTTGTTATAAAAAGAAACAATTTGTCATGGTTAATGTAGCTATTTTTTTTCAATTTCAAATCGTTTATCAGAGACAAGCCAACGTCTGTCAATATGATTCGCAACCAAACTCTTTAAAGGACAGACAATACCTGTTAGCTTGATCATTCAGCTAAAACTTGCTTTTGGTTATTTTATGTCTCAACGTGTATATATTTCAAAGTTGGTCATTCATAATAATTCAATAAGTGTAATAAAATCTAATTCCTGAAGAACCATTATTCTAGGCTCCACCTCCTCATTGCATTAAAATGTGTAGAATCGGAACTGTTCCTTCATACATTTACCATACCAAAGCAAGGTTGAGTGAACCAGACAATTTTTATCATTTCTCATGTGTTAAGCAATGGAGTCATTGGTGAGATTCAAATTCTTTAGGACTTGGCTGCCTTCAGACGGTCTGCTGATTCCAATGACTGTCATGAAAATCACTTCTTAGCCTATATGAGATGAATACATTCATTCTTTAAAATGTGGTAAAATAAATGACATACTCACAAACATCTACTGAATTTGATATTCAGACTATTATATGCTTTCAACCTTTTTATATTTCACATGAACAAATAAACAAGGCCATGATACTAATAAAGATGTGTCCAGTTAGTAAGTTGAATGAAACATCTAATTTAGCCGCCTTTCGGCGGTAATTTTTTTTTTTTTTTTTTTTTTTTTTTAGAAAAAATTTCTTTTTCAGATTAGGGTTGAAGAGTCATAGTCGGAATGTCTCAGAAGTTTGGATCAGAGTCGGACTCATAAAAACGCTAGAAGTCAAAGTTAGAGTCAAATTTTTTAATCTGATTTCGATTATTAATGAATATTAGAAGGTATAATGTTCAACTCCAACTCCTAGAATTTCAAAATAACCGACTCTGTTTATTTTTAAATAAGCAATCAGAGTCGGTTATTTTGGAATTTTAGCAGTTGAATTTAGACCTTATACTTTCTGACTTAGTAACCCTATTTCAGACAATTCTCTTTTTGCTATTTCATTTTTTGTAATATATTTTAATGTTTATTGTTTAAATAACTTGAAGTTTTATCTATTTCCAGTATTTTACTTTAAATTTTATTTTGAAGATACCAGATGTCTGAGTGACTCCATGTCTAGCTGAGAAGGGCTCAGAAATGCTCAGTTGACGTATAAACTCGTCTGTGGCTGTTATAGAAATGATGTTTTGGACGAGTTTATACGTCACACTTTGAAAAAGACAAATTGGACTAAGACAAGTAAACTCGTCTTTAACCGGGTCAACAAACATATAATGAAAATATTAAATAAGATTCAATACTTAGTAATAGTAGTATTTATTATGATTGAGAAAATTAATTTTAAGCGATGAAGTGAATTGTTAGTATCTGTTTGACCTAATTATTTTTATAAAAACTGTTTATAAACAATTTTTTTTAAGTCACCAAAATTAATAAAATATTTTATTTTAATTAGAGGGTGATTCAAATTAAATGTCATTCGGTACAAATAAACTTCAGTCTATAACTGACTTGTCCACCAAGTTGCAGTCATGAACATCCAACAGTCGTTATTTTATCACCATTCAATGATATGCTCCAAATGTGCACCTCTGCTATGCAAGCATACCGGGATACAACTGATTTTTACTGTGAGGCTCTTTTCAATTCAGGAATAGTCTGGGGATTGTTTTGATAGACATTATGTTTTAGATAACTTCACAGATAAAAATATGGGGGTTATGGTCCGGTGAATGTGAAGTCCAATCAGAATCACACCTCCTACTGATTAGATGATCACCAAAGTATCCCTGCATATCATTGAATCACAATAAAACAAAGACTATTGTGCATTCATGACTGAAACATGGTGGACAAGTCAGGCATGGACTGAAGTTTATTTGTTGGATTGTAGAAAAGATTGTGAATTTACTTAACGATTGCATAGGTGGCATTGGGGGGGGGGGGTTATATATAATTTTGTTTTGTTTTTTACTCATATGGTGAAATTTTTTATTTCTTTATATTTACTATATTTCTTTTAAATATAAGATTGACGAAAACAAAAATCTCTTTCCAAAATCTAAAATAAAATGATTGTACTTTTCTTAATTCAGATGTACTTAGCAATAATTTAAGAAAACAAAAAGACAGCATCTGTCAAGGTCAAAGGTAAATTCATGGCCAATGTCAAGTGGAATCAACCTACCAACTGACAGGCATATCCGGAGATATATAGAGATGCGATGTCTGCATTAAAGAATTAAAAAAAAAAAGAAGCACGTCTTGCTTTTTTTTGGGGGGGGGGGGGGATAAAAGTTTGAATATTTAAAACAGAGCTGCAAAACAATTACACTTATAGTGATGCACCGGTTTCCACTGTCAGTCACTTTTAATTTTGCCCCTTCATTGAAAATAAATTGAATATAAGAATAATGAATGAGAACTGGGAATACCGTTTCTCCATAATTACTTTTTTGTTAACAATAGCCATTGAGCGTACAAAAAAAAGTATTTATAAAGGAAAAGAAAATGTACATCTCTTTTCTTGATTAGTTCTAAGGATTATTACACAAATCGATAGACTGTAAATAATTAAGGCTATATGAATGCGTGTATAGCATATGATTATCCACTTTGCATCGTACACAAATAAACATATCCTTTTTTCGAATGTTAGGTGCAGTCATCATTTGATGATTATTGAGCAAAGAATTTTCTACAGTTTCTCCATTTTTGTTGCTGATTTCTTTTTGGTATTTGCATTGTTTAAATTTGTTCCATTTTGTATTCTTGTTTAATCTATGTAGTTTCATGGTGTGTATATATATATATATATATATATATATATATATATATATATATATATTATTGATTGGTTGCATTCCACTGACCAAAGAAAAAATATTAGTTCACAATCATAATTTATTTTTTATTTTTTTATTTCGGCGAATGCTTATATTTTTTACGTCTTACGAACGTTTCAAAACCCATAAACAAAAATATAGTCTTTAGTTTTCACGAGCTGCTCATCAGAGACCTTTATTTAATAATAAAAAAATAAGCATACTGGTCCAAAGCAAAAAGGAAGACAGATGAAAAAAGAAGAAAGATATTACGCTCTTATTTTGTTATAATCAAGCACTCTGCTAAGGTTCTCTTCCACTAACCTTACACACACAAATATATATATATATATATATATATATATATATATATATATATATATAATTAAATTTTGAATTAAAAAAAAAAAAAAAAAAATGATACTTATTTAAATATTCCCTTATAAAGTGCTCAATCATCAACATCATCATCATCATATTTGGTTTAACGTCTGTTTAGATGGCTTTTAGAAATTGATTGCTAAACTAACCTATTTTTTGGTCAGGTCTTTATTTATCCCCCATTCTCTTAAGTCCATCCTTATCACTTCCTCTCATGTTTTGCTTGACCTTCTCCTGTAAGCTGACCCTGTTACCTCAATTGTTCTACATCTACTAACCCAAGAACTCTCATCCATTCTTTTAACATGACCATACTATTTCTATACTGTCCAGATTTAATCTTCTTCTGAGTTCATCAGATCTAAGACTGTCTTTCATCGTATCATTTTCATATCATTTCTCTCCACGCAACACATGACTTCAACCCTCACCGGCCAGGTTTCACTTCCATACATCATCACACTGTGTACATATGCCTGATAGACTCTTCCCTTGGTTGACAGTGGTAATGCTCTGCTGGTTAGTAATGGCAGAAGTTCCCTGAACTTACTCCATCCACTCCTAATTTTTGCAATTTCACTAGCACCTGCTCCACCCTGTGCTCAAATGGTATCACCAAGGTAACAAAATTTCTCGACAACCTCAATAGCTTCACCATCCAGATCAATCATAATAGTCATTGTAATGTTTTTGTGAAAAAGACATTTGGATGCTATAGTGTTGATTCTAATTTATTAATGAGAAATCTGTGCATTTTTAGTCTTTTTCTTTGCAATTACATAACTATCAAATTCTCTAATCTCTGTCTCCTCCGCGTAAGACATTCATAGCAAGAACTCATCTTTCTACTACAACTGCAAAGTAGATCATTTTCTTCCTCTATGTACCTAAAATCAAATGGAATTTCCATAACAGTTTCTTTCCACTAACTTCTTATCCGTGGAACACATTACCACGGGACTGCTTTCCTGCAGACTACAACCTATAACATGTTCGTCTTATAAACAAATGTTAACAAATATTTATTAAATTGTCCTCTTAAGTCTCAAATTTTTTCCATTCCATTTCATTCATAATTTTAGAGAACTTCTGATATTACGAACTAGTAAAGGGTTACCGCTATTGACTAAGCGAAGAGTCCATCAAGCATGTGTGTGCATTGTGATGTATGTAGTGAAACCTAGTCATTGAAGGTTAAGGACATGCATTGCATGGAGAGAAATGATATGAGAATAATATGATTGATATGTAATGTGAGGGTTAAAAGTAGGCTTAGATCTGATCACTTTAAGGGAAGATTAAATCTGAACAGTATAGAGAGATGTGTACAGAACAGGAGACTTCGATGGTATATCCAGGTTGAAAAAAATGGATTAGAGTTCTTGGGTTAGTAGATGTAGAACAGTTGAGATAGCAAGGTCAGTTGGCAATGGAAGATCAAGGAAAACATGGGAAGAAGTGATAAGAATGTACTTTAGAGAAAGATAGATAAATAAAGACCTGGCCGAGATAGATTAGTTTTTAAGTCAATTTCTAAAAACCGTCCAACACATGTCAGAATGTAAAACAGACGTTAAATCGAATATGATGATGATTCAACTGACAATAGATCCATCTCATAAACCCTTATACACGAGTGGCTTTTGGCCTTGACAAGTGGTGACTCATTAGTAAAAAAAACAATAGCACTTTCATCTGTTAAATGATTGATCATTCACCAACATTATGTAGTTTGGTGTCTAATATAACTAATGTATACACATTATTATTGATACTGACATGATAAATAAGGCTAGTAATTAACTTCATATATAGGTATGTAGATATATAAAAAATAAATAAATGCAATTTTAAGTAGGTGTCAAAAGTGTTGTCCTAAATGTAGACTCATCGAGACAGTATTAAAATTATGAGTAGTAAATAAAATCTGCCACTTTTGTTTTTTAGCTTTTATTTTATTTGGTTTTATTCATTCTCCCATCTGATGGAATAATATTTCCATAGAAACTGTAGTACTGTTTATTTATTTATGTTCTTTGAAGGAATAGTGAAATATATATATATATATATATATATATATATATATATATATATAGTAGGCTATGAAAATATATTTATGGCAATTAAGCTACACAGAGGCGAGAGAGAGAGAGTTTGAATTTGTATTCAAATGTATCAGAATGTTATTAATACATTTCTAATGAGTTTATAGTTCATGAAACTGCAGTAAAGGATTAAGATGAGCCACTTTTATTATTTATCATTCTTATAAAGCTCTATCTTAAAGGATATTGAGCCCTTTATGTGTGCAAGGTCTGCTGTATTTATTTGGTTTGGTTCTTATTTTGAGATGTTGATTTTCATGTTATATATTTATTTGAATGAGAATGCCTAATACTGTTGAAAAATTGTTCAAAGTCCTTTATCGAATGCGATACAACAACTTTCAGTTTTTATATCCATTCTTTTCATGTACTTTTTTTATATTACATCCTATTTAACTTTGATTTATATATACATACCATATGATATATATATATATATATATATATATATATATATATGTGTGTGTGTGTGTTGGGTATGTTGAAACGAAATCAATAAACTACTTGATCGTAAAAAGTGAGAGCTAAAACACAAATTATTTATTAAAAAGCTATACACTACATATTCCAGATATGTAACATGGTTTCATTGACATAGGTAGACCCTTACTGTTTAGAAGGGGCCGTTACAATCCATCTCAAATCATCGGCGACTCACGAAATGAAGATAGTTCGAAAAATGTAATTCAAGGATCGTTGAATTTTCACATTTTAAACAATAAGGGTCTATCCATGTCAATTAAACCATAATACGTCCTTAGAATATGTAATATATAGTTTTTCACTAAATAATTTGTATATATATATATATATATATATATATATATATATATATATATATATATATAAGGGAGTTTAAAACATTGAATAAAAATTTAAAACAAAATTGAATATTAGTATATGAAACAGACTGGTAAAAATAAGGACACAAACACACAACTAAAGCAGAACCACGATGTTTCGGTTGATTCATACGACCATAATCATTTGATGTAAATTAGCTTTATTGAACAGTAAAGGAAGGATTTTTTATACAATAAAGCATCCCTTACTCACATTTCTCCTCAGTTTCTCTTCGTTTTACATCCTCTCTCCTCCCTGGATGATCTTCCATGCTTTACTGTATAAAAAAAAACTTCCTGTTCTGTTCAAAAAAGCTTATTTACACCAAATATTTATGGTCGTATGAATCCACCGAAATATCTTTGTTCTGCTTTATGATGTGTTTTTGTCCTTATTTTTACTAGTGTGTTACCATGCTTATCCACTATTCTATATATTAATATTCCATATATATATATATATATATATATGTATGTATGTATAAAAGATTAATGTGAAAAATATATAAATCTTTATATATTTTTAAAATTTTATTTTTTATTTGCTGACATATAGAAATACAAAATGTCAATAAAAAATTAATATTCCATATATATATTTGTCTTACAAAGAGAGACACGCAAAAAGTAGATTTATGGTAACCTCACTCAGTAAACCAGTCTGCCAGTATGAAGTCCAAGGCAATTAGCAAAAAAAAATAACAAAACTCAAAGTTATGCTCTCAAATAAATCTTGTCTCATGATCAACTGCCCCCCCATGCCCCTTAAAAGTTCAAAATCATTGATTAAAAAATCACTGTCGATCTGGTCTGAAGAGGCTTAGCCAAAATAAGGCTATAGTCGAAACCTGTCTGCACATATGTAGCCAAAATATTTATATAAATGAAAAATTATTCTATATATATATATATATATATATATATATACAAGTGTGCATTTATATTAAATATAAATAGAAAGAAATGAAATATTGAGGAATATTAGGGTCACCAGCTAGCAAGTGCTAACTTAACAAAAAAAATAGTTTTGTAAATGAAAAATCAAGGAAAACATTATTAAATAACATTTATAGAACTACAATTTTACATGAATATAAAAGTTATCTTTAGTGAAGAAACGTTCAGTTAATAAAGTTTGTCTATATATATTTGTTATTGTGAATATGCATGTGTGAGTAATATGCGTATGTGAGTATTTGAAAATGTGGCACTGTGTAAGTATGCGTAGGTTTACCTTGTCCTGTTAGTGTGTGTAAGTGGGTAGAAATTTGCTTCTGTTCACCTGACCTCTTATCAGTGCGTGTGTAGATGTGCGTGAGGTGAGGAAAGCTTGTACGTGAGTTTAGAAGTGTTCCCTTTTCTTCTCGCCTCCCCGGCCAAAGGCTCGAGGTGTGCGTGAGCGTACATTCTTGTGGGTTCTTTCGAGGCATGAGGCACCCACCTCGCTGGGTTGAATCTGTTTGGAGAACTATGTTTATTCTCTTATAGGGGGTTTCTCAGTTCACATCGGCTTATTAATTTGACATAGACTTGTACGATTTGGGGTTTAAAACAATATTTATTTGTTGAAAAATATTGAGTTAATACGTTCCTGTGAAAACTCACTTGCTTTTGGAAGTGAAGAGGAAAGTGTATCGAAACACACCGGAGAAAGAAGAGGGTGGCTATACAAACCATTCGCTTTTTGACATTCTTCGTTTGCATCTCAATCCACCACATATATACTAGCACGAAAACCCGACATTGCTCGGTATTGAATAAGGATTGCTACTATGTACTTTTGCACTATGCTCATAACATCATATAACTTTCTTTGTTTTTTTTCTGTGTTCTCCCCCTTATATGGTCGGAGGAAGCTGAAATGTGGCAAAACTCTCTGAATTAGTGTGTTATGCATCTGGTTTACATTTCATTAACATCGGATATAAGTATTTAAAGTTTTAAGGGAGTTCTGTCCCCATGGATGGGTCACGTAGAGGTGAGGGCACGTATATATTCAGCACATAGAGGGTATCATAGAGATTCGGGACTACTTCCATTGTCTTTTTTCCCTGGGGAATTTTATATATATATACATATATATAAATTCTATCATAATGGGATATATTTGAAGTTCTAAAAGAGCCCCCCCCCCCCACCCCACTAGCTCTCTTAGGTTAGGAGAGCACTTAGAGATTTGGGACCACTTTCATTGTCTTCCCCAGAAAATTATATATATATGATCTAAATTTCATAAAAAATAGAATATATTTGAAGTTGTAAGGGGGTTATGGGTGCACTTAGAGATTCGGGAACACTTCCATTGTCTTTCCCGGCAAATTTTACATAAGAATACACTTTTAGATTTTATGTAGATTTTCTAACCTTTCTTTCTATAAGAAATACACAAACTTCACACGCACATATGCACAGACATTGAGTTATATATATATATATATATATATATATATATATATATATATATATATATAATAAACAGTAGAAAGGGATAAAGAAAGAAAGAAATGTTAAGAAAGAAGAAAGAAAAATCGACAGTTAGCTTATGAATGCCGATTGGAAACGCTGTGAGTTAAAAAAGAAGAAGAAAGCCAAAAAATCGGCAGTTAAGCTTATGAACGCTGTGAGTGGGCAAGGAAGATTAGTATTTATTTAAAATTGACGACAAGGAATTAAACAACAAAGGAGGAGGAGGCGGAGAAAAAAGGACTGAAAGTATATATATGTATATATATAATTAAAAAAACTTTTTTTTTAGTATTTGGATATGTTGATATTTTTTATATTTTTAATATAAAACTAAAACTAAAAATACATTAATCACCTAAAAAGTAGTGTAATGGATTCGTCTAAACACTTTAAAATGCAGCAACATTTTTGTAAGTAACGGATAAATTTTATTAGACAGACGAACAACACAGGTAAGGAGGACTTTTTTTTCTTTTTTTTTTTAATAACTAATATAAGTTAGCAAATCATTTATACGGAACAAAACTTAGATTTAGTATACGGAACGTTTATGTTTTTGTCTTTTAAGGGAAGTGGGGTCTGATCAACTCTGCTGGGAAGCCATGAAATTAGTTTTTCATGGCAAACAACTGATGATCCCTTAAATAATGTTAGAAGCTAACTAATATAATAACTGTAAAAATTAAATTGACTTACATGAGTGATTTTCCACTGAACGACTTGAGACTTTAGGTTTTTAAAAAAAAATGTTGATATAGTTTTAATGGTTGAGAAACTTCCGAAACTATATATATATATATATATATATATATATATATATATATTATTAATGTTGAACACATGTATATTATTTTCTTTCATGTGTATAAATAATTAACAGCTTTTTAAAATATGTATATATATATATATATATATATATATATATATATATATATATATGTGTGTGTGTGTGTAAAAAAAAGCTTTTAATCATTTATACACGCGAAAGAAAACAATATATATGTATTCAACATTAATAATATAAAGAGAAAAAAATATATATATTCCATCCACAAAAAATGCCATCCACAGAACAAGCTTTCACTGCTAACAATACATAATCATTTCCCTCTTCTGTATTCCAAAGGACAGCAGTAATATCATAACAGTAATATATGACCTCCAAGTGGTTTGAATTCTTGGATGCACCCGTCTAGCATTAATATGAATGAATGGGGACATATATATATATATATATATATATATATATATATATATATATATATATATATATATATATGAGAGAGAGAAAAGTGGAAACAAAACGAGAGATCGTTATAGCGTTAAACAAATTGAATTTTATTTTAATGTATATGAATTGTATAGGAGAGTCCATTAAAGTAATGTTTGCATTGGAAACAAAGTACAAATGGGTAGAAAACATTTTTCTGTTTTCTATGAAAATGATTTTATTTTGATACCATATTATATATTTTTAAAATCTGTGACTTTTCAATAAATCACTTCTCTAATGTCCGTAACAAGCACGCCCTCTCGAAACACATTGCCTGTATTGTTCACAACAAAATCAACGTTTATTGATCAATTCGTTCAATAATATAATAAAGCCTTAGATTTATTTTTGAAAAGTTTTTTTTTTAATCTTTTATAAATGCTACACAGATTGTTTTTATATCGTTATAGACGTTGTGTGATCCCCCCCCCCATCTTAACGGTTGTATTCTTTCCTTCCATTAGTAATTCTAATTTTGGTTATTGTAAAGAGAGAATTATGATATCATGGAATGATGGATGGTAAAAAAAAATGGCTGCAATTAACATGCGTGCGCTATCGTGAGTTCCAGAGTTCGGTGAAAAAAATGATCAAGTAAATGCAGATGACTTTTTGTCGTCCATGTAAATAATTGAACCACATATAAATGCAATCCATCTTCTGTTGAACAGATCACTTGTCACAGCCATCGGAATAACAAACGTGTCTCAGTTGGTCCGCATTTGATTTGCAACAGCTGCTGATTTCATTGGTTTCAGTCTCAATTGGTCTTCATTCTATTTGCGATGATGATACTTTTTTCGGTTATGGACAGAAAACTTTTCGGTATCAATTCAATATTTTCCTCTATCAGGTTATTTTTTATTTCTTCTCCTTGCACACTTCCTGCAAGTTTACCGTTCCTACTCTTAACTGAAGTACATATGTCTAAATAAACGGATTTGGCTAGGTTTTATATTGTTTTAAAAATAATATTGAATTGCATACTTTAGTTGAATACACAATACAACAAAGCAGAAAAAAGATTTTCTCAATGTTTTTTTTAATACTTTTAAGAGGTAGAAATTTGTTGCTATATTTTAGGTATACACTTTTTAGACATCTATTGTAATTTATAACGCACTCATTGATTGGTCAATGGTTGTATCCCTTGTCTCTTTAAGGGTCGCATGGATTAGCCAAAAGGTAACCCAATCACTGCTCTCTTAGGAGTCATGTGAGCCAGCCTATATAAACTCAAATGCATGCTGCTCCAGCCTATTTTTCTCTTTTACCACCCTGGACATCGGTTGACTGCATCATAACATAGCCAACAGAAGGCAGTCGTGTGCAGCCAATCCAATCCACTTTCCCCGTTACTCTACCATCTTGGACAAAGTTTGACTGCATCACGACAAAACCCACAGAAGGCTGTCAAAGGCAGCCATTCATTTTTTTCCAGTTTTCTCACTTTGGTTGACATCGGTCTCTCCCCATTTGCGACAGAAGCCCACAGAAAGCAGTTTGTAGGCAAAAGCCATTCCTTCCACAACGAAAAAAGCTAGAATCCACGAACTTAAGCATGCAAGCAGTTACCAGAAAAATCTTCGTTAGATAAGTTATTTTGAAGACACATTGTACATTAACTATTTTCTGTCGTATATAATTCTTTATTACTTGCCCAAGTAAAATTGTTAAATTGTTTTTTATTCTCTACAAAAGTTGTTGCTTCCAATTCAACTTTCAGCACTTTGGGGATTATTCCTACTTTGTCATGTGCGAGAATTGAACTATCTGGAAATCTGACAATAGAAGCCAAGATGAAGACTTAAGTCTGATAGTAAATAATGAGCATTACAAAAATGCATCTAAAAAATAATAAAACGCTGACAAAGTTATTTGTAATTGAAGTATTTTTGTCCATCAGCATTTCTAGCCAAACTTTAAAGTACTTTTTGTGGATTAGCTTTTCTGGCTCGGAATTTTACAACAATGTCTAGTCTGACTTTGGAATATTTTTTTTTTATTAATCTCTTCTGATTTAGTCTGCCATTTTTTGTGAGAACCTAAATATTCCATTCCAAAATAAAATGCTTTATGATGTCAACAGAGAACAATTATTTGTGAGCATGGCTATAATTCACCATTTTAGAAGAGTGATCTTTGAATATATATTGGGTTTGTAGAAATTGGAGAATGGTTCATCATCATCATCATCATCATGATTTTCTCTATCTGCAATCACAGTATTTTTTTTAGAGAAAACAAGATTATTGAGAGACAGAGTGCAGGTTGGTTCATGGGTTTTACGGCATTAGTTATTTTATGCTGGAATTGCATTTGAATATATATATATATATATATATATATATATATATGTGTGTGTGTGTGTGTGATTTATTGAAGGTTTACCGAAGCATTCCGTTCAGGCGGTTATACATCACCACAAAAGACTGTTTATTTCAAAGTATTATTTTTTACGATATACATTAAACTAAAGATGTTTCCTCCTACATGTGTTTCACTACCAAGCAGGTCCTTGCTTGGCAGATCATCAGGGAAATTAAGTACTTGGATTTATAGTTTCAGCAACTGATAATAGACAATGTGGTGTTGTTTGTCCCAATTGAGACAAGAGGAGCTTATTTTTATTGGCCTAATCCCGGTCTTCATTAAATAAACTATCTTCTAAGTGAAAAATCTCTCTCTCTCTCTCTCTCTCTCTCTCTATATATATATATATATATATATATATATATATATATATATATATATATATATATATATATATATGCTGGAATTTTGTCATTTTTGTATTCTTCGTCCGCTCTTGACAAAGCCCACGTGAAATTTGGGCGAAACGTTGAGCGAAAAGGTCTTCCGCTTTTCCATTTTTAATTTCATATATATATATATATATATATATATATATATGAAACTAAAAGTATACTTTTAGAGGATAGAACCTATAGTGAAATGGTTTAAGCTCAATATACGAGATAGCGCAATTATAAGGATAAATGAAAGAAGAGAGATAAAGATGTATGAATGACAAATCTATTTCAACTTCGATCGTTCAATGCAAGATGTACTCGGTAAAAACATGTTTATTTTTCTTTCCTTAAGCCAAGGCTTTTCAAAGATTTAAAATCTTATCTCTCCATTACTTTATATTTTTTTAAATTTTGAATTTTGGCTTTTCCACTGCCAATTTATCCATCTATGTAATTCCTCTGATGATAAGATTTTAATATTTGAAAAGCCTTGGCTTAAGGAAAGAAAAATAAACATGTTTTTACCGAGTACACCTTGCATTGAACAATCGAAGTTGAAATAGATTTGTCATTCGTACATCTTTATCTCTCTTTCATTTATCTTTATATATATATATATATATATATATATATATATGTGTGTGTGTGTGTGTGTGTGTGCGTGTGTGTAGTAAAAATTCGGAGACAAATATTGATTACACACTAAGATTATATGTATATCTGTTAATGTTGAGACTTAATAAATTGAAACTCCTGAAGATGAGAATATCCAGGAATAGCCTTCATTTGAGCTGTAAGTTGAAACCTGAATAAAGTTTTCTTAGAAACATATATACAACAATAAATCCTGTATGAATCGGTTTTTTTCTGGAGCTGTATTTAAATCTCTTTTTGGTATGGATTAAATCTATCTATAGATATATACTTATGTCTATAGGTGTAATCAGTCAACAGAAAATCATAAGTGCACAAGTGGGAGAAAAATAAATAAAAACTGATATGCATATATATATATATATTTATTTATTTATATATATATTTGTATAATTTGGATTATTCAGACTACTGTTCTCATCTTGAGTGTTATCATCGCAACGTTTCGGCTGCTGTAACCTCTGGCCTTCTTCAGGTGTATCTTTTCGAACTCGGGAATATTTCTATCGAACACGAGAATCTGGACGGAATTTCGAACAGAATCCTAGGGAAAAGGGAAACCATCTACCCTTATAGGACGAAGTAAAAATTATAGATAGAGAAGAACGGTGGAGATTAAGACGACTCAAAGAAGCAGCCCATATGTTGAGCAGACCTAGTATAGATTTTAATACAATATGGGAGCCATTAATTATAAATAATATATAAGGTTATACTATATATATATATATATATATATATATATCAGTGATACGTAGAAATAAAAGTAGTAATATATAGTGATAAGTCGTAAGACTACACATTAAAAACAAGACTAGGTTGAAGGATCCCAAAATTCATACTAGAACTGTCCACAAGGAGAACAGTTATTTGTGAGCATGGCTATACTCTACCATTTTAGAAGAGTGATCTTTGAATATATATTGGGTTTGTAGACAATAGTTCATCATCATTAACTTGCTTTTCTCTATCTGCAACTGCAGTATTTTTTTTAGAGAAAACAAGATGGCGCAGTGGATATAATACTAAGGAAAATTCAGTTCTAAGTGATAGTCATCTGAAGGTTGAAGGTTCAATCTTCGGTGCGGGCGATCCGAAGAATTGCAAATTACTGAAGACTTCTCCCAGTCATGGCTGACGGACCGAGAGCATGCTACCCCCATGGATTAAATAAAGGGTTCCGTTTGAAATTCGACAGAAATATTTCTGAGTTCGAAAAGATACACCTGAAGAAGGTCGGAGGTTACAGTTTCCGAAACTAGTTCGAATTATCAATCTTCATCTAAAAAATTCAGAAACATTATATATATATATATATATATATATATATATATATATATAAAGTAAGCAATGGTATTTTAAATTCCAATGACCAAGTTTTTATTCCTTTTTTCTTACCGAATTTCAAAATAATTCAATGTAACTCTTGACAATTGTTTTGCACAGAAACGAGCAATCAGGAATAAATTATTACAAGGATCTTTAGTTTGTGCAGAAGATCATCAGATCACTTCTGGATACATGCATAAAAAAAGGTTTTTGATTTTTTTGCTTAAGGATTTTTTCTCCGGAAGTGATCTAATGGTCTTCTGATGAGTTGCACAATTGAAAGATCCTGGTAATTACATCTTTATTCCTGGTTGTTTGTTTCTGTATGAAACATTTGTCAAAGTTTACATTGAATTATTTCGACCTTCATCACGAAAAAATGAATGAAGACTTGGTTATTGGAATTTATTGTTTACTTATTTATGCCTTGTTGTTAAATGTTAACATTAATCAAGCTTTTACATTGAACAGTTCTGGTAAAGTTTCTTAAAATATATATACACAAATATATATATATATATATATATATATATATATATATATACATATATATATATATATATATATATATATATAGCATAATATAAAATGAAATAATAAAATAAGGTGCGAATCAAATTTTATTATAGTTCAAAATTCAGGCAAAGTAACTCAAAGTCCTTAACTCATGAGTTTTCAAAGATAATTCTTCTCTTCAGAGGACCATTACCGCAGTGACGTTACTGCAGGTGATAAAATTACACTTCGAAAATATATAAAAATATATACAAAAATACATAAAGATACATAACACATCAAATATATCAAACCAAAAACATACTTATTTGTTAAAGTTATAAAATCCATCCACGTCATACAAATTAAAACATAGTCAATGAAAGATGTCCAAGAGGTTGACTGAATATAGATCCAGGCATTGAGTGATAGTCCAAAAGCAGAAAAAATTGAAAGAACTGAAAAACCGAAAAAGTTATCCAGTCGGGAAATGCGTCCGCAATCAATGCAGTAAATTACAGTGAAAAATGCATCCAATGTTTATGTTAATTAATACAATGATAGATGAACCAAATCAAATAAAAAGTTCAATAAACTCACTTTAGTTGAAATCATAAAGTTCAAAATTCAGGGTTCAAATGATTTGATCAGAGCAGCACAAATCAAAATTCGCTGGTTAAATGTAAAATCCGCTAAATCCGATTTGAATAAAATTAAATCAAACTGAGTCAATATATTCGGCCATTCCTTCTTCCGGGTCCGATCAAAATTAATAACGTTAAATTTGAAAGTAATCACTCTCCCGCAAGCCAAGTAAACAGAACCTCTTCTCGTTGATCAGAAGGTAATATTAAAGTCTCATACGCCTTCTTGTTCAAACGACGTTATCCGACCGGATGTTATATGTCGAAGTTAACAGAGAAGAATACTCCCCACACCCCAACAGATTTATTAAATCAATTCAACTCATACCGGATGTTACTTGTCTGGGTCGAATCACAAGTCTATGTCAAACAAGAAGGGGTGCGCAAATTTAGGTCAAAGCTTCTACATGCCCTCCCATTCCATACACCCACCCAACTGTCCAGCCCAACCACAAAACAGCAAACTTCACATATCCTGCCCCATCAAACAATTTGGAAGATCTATGAAATTAATAATTACGGAGTTATTAAAGTAATTAGAATTTAATAATTTAATATTTTAATTTAAGATTTAATTTTATCAAATTAATAAGTTTAAGAAGTTTAATTTAAGATTTAATTTTTCCTAATTAAGAAATTGTAAAAATATTTAGAGTTTAAAGATTTAAATATTTAGACTTTTACAACTTAAAAAATTTAAAGGGATATATAGGCATTTTCAGAGTCTAAACCTTTCAGGCAGGGAAGATTTAACGAACACATCTCCAAAACTGGATACCCCCCCCCCGGTCCCGACACTCACTCAATCAGCTAAGGTGGATTTGGTGGTTGTTTCCACTGTGAATACTTGAATTTCCTTCTATGTCGACATTTGGAGACTAATTCACTTCTAGAATTGATCAGATTTAAACGTTTAGGTGCAGTGGCTATCATTACGGATTCTGAATTGTATAGACCGCAAGATCTAGATCCCGGGCTATAGGAGTTTGATTTTTTTAGGATGGACCATTTTATATTGTGTGGAATGCTATTGGATCTTAATATATATATATAAATATATATATACATATATATATATTCCATAGTATGTATAGTATGATATGAAATAAATATATTATGTCCTTACAAACGTAATATTTTGCCATACTCAAATGATTCTGTTTAAAGTTTTTATGAAAATGATTGATAATGCTTAAAGCATTTGTGAAATGAATGGTTAAAAGATTAGTTTGTATATTCAGATACAACTCGAGAGAAAATTACTTTAAAAAAAACATTGTCTATTATTGATAAGCAAAAAACTTTTTAAAAACCAAATTATCAAAAGAAAAATGTCTGCTGTCTTTGTTTCACCCAAATCATTGTTCGTTCTGTTTTTGTAGACACATGTTTTTGTTACAACAGAAAAATTGTTTCCGACATTTTCATTTCCCAATTTAAAATAATTTGAGTTCATAAACATATTTCTAGATAAACAGCCAAAAGGAAAGAAATTAATTGAAACACTTCCTTAAAGGCCACCAAAGGTGGCCGATATGCTTGACTAAATCAATTTGTATTATTAAAGTTATTTGGGAAACTACTTCCTCAATAGCGTGCAGTGTACCAGTAGTGGTATCTCATGAAAAAAATGGATAAGCTAGAAACACAATTATTGTTGAGTAAGATCTAACAGTTTTTTTTTAATTTATAGCTTATGAATCCAAAAACGAACCTAGATTTTATGTATTGTGGTGTTTCTTAGAAGTCGATTTGTTGCATAGCTGAATGACGATTCTTTGTTTGGTAACAATTGAAGTCTTGTTGACACGTTGTAGCAGTAGTAGTGATAATCGCAGTAGAGTTGATTTCTTTTTCCTCTTCAGCGGTTGTAATAGATATTAATAACAACAGCACACAATCTGTTTCAATATTTTTCTTTTTTTATTTAAAAAATGTAAACTGGTCGACCATAGTCAAGGATGGCCCAAAGGTTCCATTTTCATTAGCTACTACACTGAGATGTAGGGGAAGGCGCCATTTATTTCCCAGGATTAATCAACTTACTCTTGATCCTCACCTTATAATGCTGAGTGTTTAGTAAATCTTTGGTATGATTTGGCCGAAAATTGAACCCTAGTCTCCTGACCGATTAGCAAAAACTTTTACCATTATGCCAATTTTTCTTAAAAATTGCTTTTAATATCTTTATAGTAATAATACATATTCTCTCCAGCCCTGCATTCTGGGGGTGAGAGAGGATCTCCAAAAAACACATATGTTCTAGGCAACAAATAAGAGTCAAGGGAGAGATTAGACTAGCTTATTCTTTCTCATCGACAAAAACGTTAACTTCATTTCTAAAGGAAATTTCCTCTTCTACCTAATCTAATACATCCCACACAATATTACTACAGTATCACTTCATCTTTGTTTTAGCTATAGGCTCCTGTAGCTAAGAACACAGATTTTATGCCGCTGAAGAAGAAAAAAATCAACTTTACTGCTACGATATGTGTCAACAAAACTTCAGTTGTTACAAGATGAAGAATCACAACTGTCAGATCTAGTAGTAGTAGTAGTAGTAGGCCTTCGTCGGTCAGGGTCAACCATGGATGATGTATCCTTAGCCTATTTGTACTGTTTGTCTGCTCAGCTGAAACAACCCAGTTTGTGGCTAAATACACGAATGTGGGAGTGACAGTCTCTGTCGCAAAGGTCACTCGCAAAGCTGAAGTGTACTCTCCAGGTTGTAGCTGTAGGTTTATTGATTGAGTGCTGTTAGATGTTAGCCTGGGCGGTGTGATATGGAGGACAGGCTGCTTCCCATGTAGTACGTCTTCTCTCTCCATGTCACTGATGGATAAGTAAGACTGTTACAATTTGGTACCAACACCATCACAGGAGCTGATAGAACGAAGTTGTAGGCAATGCTAAACTGCTTTAGGGGTTTCACTCTTGATTTTTCCTCAAGGTTTTCTCCTGAAGCCTTTCCTCATGGGTGAGTATTCCACAAGGCAGCTGAAGGTTTAAAATCAAGGTTTTACCTCCCCCTAGATCTAACTCAAGAATAATTGTGTTCCCAGTGTTATCCATTTTCTCAATGCTATTTAGGTCTAAATGATATAATCCGACAAGATAACTTTATATATTAGAATAAGATAATAGTCAATCATCATGTTTACTCATAAAATAATTTAGCTTTTGTTCCATTCAGTATTTATGATTAACAATAAATAGATAGTAAAATTATAAAAGCAATCAGCTGACCAACCCTATTACTTACAACAAACACAATTGTGCTTAGTCAAAGTGTCGGCTGTAGATAAAAAAAAATGGTACAAAAAAACTGGGTGTAGTTTTCAAATCCAAGTGCCAATTTGAGTCTAAATCAAGTGAACATTTTATGCAACAGTTATTTAAGGAAGAGGATTCTTATTCAATTTTCTCTAAGCCCTAAGACAGCAATGTGACTCCACCCGAACAACGTCTGGTAAATACAGCTAGTTCATTAATAAAATAACGAATTTTGCTTTTTTCCCATCTAATATTTATGATTAACGATAAATAGATAGTAAAATTATAAAAGCAATCGGCTGACTAGTTCTATTAACTATGGACAAACAACACAATTGTGCTTATTCAAAATGTTGGCTATAGATAAAAAAAAAAGTGCTGTTAGAAGAAAATTGTATGCTGTTTTGAAATCATTGTGTCAATTTTAGTCTAAATTAAGTAGAAAAAAACCCAACAAAAATGATGTCAAAAATTGTTTCCCGGTATAATTAACATATGCCCATACATTATTATCATAAAACCGAGTTCATATCTGGTTCAATCTGATCCTCAATTTATAGGATCCCTATAAATGTTCATACGATGGAACCTTTTAATTGGAGAACTCAAGAGATATAACTTTTTTGATCGTTCATGACTAGGTTTAACTTAGCTCAACTTGATATAGCCGAAAACACTCCCTGGTTGGATAATAGCTTATATATATGCTAAGTTTGGGCAAGCTTTTGTGTGTACTGGCCAGACAGTTTGAAACATGCCTGCTTCCGTTTGGCGTTCTGGCTCCTCTGTTCTTTCTCACAGTATTTTTGATTGAGTAGAGAGGTGAATGATTATTTCCTCATTCGAGGCAAAACATAATTTCCCCTTTGTTTTTTAGTTTAATCATAATTTCCCTTTATCTTTAATATTAATCATTCACATCTCGAACATTCCTAAGCTCATTCACTCACAAAGACAAATCTATTATCCAAAAATCAGGTCGAATCGTCTGAACCTGGAATTAACTTAGACAAAATATTCTTTGTCAGGATACATCTTTATGAAAGCAGATGCTAGCTTGAATTTTAGAATTTCCATGATAAAATAATAACCATTCTTTGCTGCTTAGCAGTAGAAAATATCCATCTTGAATCTTGAGACCGAAAGAAGAAAAAGAAAAGCTGTATTTTTAGATATACATTTAATGGCATTTTTATTCTGTGTGCGAAATAGACTAGAAATTCGTTTAATGTAATTCATCAAATTAAAAAAAAGGAGCAAATCCCCCCCCACCCCAAAAAATTTTTTTAAATAGGAGAATCGAATTCCCTTAAAGAAAAATTTATTTAAAAGAGAACCTTTGTCAAAAAATGTTTTTTAATAAAAATAATAACCTTTAAAAATAATCTATTTGATATTTTGTTCCAACTTGCTTTTTTAAACACTTTTTCTAAAACATGCACTGCTACATTTCTTTAAATCACCTTGTTACAATAATACTAAACCAACAGTGACAATGATAGTATAGGCGTAGAATATCAAATGCAAACTGAAATATATTTTGCTAAGACAAGCGTTCCTAAATGTTTAAAATAGAAAAACGGGAAAAATAGAAAATCAGTGTCGAGAAGCCAGCAGCAAGAGAAGAAACAAAGAGACAAAAAAACAACAGCATGAAAAGGAACAAGTGAAAAAGTCTCCCTCTACTCTATCATTATTTTATTTTTTATTTTGTTTTGCAAATCACTTCAGACAAGGCATGGAGCCACTAAAAAGAACAAAAGATGGTTATGACATTGTTGCACAATAATTCATTCATTCATTTCGTATGAAGCAGATAATTGTTGAACCCCATATGATCGTGTGCTGTTAATAACTTTTACAACCTGCAAAAAGAAAAAGAGAAAAAGAAAGATAATTGGCATTGGTTTCGTGATATCTTTCTAGTTAAAATTCTTTCTAGAAAGACATTGGGTATTTACAGAAGGGAAGGGACCAAGTGAGGCAGCAACATCCTAAGTGAAAGTATTTCTGTGGAACTAACTGGATTCTAACTTGGCACACCCATTTTGTCAGTGTGTGTCGTTAACCACTTAGCCACCGTCACCTTCCTGCATGATAATAAAAAGAGAGAAGATAGAATCACTTTAAGACAAACCAAGCCTGAAAGCGACCTCACCCTAAGTGTTCAATCGCTTGGACTTCAAACAGGCTAGCTAAAAAGTTACTTTTTTCAAGAGCCCTATAGAGAAGGAAGGGGTTACAAGGCCGGCTGACAAAAAAAATCTCCCCCTAAACATGGAAGATGCTCAACTGAGTTCCACTCTCTGGTTCCTTCTTGTAAGACATTCACGGCAAGAACTCACTTTGTTACCACGGAGAAATTTTTTTTTTCCTTTCTTCCTCCGTATGCTAGACGTCAGATTTTCTTTGCAAGCGCTTCTTATCTGTGGAACACGTTACTACAGGACTGCTTACATGCAGATTACAACATGGCTGTCTTTAAATCCAATGTCAAAAGATTCATGTTATGAACTGTCCCCACTAATAATTCGAGCTTAGTCCATCCCATCAATCTTTCCCAATCATCTCATAAGGTTCTTCATCTCTCAACTGACAATCATTCCATCTTGTTAACCCTTATCCTCGAGTGGCTTTTTGGTCTTGATAAGTGATGATCTTGTAGTAAAAAAAAAGAACATTGATAATATGCATATATGCCATTATTACTGCCGGTTCAGAATTATTAAACTGGCCGAGTGTTCCGGAGAGATGGAGAAAGGTATAAGATTATAGAGTATGAGGGTCTTCCATAACTAAAAGAAAGTCTGATTTTCATAAATAGATGTGTATATAGTTAGAATAAGTTAACTGTTAACTTATTAATGCTGTTTCTAAGATTAAAGCTAATGAAAGTTATCTCTCTTTGCTAATTTGAAGAATGAAATGAGTGAATGATCAGTGTATGTGGTGTTGGCAAGTAATTTTCATGAAATTTGCTGGTCAATCAGAATTATCCAATACTGTATATATATATATATAGCATTGAAGAGACAATATTTATTATTCATAATGAATTTAAGAAATTAAAAAGATGAAAGGGCAGCTGACCGGTTTCATACCTCGCTCAACAGAGCCAAATATCGAGGTAATGTATAAAAAATATAAAAAGATGCTATGAGAATTATAGCGAGGGAAAGGGGTAAAAAAAAAAGAAAAAAAAAAAAAGTTCAGTCAAAAGTTTTTTTTTTTTTTTTTTTACTCCTTTCCCTCGCTATAATTCTCATAGCATCTTTTTATATTTTTTATACATTACCTCGATATTTGGCTCTGTTGAGCGAGGTACGAAACCGGTCAGCTGCCCTTTCATCTTTTTAATTTCTTAAATTCATTATGAATAATAAATATTGTCTCTTCAATGCTATTTTAAAGTTTTGTACGACAAAGAAAATATTTAAATATATATATATATATATATGCATATACAGCATAATCATGCTGATACACTGGTTCTTGTTAGATCACCAAAGTTAAATGATGTTGAGTTTGATCTGTACCACATGGGTGACCATTTGGGAATGCCAGGCATTGTATGTTCGCGAATGTGACACCTCTCTACAAAAACTAACATCATTAAAATCATCCCCCTTTTTGATTAATAGCAGCAGTTGTAAATAATGATAATACAAAATCATTTCGGGTTTAACAATACTTTCGAGGGGGGAGGGATATTTCTTCTCCAGTATACAGTATACATACGAAATAGACTAACCCATCACCCATAGGGGTATAGGAGCAGCTGTCCCAAATACAACCGTTCCCTCTCATGGTCCGCAAAAGAGAGAAAGATTTTCTCAGCTTATTCACAGTGTCTCCGGCGACTTCCTCATGAATCACATTTTGTTTCGGACTACCTAATTTTCATTTTTTTTCTCTTAATTGTTGTACCTAGTTATTGGCAGTATAATAACATACTTCGCTACAATTTATTTAAAGAATTACTTAGTTGTGCCCAGACTACTGATGCTAGCAAACATTTTTAAATTAGTCACCTGAAATTAAAGTGAACTCATATTTTAATTTGAAGAATATAATAGGAGTTATCTACTTTACAACTAAAATTTTATTTCTTTTTCTGTATAAAAGTTGAAAAATGTGCAAACAAATAAAATAATTAAAAACTAAAATGACTTCATTGCATCCCAGGCAACGCTGGGTAGGTACAGCCATATAATACATTAATTAATGTATTAGTGAAACTGAAGAATATTTCCCAGTTTTTAAAATGATACTTCATCATCATCATCATTTTAACAAATTTACTTCTAAACTAACCTATCTCTGGCCAGGTCTTTATTTTTCCCTCTTTCTCTCAAGTTTATTCTTATCACTTCCTCCCAAGCTTTCCTGCCAACTGACTCTGCTAACTCGAGCGGTCTCCATCTGCTAACCCAACCACTCTCATCCATTCTTTCATTGTGACCATACTATCGAAGTTTCCTGTTCTGCACACATCTCCATATACTGTTCAGATTTAATCTTCCTTTTAAGGTCATCAGATCTTAAGTCTGTTTTTAAGACTCACATTACACAAAACTCCCTTTTCACAAACTGAGCAGGACAACTTTCTTCTTTATGGGGGCTTTCCAACACTGCAACCACTGATCAGCAGCATATTAATAAATGAATGAATGTATCAGTGAAACTATGAAAGGATTTTGGTGTTTTTAAGTTTAAAAAGAGATCAAGTTCGAATAATCAAATGAAAAAAGAAAAGAACAGGACAACTTTGTACAGTTCAACGTATCTTTAATAGAAAAGTTTGCAAATTTAATTTGTTGGTCTTATCGAAAGACAGTGAGACCGTTTATCAATTTGGTATTTTCTTGTCTTTTTTTTCTACATAGATATTGAAAGTTCAATGAAGAATGGTCTGTTATTTCTGGTAGAAATCTCATTGTTTTGTTTTTGAAAATTCTGTCCAATTTGGAATATTTTCAAATTATTTTGGTTTCATGAGAGTTTCTCTTCTTTTTTAAAATTTGTTTTCTTTGATTTTAAGTTCATCTTTTTTTTTATCGTTTTCTTTTTAGTTTGATTTCTGAAACATTATTTGTTTTTGTTTGATTTCCATGGTCTCATCATTTTTAATGATTGCGTTCATTTTTCAAACTTTTCAGTGCTAAAAAGGTCATGTGCTTTCTCAGTTAAAAATTCTTGTTATTTTTGTTAATTATCGCTTTGATTGTATACATTTTTAAATAGAAATTTTTATAACTGCTGTCATTTTCTTTCATAGCACACATACATTAGTATATATATATATATATATATATATATATATATATATATATCATTATTCATTATTTGCAAGAAAGATTTCAAAAAATAAATTTATCAGATTTTTTTCTACTGTGGTATTACGGCTTATTATATGGAGTTTTGTTGGGTGGATGACACGTATTAGGCGTTGCAGTTATATTTCTATTTCTTTTTCTTTTTGCAGGTTGTCTTCTTTTTAATAACAGCGGTTGTAAAAGTTATTAACAGCACACAATCATATGGGGTTCAACAATGCTTTTGTTTTGTTTTTTTGTTTTTATTGTACAGTATACAGTATACCCCTTAAAGGAGAGGGATCATTTTTACTCCGTCTAACAAAGGAATAATAATATTTGCTTTTAGTGGGCAGCATGTCTTACCTTTCTATATTTTTCCACATTTACAAGGAATCGCATACACACAATTCCTGGTCATGATGTTTTTTGAAGGAGGCTTGAGTCAGATGAGATGCTTTTGGAAAGTTGAGTCGCTCCTGAATACTATCCTGATGTCATGGATTACATGCCCGCTGGATTTTTTAAGACAAGCCCTTCATTGTTTTCATAGGCTGGAAATTACTTTTTCTTTCAAGTAGAATCTTTTTAACAGTATTGACTTAACAAGAATCTATCTACAATGTCCTGTTTCTGGTATGTTATAATAACAGCTAAACAAATGATGATGATTAATGTGGAAACACAATAAGAAGTCTGTTATGATAAACTGACAAGATTATCTCCCTTTAATGCAGCTCTTAAAAGAACTGATAACTCAAAGGTCCAACACATGCCAGCATGTAAAACAGACGTTAAACCGAATATGATGATTATGATGATGATCATCATCATGAATGTACATAACTCACTAAAGAAATAATGTTGAAATATTGTTTGATTTGTGTTGCAGATTCTATAAGTGAATCAAACTGAACTAATTGACAACTAAGAAAGTGATCATTGAAATAGACAGTTTTGAATAGTTAACTCTTTAAAAGTGTAAAAGTTTAGACGGATATGTTGAATAAATAATAAAATCTGACAAGAAATCAATAAAGATTAATGGGGGGCCTTATAAACTAACACGGGTGTCCATACTTTTGATTTCTGTCTTTATGAGACATGTGAGAAAGATTTTCTTGTAATTCAACAAGGGAGAGAGTAACGGAAAGAATATTATATATGATTGGTTGCTTTGCTTTGCGATCATTCTCTAATTATACTGGTTTACAAAAAAGTTCAGCCAAGCGTAAAAATTGGTGTTCTGACCTAATTTGAGGATGCTGATTTCGGATAGAATATCGATTTCCACTCATCATTTTTAATCTTTTAGATATACATGTATACTGGTTTTATGGTATCCGTTCACCCTGATAATTATAATAGGCTGTGATAGAAAGTCCATCTGACTTCATAGATGAATAGACGACAGCAGAAGACATAGAAGTTCACATAGAAATACCTTTTATTTTTGGCTATGCTGAAAAGGAATGAAAGAGTCAATCTTTACAAAGGGTGCTATGCACCTTAATAGATTTATAATATCGTTGGCGAATTGGGAAAGCCAATGAAAATATGTTTTGCCAAGACGATGTCTTAACTCTAATTGCTTAGGCGGGAAAAAACAGATTGCATGGGTGCTGTAAGAAGTGTTGACTGGTGGGTCGATCACTCTGTCTATTTACAGCAAAGGAAAATAGTACATAAAAAATGTGACTACTACATGTTTTCAGATAAGTGTAAACTCAAGAGATGAAAATATTTCTGTAATAAACAATATAAATAGGTTGTCTCAGAATATTCTGGAGTTATCTCCCTTTAACTAAATCCAAGTTATCTCCTCTGAATCATACTAGCCAATGAGGGAATGCACTCTCTACTTCCGAAAAAGAACAAAATAATTCCACCAGACGTGAGGGATTTAGAAACCGAATTCAGCCTCTTCCCTGGCTGGCTTTCAAGTCAGTTGGACACAGTCCAAAATGAGTTATAATAGACGAGGTTACTTGCTGAAGCAGAACTTATAACATGGTAAAACGGATTGTTAAACTGAAACCAGTTCTTACTGATATGGCTAACCCAGATGTCAGTCTAGCTGAAGCGCAATGAAAGCAACTTGAAGAACTGAAGGACTTTCTTAAGTTACCTTATCAAGTGATAAAAAAAACTTCAAGAAGTTATTACTTCTGGACTGTTTTTGAAATAATGGAGAATGTTAGGAATGGTTCAAAATTCTGCATAGATTCTAGAGTTTGACAAGGCACACATGAAGAAGGTTGGAAGTTACATCGGCCAAAACGCTGTGAGAATAACATCTAAGGTGAAAATAGTAGTCTGAATAATCCAAATAATCCAAATACTCCCTATATATCTATTTATATAAAGTTAGGTATGTGTATGTTTATATATTTGTATGTACAAGATTAACTCTTAAACTAATTACCCAATAATTATAAATTTTAGAACATAGGTGTTGGGTATATGTGGCGGTAATGTGAGCTCTAGTTAGTTTGATTTAGTTTTATGCAAAGGATGTAAAAAGGGGGTGGAAGCCCTTTGTGAAAATTCAGATACCTTCGATTTTTGTGAAGTTTTAACAATAGGTACTAGACATCAATTAATAAATACTTCACAAATTTCATTTTTTTATGCATTTTAAAAGAATTATATAATATTGGCACAAGCTCAAATTTGAAAATTCAAATATTTCAGATTTACATTGAATTTGACCATAGTTATTAGACACCAATTAAACAAGATTCCTGAACATTCAATTTTTTCACAAGATTCCTAAATTTTAGACATTTTCTAGAATCAAAATGATGCAATTGATTTTGATCAAAATTGGAATAAGTATTCTAAACATAAGTTTTAGTAGCATTATATCTTGATTTTAATCTTCGTAAAGGAGCATAAAAGTGATGCAGAACTGCTTTGTTTGGGAATTCATTTTACCCTTTCTGGGACGGGTATTCTTCTAGTACACAAACACACACACGTGTATATATATATATATGTGTGTGTGTGTGTGTGCATGTGTATTTGTATTTATATGTAAATTTGTTTCCTATTCTATTCTATTGAGTGTTCATTAACTCAAGTTATGAGCAGATCAATAACCTGGAATAGGATACGATTTAAGCAAGTTGCAAGGAGAAGAACACCATCTTTTATTTATGTTCCCAACTTGCTTCTGTACAATAATTTATAGCAACCGAAATAACTTTGGTTTCATGTACAAGAGTCAGCTTTTAAATATTTTATGATTATGTGTGAGAATGACAGTTGAGAGGGACACTTTTACTGACTCCATGCTCTGTTTTACAATAACGAAGAAAAGCTATTCAGCATTCTGAAAACTAGATACACTAGAATACAATACCTGGTCAAAAAGAAATGTCTGTTGTGATGGAAATGTCTGATTTGGTGAGGTCTAAGTTCAGCTGATAAACTGTTCTTTGGAATCATATTGTTCATTAAAAAATAGATATTTATGCTCCCACTCCTGTAATTGTTTGGCTTTTCAGTGGCTTCTGATACTTTTGACACAAACGGGAATGAGAAAAACCTAGTAAATTGCTTGAACAACCAATGCACTCAAAGTCGTGTTATAATTAACAGCACCTTTAGTGACAGCTTTTCTTATGAAAATCGTTTATGTTAAAGTAAGAGTACATCATGGTTCTGTTCTGAGTCCATTGCTTTTCATTTGTGTCTTTTAAAAGGATTGTCCAGAGAGTTCCATACTGGTTGTCCGATAGAGATGCTGTATGCTGATGATTTATTACTTACTTGTGAAACAACGGATGGTCTACATGTTAAGTTAAAGGCTTGGAGGAAGGCTATGGAAAGTAAAGGTCTGAGAGTGAATGTTACCAAGACCAAAGTGGTGATCAGTGGTTGTAGTGTTGGAAAGTCCCCAGGAAGAGAGAAGTTCCCCTGCTCAGTTTGTGGAAAGGGAATCGGATCCAATTCAGTTTTTGTGGTACTTGTAAGTATTGGTTACACATAAAGTGCAGTGGAATTATTGGTAGGTTGCAAGAGGATAACCAATTTGTATGCAAGAAGTGTAAATTCAATGGAGATGGATGAGAACTCAGATGTAGAAAATATATATTTGGATGATGGAGCTATTGAGGTTGTCAAAAAGTTTTGTTACCTTGGTGATACCATTGGAGCACAGGGTGGAGAAGGTGTTAGTGTAATTGTAAGAATTAGGAGTGGATTGAGTAAGTTCAGGGAATTTCTTTGATTACTAATCAGCAGAGTGTTACCACTGTCAATAGAGGGAAGAGTCTGTCAGGCCAGTGTATGCAGTGTGATGATGTATAGAAGCGAAGCGAAACGTAAACAGTGAGGGTTGAGAACATGCATTGCGTAGAGAGAAATGATATGAGAATGATACGATGGATGTGTAATGTGGATCTTAAAGACAGGCTTAGTTCTGATGACCTCAGAGGAAAATTTAATTTGGACAGTATAGAGAGATGTGTGCAGAAGAATAGACTGTGAACTCTTTGAAATCCAATAACGATATCTATATCTGTAAAACAGATTAAGGTGTCTATGTCAGGTATGTTGACGACACTTTTGTTACTTTCTCCTCTCATAGTGAAGCTATGATTTTCTATAAAAAGCTGAATTTACTTCATGATGCTTTAAGTTTAACTATGGAAGTTGAGAAGGATAATTGCCTCCAGTTTTTGGATGTCTTTATTGAGAGATCCAGGGGAGGGTTCCGAACTAGCGTTTATCACAAACCCACATTTACAGGTCTCTACTCGAATTGATGCTCTTTTGCACAAAAATCTAGAAAGTTAGGTTTAATTTATACCTTAGTGTACCGAGCCCTCATGATTTGTTCCCCCAACAGACTTCATTCGGAATTGAATAAGATAAGCGAAATTCTTATCAGTAACAGTTATCTGAACGACTTAATCTCGGACTGCATCAAGAAAAAAATTGCAGAATTCAAGTCTCCTAGACCTGTTGGCCCACCAAGATGTCTAGTTTATCTCAAACTGCCTTGGATAGGTGGAATTAGTTAGGAGTTGGACAAGCAAATCACCAAAAATATAACCGGTTGCTTTTTTTCTGTTGCTTTACATTTGGTTTTTGGCACAAGATCTGCTTTTCGGTTCTTTTCAAAAGATAGTCTGTCTTATATAAAAAAAGACGTAACATTATTTATGAATTTAAATGCCAGTGCGATGCTGGTTATATTGAGAGTACAACATTGCATTTTGAGATCCGAATAAACCAGCATATCCCATCCAAAATTAGACAGGGTAGACCTCGTTTTTTGTACCATACCTCTTTCTCGGCTTTTGAATCGTCTATTGGCCAGCATTTAGCTGACAATGTATGCTGTTCTAATAAGTATAAAATAGAATGGTTTAAGATCTTGCACAGGGCAGATTCCACCTCTCGGCGGTATATCACGCTTGCTGGTTGCATACCAGTCAAGGTTCCGATCTGGCAGAAACTGGGGCACTTCGGTGGCTTTTTATCTGTCGGGCTGAGGTATTCGTCCAGGGTGGTTGCCTCTCCTCTTTGGGGAGTAAGTTTATTGCTTACTGTCTGAGGTGCCCCGACTGGAGAATATCGACGGAGCTGTCCACACAAGTTGTAATAGGCCAGAGTGCTCCTTCTTTGGGGGCGCTGGCTTGACTCTCCCCACCTTCCAGCTTTGTGCCACATCTTCCTGCGGTGGGAAGAAAGTAAATACCGGCGGATTCCACCTCCCATTTGAAAATATTGGAATCTGTTGCTATCGCCTTATGAAAGTCTTCTTTTTGCAAGCAGTAGGATTTCGTAAAGTCATTGATTCTCTTTGGGGAAAGTTAGATGGGCAATTTTCTTTTTTTTTGCCCTTTAAAACTCTGCATTTTAAACTTTTTTACTCGATTTATTGAATTAAATTTATTTTTAACACTTATTCTCATCGGCAGTTTATTCCCCCATTCTTGCTCTTTTTCGTGAATTTTATTTTACATTTTGTATTCCAACGATTTCTCCTGATAAGATGTTGGACAAAAGAGCTCTCGAGACCAAATTTCCGGAGACTAAAATTCCGCTTTTATTTTAAAAATATATATATATATATATATATATATATATATAATAATTATAGAAAAATAATAAAACCGTTGCTAAGCCAAACAATGTAATTTAAAAAAATTTTTATCTTGATCTTAAATTTATCAATTATATACGACTTCATCGGCAAAACATAGATGGACAGGTCACCTTCAAAATGTACAGACAACAGGTGGACATATAGAGCGACAGAATGGACCCCGAGGCAATGGAAAAGATAGACATCCATGGAAACGTTTTGATTATTAGCTTTGATAAGCTACGATCTCATCGGGATAATAAAATTGTTTATATTGAAAAAAAAAAAAAAGAAGCAGAACTCTAAACTGAAAGGATAAGATGATCAAATTCAAAATACTATTTGAAACAGACCGCTAGTATATTTTCTGTTAAAGCTCATAGCTCAATTCGTTTCAAGGTTAGATAAATATTACCCAATTCAAAATTGATCAGTGTAGTCAGATTGCAGATTAAAGGAGGCCGTTTGTCATAATTTAGAGAACGTGTGAAGGGAGTAACATGACATGTAGTAAATAAAATGGGGGTAGGGGAAGAGGGGCATATACAGGGTGGGCCAAAATAAGGGTCCTATCTTTAAATTTGAATAACTTGAATTTGAATAACTTCCACAAAATAAAAGTTAAACTCACCAAACTTTATGTGTGTGTAGACTGACCCTTCCGAGATTTTTTGAAATAAACAAAAAAAATTTTAGCCGAAAAAGACTTCTTAAAACTTACAAAAACTAAAGTATTGTTTTTTACACTGTTTTGAGTTTTTTAAGCAAAAATAATGTTTTCTAAATGAGGGTACGTTCCTTAGGGCTAATACGGCTCATGCTTGCTTCGGAAGGGGTCCTTTACTTATTCTAAAAAAAAAAATTTAAAAAATCAATAAATAAAAAAGTTATGAATTTTTAAAAATAGGACCCTTATTTTTGCCCACCCTATATAATAATTGAATACACAAGCACTAGGCACAGACCTATAATCCTTACATGGGGTTACAAAAAACAATTCAATTTTGACATAAAAATAGTAACATCAACCCTTTAAAACAACTAAGGATTTACGCAACATCAAACCCTGTCCCCAACTACACTCTAAGTACACCTTTTCCCTAGCTGGCATTTACAAAATAAAATGTGCTGCATGTCTGATGTTTTATATAGGTGAAACAGACAGAAATATAAAATCTCACATTTACGAACACAAACAGGACCTCAAACACAACAATCCCACTAACGCACTAGTCATACACAGAAAACCCTTTTACCCACAGTTTTGATTTTAAAAACTGCACTCTCCTCAAGACCGAATACTCTCTCACACGTCGCAAGTGCATCGAAAGTGCTATAATACTTCTCTTATTACCATCTAACATAAACCTTAGACTCGAATCTTATTCCTTAAGCAAACATCTGGCAAAAACTGCACTGAAACAAGGCAGTATATTACGCCACTGCGATCTCGGTTAAAGTAACTTTTCTTTTTTACTACATTTCATCCATATTTTCCATTTCTTTCCCTTCTTCTCTTTTTTTTTCTTTCTTCCCCTCCTTCTTTTCCCATTTTAACGTCTCTCCACACGCGTTTTATTATTCTTTCTTATTTCAAATAGTTAAACACGTGTCAATGACGGCTTGTTGTGCGTTTTTCTTTTTCCTATGTTTTTACCGTTATCAAATAAATTTAAAATCTTCACTTTTTCTGAAGACGTTCATTGATCCGAACGAAACCGGTCAAATCTCTTGTTTCTTAATTTTTTCCGTTTGTCTTTTTCACATATCTTGTCTTTTACGGCATTTTATTTTATGATATATCGTACATTTTATCCTTATATATATATATATATATATATATATATATATATATATAAAATATTAAAAATTGAAATATATATATATATATATATAAAATATTAAAAATTGAAATATATATATATATATATATATATATATATATTATATTTCATTTTTTTTTTTTTTTTACTAAATCCCAATTTGCACTTGATGTCTACTATTACATAATCAGCAATATGTATTTATTTGATCTTGTAATTTGAGATGTATATTTGTCTGTGAAACATATCCCCACAGGACTGCTTCCCTGCAGATCACAACATAGTCGTCTTCAAATCCAATGTCAATAAGTAATATAACTTAGTTCATATCATTGATTGTTTCTCACCTCACCTGACAATCTTTCCATCTCATGAATCGTTATTCTCGAGTGGCTCTTGGCCTTTATAGGTGGTGACTCAACAGTAAGAAAAAGAAAAAAGCAAACGTCCAATTTGGGAGCTTAGAGGAATGTGAAATTACCATGAAATTCATTGCATCATGACATCAAATGTCTTTTTGTTCATTTTTATTGCATAAAACGATTCTTTCAATTTTACAAATAATCTTGAAATGTGTGTCATTCCAATTTTGATACCGTGAGAGTCATGCAGATGCTTTTCAGTGATTATTTTTGTTTATCTATTTTTTTATAATAATCAGTAATGATTATGATTATCAGTCTAAATTTTGTCATTATGAGTAGGTTTTCTTATTAAACTTAGCAGTAACATCAGAAAGTGTCCATTTTTTTTTTTGCGTGTGTAGGGATGATAACCTGTTTGGCATATTTACACCCCCCCCCCCAAGTGCGGATTGCAGAGTCAGCCATGTTGTTCCGTTAAAAAGCATTTGTGTCTTATTGGATATGGTTTCTTTCAGCCGCAGATGTTATTTGGTGGGAAAAAGAGAAGATAAATATCTTTTTGATTATTGTTTATTGATTTTTGTTGTTGTTTCACTCTCACGATGAGTGCTTTTCTGCATCCATTGGTTCTTAATCACTGGATCAATATTGCATACAAACATTCGTTATTTGTGAATTAAGGAAAAGAGAACCGTTAAAAAAATGCTGAAAAAAAAAGAATAAAAGCAGATATCTTCAAGCAATAAATCCATCCATAAAAAGACAGCACACATCTAATAAGATGAATGGATATCTAAATAGTATTTGTTCTTTAGTTTTAGTTGGTACAATGGTTAGAGTGTTTGCTAATGGGCCGAGAGACCAGGTTTCAATCCTCAGTTTAGTCACACCAAAGACTAAAAAAAATGGTACTTGATACCTCCTTACTAAACTCTCAGCATTATAAGATGAGGATCAAGAATAAGTGGGGTAATCCAGGGAAAGGATTGGTTAGAGTACTTACTTGTATTTGTACTTGAAACAGCATTCACCCGAAATGGGTTGATTCGGCTCCATCCATCCTTGCTACTGCGTCCCTCACAGTGAATGGTTAGAGTATTTGCTAATGGGCTGGGAAACTAAGATTCAATCCTTGGGCGAGTTATAACAAAGACTCCGAAAATTTTGCTTGATACCCCCTTGCTAAACACTCAGTATTATAAGATGAGGATCAAGGGTAAGTGGCGTAATCGAGGGAAAGAAGTGGCGCCTTTCTCTACATCTTGGTGTAGTAGCTAATAAAACGGAAGTCTTCGGGTCGCTCTCGGCTATGGTCGATCCATTTATTTATTCTATTATATTTTGTTAGGATGGATGTTGGGTGTTTTGTATTATGGCATATCTACTGTTTTGGGATTATTTAATGCCAAATCCACTTATTTTTGGTAAAAGATTTTATGCTTCAAGTTCTTAATATCTTCAAATATTTAAATTTGTTTTGTATATGATTGGCTTGTAGATGAATTTGTTGTAGGCGTATATTTGTAAGCGAATAGTCTGTAAGTCTGTAGATTTTTATTTAATTGTAGATGGGATCCTGACAGGTACTACCACTCCATGTCAAAGTGGACATGGGAGTAATGGTAAACTAAGGGGTGATTTCACATTCCTCTAAGCTCCCAAATTGGACGTTTGCTTTTTTTTCTTACTGTTGAGTCACCACCTATAAAGGCCAAGAGCCACTCGAGAATAACGATTCATGAGATGGAAAGATTGTCAGGTGAGGTGAGAAACAATCAATGATATGAACTAAGTTATATTACTTATTGACATTGGATTTGAAGACGACTATGTTGTGATCTGCAGGGAAGCAGTCCCGTGGGGATATGTTTCACAGACAGAAGGCCCTTGCAAAGAACGTGATAGGGTTCGGAAATAGGATAGATAGAAAAAAAGACTAGATAATAGAAAGGGCAAAGAATGATGGATTTGGGGGTGGGATGGTTGGATGGGGCGGTGTTAAGACACCATTAGAATCTATGAGAAGTAATTAAAACCAATGTTGCATTTATGCTTCTCCGGAAAGTTCTAAGCAATTTTTAACGCTTATCCTCAAGTGGATCTTGGCCTTGATAAGCAGTGACCCCAATAGTAAAAAAAAAAATAAACCCAAAGAAAACAATTAAGTCTTTAAATTGATAAGATGAGGTGTTGTTGATATTTAAATGATTCATGCAGTTATACTAATCATGGTTTTTATATAAACAATATTTTGGCTGTTGTATTCTGCGACCTTCTCTGGGTGTCTTTTGTTGGAGTCGGTAATCTTGCCGGAATTTGGAACTGAACCATTTATTTAATCGACTAGGGTTGACTGTTGTGCGTCCATGTTCAATGCAATTTCTAGACATATTGTATTAGTTAATCTCTATAATATTGAATTTTCAAATTGGAGCTTGTGCCAATATTACCCCACCCTCACCCCCTAAAATAGCTATAAAATACTAAAATAAAAACCCTGAAAATTGGAGAGTATTTATTAATTGTTGTCTAATACCTGTGGTTAAACTTTTGCAAAAATCGAAGGTATCTGAATTTTCACAAAGGGTTTCCACCTCTTTTATGCCCCTCTTTGCATAAAACTAACTTAAACTAAATATAGCCCACATTACGACCCTTTACTCCTAGTTGCTGTGTTCAAAAATTCATGATGATCGCTTAGGAGTAAATCCTGTACATATAAATATATAAACATCTCCACATATCTAACTTTATATAGATAGAGCTGAATAACTGAAAAAGAGAGGATGAAGTTCAATGAAATTTAAAATCAAAGATGGCTTCTAACTTTGTGCAATATTTTATTTTAAATTAAATATGTAATACAAGAATTGGTAAATTGGAAACATTTAAAGTTATACCGAATGATATTAGCTAAAATCACTTTAAACTTGCACAAGCACACGCATCCATGTCTATATCACATGATTCCATCTTTTTCACATCATCTAATTTACGTATGCTCATCGTTTTCTCAATACTCTCCTGCTGTTTCTAATTTTGAAGGCAATCTTTCAGATAAGATAAATAATGTATAGAACGATATCTTTTAAAATGTAAATATAAAATATGCTTTCTTCTTCTTCGACGATCCGTTTATAACTCTGCTGTGTAGATACACATTTGCCTCAAGTACAGGGAAAGGAAATTCCTTATGTTAATGGACCTAGGAAGAGGAAGGAACGTCTAGAAGACTGGATACTTTCATAGATTCAATTTCTTCTTTTTTTTATCTTCTTTGGAATGGTTGAAAAAGTAAGGCAGAAATACAAAAGTCTAGTTCCGTGCAGTTAGCATTAAAAGGTAAACGTATCAAGATGTGAAAGAGGAATGAGTATTTGAAGAAAGTGTGTGATTAGGTTGGGTGGAGTTGCTTATATATAAAATGATAACAAGAAGAAATGCTGTTAAGAGAGAGAGAGAGAGAGAGAGAGAGGAAAGAGAGAGAGAGAGAGAGAGAGAGGAAAGAAAGAGAGAGAGAGAGAGAGAGAGAAGGATTTAATTCTGAATGATTAGTGTAAATAGGAAAACCAAGGTATGGAAATTGATAAGAAAACCTAAATAAATGATAGAGGGGTAGTGTGAGGTTAGAAAGAGAGGGAGAAGCTAAATATGTTAAGTGTGTATATATATGTGATATGCTAGTATATATATATATAATTATTTATAAACAATATTTTTTAAATCGACCCATATACACATGTGGTTCATGCCAAACCAGCAATCATAAGTATGGGAGGAGACAATTCCTGTCGGTCACACGGTTCAACTCCCGATACGAAAATCATATTTAACTCAGTAGTCAGAACACATACCGATGTGCCCACCACGCATTGTTTGGAAATGGGAGTGTAAATTAATGTCTTAATGGCAAAGTCGGCGACCATAAGCAGGCTGTCAAGAACACTCAATAGGTGGGGCCTAGAGTGGTGCATTACACTGTAAATGATGGCCTGTTGTGAACTTAAAGTGCTTCATCTAGCAAAAGCTTTGAATAATTATTTATAATATATATATTTATAGTAAAGTATGAAAATATAATTATGGCAATTAAGCTACACAGAGATGTCCGAGAATGAAAACATGTTATTTTTTCTTTCTTTCTCCCCCATCTCTCTCTCTCTCTCTCTCTCTCTCTCTCTCTCAAGTCGAATGTAGGTCAGAGGAGAGGGAAACTAATATCCACAGAAACAGTGTTTGAGAAAACGTTATTTCTTCCTAATATTATGAGTGCTAGGTATAGTAGATGTGATTGTAAAGGTTAGTACTACTCTGCTATCCTGTATTCATGACTCATAAAAAATAAAATATTGATCAGGATTAAATATTAAAGTCGATAAAATCGATTTCAAAGACTTTTTTCTGTTTAAGAAAATGGATCAGTATTTGGCATATAAATCTGACGAAAGCGATTCTGGTCAATGAAATAGAAGAAAATCTAACTACTTTATATATAATGCCTCTCTCTTTCTCTATCTCTTATAGAGAGTAAGCTATGAAAATATATTTATAACAATTAAGCTACACAGAGGCTCCCACATTTAGCCTGAAGATCCCCCCCCCCCGGGGATGAAACGCGGGAGCCTCTGTGTAGCTTAATTGCCATAAATATATTTTCATAGCTTACTACCTAGCTCTACTTACATATCGAGCACTGTTGAAGTAAATACTGAAAATTGATACATAAAAAATGATATCTCCTTATAAAATTTTATGTGGATACATGAAATACTAATATATATATATATATATATATATATATATATATATGTATATATATATATATATAAACAATTAATTTTATCTAAAACCCCTTGTCTTGAACAACTGATGACTTAATAGATATTGTATTTTGTACAATTTTTATTCTTATCCTTTAATTGTTTATATAATTGCTCTATCTAGTATATTGAGCATCAATTTTTCATGATAGGTTCTACTTTAAAGATATACATCATATCTTTATTCTCCTGTTCCTCGAAGCCATCTTTATTAAACCCCAGCAACCCACAATTACTAACATTACGTATTAAACTAGTAGTAACAACATTTTAAAATGCTTAACAATTTTATCCTGTGACGCTAATTCTGGCGACCTGGAATTTAAATTGTTAACGTCTTTCCTGTAAATAGTGAGTCCGTTCTTTGGAGTCTAACTGACTTCATGTGTGCATTCTTGCTGTCTTTTGAAATTCTCTTCTTTTATCCAGCTGTTTTGTTCATTTGCTTTTGTCACCTGAAGATGATTCGACAAAGAATCGAAAACGTTCGTGATGCATATGGAACATGCATTAATTTTTTTATTTTAATAGAATAAAGATCATTAGAAAAATTGAAAAAATAAAAAAGGTATAATTAAGCAAAGAATTCTGTTATTTTTAACAATATTTGCTTATATATATATATATATATATATATATATATATATATATATATATATATATATGATTATTTTTATTCATACAGACATGTACAAAATCTGCAACACTGGAATATCTATGTTATCGATCAACAGCTGTTAGAAACTGAAATCTCATCAGGCAGAATTAAAATCCGATCCTTACCTCAGATCTTCCCAAATATGATATGAGGTACTGATCGGATTTTAATTCTGCCTGATGAGAGCTCAGTTTCTAACAGCTGTTGATCGATAACCTAGATATGCCAGTGTTGCAGATTTTGTACATGTCTGTATAAATAAAAATAATCATATATATAAAAGCTCTATTTGATATTGAACACTTTTTATAAGCCCGTTTGAAATTCTTTGGATTCCTATCCTGTGGATGTTTACTTTACCTGGATTCCTAATATATATATATATATATATATATATATATATATATATATATATAATCATTATCTCTAAACAAGAAACAGTGTATACCTTTGTAACTTACAGGAGATAGAGAGAGAGAGAGAGAGAGAGAGAAAGTTAGTCACCTGAACCTACAAAAACAAGTCAGTCATTTTTTCCTTTTACTCCTGGGCAACGCTGCGCAGGAACAGCTAGTATTAATTATGTTCATGTTTCGCTCTTTCAATTTTTGTCTTTTTTGTTTTCATTTAGATATAAGTCAAGTCTAGCTTAAAAGAAATCTACCTAATATTGCTGCAAGTGCCAATTTTGGTAGATTCATTATTCTATATTCATCGTGCAGGCACTCTTATAGAGGATATCCATTGTCTCTTAAGAAAAAGGGAGCCACTATGCATGCATGTATGATGAGAGAGAGAGAGACAGAGAGAGAGAGAGAGAAGGGAGGGATGTTCCTTAAAGAAAACAAAAAGAACTTTTTGAATAATGAGCATAGCAAAATACAGAGAACAAAGAATTACGAGAATTGCAAGAGATGCGGCGGACCATATTATATCCCAGATATTCTTAAGATGCATCCATTCAATCTGCACATTTATCAATGAAAATGTTATTTAAAACTTAAGCACAAAAAAATGTTATTTCAAAATTACGCATGACAGAAGGATAAAATGGTATCTAAAACTTAAGCATGACAGACCGACGAAAACGCTATTTTAAACTTAAGTATGACAGACCAGAAGAAAATACTATTTAAAAATTAAGCATGATAGACTACAGGAAATGCTATTTAAAACTCAAGCATGACAAAATGCTAAATACTATTTCATGACAAAGCGAAAATGGTATTTCAAACGTAAGCATGACAGACCAAAGACAATGGTATTTCAAACGTAAGCATGCCAGACTAAAGACAATGGTATTTGAAACTTAAGCATTACAGACCAAAGAGAATACTATTTCAAACTTATGTATAACAGATCAAAGACAATGCTATTTCAAACTCAAACATGACATACCAAAGATACTCCTATTTCAAACTTACGTGTGAAAGACCATGTTAAATCTTATTTCAAACTTAATTGTGACAGACGGATAGAGCGTCTTATCGAGAACTAAATTAAGATGCATTCATTAAAACTTTACATTTAGCATTGAAAATGATATTGCAAACTTAAACATGACAGTTCGACTGACAGACAGAGTCT
>OY744523.1:107801944-107851944 GCA_963556195.1 Sepiola atlantica | reverse complement strand
TGGTATCGTCTAGAAAGTACTAAGGAGAGAATGTGGGTTTAAGGATTAAACTTTCGAAATAATGAAAAGATATAAAAAATACACCAAGTTTGAATTCAAAACATGGATTAAAAGACTTTAAATCAATCTAAAAGGGATTTAAATTAAGATTTAACCCCATTCGAGTATTGCAGGCTGGCAATCGATCTAAGGGGAGTAACTCTACAAAGTTCTTAGTGATTCTGTATTCGGAATTTAACATTTTTAACTAAGGTGTAAATTTATATGTAAATTTATGGAAGTAATAATATTGGTATACTGATTCAGTCTGATCTAGAAATAAGAACACTGATTAGGTCGACAAGATTGAAATTGTTATGGAGATTTTTAAACCCTGCTGATTTATTATCGTGAAATGGGGGTGTTACCCTCTTAATAACTGGAAAAATTATTATTGGAAAAAATTATTTCTTATTTAAGTGGTATAAGTTACTGATTTTAAGTTTTGGTGTCGAGATGGGCCAATTAAAATATTAAGATATTTATTACTGTTTTTTTAATATATTTGTGGGGGGTGATAGTTGGGAGGATTTTCCAGGTGGAAATCGGTATTTTGTGGGGCAATTATGGGGTTATGTATTGGGCAGAGGGGGTATTATTGGTAGACCTTTATGTGTATCGGTAATTTCAGTTCATAAGTAGTGCTCGCCTCCTGTGGATGCATCCTTTAAAAATTTCGTCTGTAACATTCAAGCAGATTATATTTGAATCAATAATGGCTCTTAATATATAATATTTTTCTGCATCAAACAGAGGACATCTACTTATGGCTGGAGAAAAAGATGGTCTTTTCTCTATTACTTTTTATTTGATGGTGAATGGTGGCTCTTCATCTTTAAGTTGCCATATCCGGGTCACGAGTGCCTTGTTTGCCTTGTTTTTGTATTTAAAGATATTCCTGTGTGCATACAATCTTTGCTTGAAGCTTCCCTGTATCATACCTATGTATTTTTCGGCTCTGCCGCTTGACTGGCTTTGACAGTGGCTTCATATACGAGGGAATCAATTTTGCAATTCCCCTCTAGGGGGCAATTGTTTTTGTCCTGGCACGAGCAGCCTGTGTTTTCTATTGCTTTGGGCTCTGCAGAGATGATTTTTCTTATAGATGGGGTGGTTGATTGTACTTCTGTTAAAGAGTTTGTCCAGGTTGTGTGTAGGGGAGGTGCTTGTCGAGTAAGTTGAGGAAAAGGTGGCCTACTCTCGTCTTGGTGTTGATGGAGAAAGGCGGAGAAAACCAGATCACTGACCTCCTCCTATTGCAGATCCCCCGTGACTGGTCTCGGGTGCGGATGTATGAGATCTTCTCTCTGAATCCACTGTTGCAGAGCGTTTTATTGTAATAGGGTGCTGCATGTATGAAAATTTCGAGACTGGATGAGAGGTTTGAGATTCTTTGGTTGATATTATTGACCAAGGTTTTAAAGATGGTGAGGTGGGAGCAGGATCCTTTGTGTATGTATTGGAGTGTCTCATTGGGTTTGTGGAAAGGCTTGTGTGTGTTGTGTGTAAGATTCAATGTGGTGTCTAGGAAATCTACTTAGTCTAAGTTTGTTTTGATGGTGATTTTGAATCCAAGTTTTTGTTAAGTCTTTTCTAAATCTATCTAGTGGGTTCCCGTTGTGGTTACGTTACAAGCAAAGTCCATCATCTTTGTAAACGCCAAAGAAATGGTCTGGGAATTTATTTTGGAGTGTATCCAATATGAGCAAGCCGACTAAGTCGCAGATTTCTGAACTGTCATAGGCCCCCATTTCTACATCAAATGGGCCCACTAGGTTCTATTTTTTAACCCAGGGCCTTCCCTCGATGAAAAGTAGGGTTTGTCGTGCTTGTAATATTGTATCCTTTTCTAGTTCGCTAATGTCTGTGTGTGAAAGTACAAAGCTTAAGGCCTTATCTAGGGTGTCTTTTGTTATGGATGGGTAGAAGGCGTGCTCATATTGGATACGCTACAAAATAAACTCCCAGACCATGTCTGGGTCAAATGTGTCATATATATATATATATATATATATATATATATATATATATATATATATATATATATATAGTATACATTTTTATTTATGAGCACAAAAATGCATAGAGTTCCTCATTAAATCCCGGACAGCGTCGGCTCTTTCTGTTAGTATATAATAAGTAGATAAAATTATAAAGTGAAATCTCATTTCCTTGAATTAACTGTGGAATTTCTGCTCGCCTCGAAAGTCATTAATATGACAATTTGAAATGACTGCTCTTTAATTAAATTCAATAAGTCTTTACATCAAATCAATTGCAAAGGAATTTTAATCAATGTTTTTTCTACATTTTTTATACCATTTTATATGATATGGACTAAATAACAGCCAAATAGCAATAATAATAGTAATAGTAGTTATAATACTAATACTAATACTAATAATGGTACTAATAATAATGATACTACTAATAATACTAACAATGCTACTAATAATCAATTAACGACATGTTAATGAAGTTCATCGATCCATAAGCTGTCTCGTGTCATTTATCAAAGTTATTTACTAAACTTTGTGAAGTGATTAATTTTATTCATAACTTGAAAGTGAGCTCAAATTAATTCTGGTAAATTGTATTTAACTATTGATTAATCATTATGTGTCTATTTCATTAGGCGCACACATGCAGGCGCGCATACGCATGTGTATTATTGTTACAAAAGTAATCATTTGTAACTCGTTTTTGAATACTCAGTTTATTGCTGCAGTGAATAGAGTTGGTTTTTTTTTGGATTTTGCTAACGACTAAGTTGTTACTCAGGGTGAACTAAGGGAAAGTACTAAAACTCCCACTCAAGCTGCCCCATCACGAGTGGGTTCAGCCGAACTACCTACGCACATGTGCATGGTGCTTCTGCGTCACTATGGTAAAATGGGGCATTTGCAGTAAAGGCGAACAGACTTTCAACTATGTTCTACTTGATTACACGATTCTCGGACCATCCTGCAACCTGAATGACACGGAAAACATAAAACTAATAAATTATAAGGGGAAAATGTAATTTATAACTTAAGGGTCTTTCTGACAAGAATATATATTTTACTGCAGTTAAATTGGTCTAACATAAAATATTGAATGTCTTTGTGCCAGACAAAAAAATCTCTGGTGAATTAGGAAAGGAACAGCTGATTTTCGGATGTGTAACACATCAGAAGGCAACATCCCAAATCATGCTAGGTTTGGACATGCGTCTATAAAAATAAGAAGACACACAGCCAGAAACATCAGAAGACTGAGAGAAATTATGACTTTAATGTGATTCACAAACCACCCTATCCAATATGTGACATTAGCTCTTTCTCTCCTATTTTACTCCATCTTAAAGATACGTCATCCGTTGACAGATTTGTTAATAATATATTCGAAAGATCTTTATTTCATATGAGAACGAATACAGCAATCAAAGAAAAACCTTTATCTTATATATGAAGTGAAATCAGATTTTGTTCAGTTCATTGACCGAAATAGCTTTCTTAAGAAAAGGAAAATAAAACAATCTGTTTTATGAGACTTATATGACAAATATTGGTCTGTGTTCTTAACAAGAAAATTTTTATTTTCAATCGATTTTAATATTAAATGCTAATCGATATTTTTTTTTTTATTAATCAGGAATAGAGAAAGGCATAGGAGTACTTACCCTTATGGTTATATCTACTACGCCTGCCACCCATAACATGAGGAAGAAATTTAACAAGATAACGTTTTTTCCATATACACCGTTTCGTTGGCTATTACTCTCCCTCGCCTCTGATCTACATTCGACGAGAGAGAGAGAGAGAGAGAGAGAGCGAGAGAGAGAGGGGGGGGGATAAAAACATGTGTGGTTTACGTATTAAACAGTGTCAAGATTTTGTACTTGCCACCATGGACCAATCGGTTAGCCTACTGCACTTAGAGACAGAGGTTATCGGTTCGAAACTCATCTGGGTCAGAGTTATGTTTACTCTGATATTGTCTTAAAATGAACTTCGACATTTCAAATTACAATATTAAGCAGATCATTTACTGTTACTTTTATTGTTTTCTGTAATCTACATAATTTATGGAAACTATGACCTAGGTGATGACGTGTAGCCCTGCTAGTTGTTTTTTTTATATAGCTGCGTGATGTTTGCATCTTAGTTACTAACAAACTAGATATTAACATGAAATAACCATAACAAGAAAAAAGTGCTGCAGAAATTGAGCCTCCACCCAACGAAGTTTGCTGTAGTTCTCTTTAAGAATCTATATAATAATTCTTTTGGTTCCTCGTTTAGTTATATAGCATGACCGTAATGCTACTATTACACATGCACTAAATCAAAGGGACGTAATTCGTTCAAATTCGATTCAGTAGTAGTATTAATCCAACTTTCTTTTAATATGTAAACAAGAAGCATACAACTGATTTCTTTTTCAAGTAAATTCAATTACAAAAGTTTTAGCTAAGAAAATTATTAAACAAAAAATTTGTAGAAGAAAATGTGTAGAAATAGATCTAAAATGAATATGTTACTTGTATTTTTACTATAAAATGAAACCACCATAAAAAAATTCTCACATTTTTTAGTATTTGAAGCTTCCACACATTTAAATCCCAATGAAGAAAATAACTGTGAAAACATAATTTCACCCTTGTAAATGAGGTGTTTATCCAAAAAGAGTTCAAAATAAAAGTAATATTATTTATTATTTTTTATAAGGATAAAAAGGAAGAAATAGCTAGTCAGAATCAAATATCGATTCTTTTTCTTTTTCTACTATCACTTTTTACTATACTTCTACACTCGATTCTTTCTTTATACCGATCTCCATTTCTTTTCTCTGTAATGATGGCGTTTTATTTTATTCTTTGCTTACTTATATACATTATCTTTTGCTTTATAAAACCGTCAATATGTTCCTCCCTTTCATTTCAGAGGCAAAAATTTCACACATAACAATTTCAGAATTTAAAAAACTACAAAAAATGATTTTACATAAAATAATTCACGTAAAATATTTTCTCTTTCCATTTTAACCTTTCAGTTTCTAATAACAACCATTAAGAAAAAAAAAAGAAATTCTTCTTTACAGTGTTTTGCATAAAATGGCTGCTGTTCTCAGCAACATTTTATCATTGTATTATCATTCTCTGTGTTTACTGCCTTGCGACATTAAAACATTAATAATTTCGTCAGTGACTAAATTTTTTCATCCAGGTTCTTCTTGTAACATTCTTGATTGAGATTGAATTCAATCAGTATAAGCAACTCTAATTAGAAGTAACATCATAAGTTACCCCTCTTGTTGTGGATTATCTCCCTTGCCATAGATAACTATAAATGGTTATCTATGTTTGTACAAATATATTCTAAGCTGAATAAATTTTCATAATCTATATCGGATTCTAATGCTTTTATTGCGGCAACTACTAAAACTGTATTAGTATCCGGTCTAGAACAATAATATAAAAGCAAAGAGTCTTATTTTTAAGAAGACCTCTTTATAAATCGACACATCAAACTTCATGAGAACCAAGTGTATTTTCAACACCCAAATTATGCGAGCAGCTGAAAAGAACGTGTCTAGCATGACACCATATCTGGCATCACCCGAACCTCACATCTTTCTAAGCATAAACAAAATATGTATCTTTTAAATTGATTTGGTTCCAGTTCTAGCAATAATATTTTTTCTGTTTCGGAATTTTGTAGATTAGGATTGATAATTTATATTTTTTGATTATTCAGACAACTGGTCTTATCTTAGATGTTATTCGAACAAAGTTCTGGTTCATGTAACCTCCGACCTTTTTTCAGGTACATCTTGTCAAACTCGGGGGTCTTTATGTCGAATTCAGGAATCTGTACAGAATTTTGAAATTCTGTACAGATTTCTAAGTTCAACGAGATGCACCTGAAAAAGGTCAGGTGCTACATCGGCCGAAACGTTGTGAGAATAACATCCAAGATGAGTACAATAGTTCGAATAATCCAAATAATATAAAATATTCTTTCAATTAAAAAAAAAAATCCGAAAGTGTTTATTTATACTTTTTACAAAACAGATATACCTGATGAAAGTACACAATTGGGTTATAGAAATGGCAAACTTATGCAAATAAATACACGCCCACTCAGGCAATGCATTAACTGCGTGTTACTCTGAATTAAGAAGAGTGTAAGCTCTCTTGTGTATCTACCTTTGTGTTTATTTGTGAACGTGTCATCTGCAATGGTGACGCTAGTGATGCTGCTGCTGCTGACGATGTTCCTAGTAATAGTAGTAGTCATAGTAATCTTGTAGATAATTAATTTAAAAGCATGTGCAAGTGATGCTGTCTTTGTAATGAACTTGAAGGATTTGTAATTAATTGCGATTTTCATTGCTTGTTTTTGTGAACTTATTGTTGCGGTTTTCTGTTCTCGTGGCAGAAAGGTTGGACAAATGCTCATCAATAGTGTAACTCGTTAATCACTCAGTATCTATCAATATACGATGACGTGCGAAACTATTAAATATATAGCATTTATTTTGAATTCAAAAATATAATTGAAAACTTATTGAATCACCACCATGAACCAAATGGGTGACCTCGACACGAACATCAAACCTCTTTGTAACCAATCACCAGATGTTGCAAATTAAACAGAGACTGAAAGCGAGATCGATCTTGAACTCCTCTATAATGAATCACTAGCGGTCGCAAATATTTTTGCATCGAACACACACAATGAGTTGAGCACCCTTGTTACTTCTACAGGAGTTTCTGGTGAACTACCAATAACACTTTTATATTGGGCTTAGAAAAGGTGTTATAAAAGTCCTTGTATAGGACTATGGGGTGCGTTTTATAATCATCCTAGATTATAAAATCAATTAGGGTGTAAGGGAGACAACCCGATTTGTTCATTTGTTACTTAGTTGCAAATTTGTTCCTCCTGAAGTAATATGACAACACCATCAAGTTGTACAAAAATGATGATCTTTGTTTTATTTATTTCACATGCAGGACAACTGAACAATACCAGGTCTGACCCCTGTGCATCCTCGCTCTGTTTATTAGACTCCATCTCCAGGACTTAATTTATCTGTTGTTGTTTTCCCCCAATATTTTATATTTATTTTATGCCATATTACATCTCCAATTTCTGAAACAATATCTTTAATTTATGGTTTGACCCAATTTCATAATTGCTTATTTTTTTAGGCCCACTTTGCCACAGATTTTAATGGTCCCATTGTTCGTCTTATTGACAAAGGAATGTTGTGATTTCCAATTTCTCTCCATTGTGTTTAAAATAATCCTTTCGAGTTTATTATTATTATTTGTTTTTCATTACATGGTTTCAAATTGAGATGACTGTGTCTATTTTTCTAACATAAGCTGTCTCTTGTCTGTCATATTACACTTGGGTTTCTTTGTAAAACTCTGATACTCACAATGTTACATGCATGCTAATTGCAGCCTTTTATTTTACCATAATCATGATTTGTGCTTAGGTTACTAATATCAAATACGAGTTCAACATAGTGAATATTTAGGATATTCTCTTTACAAGGATGAATAAGAATATTGTTGTCTCTACACACAGTCATTTGAAAATTTAACATACAAATTGCAACACAAGTTTTGGACATAAGTCGATAAACAGCTTTCAATTTTTAATAATGTCCCTTATTTGCTGCAAGAGAAGAGTCAGGTAGGTTTCTTGACTTCAGTTTTATTCTATTGGTGAGAAATTATTGTAAGATTGTTCAAGATATGGGGGATCATGTGTATTATTTGGATTATTCGGACTAGCGTTCTCATCTTGGATTTTATTCTCATAACGTTTCGGTTGATATAACCTTCGACCGTCTTCAGGTGCGTCTCATTGAACTCGGAAAGGACCTTCGGTACAACGGTTACAAGTGCTAAATAATAAGTTCTCAGTAACAGTCTTCTGGAGGTTCAATCGATACTAAGAATACAATTATGAATTAGTCTTCTGGAGGTTGCAGGTTCAATCCTAAGTACGGGTGATACTAAGAATACAATTACGAATTACTTAATACTTTCACTCAGTCATGGCTAACGCAATGAGAGCAAGCTACCCCTGTAGATTAAATAAAAGGTTCTGTTTGAAATTCTGTACAGAGTCTCGAGTTTAACATAAAGATTCTTGAGTTTGCGAGACGCACCTGAAGAAGGTTAGAGGTTAAATCGGCCGAAACGTTGTGAGAATAACATTCAAGATGAGAACAGTAGTCTGAATAATCTGAATAATACAAATTATCAATCTTCATCTAAAAAATTCCGAAAAATGGGGTATCATATAATGTATTAGTCTCTATTTACTTGCCTCCCCACGAGAACAGAGTTAGACACAAGGTACATTTTTAATGTAAAGAAAATTCAACTCTTCAAAAAGAGGCACTCTGGATTAGGACAAAAATAAAAATTGCCTCAGTCTAAAAGAATTTCTCCTTCACTGAGGACAGAACAGATACTACACTTTGAATTATTTTGAATTGCAAAAATATAAAATATATTTGAACAAATTAGACACAAGACCATCGAAAGTCTGGGGAGTAGAGGGGCGGGGTCGTTAGTACTACTCTGTCTATCTTACTCTTAACTAGATCCATTCTGACCCACTACACTTTGATCCCAGCTCAAGGCTGAGGAAAGAAAAGCAATGAAAATAAAGTGAGATAATTTATATATCAATCAGAATCAATCAGAATCATAAAATCCCAACTAATATTTCTATGTCCTGCTTTATATGGTATTAGAATGAATTAAATCTCTGTATGAAGAAGGAAAATACTTGACAAGTCATTGAAATTCACCAGAAAGCGAGCGGACAGTAAAATGCTCCTCATGCCATTACCATTCCACGCAGTTCTACTACATGAATATATTGTACATTAGACAATCGAAATGGATTAGAACTCAGATGTGGACAAAGTATATCTGGATTGGCAAAGCTATTGAAGTTTTGAGAAGTTTTGTTACCCTCGTGATACCAGGGTGGGGCAAGTCCTAGTGTGATTGCAAGACTTAAGAGTGGATGGAGTAAGTTCTGCCATTACTAACCAGCAGTGTTACCATTGTTGACCAAGGGAAGAGTCTATCAGGCATGTGTATGCAGTGTGATGATGTATGGAAGTGAAACCTGGTCAGTGAGGGTTGAGGACATGCGTTGCATGGAGAAAAATGATATCAGAATGATCCAATCGATGTGTAATGTGAGTGTTAAAGACAGGCTTAGTTCTGATGACCTCACAGGAGTATTAAAGATGTGTGCAAAAAAGGAGACTACGACAGTATGGCCATGTTGGAAGACTGACTGAGAGTTCTTGGGTTAGATTTAGAACAGTTGAGGTAGCAAGTTCATTTCACTGGGGAAGGTCAAGGAAACCATGGGAGGAAGTGATAAAAATGGATTTGAGAGAAAGAGAGATAAATAAAGACCCTGACAGAGATAGGTAAGTTTGAAAATAAATTTCTTAAAGCTGTCCAACACATGCTAGTATGTAAAACGGACGTTAAACCGAATATGATGATGATGATGCTGATGATGATTAGTTTCTAGGGGTCATCAAAAGAGAATGTGCACCGTTTCGAGGCCATCCTCTCAACGGTTTTATTTATGCACCACTCCTCTTACGAATGTGAGGCCCCATTATATCTTTGTATCAGTTCACGTGAATGACGGCAAAATGTGATTTTTTTTTTCATAAAAAGAACAAAAACGTGTGAATATCGCATGAATCTCGTTGCGCCAGCAGATGATGATATATAATTCCAATGTTCTTTATTTTGAATTGTTTCACAGGATCTTTCTTTCTTTTTTTTTTTAAACATCGACTCCGCAATCTAGTGGGGGAATGATCTCTTCTCATCTCTATAGCATTTTTCACATAGAAGAGATGCTGCTCGCCTCTTTCTATTATATCACTATGTTCATGTTAGGTGTTCGACTGAGCCCCAATCCCTGATGCCCACATGTAGGACATTCACAGCAAGAACTTGTCATGCTACAACCACAACAAAGAAATTTCCTTTCTCTTTCTCTTTACCAAAAACCAAACGAAACTTCCATGAACAAAGTTTCTTTCCTAGAAAATCCCATCTGTGGAACAAGATACCACAAGTCTGCTTCCCAACCGACTACAACATGGTCGTCTTCAAACACTTGTTGAGCCGTCCTCTTAGATAATCAATTCTTTTTAAGTAATCTTCTGCCAATTCCACCCATTGTTTCCGGTTTTGGAGACGATCATTGTTTAACTGACGATCAATTGAACCCTTATCCTCGAGTGGCCCCCTAGTAACCTATTAGTAAAAAAGAAAAAATCTATATTGAGCTATTTTCCATGTGAGATCACCAAAGTTAAGTGACTTTGAGCCTGGTCATTACCAGATGGGTGACTATTTGGGTATACCATGTGCCATATGTGGGAAGATGACGACACCTCCCTACAAAAAAAAAATCTGCTAAAACTAACGTTGTCATCTCCCCTGATCGGGGTATACATGCGACTAGAGATCATTTATGCGTTTAATATTCCCTAGAAACTCCTTCCTACAGAGAAAGCTGGCTCAACCTGCCCAGGATGAATGCTGCACCAGGTTCCAAATATCATATAATCATATAGGTAGAGGATTGCATCAGGAGTCAGGTACTTTCTGGAATGGTAGAATGATCCAACCATTTTCCCAGTAACCTTAGGAACAGATTGGATATAAGTCTTCATGTTCGATCTGGAGTGAAAGTCAGTCCTAGGAGCTTATCAAAACAAGGGTTTTCCTCAAGGAGAGAGCCAGTCATTTCGACTGGGGGAAAACAAGGATCTAAGCGTTGGTGGTGAAAGGAGAAAAGCTTAGTTTTAGAGGTGTTAAAAGTAACAAGCCACTTTTCTTCTCATTGCACCACATGCTCTAGATTGGAATAGAGAGAATATATATGATTCTTATATTCTCTCTCTCTTTCTCTCTCTCTTTAAACACATAACTTTAAGTTGAGATGGCGTTCCTTTTTTTTTTTAACTTTCAACGAATGGGGGAAAGTGTTTTTTCTTGTTGATTGAAAATTAAGCTTGTGTTTTCCAGAGTTTCTTCCCTTCTCATCTGCTTACTTCCTTTCTTCTGTTTTACTCTTTGTTCTTTTCATCGTCTTATTCGTTCCTTCTTCTCTTACACTCTTTTCTTCATACCGCGCAGAAAGACATGAAAGACATATAGAAAGACATGATTTTTTTCTTAATACAATTTGAAAATATGCTTTACGGTTCAATTTGATAGTGAGAAAACAAAAAAAATGTTCCAATTATGAAGCATAGTTTGCACGTTTATCCTTTACAGGTTTTTGTAAATGTTTGCATCTTTGCATTCTGGGGTTCTTTGACTTACGTCACATGTTTCTCTTTGAATGTTTATGATGATTCTATAGACTACCTAGACTATATCAAAACTCTTCATAGAGCATCGGTTGACCAATTCGTTTATACTGGGAATTTTGAAACCCTTCTAATCCCCTACTAACTTTTTGGAATTTTTTGAGAAATCTGACACAGATGACTACTTTAGCTAGTTTCGTATACCGTTGCATTTCTCCGCAGGGTGATATGAAGCCTTACTTGACAGATAGGTTTGATTGCCATTTTATTATTTGAGGTCTCGCTCTGTTTTTACATAAGGACAGATCTGTGTATTCTTGTGTATCTGCATGCATTTGGATAAACGGATGTTCTTTTAGAATGTGTGCTTCCCACCTAACTTCTTGAATTGATTAATTAAAGTGGTAAAGTTGCGGTTGAAACTTAATTTTATTCCTCCCAACGCTGTCAATCCAGACGTTAGTCATTAGATTTGTGAATGAATAAAATCATCTGTGCGATTGAAACGTAGCGTAGAAATTAGACAGAATGTTTTTCTCATGTAAATCTTCCAATTAAAAGCATACAATTTGTGGAAAGGTAATAATATTTGATTCAAAACAGAATCTGATTTTAACTTAATACAGCTGTTGCCAGTCTGCATCCAAATCTGTTACTGTTTGTCAATAAATCAGTCGTCATTATTTCATGTGATAGATTCATTATTGCAATGGAAACAAACTGGCTTTTATTTACTTTTTCTCGCCGTGAAGGACAGGTAGATCAGATTTTAAATATTTCAACTTTCTACTTTCATTCTTTTTTCATTCATTTAAAAAGATAAGTCAACTTTAAATTGGATGTTTATTCTAGCATATTCAAATAAGTGCTTATAGGTACAGCATTGTAAATGACAATGACTCTTAACATCCTATAGTGCTTGAAACCGCATTGACCGGAAGTGATATTTATATTTCTAATCCGCCTGGCATCGCATGAAATGATAACCCTTTATTTAAATCTATTTTTACACACATTTAAAAGTTCCTAATGGAAGATGAATACTCTTAATAGACTTTGTAAGACTTACATCCGGGTATTAATATTTCTTTCAGTATCTCATCATTTTCATAACAGTTTGCAGACTTTTTTCCATGGTTGATATTTTGAAAAAATTTCTTTCAAAATATCTTCTTTTGATGAGAACTCATAATTTCTTAGATGACAATATTATTTTTAGAGCAAACGACAACATCATATGAAAGACAATAAATCTTGTCACTTATACTACCAGGTTTCATAAAAATCTGTTCAAAGTAAAGGAATTATAAATGTTTAAATAAAAAGAAAACATGTTTTTAACGATTTGTTTGGTAAGTCCTTACAGTACTGAGTCTCTGAACCTAGAAAACTTTCAACAGGATTTTAAGAGTTAAACCACGACAAAGTTTTGTTTTATATATTCATAAACTTCGGAGAAATGACTTTCATAAACTCTCATCAGAGAAGTATATATTCAATAAAAACTTTGTGTCTGTAGAACACATACCGCAGGACTGCTTCCCTACTGATTACAACTGGTTCGTCTTCAAATAGGAGAGTAGAAAGTGGACCTTGAGTTTACTTTCGGCATCCTCGTAACTCTTGTTTCCCTTATTTTGTCCTTTAGTTCTCACATTTCATGAGCGATGTTTCTGACAAAGGAGGAAGAATTGCTGTTTTCTGGTTCGAAATCTATTCATCTAACACTTATCGTTAGCTAGTTTTTGACTTTGAAGTAGTATTTATTTTTATTAGCTTCTTACATCAAGTGACTTCATGCTATGTCTAGAGCGATCTCCATATAAAAAAAAATATTCATTATTGTTTTCTGGGTCGCAATCTATCCATAACACTTATCGTTGGCTAGTTGTCTTTACCTTGAAGTAGTATTTCTTTTTAGCTCCTTACATCAAGTGGCTTCATGTCTTGTCTAGAGCGATTTCCATTAAAAAAAATAAAATCCAAAGTCAACAAATTCTTGTCATAAACTGTCCCATAAGAATCAATGCAGTTCATACCATTGATCAATGTTAGTACTTATATAGTGTTCCCCATCTTTCGCCTGATAACAATCCCGTCTCATTAACTCATATCCTTGAATGGCTTTTGGCCTTGATACATGGTGACCCAATAGTATTTTTTTTTTTTAAATATAGTAATATATTTTTATTTGAAGATTAAAACTAATAAATATTTAAATAAATCTTCATAGGTGCCAATTTTTAAATAAAACTAGACGTACCCGTGAACCGTTGTGTCACAACAACTACCACTATTTATTCTACTTTGGTTTCATTCGAAAATTCATAAACTGTGACATATCTGTTAAAACATTCTTCTTGCATAGCTAAATATAAAAAGTTTATTTACTGGCGATACTAACTAAGAATAAGAATAAAAATTACTTAACACTTCTATCCGGTCATGGCTGATGGAATGAGAACAATCTACCCCTGTGGATTAAATAAAGGGTTCAGTTCGAAATTATGTATGGATTCCTGAGTTCGACATAAAGATTCTACCCCTCAAATTTAAAAGACTCTTAGCTAGTGGAGTAAATGAGTCCTGACCCTGTTTTGTTTTTTGATACTAGAGATCCTCCAAAGATGCCCACTCCCCACATTTATTTTACCCCCAGTCACCCCATAACTGTTTTATTATATCTTGGAGGATACTATCCATGCCCATATTTCACCCCTATCTGTTTTATTTTTGGCATCCCACTTAGCCCTCCACTCCCATCTAGAGACTGACCTGCTTGTTTTCGGAGCACCCAGAAAACAATGAGCAGCCTAATACTTAGCAGAGGGTTAGGAGGGTCCTATTAACCTACATATTTTCTTTCTTTTTTGAATATTTGTAAATTTTATGCCACTCCTCACAATGATATTTTTGTAAATAGAATCTTAAAACAAATTGGGGATCATGTAAGTAAGATCATAAGATTAAGCCACAGAGTGAATGTGGTATTTTGGTGAGAGTGTCTAGCTTAGGGTAAGTCCAAAAGTTTTTGACAAAATTGGATGACAAAATTTGGTCACATTCAAAGAACAGATGAGAGTTTTTGGATTAGTAGATGTTGAGGTAGCAGGGTAACTTGGCAAGAGGAGGCCAAGGAAAATATGGGAGAAAATGATAAGGATCGATCTGAGAGAAAGAGGGATAAACAAATACCTGACCAGAAATAGGTTAGTTTGAAAGTCAATTTCTAAAAGCTGCCCAATACATACCAGCATGTAAAACAGATGCTAAACGCTTGCTTTTGGAATTCCTTTCTTGCCCCCTGTTTCCCCAACATTACCAACATGTAAAAATGTAAATATAATGTGAATAAACATCTTGCTGCCCAATTCCCTCACCAAGGTCCCCCCTATAAATCTAGCCCCTACCACAGTAGGCCCTTACACTTACTTGTTTTTTTTTGGGGGGGAGGGGTAATAATTAAAAGAATACTATTATTATGATGATTTTCATTTTTCTTTCCTTCTTTTAAAAGAAAAATAATATTTTATTAACAGAATATTCTTCTTTTATGAAAGTCCATTCCATAAAATAAATTTCTCAGATGTTTATAAATATTTACAAATTGTTGCCATGCTTTCATGTCATTTGCATATCTACGTATGTCTTTGTTTTCATCCTTATTATTCACTTCTTTTGATATCAACTTTAAATTGGATGATTTTTACCTGAAATTTATTTGAATCAAAGCTTGATTTCTCTTAGAAATTCTATTGTTTTTTGTTTTTTTAAAGAATTTTTTTTGTTTAAACAAATTGTAGATTCCAACAGATCATTATCTTTAATCGATGATCATTTTCGAAAATTCTTCTCTAATGTTTGAATGATAAATCTCATTTTGTATTATTTGGATTATTCGGACTACTGTTCTCATCCTGGATGTTATTTTCACGTTTCGGACGATGTAACCTCTGACCTTCTTCAGGCGTATCTTGTCGAACTCGGGAATCTGTATGAAATATCGAACAGAACCCTTCGATATTCCATACAGATTCTCGAGTTCGATAAGATGCAACTGAAGAAAGTTGGAGGTTACATCAGCTGAAACGTTGTAAGAATAACATCCAAGATGAGAACAGTAGTTCGGATAATCCAAATAATATAAATTATCAATCCTCATCTAAAAAATTCCGAAACATTATCTCATATTTTTGTCTGCAGCAGAAGTGTTAAACTTATGGTTTCTGTTTAGTTCAAGACTGAGATCGAAATGACGTTGAATTAACAGTTTGAATAATTTTACTTTGAACTAAAAATATTCTAATAAATAAATGATATAAAAATATATGTTGGTTACTTCCAAACTCATATCAAGCAAAAAAAACTTCCAAACTCATATCAAGCAAAGAAAACGAAACAAATGAATAGTGAATAAGGGTTAATGAAATGGACGGGCTGTCAGTTGTATGATGAAGAATACGACGAGAAGATTGAAAATGATTAATGGAAAGAACAAAACGTTATTACTTATGGGGACGGTTTAAGACACGTATTTGTTGTCATTGTATTTAAAGACGACTATGTTGTAGTCTGCAGGTAAGCAGTCCTGTGGTAATGTTTTCCTCAGACGGGAAGCTCTTGGAAAGAAACTCTGTTCATGGAAATTCTGCCTGGCGCTAGGCACATGGAGGAAGAAAGAAAAGTTTTTTCCGTTGTGGTAACTGAAATGATCAGAGACGAGACAAGGGTTACCTTAGGACGAAAGCTTTAATTAACAACAAATATGGCCGGTTATCTTCTACTGAAGAGTTCCCGGGCGAGGACAGGTAATACATAAAGAAAAGAGAACAGTTCATTCAGAGACTTTCAAGGGGGGGGGGGGGTTAATAAGATTATCAAGTAAGAATATGACAGTAACAATACAAGTTCTTACGAGGAGGAACCAGAGATTGGAGCTTAGGCAAGCACCTTCCATGGAAATAATGATAGAGCAGAGAAAGACTAACAACTTCTCTTTTGTGAGAAAAGGGCTGTAAAGAACAGAAGAGATCATCCCCCACTAGATTTTGAAGTCGATTTTGTACACTGTCAGGTCAACGAGTGCTCTCAATGGCACCTCTCCAGGTATGGTAGCAGTTCAATGAATTGTTTAAAATAGATCAATAGCTATTGTATTTTAGCATTAAATAACCCCAAAATGGTGTGATATGCCATAAACACAGACAAAACAATATGTTATACAGTTTTTACCCCGCCTATTAAACCGGTATCGTCCGAGCCTTTGGGTCTGGATTTACGCCGGTCTATTCGGGGTTGCCGGTCCTGTGCAGTTCTAGGAGGTCCACCCTCCCAGGCTTTGCCTCCCCTCTTTGGGGAGGAGTAAGTTTATTGCTTACTGTCTGAGGCTGCCCAGGCAATTTTTAAATGGCCAGAGTGCTCACCTCTTGAGCGCTGGCTTATCTAATCCCACTTTCCCGACCTTGTGTCACATCTTACCTTGTGGGAGGTAGATAAATAACTACATATTCTTTTTGCAATTATCTCGTGGTTTTCATTCCTCAGGACTGCACATGCCTGTTTGAGCTGCCATCTTGAATTCTCACCCTCGTAACTGGAAACTATCACAAAGAAAGGATGCCAATGATAATTCAAACATAGCATACTTTATATTCTGTTAATTTAACTGGCCAGGTAATCGAATGAAAGAGTTCATTCCTGCACTCTATAGGTTTCTCTCAAAAGGCCATCTGTTCCTCACACTGTCTCATTGCTAACTGCTATTAACTCAAATCTGTTTGTGTATCTGTCTCTTTCCTAACCAACTGCCCGACACCACGTGACCTCTCTCAGCCAATCAAAATGTAACAAAAACACTACTCTGAATAGGTTGCTTTTTTTGTTTTGTTAAAATACTTTTTTACTTATCTGCCCCATGAGATTTAGTTAATGCTTTCATTAGTCCTGCAAAACCATACAAGTTTGACGCACCTGCTCTCCTTCAATGGTCTTATTTTATGATTTACTTTTAGGTTTTTATTATAACATTGCAATCATGCTTCATTTTCTTTTGTTTTACCAAAAACTAGGAGATTCCAGGTAATCTTTTATTTATTTTGAGTAGTTTATAAGTAAATACTGCTGATACACATCTATTTGGTAAAAAGTTCTTTACCTTTTTGCTGGGATCAAGTTGTAGAATCTGTTCTGATACTAGACTTCATATGTACTTTCCTTGGTCGGTGAACGAAAGATCTTTCTAGAATGAGGCAATTTTTATTTTTGTCCCAATACAGATCCCCTTTTTGTGTCCAACTCTGCACTCGTGGGGAGGCAAGTAAATAGGACACATCTTTGTAGAAAAGATCATGAACAAAAACCTTTAAATTGTTGTTGTTGTTCTTCTTCTTCTTACATCATCATCACTATCATCACAATCATCATCAGCAGCAGCAACGGCAGCAACAATACAATAGATAGCTAGATGTAATCGTGACTCATTGGGTCACAATCACTACCATTATTCTACTTTGATTTTGAAAATTCATAAACTGTGACATATCTGTTACGGCATTCTTCTTGTATAACTAAAAATAAGTCTCTTTATTTCTATATCATCATTATAATCTGGAAGCAAAGAGACATCGTTTTGCCATCTAATTTTACATACATGATTGTGGTGTGTACAGACACTAGGTAAATTAGCTGGCGAAGCTGAAAAAAGAGAGTCATACTTTCTCGAAATGCTTGCAATATTAGAAAGTAGTTGAATCAAATTAGAGTGAGAGAAATACATAGATAGCTATATGAGCGATGGGTAACTTTGTTCAGTTAATTTCTGCTAATTAGAAGAATTAAAACAGTATTTTTTTTCAAACACAACTCAATCCCAAAACTAAAGTATATTTTAGCATTATATTGTGTTATTAAAGTATATAGGGAAAAAAAGCAAACGGTAATTGACTCAGCTTTAGTATAATACTAGCTGGAGGTTTTGTACTTTTATTTTTGATTCGTATTTTTAAAAAAAAACTATGCTGTTTTTAGTTTTCAGTATTATTTTTAAAAATTTCAATAGGATTTTAAAATTAAATTTAATTATCACAGCATTGTTTGATCATTAAATTATAAAACTGTTTTTATTGAATTTTAACATCTATTTATAAAATTACTGAATGTAAATAGCTTCCAAAACTTTAAATATTTTAATACATGAGGATTTGCTAAGAAATTTGAATACTTTCAAAGGAAGTTACCATTTGGAAAGAAATATGTGTTACTTTCCTTTCATTATAATAAACGAAGGAAAAAAGTATCTACTCTAATTGTCTTCTTACACGAATAAGTAGTATTTTTAGAAAGAAACTGGTGCAGAATAAAATATATTCCTGCCAATAACATAGTAGATGGAACAAATGAGCAAATAGGCTAGTTCGAGTCAAATATCGAGGTTTGAGTCTGACTTTGAAAAATCCACAAGATAACTTTATATGTAAGAATAGATGTATCTGTGACAAATCGTGTATAGCAAATTATCTTTTGTCCCTGACATACATTTTATTTGATGTAAATTGGAAAGAATTTGTAAAGATAAAACTTTTATATGTGTCCTTGTTTTTAATGAAGAGTTCTTAAGTATTTAATTTTCTGAGTATTTTCATTTTGTCTGTTTTGAAATTCTGTAAGTAGTATTGCCTTGGCATATTTATTCATGCATGAACAATAAATTACGATCATAAAAGGGAACGATATAAATAAATAGATAACGAAATAGCATTAAATTAAGAGAAACATGAGAAATGACTGAAAATAGAATAATTTGAAAATATTTTTTCCCATTTGATTTATTTGAAAGTTAAAATCAGTTTCTCTTAAAATAGTTGCCTCCCTTATTTTTCAATCTTTATTTCTGAATGGTGTTCAACTCGAGTAGAAAAGCTTGAAAATTATTTTTACATTTTCATAACTTGCCATTGAATAATAATCAGCTTTTATAAAACTAAACAGAAAAGCAAAAGGTAAAACGAAATTTTATCTATGAAATCAAAATACTGTTTGAATTTAATTTTTTTAAATAACCGCAAATAATTTTAGAAAGTTTTTGTCTTCGTGTTTGTAATAGTTTTCTTAAGAGGTATGTAAACACAGGAGATTAATAACCTTGTTAAAGGCTGTATTTGCTTAAACAAAAGACACACAATTTCCATCAAAAACAAAATAGGGAGCTTTTAACAGTTCTCATTTTCTTTTAAGTCTCATAGTTACGGCAGCAAAGGGGCTTTCGCTAATCTTGAGTAGACAGTCTCATACGACCAGGATGAGCATGTTCGATCTCAGGTTGGGGATCACTTCTCAATGGTGAGGGACACATGAAAATGAGGTGGTAGAGATGAGGGGGAGGAGGAGTAGAGTAACTAGCTTAGCTCATTACTTCAACTGGCAACTTGAGTAATAAACCATTACGTATTTCTCGAAATAATAATAATAAATATAGTCAGAATGCAAAATTTATTTTGGTAAACTTTGATCTGAAGCTGATTTATTGATTTGAGCTAAGTCACAAACTGAAACTGTTGTCTCATCTGCCAGACAATCGTACATTAGCGTATTGAATCTATTTCAACCAGCGCTTGGTCGTGCTTACTAGTATGGACATAGTAGTGCAATAGGACAGAGTCTGATATTGTAACCAGATGTATAATAAGCGTCATTTGGGAAATCATACTGAGTAACCTGTCAGAGAGCAGAGGCATCGATGGCGATGTATGACTGTGTATGATAGTGACCTGATGGAATCTAGTTACCTGGAGTAGTTTCTTTACACACTTTCAAGGATATATTGTCACTGCATTTATTACTCTATCCATGGCTTTGTTAGGGTTTCATCATCATCATATTCAGTTTAACGTCTGTGTTACATGCTCACATATGTTAGACGGCTTTTAGAAATTGACTTCCAAACCAACCTATCTCTGGTCAGGTATTTATTTATCGCTTTTTCTCTCAAATCCATCCTTATCACTTCCTCCCATCTTTTCATTGCCTACCTCAATTGTTATACATTTACTAACCCAAGAACTCTCATCCATTCTTTCAATGTGACAAAACCAACAAATTCTCCTGTTCTGCACACATCTCCCTATACCGTCCAGATTTATTTAAGACGCACATTACACATCCATTGTATCATTCTCATATTATTTCTCCCCATAGAACACATGACCAGGTTTCACTTCCATACATCATTACACTGCATACACATGGCTGATAGACTCTTCCCTTTGTCGACAGTGGTAACGCTCTGCTGGTTAGTAATTGCAAAAGTTCTCTGAACTTACTCCATCCCCTCCTAACTCATGCAACCACACTAGCACCAGTTCCTCCCTGTGCTCCAACATAACAAAACTTCTGAACAACGAATTTATTTGATCTAAATCTTTTTCCTTACCTAATTTGAAAACCACCAACAATAAAGCAAACATTTCAGGAAGAATATTATTTTCGGACATATAAGTTCCAAAGATGAACGTATGGTTAGAGTGGAAATGTTCTGATCACTGAGACAAAGGTTCGATCCTACTTAGCATCAACTCAGTGTTGCATCCTTTAATGGCCAATAAATGGCAACCAGTTTAATTACATACATAATTCAATATTTGAAAAAATATCAATATTAGATTTTAATTTAAAAATTAATGAAAATCTTTGTTCAATCACCAAATTTAAAAGGCCTGTATTTAGAACATCAGGAAGTTTATCGGATATCCTGTTGACTTGGTAGGCCAAGAGCAGGTTCAAGGCATTACTTCAACTAATGGCGATGGAGAGGCGCTTTATAATGGTCCTCTGTGTGGTGTGTCATTAAAAGACCAAGGCGGTTAAGGAAGCCCGCATGGTGGAGCAAATCGCTTCATTCGTCTTGATGTCAATCAGTTGGAATACAGATCGGTCCAGAAGAGTTGCATATTTTTTAATTGTGATCATAAAAGAGTAGCGCTTTAAAAAGTGGGGAGGGCTCAGGTCACCCTTGACTGCAGTCGATCAACTTAATTATTTTTAATATTAGTTCTGTTGGCACAAGCCAGCATTTTATGCTTCTGTTTGATGTTAAAGTAACTAAGAAAATAATTTAAAACATGAAGAAATATTTTTTAAATATTCAAATCGCCTCCAAAGAAAAAAATGCTTCAGTGTAAATTGCTTTTTAAGAGAAAGCATTGTTATTCGAATCTGACTGCCTCTTCTGGCCAATTAGGTTTGTATTAAACCAGCTGCATTTTTTCTCTAACATCAATTTTGAATTCCTTTCAATTCATTGCTTTTTTTTTTCTGTCTCCTCATTATATATATGTGCCACACCCTTTCTTTCCTTCATCTGTGAACATGTTGATGCAACAAACAGACAAAAGGGTGTATCAACAATTCTGCGGCCCGAGATCCAGTTCATAGTGATCTTTATTTATGTTGATGATCTTGGGAGAGAGAAAGAGAGACAGATAGACAGACTCACAGACAGAGAGTTGTTAAAAGAGGAAGGAAGGAAAAGGAAACTAAGAAACATAGAAATAGTGGGGAAGAGAATGAGGGTAGAAAGAGAAAAGGTGAAAGAGGAAGAAAGAGTGAGGGAAGAAACGAGAGGAAGAAAAGAAAGAGTGTGGGAAGAAATGAGAGGAGGAGAAGAAAAGAAAAAAGAAGAATGAAAGAAATTAAAAGAATGAAAAAGGAAGAAAGAAGAAGACATGAGGGGAGAAGAAATAAAGAATATGAAAGAATGAGTGAACGAAAGAGATAGAAACAGAAAAATGGTGAAAAAAAAGATAATAGAAAAAGCAATACAAATAATAAATCTTATGATGCCAAATCATACTCTCACAAGCAATTTACTGCCCAAAGTTATCAGGGCAAATCTGACCTGTAAATATATACTAAAATGATTTTGAAGTATAAGTTTTTCATTGATTTCAGATAAAATAAAATTCAATATTTTTACATGGAAAATTTCCAGATACAAAATTTGTTTTTTAATGACATGTTTTCCGGCCAATCACTTCATTTTGTTTCTTCGCAAAAAAAGGTTGTTAATGCCCACTACCCTGCTCTAACCGCTTCACCAAGGTATAAAAAAACCCTTCTTTATCTGTTACATATTACTTAGCAATTAGCAAGGCTACCTGGCGTCGCCCAGGATCATAATTTCAGTAAATTACAGAAAAATAAAATAAAAATAAGACTAAACAATATTGTAATGTTTAAATTCATTTTGGGACAAAATCTGAATAAAAATACTTATGGTCCAGGTGAGGTTCAAACTCACAATCTCTGTCTGTATAGCGTCTTGATTGAACCAGGTGAGGTAAGGGTTAGGGTCAGGAACCATGAAAAGGTAACACTATGAACTACATAAACATAACAGCCTACAGTCGAATATGGATCAAAACTAGAACAGGCAGATTTCTTCCTTCTTTCTCATTGCTTTCTTTTTCTCTCTGTCTGTCTGTATGTCTGTCTCTCTCTTTATAGTCGGATTTGGGTCAGTGAAAGGCAACAAAAGAAAGCAGAATAAGACAAATCAAGACTCTCTTACCCTCTTTTTCTTATGTGCGGTGAATCTCTAAAAAATGCTTTTATTACATTTCTTCTCAGTGTTATGAGTGGCAGGGAGAGTAGATTTGACTGTGAGAGTAAAAACTTCTTTGACTTACTTTATTTATGACTACTCAAAAATAAAATATCGATCAGGATCAAATATTAAAATCGATCAGAAATACAATTTTTATTTTTTTAGAACATAGACCAATATTTTCCATAAATCATTGACGAAATGGATGTTATTACGTACCGTTTGTTAAGAAAGCTATTTAAGTCAACAAAATGAAGGGAGCTGTATTTACTTTATATATAAGACAACATGCTTTTAAAGTTAGGGCAGAAAAAAATCTGCCTAATGCATAAGATTATTTAGGTATGGTTAAAACGTTTGACTCACAGGTTCACCTGTCGCCTGATACAAGAATAAATAACTTTTTGGTTGGGTTTAGTCATGCGGTATAGAAAGATTTGAAGTTAAGACGCTTTGAAACTTAGAAACGAAGGAACGTCATGTGAAGTCCAGATAGGTAGGAGCGCTTAGACCATTCTGAAGCTGTAACGCATAGATAAGGAAATGGATCCATAGTTAAGTAAATAAAATTAAATTAAATTGTCTTCGTCTCCTTTTTATTTTATGATCAAAGAGGAGCATTCAGACCCAGAGCTGGTGTTACGCATTAGGTAAACTAAGCGATGGCCTTGGAGTAAACTAACATTTGGGAAAACCACAAATTTAGCAAAAACTTGGATAAAATTAAAAATGAAGGGAAAACTGTGATGGAGGGTTGGAGTCGGATGTTAGAACGTGGGGTGGAAAAGGGAAGTAAGTAGATAGTAGTGATAACAATAATTGGTTACTTGCATGGATGAAGTAATATAGCCACAAGTGGTCTTTTGAGAGTGAGAGACAATATCGTTTGACCACCTCCTCCCAAGACAACTTGGGTTTGCCAGAGGTGGTCTTCTCTGCTGGCACATTCAACTGTCGGGCTTTAGCAATCCAGCCATTGCTTGTATTTTTTTCCATTTCGTCTCACAATCATAATTTTCATTTATTTTCCCACTTCTCCCATTTTTTCAATTTCGTCGGATGCCTGTATTTTTTCCATTCATCTTACACGCGTTTCGCAACCCGTAAAGAAAAATATATGGTTTTTAGTTTAACAGGCTGCTCATCAGAGAATTGTTCATTTAATAACAAAAAAAAACAGCACACTATTTCAAAACAGAAAGAAGAAAATGAGAAAAACTTGAGAAAAAGAACGGCATGTCAAAAACATGAAAAACTCACATTAAAGATAACATTCACAGAAGATCCCCCCCCCCCTAAATTTCAGACCTAACCGTGAGCCGATTCTCAAACTGTCATAATCTGTTCTCAGCTTAGTTGAAGGCTTAGAAATCCTTCTTGATTAAGGCAAATTTTATTTTTGTCTCATCCAGTTTCCCATTTTTGGGTTATTGGATACACACACACACACACACACACACACACACACACACATATATGTATATATATATATATATATATATTTAAGCAGCAAATCATTTATTAATGCAGGTCTCGTTGAAGACTATGGAACTTTCTCTTTTTATAATTTTTCTTCTTAATTTCTCGACACGGCGAGCGAGTTTTCTGTTTTCGGGTATTAATTTAAATATTGTGGCTCAGAGTGTTGTTTCATTGGCCATCTCTCAATTGTCATCAGGAGGTTGTGTCTTATCGTTTATCTTTGTGCTGTCAGCCTTTATATATATATATATATATATATATATATATATATATATATTATTTTTTATTATTGAATATGGATAGGGTGTTAGTGCCAGTATTAAATGATATTTTATTAATGTATAGAAGATGCCTTCTATCATAGATTTGACTACCTATCACTTTGCGCAAAAAACGGAATTGTCTTTAACAAAAATAAATTCCAATTTTGCCAAGATGTGGTTCAGTTTGGAGGCCTTCAAATAACATCATTAGGAGTAGCCCCGTCCGAGAATTTACTCAATGCAATTGCCAACTTTCCTATCCTAAAGAATATAACTGATGCAAAGTCTTGGTTTGGATTAGTTAACCAAGTAGCATGGGCACATTCCCTAAGCCCCATAATGTCTCCCTTTCAAGACCTTGTCAAACAAAATTCATGCTTCATTTGGAATGGGGATCTCGAGAATGCATTTTTCACATCCAGGCAAATCATTGTGAATTTAGTAAAAAAAGGGTGTAACGACCTTTGATATTAACAAAGCAACCAGACTAGAGTAAAGAAGGCATGAGTTTCCTGCTATTACAAAAACACTGTATATGTTCCACTGAGAAAGCATCGGTATGTTGTCCTGAGAGCTGGCACATCGTATTTGCAGGCAGCAGATTTTGCACAGATGCAGAGTGCCGATATGCATCCATTGAAGGCGAAGCAGCAGCAATCGCCTGGGCATTTGACAAATGCTGTATATTCATTATGGGCTGCCTTAACGTAATAGTAGTAACAGACCACCAGCCCTTAATAGGAGTATTTGGCGATAGGGACCTGAGCAAGATACATAACCCACGCCTCTCCCTAAGCTTAAAGAGAAATCACTCAGGTATTTCTTTACGATCCAACACTGCCCAGGAAAGTTGCATCAGGGTTCCGATGCCGTCTCTCGCAACCCAGTCCCCATAATGAGCGCCCTTATATCCCTATCTTCCACACACCCTTCCTCTGAAGACATCCATCTCCCAGATAAAATAGATGCCATGGTGGAAGTAGCAACCCAACAAGCCATAGACGATTTTAAAGACAACGATACAATCCTGTCAGCTGATCATGTACATGCATCAGGCCGAAATGATCTGTGTTACACGACTCTTATCAACACAATACAACTAGGTTTTTCATCCAAACGTTCACTTACTGAACCGGAAATCCATAACTTCTAGGATGTATGCCATCGACTAAGTACCGACAGATGGATGGGAGAATCATGGTACCCAAATCTCTCAGAAGAAAAGTACTACGTTATCTACACTCAGCCTACCAGGGTGTGATTGGCATGAAAGCCCGTGCCAATGAATCGGTGTATTGGCCTGGTATGAATGCATTAATACGCAACTTTAGAACCAATTGCCTCATAGGCACAAGCATTGTCCCAAGTCAGCCACTTGAACCACTTGTATTAACCCGAGCTCCAGATTGGCCCTTCCAGCAGATAGTGATGGACCTTTTTTTACGTCGGACACATTGCATACCTTGTCTGTACAGACAGACTCACTGGCTGGATTATTTTGTGTCATCTTAAACCAGGTCATGCCATCACCTCAAAACTAATATCTATTTGTCAGAAACTTTACCACACATATGGCACCCCAGAAGAACTAAGTAGCGATGGTGGCCAACCTTTTAATTCCAACATGTTTCAGCAGTTCCTCAAGACATGGTGTGTGAAGCACAGACAGTCCTCAGTGGAATATCCTCAATCTAATGGTCGAGCAGAGCTTGCTGTAAAAACAGCGAAGAAGATAATTTATGGAAATACAGGTCCTTGCCAGAGCCATCCTGCAATATTGCAACACCCCTATCCAAGGCATTGGTCTATCCCCAGCACAACACTTGCTCCACCGCCGACTTTGTTACTTCATACCATCCCAACCTTCACTATATAAACCACATGCAAAATGGATAGCTGAAGCTAGGAACTGTGAGATAAGCTTATACCAACGCAATGCACAGCGCATACTCTATTCCCACTCCAAGAAGGAGAAAGAGTATCAATACAATGTGCAAACAATCGTCGATGGGACACAACAGGTTGTGTTGTCGAAACTCTCCCTAACCGTCAGTATCAGATCAGGATTGATGGATCAGGTAGAATCACTTTGCGAAACCGCAGATTCCTCAGAAAACTTGCAACACCTGTAATTCCAGTTCCTATTCCCAGTGATTTGCCTTAATCTCCCAATACAACGCCTTGGGATTCCCATACACCTGGTACACCATTGCCACATAACAGAGGAGACATGATGACATCGTCGAGGGACCCAACATCACCCAGCACTGCCAGTGAAATCTGCCTGGGCATTGTCCAGGTTACTCCCTCACAATCAACCAGGCCAAAAGGAACCCATTCTTCCCCAAAGACCATTGCGTTCGTGTACTGGGAGGAGATATAGAATCAAATGAACTCTTACTGGCTCCAATATCCTATAGGCAAATATTGCTTTAATGAAGCAATATTTATATATAGAATTATTCACTGTCAAACTGGCAACCAATCAGAATTCATATAATGGTTTTGCCAACTTGGCATAGTGGAACAGTCCAGCTTCCATATAAACTGGCTTTTTGGTTACTTGAGGTCTTACTTATCTTGCTGCTCAACTGGTCATACAGTTGAGCCCTAAGTATCAATTCTCTCTATATATATATACGTTTATACATGTATACGCATGTACAGTGTATATACTTATAACCTAGCCCCCCCCCCAAAAAAAAAAAGATTGCCCTTGATTAAATACTGAACATTTCATTTAAATTTGCTAAGTAATTTTTTTAAACCAAACAACAGAAGATCGTTTAATTCAACCGATTATCCGCCCCTTTATAATAAAGACCAATTTGTATTTATTTGTATATAAATAGATATATGTACTTCCATTCCATCATGCAAAAGTTAGGAAGTAAGACACATGCTTTTTTATAGTCACCAGACGAAATCATTTCAAGTGGTGAAAGGTAGCGAGAAAGCAAATAGCCACTCAGACAACTATCTCAGACTTATCCTTCTGCTTGAAATGAATTTGGAAAGAAATCCCCCACTCTATAATAAAAAGTAAACTGTGGGTGTTTTTTTTAGGTGATCAGAAATGATAATAATAATTTATATATGAAAAATTCAATTAATGTCGTAATTCTATGATTTTATATGAATATTTTTTTTATATGGAGATCGCTCTAGACAAGGCATGAAGTCAATTGATGTTAGAAGCTAATACAAATAAATACTAATTCAAAGTCAAAAACTAGCTAACGATAGATGAATAGATTTCGAACCAGAAAACAGCAATTCTTCTCCCTTTGTCAGAAACATCGCTCATGGAATGTGAGGACTAAAGGACAAAATGAGGGAAGCGTGAGTTACGAGGCTGTCGAAAGTAAACCCAAAGTCCACTTTCTACCCTCCTATTTATTATTTTATTACTTATTTTAGTAATATGTCTTAAATAGTGAGTGCGAACACTGGTGAAACATTTTTTTGTCTTTTTTTACAGCGTGTGTACACTAGTATGTAGTATCTTTTTTTTGTAATAGATTGGTGACGAAATCTCAGTGTTATTTCGAAATAAAAAATAATGTAAATACAAACAATTATGTATATAATGGATTGCTTTTTATAGAGACGAGACGTAAGTTATTTTTTAAATACTGCGACAAATCAATTTCAGAATATTATCAATACCCCCCCCCCCTCCCCGTAAAACTTGTTTTTAAGCCGATCGCCGACACCATGTAAAAATGGTTGAAAAAAAAAAGAAAATCCAAACGATTTCCTATTTTATTTAGGATTTTGTAACAGGTTGGCGACGCAATATGAGAATCTTGTCAATCCCAGTCGCAGCCATTTTCGATAAAGAATGAGTTTAGTTTAATTTTAGTAGATGGAAAAGTTTCATTTTAGTTTTTGTCTTTTGTTCCTAAGCTGTAAGTATTACCACCTTCCCTTAAGTCGATGTATTGACACCGTAACAACATTAGAGAAAATAGTAAACATATCTATAAGTATGTAAATCAAAAATTTGTATAATATTTGTAATAGTCCAAGATGGCGATGGTGGCACGTTCATCTTGAATGAAGATAGGTCCCTTGTATCCTTAAAAATAATCTAAGCTTGCAGCATGTAATATGAGCGCACATGTAATTGTAAGTTAGAATGAAAAATATTTTACCTAGTATCATGATAAAAATTAATTGTAAGAAATAAATAATTGAATAGCAGAAATAGGTAGGCATATGTCGAAACATTTTTTTTTAATGCGTATAAGCTCACATGGATGTTTTGGTGAGTACGGCAGCTTTTTTAGCTAGAATAAGTAGTTTAAGAAAAAAAACTGAAGCAAAATAAATTATTAAAATTGAAATAGGCTAGTCCGAATCAAATATCGATATATCAGGTGGATTGCTATTTGGGTCTGACTTTGAAAATCCGACAAGATAACTTGTTTGATAAGTTCAATGGTATATAGTTAAATCTAAAATATTTGTAACATATTTATTGTTCTATCAAAATATAATTAAAAATGGCTATTTTTAAATAAAATGTTATTGGAATATTTTTTAATCAATATGATTAACTAACATGGTTACCCAGCATAAAATATTTGTTTGGAAGTAATGAACGTGTTTTTATAATAACTAGGAGTAACATAATAATTAACACTTCTACTAAATCATGACTAACGGAGCGAGAATAAGCTACCTCCATAGATTAAAGAAAAAATTCAGTTCGAAATTCCGTATAGGTTCCCGAGGTCGACATAAAGATTCCCAAGTTTGAAAAAGATGCACGTGAAGAAGGTCGGAGGTTACATTGATCGAAACGCTATGAAAATAACAACCAAGATGAGAATAGTAGTTCAAATAATCCAAATATAATTGTTATTACATAAAAAAAAATAGTGAATCTTAAAGCTAAAACTTACGTATACTTAACTTGAGGAGCTCGGTTGAAGTTTGAGGCTGATCTCACCATGGACTAGTGCTGCTACCCTCTAGAGATGGACAACAAACAATGCCTTCCAATTAAAAGGCTATACAATATGAAGATTATTTGAAAATAAGTGTTTTTATTGCCTAATTGATCTCACTAAAAGGTCTTTTCTTTCTGATCAAAGCTTGCGACTAACTCTGGATGGTGTCTTCTCATTCTCTTTTCCTATTAATGCTGATGTTCCTCAGGGCTCTACTCTAGGCCCAACACTGTTTCTTCTCTATATCAATGATTTTCATGAGAATATTATTCAGAAGATTAACATCTATGCTGATAATACCACTCTCTATTCTGGTGTTGCTTCTCGCCCATCTCCCTTGGGTCAGTTGAAATATGCAGCTGATCTAGAAGTTGACATGGGTTAGGTTGTGGATTGGGGTACAAAATGGCTGTTTTGTTTAACCCTGTTAAGACTCAGCTCGTATCTTTCAATCGTAGGCGTGCCCCTTTTCTTCCTGAGATTCTCATGGATGGGTCTGCTCTTGAGGAGAAATTGACCCTGAAACTTCTTGGTCTTTCTTTCTTATCAAACCTTGTTTGGAGTTTATACATTAGATCCATTGCTCTTTCCATAAAGTCGGTTCTCTATCGCTCCAAAAACTTTATCACATATGAGACTATTCTCTATCTCTACAAATCCACAATTAGATCATCTATGGAGTACTATTGTCATATTTGGACTGGCTAATCTCTCCCATTTGAGGATTCTTAATGTGCAGAAAGGTATCTGTGGTTTGATTGGCCCCACCCTTTCTTCTTCTCTTCACCCTCTCTCTCACAGACGTGATGTTGCTGGCCTCAGTCTTTTCTATAAATACTATTATGACATGTGTTCTTCAGAATTGTCAGATCTATTCCCTGCTTCTTTGTTCCAGCTTGTTTGACTTGCTATTCTAGTGGTCTCCATCAATTCGCTGTTTTGATACCTCATTGTAATATAGCTTCCTATTCCAGTAGCTTCTATCCCAGAACTACAGGCTTGTGGAACTTTCTTCCTGTTGACTGTTTTCCTCCTACCTATAACCTTGGTCTTTTCAAGGCTAAGGTCAATAGGTATCTTGTGTCTTTGCGATAATCATTTTTCGTTTTTGTTAGCTCATGAGATCAAGTGGCTTCATGCCTTGTCTAGAGTGATTTCCATAAAAGGAAAATAAATGAAAGCGAGAAGAAATTGAAAAAGAAAGAAAGATGAAAAGTAAAGAGAAAATTTAATAAATAAATGGTAAAGTGAGAAAAAAGGAAGAATGAAGCAGTTAGTCGAGCAGTTAAAGGAAATAAACAAACCAAGAAGAAAAAAAATAGAAAAAAAGAACTGATAAAAGGCAAGCAGGAATTTGAAAAAGAAAGGAAGGAGGAGAAAGTCAACAAAAATCAAGAAATAAAGAAGTAGACATCCCCTTTAAGTGCGTCTGGACTTACCTATATTTTGAGCACTTTCTCCACACTGCTCCCACGCAAAGAGTTTTCTTCACATTCTACAATTCATCTGACTTCTTTTCAACGGAAATTTACCACCCGGACAATATGCATATATTTTTCACGGAACTTTTCTTTTCATTCACTGCGTTTTTTTAACAAAAATTCTTTTAATAATAATTTTCATATTTTTCAAATATTTGAACTTTGGTTTTTCGAAAGCCAACTTATCCATCTGTATTTCTCCTCTGATGATAAGATTTCGATCTTTGAAAAGCCTTGGCTTAAGGAAAGAATAATAAACACTAGTTTATTACTGGATACACCTTGCATTGAACAATTGAAATTTGAAATAAATTTGGACAATCGTCACATATTTATCACTCTTTTTTCTTCTCTCTCTCTCTCTCTCTCTCTCTCTCTCTCTCTCTCTATATATATATATATATATATATATATATATATATATATATATATATATATATATATAGTCTAAATAAGCTTTAAGTCATTACAACAAAAAAAAAGAAGAAAAAAATAAAATGCAGTTTGAATTTCCAGAGAAACTAACTAAATCCAAGATATTGCAGACTTAACATTCGTTGGAAAATAAATAAAAAAATATATAAAAATAAGTAAATAAAATAAAAAAGAGGGGGTTTAAGTATCTAACAGTGAAACAAAAACAGGAGACCTTAAGCGTCTAATATTAACACGAGGATCATCAGCTGTTTACCATGTAACTGTTTCGGAGATTTAAAAACAGGACAGTTATAATATTCATGGCTCTCCAATGGTACTGATTAAACTACCATTTCTCCAATAATCAAGTGTCGAAATAATTCAGCTTAAAATTTCACTAATATATACATAAATAAATAATAATAATAATATAATAATAATATATTACCCTTAAGACTACCGTATGATATGGTAATTTGCATATCAAATAACATCAATTATAACAATAATAATAATACCAAAAAAATAAATAATAATAATAATAATAATAATACTACTACTACTACTACTACTACTACTACTACTATCTAAACACTACACCCAAGAACCATTCTGCAATATGGTAGATAGCAATAAAATTATATAGGAATTAAAGTTGCATTAAAAAATAAATAAAAAAATAAAGAATAAAGCTTAAGTACCTTACTATATATATATGTCAGGTTTTCAGCTACATCAGGTCAAAAAATATTCATTTTTTTTGTTTTAACTCTACACAGACATGTACATTTTCTGACCTGATGCAGCTGAAAACCTGACCCAAATTTTGGATGTGCTAATAAGAAAAATTGCACTTGATCTAAGTTATGACAAAGGCAGCTCTTTAGTATCAAGTTCTAAAACTTCAGGCAGCATAACAAAACAACCTTTTTAATTATTCAAGTTTGATTAATATTTGGGCATCTCTTATTTAAATCAATGATCTCATTTTAATTTTTAATAATATATATATATACTGCTTACTATACGTGTCTGCCGATTTGATATTATAAACTTTAAATTCCTTTCTTTCCGTATTGATTAATGGTGGCCTGGTGGTAAAAGCTCAGCCCGCAGAGTCAAAGGTGACTTTGTGAATTATTAACATTTCCTACACTGATGATTGCATATCTTGTTTCACAGATGGGATGTTCTAGGAAAGAAACTTTGTTCATGGAAGCTCTGTTTGATTTTTGGTACAGAGAGTGAAAGGAAAGTTCATTGCTGAGGTTGTAGCCAGATGAGTTCTTGCTGTGAATGTTGTACAGGACGGGACTAGGGATTTGAGATCAGTCGAGTACCCACCATGAACATGTATGTTTGGTATCATTATTTCATGGTTTTGTTGGTGTATGTGGCAACACCAGGTCCAGGCTTATGATACCTGTGATTCTGTCATAGGGATAGTGCTTATCTATCCCATATGTAGAAATAACAGTGCACTATCACACACATTACACATTGTACGTGTTAGATATTTGATCAGTATTGTTTCAATGGCCTATAACTCGGAAACCAAGCGTTTCCGGACCTATATACACTTATAGAACATAATCCTGAAGTTATGACATCGATTTCCCAAACACCCTGTATATGATCTGTGTAGACGGGTGCTTCAGCTTGTATCTAATGATCAGAATCTGAAGCGAAATCAGCAGTAAAGATCAGTAAATTTATACGAACTAATACTAAAGAAAAATTAATATATTGCTTGCCAAGCAGATGTTAACTTGAAGTGAGTTTTATGCAATGATCCATAGTTTTCTTATTGGACTGTCCAATCTGATGTGACGTTTTTCGATAAGTGTATCTATTTCTTGCATTGCCTGACTTGATAGTTATTATTGGCAGCAGATAGAATGTAATCTTTTCAGAGTTTAAGTAGTGATTGGATTCCTTTTAGCTTTCAAAGACAAACCTTTTAAATATTCTCAATCTCTTTTGCATTCTGTACCATTTTTATCTCTATCTATATAAAGTTAGATATGTGTAGATGCTTATATATTTGTATGTAGGGGATTCACTCCTAAACTAATTAACCGACTATTATGAATTTTGGAACAAATCTGCTAGACGCAATGTGGGTTATATTTAGTTTAATTTAGTTTCATGCAAAGAGAGTAAACAAAAGGTATAATCCCTTCATGAAAATTCAGATACCTCCAAGTTTTATAAAATTTTCACAATAGGTATTAATTAAGTATAAATTAATAAATATTCCCATAATTTTATTTTCTTTGGCGTATTTTAAAGGGTAAAAATATGCGCAAGACTTCCCAATTGGACATTTAAATATATCAGATTTGCATTGAATTTAATCCATAGTCATTAGACACTAATTAAGTAAGATTCACTGAATTTTAATTTCTTCTTAAGACTCCTGAAGCTTAATCCTTAAATTTTAGACATTTTTTAGAATCAAAATCATGTAATGAATTTTTATCAAAATTGGAATAAGGTATTGTGTTTTGGTGTTTAAACTCCTTCAAACAGTTGGTATGCTATGAAACAGACAAAACTAAACAAAGCGCATTAAATAACAAATGTACATATACACAACAAATATCATTATATTAGCTCGAAGATTTTGATTATGAATCAAACCTTACTTCAAGTTATATTTCTTTTTCTAGTAAAAAACGGGATTTAATGGCTATGAAATAGTTGTAATGAGAAGTTTAACAGCTCTAAAATAATTGTAATTGAAGGTGTAATGGCTATGAAATAATTTTAGAGTGTGTGTGTAATGGCTATGTAATTATTGTAAAGGGAGAGTGTAATGGCTCTGAAATAATTTGAGGGGTGTAATGGCTATAAAATGATTTTAGAGGAGGGTGTAATGGCTATGAAATAATTTAAAGGGGGTTGTAATGGCTATGTAATAATTGTAAAAGGAATGTAATGGCTATGAAATTTTAAATGATATTTCCTTTTCTTTCCTGTATATTTTGTGTTCCCCTATTGCACAGCACATTCCTTTGGAAATTCGACATAATAGATGTATATATTCAGAACATGAATGTCTATAAATGAATTGTTAAAGCTGAAGAAGTGTTATATAATTAGGTTATTGTTAACAAACGCACCAGTTTTATAAAAAGTATAAGTCCTTCTCTTTGTGCACATTTACAAAGTAAAGTTCTTCTTTTTTTTTTACCCGTTACAATTTCGTAGCTGGACGTCTTCAGTTTTGTGTGTAATAATAGAGATTAACACTTACCAAATTCGAAGCGCCCGTGATGTCTTACTTGTTAAGCTGCTATTTACAAGAAGGAAAAAGCACATGCTCAGATTTGTGGTATCGTTTAAGTGTTAGTAAGTTGCATGCATGGACACCAACCTGTTTTAAAAGACTAGATACAACGACAGGGATGCAGACAGAAAAACGCAGTGGACGTGAGTAGACGAGAAAGAGACCCACGCTGTTTGAAGAGCGTTTGGTAATTTTGTGTTCCGGTGTTATCTGAACACGGGTTACTGCTGTGCTATAGAGAATTTTTCAGTTTTTACAATGTGTGTGTTCGCCTGCTATTCTATAAGAAAGATATACCTCAGCTTTGTGTGATTTTTGTATGTGTTCTAATGTATTTACTCATCCGAATTTGTTAGGTTTCTTGAAATATTTTTCATCGGACTTGGATTAGCCCAGTCACAAGCCCATTCAATATTCCGCAGGAACAGACATGGTTACAATGAATATCATAGTGCAATTCAAGTGCAATTGCAATTATACAAGCCAAACCAAAAACATAAGTCATTGTACATAAAAAGATAAAATACAGGCAGACCCCCCCCCCTCCCATACCACCTGACACAGTCTTCTCGTGACACTGCTCTGATATTGCCTGTGATAGCCCTCTTCAGTTCAGGAATAGTATGAGGATTGTTTCGATAGACATTTTCTTTGAGATAACCCCACAGATAAAAATCGAGGAGGTGGGGGGTCCGGTACGTGTGAAACCTATTGATGAGACGATCATCAAAGTGTCCCCACACCAATTCCAGCGAGTCATTTGAAATGTGGGGAGTTGCCCCATCCTGTTGAAACCATTGTTCATCCATCGCAACACCTCATCTTTATCTTCTCAAAACTTTTTAACGATCACTCGGTAGCGCTTAGTATTGGTCAATGCAGGGTGTAGTAACAAAGATAATTGATGCCTGTCTCCCCCTTGGAGTAATAATGGAATGTTCTACATTCGTGTATATTAAGAGTGAATGTTAAAACACTATTTGTCTAGCTAAGCAACAAATGGTTAAATAAAGCTTATCCTTAAGTTATATTCGGCGTCCAGTTTTTATTACAATTTATTTAACCATTCGTTATGGAACGTTACTTGAAACCCGATCGTCTAGACCTTGATACGGCCGACTCGGAATCTACTGACAAATGGCGGCATTGGAGAAAAATGTTCGAAGGATTCCTTACAGCTCTACAGTTATCTTCAAACGCGGCTTTAACAGGTACTGAGAAATATACCCTTCTTTTACATCATGTCTCTACTGCTATTTATAGAAATTTATCTGAATGTGAAAATTATGAAACTGCGGTGGACATTTTAGAAGCCATGTTTGTCAAGAAAAAAAATACTATTTTTGCTAGACATTTACTTGCTACCCGGCGTCAACAACCAGAAGAAAGCCTTGAACAATACCTTCAGATTCTAAAGACGTTAAGTCGCGAGTGTGAATTTACAGCCTTAACTGCGAACCAAGCGAGAGATGTTTTTATCAGGGACGCATTTATTAATGGAATACAGTCCAACCAAATAAGACAAAGACTACTAGAGAATAAAAACCTAGACTTACCAACAGCTTATGAACAAGCTCTAACGTTGGACATGGCACAGAAGCAGTCTGTCTTCTATTTACAACCCGATATTTTGGGAGCTGCTATCGTAGCCCCTCCTCTGCATGTTCAAAATTCTTCCATTGTCCAAGATGCTGCCACCCCCCTTTCTAACGATCACGAACAACTTATCACTGCCGCCTCAGCTGGATCCACATGCTACTTTTGTGGCCTTCGTATACATGCTCGTTCGTCCTGCCCGGCTCGAGATGTTAGATGCCACAAGTGTGATAAGCAGGGACATTTTTCGAAAGTTTGCCGGTCAGCTTCTCAAAAAAAACGTTCGGCTACTCTTGCTACTGTAGCACCAATTACAATATCAGCTGCATTCCCCGGCTGCCTCTCAAAAACAATCGTGAGGGTAAAAATCAATGGATTGACTATTCATGCGCTTATTGATACAGGCAGTTCCGAAAGTTTTATTAATGCCAGTATTGTAAAAGCAAATAAATGGGAAATATTTCCTTGTTCCAACCAAATATCAATGGCAAATTCATCTTTATCGTCCCATGTAATTGGATATTGCATGGTTAACCTGAAACTAAAAGGAAACTCCTATCAAGGGATTAAATTATCAGTAATGAAAAACCTCTGCTGCGAAGTGATTTTGGGTCACAATTTTCTAAAACAACATTCATGCGTTGAAATTCCTTTTGGTGGCCCCAAGCCAGTCCTAAGCGTATGTGGACTAGCAGCTGTCAAAGTGCGGCACCCGTCACTTTTTACAAACTTAACTCCTGACTGCAAACCAATAGCAATAAAATCAAGACGCTATTCAGAAACGGACAAACAGTTCATAGCAGCAGAAGTAACAAAACTACTTAAGGAAGGAATTATAGAGCCAAGTGAATCTCCATGGCGAGCACAGGTCCTCGTAACAGCCACTGAAAATCACAAGAAAAGGATGGTCATTGACTATTCCCAGACCATCAACAGATACACATTACTCGATGCCTATCCACTGCCTCGTATTGACGAAATGATTTCTAATATTGCAAAATATCACACTTTCAGTACTTTAGATCTCAGAAGTGCCTACCATCAGGTACCTATCAAGCCAGAGGATAAGCCCTACACGGCATTCGAGGCCTGCGGTCGCCTATATCAGTTCTGCCGAATTCCTTTTGGGATAACAAATGGTGTGGCTAGCTTCCAGAGGGTAATAGATGAAATAATCTCCAATGAAAAATTGAAGGGTACTGTTGCATATATAGACAATGTCACAGTATGCGGACATAACCAAGCTGAACATGACCACAACCTTAAACGATTCATGGCTGCCGTCAAGAAATATAATCTGACTTTGAACAGTGAAAAATGTTCCTACAACTTGAAAAGCATCAAATTATTGGGATACATTGTCAAAAATGGCACCATGACGCCGGATCCCGAGCGACTGAAACCGCTAATGGAATTACCAATCCCTGGAAACATGCCCTCTTTACGACGAGCCCTCGGTATGTTTGCTCACTACTCCCAATGGGTTGCGTCTTTTTCAGAAAAAATACACCCATTGACACAAGTATCTACTTTTCCGTTGTCCTGTTCCGCCATCAGAGCATTTCAAAACATGAAAAGGAACATTGCTCAGTCTGCCATTTCTGCTGTGGATCCTTTTATCCCTCTATTAGTTGAGACGGATGCCTCCGACTGTGCGATAGCTGCCTCACTGAGACAATCCGGTCGTCCTGTAGCTTTTTTTTCAAGAACACTTTCGAAATCCGAGCGACGACACTCTGCAATAGAAAAAGAAGCGTACGCCATAGTTGAGGCATTACGAAAATGGAGGCATTACTTAATCGGCCGACATTTTGAATTAATCACTGACCAAAAGTCGGTCTCGTTTATGTTTAACCCAAAAACAACGAGTAAAATAAAAAACGAGAAAATAGCGAGATGGAGAATGGAGCTTTCTTGCTACTCCTTTGACGTCACTTACCGCCCTGGTAAGGAGAATGCCGCGGTCGACGCGCTTTCAAGGGTGTGTGGCCTGGTAACTGGCTCAGATGATCTTCAGTATATACACAGGGAATTGTGTCACCCAGGTATCACAAGAATGATTCACGTAGTCAGGAGCAGAAACTTGCCATATTCTGTTGAAGACGTAAAAAGAATTACGAACTCTTGTCGGATATGCGCAGAAAATAAGCCCAGGTTCTACAAACCTCCTCCAGCAACACTCATTAAGGCCACACAGCCTTTTGAAAGACTTAACCTGGATTTTAAGGGCCCTTTACCCTCTAAAACTAAAAATAAATACATGCTCACAATAATAGACGAGTACTCAAGATTTCCGTTCGTCATCCCCTGCCCAGACGTAACGGCTGCAACAGTAATTCAAGGCCTCTGCTCCATTTTTGCCGTTTTTGGAGTGCCTGCATATATACATTCAGATCGTGGGTCTGCTTTTATGTCGGACGAACTCAAGCAGTTTCTGCATGAACGAAGAGTAGCTGTAAGTAGAACAACTCCTCACAATCCTCAAGGAAACGGACAGTGCGAAAGATACAATGGTATAATATGGAAGACAGTACAGTTGGCGGCAGCAAATCGCAATAGTCCGATCTCCGATTGGGAAAGTCTCATCCCCATGGCCTTATACGCTATTAGGACTCTATTATGTACAGCGACAAACGCTACCCCACATGAGAGATTCTTCTCGTTCCCACGACGAAGCTCAGCAGGCACATCACTTCCCTCGTGGCTTGCACAACCTGGCACAGTTTTATTAAAACGTCATGTTCGTCATAGTAAACATGACCCATTGGTAAGCGAGGTACAATTAATCGAAGCGAACCCTCAGTATGCACTGGTCAGAAATTCAGAAGGAAGGCAATCTACTGTCTCCTTAAGGGATCTAGCCCCAGCAGGAAATGTATATGAACGTAGAACTGCTTCAGATGGATATAGAGCTCCGGTTCGTGGAACAAGTCCGACCCTCTTAGGTGATCGTGTGCCAGATACGTCAAGTTCAGAGTCCCAACAAAACGAATCTGAATATACTAACAGAGTCGTCTCTGACTCTAGTTCGGACGACAGATGGGTACCACGAAAGCGGTTTCACCCAATATCTGAGACAGATACTCAATCTTCAGACACCAAGCGACCGAAGCGCCGTAGAAAACGAGAGCGATTTGGAGCAAGATATTTTAGCCCTAAACCAGCCACACAAGACAGTCCCGAAACGTCGTCAGGTCCCGAGGAGCCTAGATTAGAAATGGATGTCGGGCACGAACAACCAAGACGCCCTCAAAGAACCCGCAGGAGGCCAGGTCGATGGGATGATTTTGTTCCCTACGAATAAGAAGATAGATGGGGGAGAATGTAGTAACAAAGATAATTGATGCCTGTCTCCCCCTTGGAGTAATAATGGAATGTTCTACATTCGTGTATATTAAGAGTGAATGTTAAAACACTATTTGTCTAGCTAAGCAACAAATGGTTAAATAAAGCTTATCCTTAAGTTATATTCGGCGTCCAGTTTTTATTACACAGGGGTTCACATTTGGAGCATATCAGTGAATGGCAATAGAACAAATACTGTTGAACATTCATGACTGAAACTTGGTGGACAAGTCAGACATAGACTGAAGTTTTATGCACCAAATATTATTGGATTGCAGAAGGGATTATCAATTTTATTAACAATTCTATGGGTGGGGGGTTATTACCAATAATTAAGTTTTTTTACAGCAGAAAAATGCGTATCCTCTTTAAATTCCAGGAATGGTAAATAAATCCAGGTATATAAGTGCTAACAAGTGGTAATAATTATGGTAAGAGTTCATGTAAATGTTGGCAGATATATTCCAAAAATTGTACAGTTACAGGTGGATGGAAAAATAAAATTATCCTTCGCCATTCATATTCATATAAAATAACGTCTGAATCGGTGAAGTTAAAAAAATAAATAAATAAATAAGAAAGAGAGGAAAAAACGTCTCAAACTGGAAAGTTTAAAAAAGGGAAGAAAACTGTATAAAGCAATATAGAAAACAAAAAGCAAAAAATATATATATACACAAATAAATATATATTGTTCTTTATTATAGGGTGAAAGATAACAAGCATTAACCCCACAATGCAATTTGCTATGCCTGTGCACGTCTATAAACTTTGAACTAGAATTTTGCTTTCCTTCTTATATACATAGAGATTTTATCCATCTGTCCGTCCATCACAATTTTTTTAAATACAATAGATACATTGCAGAATTTGTCTCATTTTGAATATATCATGCAGCTGAGCTACTTTTAGAAATGGAGAATATTGTATTAATAGTAAATAATAAATTCCCAACAAATAAATCAGGTGTCATGACCGGAAACCGAAACCGAAACGTTGAGATCTTCATTTTGAGGTTCTCTCAACAAGGCTATTTGGACTGTTTTATAAAATAGAGCTTAAAACATTACCGTAACAAAATAATTATAGCTTTGGCATGACGTCATATTTAATTTACTAGAATTAGGAAATTACATATTAATGACTACTTCTTATTCCAAGATAATAATTCTTTTCTTTTTTTTACCATTTAAATGTTGTTTAAGAATAAATGTGTGAGAGATTGTTAATATGATTGTGCAAGTAAACGTGAATGTTCTTTTATATAGACTACTTTCCTATCCATTTTCCTCTCTTGCAGCTTTGATTGAGGGGGTTAGGAGCAGTAGTAATATGTTTGGTACTGTTTCAATATAATTTTATTTTATTTATTTTCATAAAAACGTTAGAGATATTCTTCATAATTCCCCCTCCCTCGCAAAATCATGTTTATATATTTACATATTGGACATAATTAGAGATCACTTAAAGACTGCAGCATTATGGTACATAGTTTGAATTTGTTTGATTAAAATGACTAAATTGGTTGTCAAAAGACCACCCTTTCCCTAAATTAGGCTTCATGCCACTTTGTCTTTTCTGAAAACTTCTTCCTTTTGTTCAATCTTGCTTTTTCATTTTCTTTTTTCTTGTTTAAAAAAAGTTTTAAGAGGACAGATCCCCGTCATTTTTTATAACTTATTTTTTATTTTGCAGACAATTGTTTCGGCTAACATCAAGATATTTGTAAAATGCTCCTATGCATTTATTTATTTATTGAAATTTACTTATTTTTTGAAATTTCCAAGAAATAAATAATTGCATAGGAGCATTTTGCAAATATCTTGATGTTAGTCGAAACAATTGTCTGCAAAATAAAAAAAAATGACGTGAATCTGTTCTCTGTGATATTGATGAGGTATTGAACTACATAAAAATACTGAATATAGCATAGCTCTAGCTTTAAACTATTGAGCTATTATAAGTACTTTATGTTACAAAATAAAACACACACACACATATATATATATATATATATATATATATATATATATATATATAGTGTGTGAAAGGGTGATTAGAAAGTAATTTCCTATTAATAAGTGCTTGTAATTTTTTACTGAAATATAATTGTTGCAAGAAATAAATATAAGAAAGTGTATGGCATGCCAGCATTCTCCACCAGTATCCCAAGCAGCTTGGGAACCTCATCAACTGATTTCAAAAGGAATCCGTTGTGGGTGGCATGTACAGATTTTTCAATCCTCTCATGATATTCATCATCATTCAACTGTCAATCTATCCATCTCATTAACCCTTATCTTCGAGTGACTTTTTAGCTTTGATAAGTGGTGACTCATTAGTAAAAAACAAGAGTTTCTCGTGAAATCAGTTGATGCGGTTCCCAGACGGCTTGAAAAGCTGAAGGCGAATGGTGGCGCCTATATTGAATTCTAAATAAAACCCCATGCTATATACTTTCTGTATCATATTCATTTCTCGTAAGAATTATATTTCAGTAATAAATTACAAGCAGTTACTTTCCACACACTCTGTATATTATTTCAGAAAAATAATTATACAAATTATGAAATTTTATATTAATGGGTACTTTTTATTTCCAAAATAATAATTCTTCTTTTTTTTAATTTCAGAGCATCCTCATCAGTGAGATGCCAGACAAAATCCTTCTCCAGATCTTTTCGTTCCTGAAACACAGGGAACTTGGCAAAATAGCACGAGTATGTAAAAAATGGCGCCTCATAGCCTACGACAGTCGCCTTTGGCAAGCTGTCTCTTTGCGTCCAGAATTCTCTGGGTTGCACATTAACAGTATCGAAGCACTGCTGGCCTTAGTAAACATTCGATTTGGTAACACCCTCCGCTACATCGAGCTCCCTTGTGAGCTGATCACGGCCCCTGTGCTTCACGATCTTGCCAATAAATGTCCAAACCTTAAGTACATGACCTTGGACTTTTCCAATGCCATGCAGCTGCACGATTTTAATGACCTGAATGCCTTCCCGTGTAACCTAAGGAGCCTCTGTCTTTGTCTCTCGGAAGTCATCTTTCTTGAAGGATTCATGCGAAGAATTTACAGCTGCTTATCCTCTCTTGAAGTGCTTCATTTGATTGGTAAGTAAAAACCGAAAATTTTCTTACTTTCGTGCAAACGCATTTACAACTAATGACTGAAAAAAAAAAAAATTTTATTTTTAATTTTGTGTAAATTTTATTTCTATTTATTATATTTTTTACTCTGTCACTTTTTTTATATACTGAATCTAATTGATATTCGATCCAACAGTTGAAAATTATTATTAAAAAAAAAAAATATTGAGATTGTTAAAACATCTTTATCTGCTATTATACTCAAGCTGAGTTAATCAACGTTTGTTTTTCTATGGGGTTTTTTCCTATATATTTTAATGACACAAAATATATACTAAAATATTCCTCAGTTTTGCGATTGAGTTATATTTGATAAAAAAAAACTTCTATTCCATTAGATGCAATTTGCAAGTGACTGATCCTTTACTAAGTTTCTATCTATCACTCTCACCCTTTTTCACTGTACATTGTTCGACTCCCACTCTTATTTTATACAGTATCTATCATTCTCGTTTCCGTCACTCTCCCTTCTCTCTCTCTCTCTTTCGCTCTCTCTCTCTCTCTCTCTGTTTATCAACAGTTAAATATTATAAAGAAAAGAAAAAAGAAAAAGTTTGGAACAGTCTATTATAAACAAAAGGGAATATCACGACTTGTAGTTGAGAGAAGGGGCATATAGTGAGCAGTTAGCGACTAATTTTCAAATTAAACATTTTTTCAAATATTTAACTGGTTCTGTAAACTCGCATTTTCCTGAATCAAACAATCTAACCCGAGCTCAATGGGTGACCCAACGGCTCACATTTTTTCTAGTTCATAAAACCGACGTTTGAACGAATGGGGCCTTCCTCAGAGTATAATATGTTAGGTAGCGTGAACCAAATTTATCAATGAAAAATATCATTTTTTAAAGAATTAAAAAAAAAACTTGCGTTTCCACATTTTAATGTTTTACGTACTTACATTTTAGGAATATTTTTTTTTGTTAATGACATAATAAAAATTAAGATTTTGCATAAATTTGTAGCTTCATTTCATTGCCATCTTCTTCAGATATTGAATGCATTGATATTAGATCAGACGAAACACCCAACAGTTTAAAAATATTACTAGACCGCCCTTAACCCGTTGGGTCAGTATTTATATATTATTAAATATATTTCTCTTCCCCCTCTCTCTCTTATCTGCTCTCTCTTCTTCTCTTTCTTTTCCTCTTTTTCTTCTTTCACTCTCTCCTTTCTCTTTCCCCCATTTTCTCTTCCAAATATTATTTACCTGCCTCCCTACGAGGGCCGGATGTGACACAAGGTTAGGTTTAATGTGGAGTATGGAGGTATAACCATTACTGAGCACTGCAATGGCTCTGTACCATTCAGTAATGCCTACTGATCGGACCAATAAGCTCACAATGAGAAGTTATCAGTCCCTATTTATCTACTTCCCACGGAGCAGAATGTGACACAAGGTCGGAAAGTGGGAGTTGAGAAGTCAGCACTCTAGAGGAAGAGTACTTAGGGGACTTTAAAAAATTGCCTGGGCAGCCCCGTCGGCATTCCCCGGTAGGGGCGCCTCAGACAGTAAGCAATAAACTTACCTAGAAGTGTAACATTTACCGGGGAAAATAATGGAAGTGCATCCTTAAGGAGTCTATGAGGGCATAAATTCCTTAAAACTTTGAATATATCCTAAATTGATGTAATTTATATTGTATATATGAAAATCTCTGCGGAAAACAATTAAAGTGATCCGGAATCTCTGTTACCGTCTATGTGCCGAATATCTACATGCTCCCACCTCTAAGTGACCCATGGAGACAGACCCCCTCCCCCCTTCAAATACGGATATCCGATTTTAATGAAATGTAAACCATATGTATAAGACACTAATTCAGAGAGTTTTGCAACATTTCAGCTTCTTCCAACTATATTAGAAAACTAAATGGGAGGAGAGGGAGTAAAAACAAAAAAAAGTAATATGGTGTTATGAGCATAGTGAAAAAGTATATAGTAGTGATCCTCATTCAATCCCGAGCAACGTCGGGTCTTTTTGAAAGCTGGCTTATAAAACTAGCATTTAAGTCAATGAGATCTTCTTCAGAATGCAGTATATTGAGTAACATTAACCACATTTATGAATAAGTGAAAAATATTAATTTTGAAATAATAAAAAACAAAATTTTTAACTGAATATTGTGATTTTCATTGACTGATGCTTAGTGTCTGTGTGACATTAGCCTGTTTTTTTGGCAGGCCTTTTAGCTGTAAATTTTTGTGGTGTATAGCAAGACATCGCATTCGAAGAAGAGGCATTTTTCCTTTGTGAAATGCTTGGGTTGCTGGCAGAACAGGTCTGATAATTTAAAACTCGATAGTGAAAACAGTTCATCATTGATGACCGACCCCAAAGCATCTACAAGATGTATTTTACGATTGATAATTGTGTTAGATTAATTAAATTAAAAAAAGAGATAAAATAAAAGAACCAGGTCATTGTTTACTAGTGTTGTAATTGGAGGTGATGTAATAATATTTAGATGCAAGTGCATAAAAAGTAAGGTTAAAATCGGAAATTTTCACATGAGGTTAAAATTAAGTAAAGAGTGGAAAATTTCATTTAGAAGTTAAAAGTTTAGAGTTAGACTAACATGTACCGGTAGTTGTGCCATGGGAGGAACAACAGTGTTCCTTCTGCCTCTGGAAATTAGAAAAAGCTCTCCAAAAGCATGACTACTCTCTCTTGCGGTCCTATAAAAAAAGAAAGATGTTTTCAGCTTATCTGCTACGTGTCTCTGGTGACTTCCTGCCTAATGCAATATCCTGACACTTCTGTATGTTAACTTCTAATGGAATTTTCCACTATTCTAACCTTATGCTTACTCTAGCCTTATGGAAAGTTTCCGATTCTAGCCATACTTTTACACACCTACATCTAAATATTGTTACAAGAGGACAGAAATAAAACTAAGGAAGCCTCGAGAGTTCTGTCATTAGCATCTTTTTTTCAGCAGACTTGAGTCCATTTTGATGAGGGGGCTCGTATCCGAAGTAAGTAACACCAGCTTAAGGATAAGAGTTTTCACCTGTTTTTAAAACCAGGAATCAAAAACCTTTGTAGTCAAACATGAACGATGCCAGCAAAAAATCTATAAAAACAACTGGATAATCTAGACGTGAACTTAGTTGGAAAATCAACCCCAAAACAAGAATCGATGAAAGAGAAGGAAAAGTTGGATGAACCTGGTTGTTGTAATGTCAGAGGTCAGATGAGCGATAAAATGCATGAACAAGAATCTTTTATGGCCGAAATCAAAGATCATCTCAGCAGGAGTTTATGTTCCACAACAGGAGTTTATGTTCCATATGGATTATAACATCGCAAAAGTTTCTTTGAATTTGGACTCAGCTTAGATTATTCTATCGATGTTTGCAATTTGATTATCCTCTGACGTTAAAAGGAGAATCTGAAGATTGAGCTAAGATGCATAACTTTAATTCAAGTAATGTAACTTTAGCTGAAGAGGAAAATCCGAACAAAACATCAATTGTTTCTTGTTAGAATTCTTGTGTTTATTATTCTAGATCTTTAGTTTTGTGTGATAAAGGCGCAAACAACGATTCAAAGTCAGTGTGGATCCCGACCTTAATACTTAAATTGAGATTCTAACTTCATATGCGTCGTTGTATAAAGAACCTCGCTGCATTCCTACTTGTAGATTTTAGAACATGTGTATGCACCAACATTCGATGTTTGAATTCATCTATAGATAAACATTTATAGGTTTAGAAATTTAATTCATACTTAGTTGTATCTGGAGGTGTTTAATGTTTTTAATGTTAAAAGGCAAGCTTTTATTCATATATAACAATACATACTATTTTTAGTCCTTTTTGAACTGAGTTCATTCTGATAATGAGGGACGCTTGTCACTCCACAACGTCTTCTCCTTTTGAAATTTCACTTCGCTTGGGGGTCAACCATCTTCAACTTTGAACATGGATTCAAAAAGAAAAAGGTATGACTTCTTGAGGAAGTAGAATTTATACAAGGAAGAGATGTTGTGGAGTGACAAACATCCCTAACTACCAAAATGAACAAAGTCCGAAAAGGACAAAAATTAGTGTGTATTTGTTATTCCGAACCTTGTGTTTGAATGTATTTATTCCCATTAAATACAACATAAGGTTGGGAATAACAAATACACACTAATTTTAGTCCTTTACGGACGTTGTTCATTCTGGTAACGAGGGGTGTTTGTCACTCCACAACATCTGTTCCTTTTATAAATTCTACTTCCTCCAGAAGGATTAAACGAAAAAAGAAGAGAGAAAAAAAAATGCTTATACTTTTGACAAGGGTGTATATCACCGAAAGTACTCAAGTTTTTAAAGTAAATAAATAATTTATTTTAAAAAAACATAAATAAATGCATTGTCCAGGTTTTCAAAATATTTTTTTTCAAAATATTCTCCTTATTATTGCCATTTCATCAACTCTTCCAAGTGTGACTTTTCATTCTCTCTCTCTCTCTCTCTCTCTCTCTCTCTCTCTCTATATATATATATATATATATATATATATATATATATATATATATATATATATTGAATCCTATATGACGACATAAAAATCGTTTCAAGTTTCGGGTAGATCGCTTTTGGGGGGGGGGGTCGAGATATATGTCAACTTTTAATGGTGGTATGAGCTAATTTATGAAAAAGATTTTTCAGAATTATTTAATTCTTTCAAAAAAATTTCTTTTACTTTATCATACTATACTCTTAAAAAGGTCTCATTGATCGTAACGTTTGTTATATGAGCCAAAAAACTACTTTTAAAAATTCGAATATTTTGTTTTTCTATTTAATAATGTTTATGTAATCTCTCTCTCTCTCTCTCTCTCCCTCTCTCTCTCTCTCTCTCTCTCTCTCGTTAAATTGAACTCATCACAACGGATGTTTATAAAATTTGATTTTCTGAAACCTGGTCTTGTTTGTTGAAATTTTAAAAGTAATCAGTAAATAAGTCCCAGACCTAATATATATATGGCACCACTAATAAAAAAAATGCATATGATTTTTATAAGATACTAATATTTAAATAGCTCTTGTCAAAATTTGAGCCCAATTAGATTATTAGTTTACAAATTACAGTTATTTAAATGAAGCTAGTGTTGAAAATTTTCTAAACAATAGAAAATCGAAATTCCGTGTGTTAATAAAGCATTGCTTTCCGATGAGAAAAAAATGCTGTTTAAGTAAGGTGTTATTTGGACTCTGCTCCATCGGAAACAACAGTTAAGAAGTGGTATGCTGACTTTAAACACGGTAATACAGACACAAATGATGCTGAATGCACAGATCGCTCAAATTTGGCAGTTGTCCCGGAAATCATCAAAAAGTCCACAAACTCGTTTTGGCTTATCATAAATTGAAGTTAGTGAGATAGCAGTGGAGTTGAAGATATCAGAAAGCTGTGTGTTCACCATTTTACATGAACATTTGTCAGTTTTAAATCTGTATTCAAAGTAGGTGCCACTTTACTCACAGTTTATAAAAACAACGTGTTGACGATTCAGAGCACTGTTTGCAGCTATTTCAACGCAACAAAAGGGAGTGTTTGCGTCAATATGTGATAATGGATGAAACCTAGATCCACCACTTCACTCTGGAGTCAAATCGATAGTCAGCTGAGTGGGCAGCAGCAGGTGAAAGCCGTCCAAAGCGACCAAAGACGCAAACATTAGCAAGCAAGTTTTTTTTCTGACCTCCGTTTTTTGGGATGTGCAAGGTATCTTTTCCATGAATTATATTGAGAAGGAAAGGAAGAATCATCAATAGTGAATATTAGATAGCATTATTGGTGCATTTGAAGGAAGAAATCGCCAAAAAACTACCACAAATGAAGCAGAAAAAAGTGCTGTTTCACCAAGACAATGCACCCTGTCACAAGTTGATCGCAATAATGGCAGAACTACATAAATTGCACTTCCAATTGCTTTTACACCCACCTTATTCTCCAGATTCGGTTCTCAGCGGCCACTGGTTGTTTGCAAACCTCAAAACAATGCTCCAGAGAAAGAGATTTGGCTCCAATGAAAAAGTGATATCGGAAACTGAGGTTTATTTTGAGGTTAGATAAATCGTTCTACAAAAAAAGGCATCGAATTGTTAGAGAAGCATTGGAATCAATCTCCTTCTAGAGTGATACACTATGTTGCTTAATAAGACCGAATTTGGCCCAAAATCTGTTGTTTTATTAGGTAGGCCCGGAATTTATTGAATGATGTGTTATTGTATTTTGAAATTAAATATCATATTCTGTGGACAATAATAAAAAAATCAGAAAACATGTACGACGGGTAAATTTAGTATAGAGTACTTCTTTCGTTTTTGGTCAGTGTTGACTAGACAGAATTCGCGTGACTGCCAGAGTTGGGGGAAAGGAGGAAGAAATAAAAGAAAAGGAAAGAAACCTCTTCAACCACCAATTACCATGGCAAAAAACACCCTATCTGAGAATCCAACGTCCAAACTCCTCAGCTTAACATTCACAGGTAACATGAATTGGAACAAATACATATAAGACATTGCCAAGGCTGTTGCAAAGAAAGTGGCTTCCTCTACTGAGCTAGAAAACTTCTCACACCTGACATTATCCTATATCTCTACAAAGCCACCATCTGTCCATGCATGGAGTATTGTTACCACATCTGTGTTGGTCACCATTCACTAGTCTCTCCCTCTTAGACAAGGTCCGAAAAAGAGTCGCTAATCTAATAGGTCCCTCACTATCCACCAAGCTGTTTCATTGCAGCAATGTTGCATCCTTATGCTTGTTTTACAAGTACTTCAATAGAATATGCTCTGATGAACTTGCTGCTCTAGTGCCCCCTCGACGTAAATACACTCGACCAACTCGACAATCAGTTAAATCCCATCCACTTACTGTGGAGGTTCCCAGATGCCGGAGAGCCTTCTACTCCAATAGCTTCTTTCCTAGAGCTGCCGGCCTTTGGAACTCCCTCCCTGCTCTCTGTTTTCTCGACTGTACCGACATGCAAAA
>OY744523.1:107651944-107794444 GCA_963556195.1 Sepiola atlantica | reverse complement strand
GAGCAATTTTATGGAATCTTACATAACAAATGATTTTATATTAAATTTAAAAAAAAACGAATTAATAGACTTCAACTAAATTGTTGCGTGCAGATTTGAACTGTGTTGGACATTTTGTTTCAACATAACTTTTTTGAATACCTTGAAACTGATTCCAAGTGGAATTGGTTCGTGTAAGTGTCAAAATAAATCACTGTAGATTTACGAGATAGTACACTTTGTTCCTCTTCATTGTTTTACTCACACTGCACCCAGGAATTTGAAGTATTCAGGTTTTAAAGAAATTTGGTGTTTGTAAATCTAAAAATAAAATCCAGTAAATTTATCAGTTTTCCTCTTTACCGTTTCACTCCCATTGCATTCTTTCTTATTACCTTCTTCTTCTTCTTCTTCTTCTTCTTCTTCTTCTTCTTCTTCTTCTTCTTCTTCTTCTTCTTCTTTTTTTTTAAATTATTATTATTATTATTATTATTATTATTATTTACTCACTAGGAGTTCTCACACAGGCCATCAGTGATTGCTCACTGACAACCGGTGGTATTCCCTGGGGTCTGAGTGACAACAACTCTCCCCAGATTTCCAGTATTCTCCACCTCTTTTCGATGGCCACCGCAAATAGATTTGCAGTCTCACAACAGCCGTTTACCATTGATTTCTCACTGGTAAGGACAATTGGTCTTCTCTGGGATTTGGGTGGCAATAAGCCTCCCCAAGGTCCCAGCAGTCTCTGCACTTCCAGTGGACGTCTGGTTTGTTCTGTCTCTCCTCGGTCTTCTCATCCTCCTTGACCCTATGCAGATATTTTGCGTGGTGTCAGCCTAGGCTGGTACCATGTTTTTATTTAAAAAAAAAAAATTTTAATTTTAAAATTTAAAAAATATTTTTTAATATTTTTTATTTATTTATTTTATTTATTTATTTTGGGGGGAGGGGGAGCTGATGGTGTTTCTTGCTATTTCTGTTCATTGATTCATTTTTGTGTCATGTCAGTTGAGGCCAGTGTAATTTATTGGGGGAGGGATTATTATTATTATTGTTGTTGTTGTTGTTTCTCCACGTTATTACTTTGAGTTTAGTCAAAGTCGTACTTCCCCACTGGCAAATTTTTAGCTAAATGGACTAAGTTGTACACAGAGAAATATAGGAAATTCGTTTTGTCAATTTTGCAAGCGACTGCTTCTGTTTAGGTCATAAACAAAAAATGACCCAGTCTAACAAACTTCCTAACCGGCCCAATTATTATTGGAAAGAAACTTAAGCGAAGTAAATTATATTTGGGTTAATAGCATATTGGATAAACGCCAGTCTGAATCGAGTATTGATTTGTTAGATGCATTGCTATTTATCGTTTAACTTTAAAAATATAACAAGTTAAATTTATGGTTTATATATATATATATATATATATATATGAGGTAATAATATAAAAATAATTTTATATAGTTCAGATCGATTCAAATAGGAATCAATTTCCAAATCCAAAGATAAAGCTCAATATTTAATAGTTAAATCTTAGTTTTATAATTTTCAATAGAGGTATTAATAAACAAATACAGTATCTAATCACGGTTATATCATTCTAGGATTTAATGACAATTTCGAAAAATAAAAAAAAACTTTTACATGTGCTTCTGGAGAAGTCGGAAACAAGATATCTTTAGACCAGGCTGTAATAAACGACTACCGCTCATCAGAAAGAGTAGGAATTCAACAAATCCGGAGCAATACGGAAGAATCCAGGTGAAAATGGTGAGGTGGATGATCATAGATCATTATAAACAGATAGAAAATTCAGCAAGAGAAAAAGTCAAAAGCCAACCATCAAAACAAGAGATTTGGGTGTCTTCAAGGTACAATGTATACAATATATAGAGTCAGATAGATTTAAGGTTCGAAAATCAGGTAAAAACAGATCGGGGTTAATTAATCCAAGGAAATCCAAGTGAACGAAAAAAGAAAGGTGAAAGATCAGTGATCGTTACAACCAAATACAAACAAATCCGATAACGGCTAAGACTTTTATAAAATTATAGTGTCCAGAGTTACAAGGCTTTAAAGTTCGAAAATCCGATAGCAAAATAGATAAAGGTAACAGTAAAAACAATAAAGATTGCAATACCAAAAAAAATCAGCTTCCATTTTGGTAAGAAAAATCTCAAAACCGATGAAGAATACTTTCAAATATTTATCTGTTCTGTCATATGTCTGAAATACTTTATTTTAGTCGTAATTTTGGGAACGGCATTTACTTGATACTGATTCATGTGAATAGATAAAGGCGCCAGTTTCAAACTTTGGAATTGGCTGCTCTTCAATTACAAGTGGATCTTGTCTACTTTTGTTAATGTTCTTTAGTCTAAACATGCTATTTGAGAACTAGGTTTATCTGGATGAGGGTTGAATGTTTGGTCTGATGGATAACATTGCAGCTTACGGAATCGGCTATGCTGTGTTCAAATCCTCTCTATTTACACACTAATACTGTTGGTAAAGTTATGAACACGCAGATTCCCCTCAGCTATGTGTAAAATAGCAACTTGTGTTCAATTAATCATATGTGATGAAACGTATTCAATGGGTATTGTGTTTCAACATTGAATAACTCAAAAAGGGGGTGGTATGCCATAAAACAGGGCTTACATATCTGGGTATTTGACTGAAATTGTGACTTCGTTTTTTTGTCAGCTTACAACCACAGACTTTCGACTTAGGATCGACACCCTCTTAATTATTATTATTATTATTATTATTATTATTATTATTATTATTATTATTATTATTATTGTTGTTGTTTTTGTTGTTGTTTGTTAGTTTGTTTTAACTTAATTTACATCTTAATAAGAAATGCTTAAAAAAACTATTTCTGTTGTCTGGCATTTATTTGCTGATATCATTGTTCCTGAATATATTGTTCATACTCTTTGCCGATATAGTCGTGTCCATGCTCATGATTATTATAAACATCTACTTTTTAATTAAGTTCTAATAGAATGTTTTGAGACCGATTTTGATAACAATTGTCGATTGATAACCTTATCTGCAATTATGATAAAAAGATTACACTTCATAAAAAGAAGCCATCTTGAGAGAATTGTTTGTCCCTCAATAATATTGATTTTTACCTCTTCAATTTTAAATAATAATGGTTCATTCGCAAATAATACCTTTAGCAACTCCATTTTAGTTTTCATTTTGTAAGTTCTTATACAAAAGGAAGCCATTTTCAAAGAATTAAGAGTTCCTTGAACAATGCCTGTAAAGGTGTGGCTTGTGCAATAGTTGTCAACGCAGACTGTGGAAATGGGTAATTTTCTTCAACTCCGGTTGAGGTAGTTGATTTTGATTTTTATATTAATACCTTTGGGAAAAGTATGAAGCCATCTTTTTCACTCCAGCTATGAGTAAAATATTAATGTAGACTGGACTTTATAGACAACCCAAGGGCGTGATATTTGTGTTCATATTATTCAGAAACCAGGATGGACTCACCCAAACAAACGAGGAGGACTTGAGAAAATAGTATTTGATTGCTTTAGTATCAGACTTTCTTTCTTTTTTTTCTTCTTTTTTTTTTTTTTACTTCAATTCACTTCAAACAAGGTTCACTGCCACTGAGACGTAAAGGGGCTACTGTGAATTAGAGACGATAGATTTATCTACCCCCACAAGGTAAGATGTGACACAAGGTCGGGGAAAGTGGGATTAGAAAAGCCAGCGCCCGAGAGATGAGCACTCTGGCCATTTAAAAAATGCCTGGGCAGCCCCGTCGGCATTCCCCGGTAGGGGCGCCTCAGGCAGGAAGCAATAAACTTACTCCTCCCCAAAGAGGGGAGGCAAAGCCTGGAAGGGTGGACCTCCTAGAACTGCACAGGACTGTCCAATAGACCGGCGTAAATCAAGCCCCGAAGGCCAAGACAATACCAGTCTATGGGGTGCAGTATCCATCGGAACAGATACTACACTTTGATCTTGGCCAAAAGGCCAAGTAATTAGAGACGATATTTACAGTTGTCATCTTAATTGGGAAGTTGTGCAGCAATATGCTTGTTCACATTACATTTAAATTTCTGCATGTTGGTACAGTCAATGAAACAAGAAAGCAGGAAGAGAATTCCAAAAGCAAACAGTTCAAGGAAAGAAGCTATTACAGTAGAAAGCCTTCTAGCATCTGGGGACCTCTACAGTAAAGGGCCGTGATTTTGCTACTTGTCGCGGTTGTCATGGATATTTATGTTGATGGGGGCACAAATGCAGCAAGTTCGCTGGAGCACATTCCGTTGAAGTACTTGTAAAACGAGCACACAAATGCAACATTGTGTCGATGGGATAGGGGCAGCAGCTTGGTAGAATCCTCTTTGTGAGACTTGTCGACCTCTACTCATTTTAGCCTTTGCAAAATGTCCAGTATCACTACAAACTACAAGCTTCTTACTCTGGTAGAGTTTGGCAATAGATTTTAAGGGTCCATTTAACTGAAATGTACAGATTATGCTATGCTCATTAAACTGGATTTTGCTCTAGAAACTGCAGACAAACAAACAGCAAGTCATGAAATGAGTCCAACAATTGTGGATGAATGCTAATCTTTTGGGCTCTCTCTGTATGAGTTTGTATTTTATCCATGTCATCAGGAACTCTAATCAAATAGTAGTTATGCTTCAAAGAGGAGGGTAAAAAATAAAGTTTGACACTAAACCAGTCAAGTATCAGTCTCAAGTCCCCCCCCCCTCTCCCTATCTGAACCAGACTGAAAACCAATATATATTCTCTTTGGACAATTCCATCTAGGTTGTCGAATAATATAAACAAAAATATTATATCATGTAAAAAAAACTTGTGTTCATATCGAGACATAAACTTTACAAAAGATAATTAGAATAATTCACCCAATATGTCAGAATTTAATAACCACTTATCATTGTTTACAAATTAGTCTGAACATATTAGAAAGCAGATATGAAAAAAAAACAAAAAAACTGAAAGTCTCCCTAAAATTCAAATTAGAAAATGACATGACAATAATTTTTGTTCTATTCCCAGAGTTCATTGTTAGCTCTGACAGTAGGAAGCAGCGATCACGTTAAGATGTTGTATATCATTGTGATCATCTAGTAACTTTGGCATCGACATGATGATAGTGTGGATTTCATGATATAAAGAGATTAAGGGATAAAAACCCTCTGAAAAAGACTCTGAACTATTCTACTGGGTTGGATATGTCTCTGGTGGGTGCTTCTTCATAGAGGCGTGTCTGTGGCCATTTCGACATTAATTACAATAAACTCATACATTTATACCCAAATCATATAGTTCTTTATTTGACTTTATTTTAGGTACATGCTTTAGGCAGAGATAGAGAAAGAGAGAGAGAGAGAGAGAGAGAGAGAGAGAAGGGTGGGGGGGAATCAATGCTAGTTTTAAGTACTACATGCCAACAACTGTGATCCTCTTTTCTCCAAACGAATTTTGTCTCCACTCCTCGGTTCCTGATTTCTGCTTTTCTTCTTCTGACCGCGTTTTGACACATATCTCAAATTTTAACTACTGATACGCTTGACAACTCATTTCCTATCCTCGTCCCTCAAGATCACCTCAGTATATAACAGAGAGTCTTGTCCTAGCTTGAGTAGTATCAACGACTTTCATTTTTTGCTCAAACATTAAATTAAATTTAAATGAACTAACAGAAGACTTCTGCTGTTATTAACACTGCTCGTATATATATACTGAATTGTGTCAACATTTATTTATAGGGGAAGAGGTATTTTGATCAGTACTGCGGGAAAGCCATGAATTTAATAAGTATTCTGTTTTTAAATCTCAAAAAAACAGTTATATAGTAAACAGCTGATCCCCTTTCCTATTTCACGTTTTAGGGTTAGGTCCCCTGCTTATGTTTCACGACTGATATAGATGGGTCCCCTTTGGTGTTTTGTGAATTTTCCAGTAGTGAAAGTCAGCTTATACAAGTTCTAAGTCTGCAATATACGGATTTAGTTAGTATCTCAAGGATTCAAATCTCTTGTGGGCCGTATATTAGTGTTAGGATAGTACCACTGTCACTAGGAATACAGAAGAGAGGAATTCTTCTGTATTGTTAGCAGTGGGGACTGTTTCTGTGGGTGTGTTTCATTGTGGATGGTCTGAATAAATTAAAGTTTTTTTTTATCTTGCATTGTATTATTAATGTTTGATACATATTTTTTTTCTGCATCAATGACTGAAATTTTTACATATATATATATATGAAATATTTATTTAAAAACTATACATTACAGTTTCTGTAGGCGAACTAGGGTTTCATTGTTACGGACAGGGCTTTTATGATTTAGAAAAGTTCTTTGGATCCGCTTAAATTCTTCAGCACCTCAGCAAACGAAGATGTTTTTCATTCTTTCTCAATTTGTCTTCTTTTGCTAAGATGCTGAAAAAGTGAAGCGGACCCAAGGGGCTTTTCTAAACCAGAAAAGCCCTGTCTGTAACAATAAAACCAGAAACTGTAATATATAGTTTTTAAATAAATAATTTATATTAGCTCTAGCAAATATTACGATCGAACACTTTAGTGCTTATTTTTAAGCAAACTTAGATACACACACACACACTATATATATATATATATATATATATATATATATATATATATATATATATATATATATATAGGGAACTGTAGTTTCATATCTTTCCCAGCACTATTAGCACATAGATGACCACAATACATCCGTTAGGATTCGACCATGGTATAGCTAATTCCATAGGTTGCAACATTATCCATAAGGACGATCATGCGACCCCTGAGTACTACGGGTAAATACTTATATATTCTAGGTGTTCAGTGTTCAGAGAAATAAAAGCAGTAAACATGTTTTCCCCAACAAAATCGATGAAGATGTACCAAATGAAAAATTTATCTTAAGATTGGTGTTTGCAGGTGACTGAATGATTATCAACGGAGACTTTGGCAAACCAAGATCAAATCTAATCAGATATATTGTTTTCAGTTATGCGATTGCATTTAGAATTTGCATCATCAGTCTAGAACCCCCATCTTTCATAGAATATTGACCACTTTGCTTCTCTGGGCTTGGATTCATCTTGGTTCTGCCGACTAGAAACTAATTTAGTAAGCACACACAAAATTATTAAAACACACACGTACCTACAATATTAGAAAACGTGGCTTTTGGAAACATTTTTTTACCCTCAAGAATTGTTGAAGCCTGAAACAAACTGCATGCATCGGTTGTTGGATGCCAAGAAACCTTTAAAACTCTTGTGCTTCCCAAAATTTGCCAAAACTACATCTGATGTCCTCCTTCGATGCACATGCACTTTTGATGAGTTATAGTGCATCTGAACACTGTACACAATGATTTTATTATATCATTATCATTATGCACAATAACACTTGAAATAGTATGAACCCCTACTTTCCCTATAACTATGAATAAAATAGCAGATTGTGTTCAATTAGTTGTTCCATTATGTATTAATAAATAATTTCCAATAGATGTGTTGCTTTTTAGCATTAAATAACCAGAAATGGAGTGGTGGGGGTGGCAATTCCATAGCTCCGTGTTCACTATAGGTATTGATAACCTTCACGTGGTCCCTGTTGTAAGCACCTGATTCTAGAAAGAATTGGAGAAACCAATGCCAACAACAGAATAAAGCCAGTCAAAAAGGCTGTACCATGCTGACTCATACAAATTTACTTTTATGGTTTTCTCAAAATGGGTTGATATGGCGTAAAACGGACACATTTTAGATTAGTTCTGGTGAAAGAGAATTGATTTAGTTGAAATCAGTTTTTCTTTTTGTGATTCAAAGATGTTAATTTTTGTCTGTACTTTTAAGTCTGATGTCATTTACAGTATAACAAAATGTTGCCAATAAAATGAGTGATATAAAAAAATACAGCTGATACCATTAATGTGGTGCTTCTGTATCGCTGTCTATCTGTCTAATTGTTCAGGGATGCAATTGAAAACAAAGACCTATAACAAGATCAAACACGACTTTTCTCGAGTAAACTTTTATGAGGAATCCAATGGTGGTATGAGTTTTGTATTATGATATTGTGGAATCCCTGAGGGCAGAGTTAGACACAAGGTCGGTTTTTTATGTGGAGAAAATTCAGCTCCAAAACAAGGTACTCTGGATTGGGACAAAAATTGAAAAAAAATCCTTCAGTTTAGAAGGATTTCCTCTTCGCTGACTGAAGATAAAACAGATACCACATTTTGATCCTAGCCCAAAGGCCGAAAATATTTCTGAATCATTGGCAGAACGTGTAATTTGCTGTCAATTTTCCCACATCGTCGGTCTGTACACATAACGATTAATCTGACTTAGTCTATCTCAGTTAACCACGTATTATCATCCAATCAACTGGAGCCACACGCTTGGACAAAAAATAACAGCAAATAATAGGCTAGAGTCGCCACTTTAACACTATATACACGATAATTTTCACTGTCAAATTTTATTCTTTGACTTGTCATTCTGTGACGGACATATATCTACAAGGCGATGCAGAAAATATATTATCCTGGGTAGATAATCATTTGCTTTATTTTATCTATTAAAATTATTCTAGTATATATTAAGTATTTAATTATTTTTAATTCCAATACATACTTAAAGCAAAATAAATTGTTTTGTACCATTAAAATAATTTTCAACACTATTGATAATGTTTATTCATTTATTTATTGATTTTTTTTATTATCGCTTATGTTTGAATTCACGTTTTCAAACATGAGGTAAATCATAAATCTATGACGTCACACCAAAGCTACAATTATTTTGTTACGGTAATGTTTTAAGATCTATTCATAAGAAAGTTCAAATAGGTCAGTTGGTAGAACATCAGACTGAAGATCTCAAGGTTTTGGTTTCGATTTCCGGTCATGGCATCCACTTTCTTAATTGGGAATTTATTATTTGCTATTAATGCAATATTCTCCATTTCTAATATTTCGAAATAAGACAAATTCCGCAATGTGTTTATTATGTTTAAAAATATTTCTGCCATGTATTTATTATGTTTTAAAAAATTGTGACGGACGGACAGACGGAAAAAAATCTCTATTTAGATAAGATAACAAAACCCTGTAACAAAATTAAACACTAATTTTCTGAGGTAAGATTTTACAAGCAATCTATTGATAGTAATTATTATTCAATCTAATTGCTTGATTTTCGGAAATTAGTGATAGAATCTACTCTAAGAATAATAGTGTCTGAGTGTTAAGAATAATGGAATAAAACATTATGTTTCTGAAATTTTGAGATGGGGATTAATAATTTGTATTATTTGGACTATTGTTCTCATCATGAACACAACATAAACTTCTGACCTTCTTCAGGTGTGTCTTGTTGAACTCGGTAATCTGTACAGAATTTCGAACAGAACCCTTTATTAATACACGGAGGTAGCTTACTCTCGTTTCTTCAGCCATGACTGGGAAAAAATCTGAGGTGATTCGTATTTGTATTCTTAGTATCACTTGTATTGAGGATTAAATCTTCAACCTCTAGACGACTGTCATTTAGAACTAATTATTACTTAGCACTTATATCCGTTGCACAAGAGATCCTTGCATTCAAAAAGACGCACTTGAAGAAGTTACATCTACCGAAACGTTGTAAGAATAACATCCAAGATGAGAACAGTAGTCCGAATAATCCAAATAATACGAAATAAAACATGTTTTACACTTTTAACCATTTAAAATAAATTTCTGTACTACATGTTTTGCTTTTATTTTCTAATATATATATATGACCACTTTCGTTCCCGGGCAATGCCGGGTGCCTCTTCTAGTATTTTATAAATACATGTATAATATTAAAGTGATAATATTCTTCTTTTTGGTGGGGGTGGGGCAGACAATAGTTTTATTATGCATTGTTTGCTTGAAAACCATTTAACAGTATTTTTTTTGTTTTAACAAACTTGGTTTTCCTTCCTTCGGGATATTTCTTGCAAAAAGGTTCCTTAACAAATTTCTTAAATGATTAGTTTTTTGAACATTTCATGAAGTCAATGATTTTAACTGCTAATCGCAGCAATGGCAGCCATTTTTATTTTTTATTTTTTAAGCTTAAAATTTTTTTCTCATTGTCGTCTGCTACATTTTTTCTTTCAAATTTTTAATTAAAACTAACAAAATTGCAAAACAAGAATTGTTGGAACTTGTAAAAAATCCATGGATAGTGTAAAATGCAAACCTTAAATTAATGTATTAACTTCCAATGAATATTATTGTATACAGCAGTATTATTAGATACATCAAGTATTGTTAGATTAATATTAAATATCATTAAAGTACAATATTATTAAATACAAAAGTGTTATTAGATACAACAATACACTATAAGTTGACATTCTTTATAAGCATATGGAAGCTGAATAGAGCGAATTATATGCACATTTTCATAGGCAATATCCAATCAAAGTCCTAGTATTTGAATCATTCGGACAATTATTCACATCTTAGTTGTTATATTAACAACGTTAAGATCGATATAACATCCGACCTTCATCAGGTTCACCTTATCGACCTTGGGAATCTTTGTCAAACACGAGTACCTGTATGAAATTGTTCATAGCTTAATGGTTAACATCGTTGATTAGCAATCAGCTCTAAGGGGTTGAAGGTTCAATCCTTACTTGCCGATAATGACTAAGAATTACATTAATGAACCGGTCATGGCTGACGAAACAAGAACAATCTACCTCCGTGGATTAAATAAGGGATTCAGTTCAAAATTCCGTACAGATTCCTAAGTTTGACAAGATGCAGCTTAAGAAGGTCAGAAATTATACTGGCCGAAACGTTGTGAATATAACAACTAAATTGAGAATAGTAATCTGAATAATTCAATCTTGTATAAATAGAGATTTTACCCGTCTGTCATTCTGTTACAATTTTTTTAAACGTAATAAATACATTGTGGAATTTCTCTCATTTCGAAGTAGCAGTGATCTTAACTACTTTTAGAGATGGAGAATATTGCATTAATAGCAAATAATAAATTCCCAACAAATAAAGCAGATGCCATGACCGGAAATCGAAACCGAAACCTTGCGATTTTCTGTCTGGGGTTCTACCAACTGACCTATTTAGATTTTCTTATAAATAGAGCTTAAAGCATTACCTTCACAAAATAATTATAGTTTTGGCGTGACGTCATATTTAATTTAGTAAAATTAATGGGACCTACAGGCCCATTAATTCTAGTAATACAAATTATCAATCATAGTCTCAAAACTTCTGGAGACAACGTTCTCTCTCTCTCTCTCTCTCTCTCTCTCTCTCTCTCTCTCTTCATGTAACGTCACTTTTTCCTTGTCCAAGGCTCAGACGTTTTCTTTATATTTCGCAAGCTCACTCTCTAGTCCTCATGATTTAGCAAGTCAACTGTCTCGAAACTCCACTCTGTATGGTCTTATCGAATCACTTGCTTCCAAGTTTTCCTTGGCCGGTCAACCCTCCTGTGATTCAAAATCTCCACGTTTCTACAACAGATTATCCAGGAGGTCAAACGCTCTATATGACCATACTAGTGTAACCGATTTGTCCTTCGTTTTATAGACTAAAATTATGTTCAGTTTAACACCTCTTTACTCTGTTTTATCAGTGTTTCTTCAGTAAAAGACTATTATGTGTTCATTAAAATGTTGCCATTCTAGAGCAGTTGTGTCCCTTTTCTATGATTGCCTCTATGTGTTAATACACTATCGTAATCCCATCCTTTTGTTAGTATAACATTATTTATCATACCACCACAAGGAAAATATTTGATAACTATGGGTTATATATATATATTTCTCCCTCTTCATCCGAATCTGTTTTGTCGATTACTATTTACAGTTGGTTACAAGATAAAAAGACATTGTCGTGGTGCGTATGGTATATTAGTATCAAGATGACATAAAAGTTTTGTATACTATGGGTTAAAATACTTCTTTATAAACAACTAGCTATACCCTCTCAGTGTTGTCCGAGAGTAAAAAACAAATGACTAACTTGTTTATGAAGAACCAGAAAATTCATTTTGGTGACTTACGATCATATATATATATATATATATATATATATAATAAATATTTGTTATTGTTTATTATCTATGTACGTGTACGTTTTGTCGTTTTTAATAATCGGGACTCATCAGCATAGAGATATGACTATTCACTACCGGTCATGCGATTCGAAACCCCAGATTACAAATATTTTTCAACTCAAATCCGGCGCCTTAACCACACAGCCAATTTTAAATAGCAGATAAACGGTGATAATTTTAACACTTTATCGGCGGCTTAACGTCTAGAGCGTTCTACTTTCTTAATGGAAGGAACGATGCATTTAAAGCTAGTGACGTCATGCTGTGTTAATATTACACTTACAGTGCTCTACTTTTTATTATCCTTCATCAAAAGGAGACTGCTGATGAAAAGGAGAGTCTGAAAAAACCCCTCTATCTTATAGAAACTTATTATTATACTAAAGCTGATCGACTAACAGTTGTTTCCCTGGGGTTTTTACCTATATACTTTAATCACACAAAATACGTGCTAAAATATACCTTAGTTCTGGGATTGAGTTAGGTTTGAAAAGGATTCTGTTTTACTTAGCCGTAATTTGTAACTAACTGAAAAAGTTAATTGTCTCTTACTTAGCTATTTATTATTTTTCACTCTCTAATATTTAAATGTAAATTAGATAGCAAAATAATAAATCTCTTTGCTTTTATATTACTCATAAGGATAATATAGAAGTGAAGAAACTTATTCCTTTAGTTATTTTATTTACCTCGTCTCCAGGAGGTTAGACACAAGGTCAGGTGTAGGTTTTGATGAAAGTGTTTCTGTGGAACGAACTGGATTCGAACTCGACACACCCAAGTCCTCAGTCCGTGTCGTTAACCACTTAGCCACCGTCACCCCTTTTTGTCACAGTTTATTAATTTTTGAATAAAATCAAACTAGAATAAATAGTGGTCGTGGTTGTGACCCAATGGATCATGGGTACGTCTAGTCTTTATACAGATTTACAGTAAGTCAATGTTTTTCACACCCCTTTTTTAAGTATTTATTCATATATATATATATATTTATTTTTAAAGAACTCAAGGGATAAAACTCTGTATAATTTCACATGATTACTTCCATTTAATCTATTTCTGTGTGTAAGGAAAAATGTATCCACTCTAACAGTTTTCATAGCTGGTATAGGTATTTTCAGAATAAAACTACAACGAAATAAAATATATTCATGCCAATAACACAATGGAAGGGAAAACATTTTTTAAAATAGGCTAGTCAGAATCAAGTACCGATATCTCAGATGGATTGCTATTTTGGTCTCACTTTGAAAATCTTACAGAATATCTTTATATGTTAGATAGTGTTCACTTATTACTTCATAAAAACATATTCCCTTTTTGTTTTTGCAAAAGTAATTCTCCTTGCGGTTTATGATTTTTATCTCATCCAGTGTGAAGTGGATTTTGATCTCTGCCAAGCAGCAGCGATATTGTTTTCACTCATAATTGTTTGCCATGCATTTATTTGTTAGTTAATATGATTATGCTATGTTATCAGGCAGTAATTACATATGCGTTATGTTAGAAGCCTAGTATGACAAATTAACATATCCATTTTTATTTGTGTGTGTTGGGGAAGGGGGCTTTCTTTATAACTTATAATTTAAAATTGGATTACAAATTGTTAAAAAATCAAGTCAGTCCCCCAGAAGAGAAGGGCCGGAAAGGAAATTCTAATTCTAAGCATTTACTCACGAAATAAAACAGTATTCCTACAAAGAACTATGAGTTATATTAAAATCAAAACGATAATTGAATTAAAAATTTTTTTTTTTAAATAATCGTTAATTAGTGACATGTCTTTTTTCAAAGCAATATGCAAAATAGTTAATCTTCTGACTTGAATTGCATACACATAACCAGAAATTAGAAAGATAGGGTGCTTCTATTTTGTGAAGTTAAATAAAGCGTTTTAATCTCACTGTTAGTGCGAGAAATTGGCACAACTTTATAAATATACAGATTTCTGTAATATATTTACAATAAGACTCTGAGTAGACACGCACTCAAACACACACACACACACACACGTACTGTCAGTTGCGAGTATGTTGGAACGAGGAGTGGGTAAAATACTTGACACCACTGATCACAGTTGGAAGTGATCTGGCGTTCATCGGGTTTTGAATCTCAGTGTGAATGTCTAGCCATACTGAAGTTGTGATATGACACACTATCTGTGGATGACTTATTTCACATATAGTCATCCACAGACAGACTGTACCGCTGTATCATAGCTCTTCAGTGTGTGCAGACAGAAAATGCTTCAAGCTTAGATCGAAACTCTAACCGCTAGGCCACCAGCGCAAGCCTTGAGAGAAGGGAATCTTAATGTTGATACAAACAATATTAGTTGCTGAAACAGTGCTTCATTCAGTTTTTTATGAAAAGCTTTGCATTATCGAAAATAGTAGCTGGCGATTTCACTTACAACAGTGCTCAACCAACAGAGATATGGAGGGCATATGTTGTCATCATCCTCCACTCTATAATAAAAAAGAGCAATGTGTATTTATTTGTATATATATACATATCCGTCCCATCACACAAAAGTTAACAAGTTAAAACTGCTGGAAGTATCCATTTAAAGTATTTATGGAAATAGAGAAAACAAATAGCAAGTGGACAATACTCCCCCACCTTCAATCTGTTTCTATAATGAGACGTTTACCTTTTTCTTTCTGCTTTCTATACCGATTTATACGTTATTTTCGTCCCTTTTTTGTCTTTTATTAAACTTTCCAGTTTGAGACGTTTCTTTTCTTTTTTACTTCTTTTTTTTAACTTCACTGATTCAGACTTTATTTTATATGAATATGAATATTAGCGCTAACACTGACAAAGGATAATTTTTTCCATGTCATTTTTTCCTAGAGGGTGTACACTCGTATATATATATATATATGATGTATTTTATGTAATAGTCTTTATTGGTGATGGTAGCGTTTGTTACTTTGCTTTACTACTGTCATAATTGTTCACTTCCTAAGTGATACAAATTAATGCAGAATATTGCATTATTAGTCATCCATAACTTTATAAGACATATTTTTCGTTAATATATATAATTATTACTTTTATATGTACATAAAAGTAATCCATGGACATGTGTTTGTGGCTCACAGCCGTCATCAGCATGGTTAACTTCGATATTGATGTCTATGGTCTGGCGTTTTACCTCCGGACCTTGACGCCTTGCCTGGAAATATGTACGGTTTTTATTACCTAAATATTTAATGTATTTTATGTAATTGTTTTTATTGGTAATATTCGTACAGGAAAAAAAAAAAAACACACACGAGATGTTTTTTGAACATGCGTAACTATGTAAAAAATTATGCAGCACGTGCGACAACGACGTTACAACGGGAAAGGAGGGGGGGAGAACGAGAAAGAAGAAAAGGAAAAGGAACGAATGGAAACATAAATGAAATGCAGTAAACTATCATCCATCTATTTCATCCATGTTTCCGTTTGTTTCTTTTCCTTTTCTTCTTTTTCTTTCTTCCCCCTTTTCCAATTTTAACGTCTTTGTCACACGCGCTGCATAAATTTTCAAATAGTTACGCACGTGCCAAAAATATCCCGTTGTGCATCTTCTTCTTTTCCCTATGTTTTGCCGTTATTCAATAAATTTAAAATCTTCACTTTTTCTGAAGACGTTCTTTGCTCCGAACGAAACTGGTAAATCTCTCGTTTTTTGACGATTTCTTCATGCGTTTAATTTGTTTTTCCATTTGTTTTTTTTCATATATATATATATATATATATATATATATATATATATATATTGTCTGAAGCGTATTAAAAAGCTATGTTAATAAGGACAGTTTTTAATACTATATTGATTTCATATAAAATAATGATCTTTCTTTGACAACTAAATTACGAAAAGATTCATTTTGACTGATGTCATATTTTTTCACCTCTGACATTCTGAGTATCATTCTCCTCATTAATTGAGTGTTCTAAAAAGTTAGTCACACACACGCTTAATCCTTTAAGCACATACGTCACTGAATTGTAATCACATACACACCTTCGATTCTGGTAATTGTAATTTAGCGTGCATAAATCGAGCGGCTAATCATGCCATCGTTTGTGAAAAAAATATCGTTCAAAATTGTACAACAAAAAATTGGAGGCAATGAACTGTAGGTCTCATGACATGTTCAATTCCTGGCTCCAGCATTAAAGTTACTTATAATGGAGGATATATAAAACACGTTGACACACCAATTCTTGTTAGATTATCAAAGTTAAGTGACGTTTAGCCAGGTCAATACCAGATGGGTGACCATTTAAGAATACCACGTACCCTATGTGGGAGGACGTCAACACCTCCCCGCAAAAAACTGTACAATTAAACGTCATCATATCCCTTGATCGGGATATACATGCGACTGGGGACCGCTTGTGAATTTAATATTCTTTAGAAACTTCGTCTTTCGGAGGAAGACGGCTCAACACGCTTAGGGTGAATGCCACTTCGTTGCTGGTAATACAAGCAATAACATTAAATCGTACACACACATGTACATATACATATATACACAATCTCTGGCAACATTGTGAAGCTAGGGCTCCTGTTGCTGCCTGTTAGTCTCATGGCTCACATCAATAAACACATACATGTTTTTACCAGTAATGTTATACACATCATCGCCATTGCCGTCGACATCTTTTATGCATGCATGGAAAACAAATGTGCGTGAGTGAATAATCCAACAACTCCTAGCAAGAAAATTATTGAAAATGGCGCATAAATCTCATCTGCTCTCTGATGTAAAAATGATCCTAACGGCTTGACATTTAGAATTGTCTATGATGAGCGCGTACTATTATTACGATTGATTTAATTTCAACGAACTTGTTTTCGGAAATACGATTGGGGGGGGGGGGTGATCCTTTGATTTTTCTAGAATTTAACCTTGAAAACACTGACTCATTCAACTCTGTTCATGGCCTGTAGATATCGAAGGGGTGGGGGTCTGTGTAGATTTGCAGAAGCAGCAGAATGGATTGCAAACGTGAATTTATACAGTATTTAGGTTTGGTTTTTAACAGTGTGTGCATGTATGTCTATCTGTGTAAACACCTGTATGTTTGTGTATTGTATTTTTCTATTTGATTATGAAAATGTATGTCGGTAACTTATGTTCACTAATTTGTGTTTTTACATACACATATTAGCACATATTTGATGCGCGATCTCGCTATTCTTTGAGAAACGTTTGTCTGTCGGTCGTCGCAATGGTCGGTCAGTCTCTCATGCTTCTGTTTTAAATATCATCTTTTTTTGGTCTGTGATGGTTAAGTTAAAAAAAGCATTTTCTTTGATCAGTCATACATAAGTTAAAAAAAGCATTTTCTTTGATCAGTCATACATAAGTTTAAAATAGCATTTTCTTTGGTCAGTCATACATAAGTTTAAAATAGCATTTTCTTTGGTCAATCATACATAAGTTTGAAATAGCATTTTCTTTGATCAGTCATAGTTAGGTTTAAAATAGCATTTTCTTTGGTCAATCATGATTAAGTTTGAAATTACATTTTCTTTGGTCAGTCATAGTTAGGTTTAAAATAGCATTTTCTTTGGTCAGTCATGATTAAGTTTGAAATTACATTTTCTTTGGTCTGTCATAGTTAGGTTTAAAATAGCATTTTCTTTGGTCAGTCATAATTAAGTTTGAAATTACATTTTTTTTGGTCAGTCATGCTTAAGTTTCAGATATCATTTATATTTTTGAGTCTATGCATCAGGAGGCTCTGTGGTCTATCTGTCTAGCTTAAGTTTGAAATAGTATTTTCTTTGCTAAATGTGTAGATTTAATTAGACGCATCTCAAGAATATTTGTTTTTGTTAACACAATGTCTGCGCAGATGTATGTTTGTTTCTTCTTCTGTTGGATTGTGAAGATGGGATGTCAGTACCAACTGTCTGCGTGTTCAGAGTATTTTATTATCATCAATTACTAGGAGTTTTCACACAAGTAATCATCGCTGATTTCTCACTGGCAAATAACAAGTGATGTTCTCTGGAGTCTGAGTGGCAACAAGTCTCCACAGATTTCCAGCACTCTCTGCCTCTTTCGATAACTGTTGCAAATCACTTTGCGTAATTGCAACAACCGTTTACCATTGATTTCTTGCCATTGGCTTTCTCTGGAATTTGAGTGGCAATAAACTTTCCCAAGATTCCAATAATCTCAATGCCCTTCCAGTGGAAGTCTGAATGGTGCTCTCCCTCTTCGATCTTTCCATCCTCCTTGACCATTCATGGCCATTTTGTTGGTATGTTGAGTGCTGGGGGTTATTGCAACTTTAGCTCTACAATTAGGCTAAAATAAGCATGAAGTAAGTTTTGCGAACTATTGTCAATGCTAACATCATGAGCTGTCCCTGTCACTACCAGGGAAAGTGTGTATAGTAGCTGTATTAGGAACGTGATGCTGTACAGTGGCGAGTGCTGAGCACCCACTCAGTCCTCACCCACTCGACAGAGCAATGATCAGATGCATATGCCATTTTGAGTTGGATCAGACCCAGCATATCAGCTCTGATACCCTGTTGGCAAGGTTGAATATACCAAAGCTTGATGATCTCCTGACAGGCAGTCAGCTACGTTGGTTTGGCCATGTTGAGAGGAGTGATTTTTGGATTTTAAAAATGCAGAAATCTTGAGGTGGAAGACTGGAGAAAAGTTGGACGACCCCAAGAAAATTGGATGCAAGTCATGAACAAGGATCTTGCACAATGCAATTTTAACAGAATCGGTCCTCAAGACTGCCAAAGCTTAGAGACTAGGATTGCAGGCTACCAGAAAACATCAGCCCTCTAACCAATGGAAATAAAGTAGATCATCATAATCATCATCATCCTCATCCATCCATCCATCCACATGTGGGAATCCAAACAAAGTTTATTAGATTCTTATTAAAATGAATTTACGAGTTTTCCTTCTCCTAGACGAGTTACCTTATCAAAACTTGAGTGTCTATTCTATGCAGCTATTTCACCCATAAGAGGCGTCGGGGGAGGTAATATGGATTCATACCTTTTCTCTTCTTAAGAGAATCAGTGAAAAGTCAACTCAACTCCCTCATAACCCAGATTGGCAATCTCACAACCCATTCTGACAACCGTTTTCCACTTTCTTTATCCGATTCCATTTTTTCTCCCACCAAAGGGAATAATCCATTAAACTTTCGTATATGAATCCCGATTTCTTTTACGGAACAAAGTCACATATTCCAGTTTTCCTGCTCAGTTTATTTATTTATGCTCATCCTACTTTCAATTTTGTCATAAAACAAGAAAGAAAAAAAACAAGAAAAAATATCCTTTTCAATGAAAAATAAATCTGCTGTTTACATCATCGTACAATGGATTGCGTAAAATGTTGTTCTGTCCCAATTGCATGTAAATTCTTTGTTTTATTTCCATTAGATTTTATTGGATAGAAATATTAAAATACCACAAGAAACCAAATGGAACCATTTCCATCATTAGTATTTTATCTATTTTCGCACAGAGAGTCATTCTGCTGGGTTTTCCAAAATCCAATGGAAAACATATGTTACAGCGTTTTAATACGGTTATCTGTGTTTGACATTCAATACTAGTAGTATCGATGCATCAAGTGTGAAAACAAATATTACATGTATATGTGAATCTATTATATAAAGACCAGTTGTCTCTGTATGTCCAGCTAAAACTTGAAACATAAAAACCAAAAACTATCAAAGTTGATATTTTCTTGATCAGTGTTGCCCAGAACGAATGATATCTAAAATTTAGAAGTTTTCCTGTCATTTTCATATAGTAATTAAATGGAAGTAACTCTGATTTTTTTTCAAGGAGTTATTTTCCTTATGTCGACTCAAGTAATCTATAAAATGTGCATGTCCAGAGAGAGGAATGGGGTGGGTGGAGAAGAAAGAGGTGGTGGGGAGAGTGAGGGGAAAACTGGGAAAGAGAGAGATAGAAGTTTTAATAGAAATATGTTACAATTTTGCCGCGGACAACGCCGGGTAGCCCTGCTAGTATTATATATATTGCTGTGTGTGTGTGTGTGTGAATGTTTAACTGAAATAAATATCCATCACAATGTGTAGGTATTGATAGGAAAAAGGTAATATGGAAAGACCAAACTATATAGAATAAGAAATAAGTTAATACAGAATCATGCTGTAGTGCGTTGTTCGTCTCAGTGGTCGCTCTATGGTAAGAACAACACATGACAAGTTGTGAGGATAACTTAGTTGTGCTAGGTAGTGTGTGTGTGTGTGATACCGGCATGGCTAGGGACCCCAAATGCTGTCTGTTGATCATTGTCTGGTTGTATCGATCCCAGTGACAATCTTCTTTGTCGAACGCTGAGTCGTTGACTCTCCGACTCTCTTGGCGATCTCCCCCAAGCTGAACTCTAAATAACTCCTCATTTGCTCAGTCTCTCGAATATCTTAACTCTTGGCTGGAAATCCTAAATGGCTGATCTTCTTCTAGCTGACAAAGAAAAACTGTCCACATCCGTTTTTTTTTTTCAATGTATCACTATCCAGCCATCCAGAAACTAACAACCAACTGTCAATGTGCCATCCTGTCTGGGAAGTTCAATAGATTTGCCGGCTTCCCTATCGCTGTCCACTTATCTCACTTCCTCATCTGCTTCTTTAGATTCGATATTTAATTTCTATTATGTTGATAAAGTTTCATAACTGATCAGAAGCCAAATCTCACAGTTTATAACTAAAAGTGCAAGCTTTGAACAAGTGAAAAATCCTTACAAATCCACATATTGTGGTAAATGAAAATTAATTATAATGGAAACAATAATCATTAGATCAAAGCAGCCTAAACATTGGGCAAAATCCGATAACCTCTACAAAAAACGTACAAAAATGACACGGAAAATGACTTTTTATATAAAATTCATTTCAACAGCTAACACATTTAATCTTCTTAATATTATTCATAACACAATAGAGATAAAGCTATATATATATTTTTAATAGTAAATGAATAAAAAAAACTCAGATTTTGACCATGTACAAACAAATGGAAACACAATTTAATAATAGGGAAAACATTTCATTCACTAAAGTTTTCAACTTGGATTTTTTTATGAAAAACGACTTAAACCCCTATATTAAGCCCACACGAACATTACAAAATAAATCTCCCGTCACTGAAAGTAGTAACTTAACTTGAAGTAACCTGAAAAAACAAACTATTATTGAGACAGGGGAAAGAATTGTACATTTCCAAAGAGAATAGATTAACTCTTGTTTACATCAAAATTACATTGCAAGGAACAAAGTGTAGTATCTGTTCTCATGCTGCACTTAGTCTATTATTTACCGTTTCCGCACACTAAAATCGTTGGTTTTTAATACTGATTCATACACAATATAAACAAATCACATGTATATTCAAAATTAATACAATGCAAGGAAGTGTAGTATCTGTTCTGCTGCTGCTGCACTTAGTCTATTCTGTCCTCTGTCATTGAAGTCCTTCTATACTAAGGCAATTTTAATTTTTGTTCCAATCCAGAATGCCCCTTTTTTGGGAGCTGGATTTCCTAACATTAAAACCGATCTTGTGTCTAACTCTGCCCTCGTGGAGAAGCAAGTAAATAGGTACAATGCAAGCAAAAAATCCCAATTTATATAGACCAACCACAAGAAACAGACCACACTGTTAACAATACAGAAGCAGTCCCCTCTTCCGTATTCCTAATGATATTATCCTCACACCATTATCCGGTCTGCAACGGTGGTTAATCCTAGGGATACTAACTAAATCTACATATTGCAGGCTTAGACTTTGTATAAACCGACTTTTACTGCTGGAAAATTCACAAAGCACGAAAGGAGACCCAACGATATCAGTCGTGAAACATAAGGGAAACAGAAAAAAGGACGATCATCAGCTGTTTACCATGTAAGCGTTTCTGAGATTTAAAAACACAGCGATTATCAAATTTATGGCGCTCTCGCTGTACTGATCTAAATACCATCACCCTCATAACCAAATACAGAGAGAGAGAGAGAGAGAGAGAGAGAGACGCAGAGAGAGAGAGAGAGTGTGAGTGTGTGTGCGTGTGTGTGTGTGTGAGTTCATTTCATACACATTTACCAGTGTCTGTGTGTACCTGTTATCTCTTGTGCCAAGAAAGAACATATATCATTTATTGATGTATAACTATTTTAGGTGTCGTCAAAAAGTTATTTCTTGGAGATTACATTTCAAAGATAAAAGAGACTTGAACTACCTGATAGTTCAATTTCTTCTCTATTTTTGTTTAATTCATTCGCAAAAGAAACTTAAAACGAAATAAAATAAATGTGGCCTTTTGTTTCTCTATCTTCATTAAAAAATATATCAGTCAGAGAGATATAATTCAACTACAAAGAATTTGAAGCAAAAATGTTCAAAGTTATTCAGGGATATGCAGACAAATATCTTTTCTATTTTTTCCTGTCTCCTATTTACAGAATATTATTATTACCACGGGACTGCTTCCCTGCAAACTACAACATGGTTGTCTTCAAATCTAATGTCAACGAATACTTGTCATAAATCGCTCTCATAAGCATCATTTTCAATCCTCTTATAATATTCTTCATCATTCATCCATCCATCTCATTAACCCTTATTCCCGAGTGGCTTTTTGCCTTGATAAGTAGTAACTCATTAGTAAAAAAAAAAGAATGAATTATCAGCAAGGAGATTTTCTCATGAATCAGTTGATGTTACCTTACATGTTATTCATCAAATGTTTACAATCTCAGAAAGAGAGCACTTTTTGCAGAATATTAACTGTTCCAAGAAAAGTAGATTTTTGCATTTTTTTTATAGATATTTCAAATTCCTGCAAATAGCACTCAAGTTTCTTAGGGATTGATCCGAGTGCTCTGATTATAACTAGGATTACATGTGTGCCACTTCCTTTCAGTCTGGCTTGTTATACACTGAGTTGGGAATAATTGTCAATTTTCTTAAATTCCTTCTCTGCAGTTTGATCACAGAAAAATTGTATTATCTATAATTTTGCACTTGTCAGTTCCTTTGCCGACGGCAATGATATAAGTCTAGCTGTGCTGAATCAGTCTGAAATCGTGTGTAATTGGAAAAATAAATATGGCGCTAGAATACCAAAAATCCACCAAAAATAGATGGCTATAACTTATAGAAAACTTAATTCAATAACTTGTACCTAGACCTGGATAAAAAACAAAAACAAAAACAAAAAAAAACTAAGAAAAAAACAGTGGCAGTAAGTTGTGAACATGGTTGGTAACAAAAACCTGGAACCCAATTCGCCATAAGCTACATACTCAAAGAATTTTAGTCCCCAGGATGTTCATTTTTCAGTAATAAATTCCTTCAAAACATATTCAGGATGACTATTACACAGGGCACACGAAAATTGGTAACACCGGTACCTTCTCAGTTGTTTGATAACAACTATAACGCTATGCTAGACACCTTCTCAGTTGTTGGAACACAACTACAACGCTATGCTAGACACCTTCTCAATTGTTGGAACACAACTATAACGCTATGCTAGACACCTTCTCAGTTGTTGGAACACAACTATAACGCTATGCTAGACACCTTCTCAGTTGTTGGAACACAACTACAACGCTATGCTAGACACCTTCTCAATTGTTGGAACATAACTATAACGCTATGCTAGACACCTTCTCAGTTGTTGGAACACAACTATAACGTTATGCTAGACACCTTCTCAGTTGTTTGAACACAACTATAACGTTATGCTAGACACCTTCTCAGTTGTTGGAACACAACTATAAAGCTATGCTAGACACCTTCTCAGTTGTTGGAACATAACTATAACGCTATGCTAGACACCTTCTCAGTTGTTGGAACACAACTATAACGCTATGCTAGACACCTTCTCAATTGTTGGAACACAACTATAACGTTATGCTAGACACCTTCTCAGTTGTTGGAACACAACTATAAAGCTATGCTAGACACCTTCTCAGTTGTTGGAACATAACTATAACGCTATGCTAGACACCTTCTCAGTTGTTGGAACACAACTATAACGCTATGCTAGACACCTTCTCAATTGTTGGAACACAACTATAACGTTATGCTAGACACCTTCTCAGTTGTTGGAACACAACTATAAAGCTATGCTAGACACCTTCTCAGTTGTTGGAACATAACTATAACGCTATGCTAGACACCTTCTCAGTTGTTGGAACACAACTATAACGCTATGCTAGACACCTTCTCAGTTGTTGGAACACAACTATAACGTTATGCTAGACACCTTCTCAGTTGTTGGAACACAACTATAAAGCTATGCTAGACACCTTCTCAGTTGTTGGAACATAACTATAACGCTATGCTAGACACCTTCTCAGTTGTTGGAACACAACTATAACGCTATGCTAGACACCTTCTCAATTGTTGGAACACAACTATAACGTTATGCTAGACACCTTCTCAGTTGTTGGAACACAACTATAAAGCTATGCTAGACACCTTCTCAGTTGTTGGAACATAACTATAACGCTATGCTAGACACCTTCTCAGTTGTTGGAACACAACTATAACGCTATGCTAGACACCTTCTCAGTTGTTGGAACACAACTATAACGCTATGCTAGACACCTTCTCAGTTGTTGGAACATAACTATAACGCTATGCTAGACACCTTCTCAGTTGTTGGAACACAACTATAACGTTATGCTAGACACCTTCTCAGTTGTTGGAACACAACTATAACGTTATGCTAGACACCTTCTCAGTTGTTGGAACACAACAATAACGCTATGCTAGACACCTTCTCAATTGTTGGAACACAACTATAACGTTAGGCTAGACACCTTCTCAGTTGTTGGAACACAACTATAAAGCTATGCTAGACACCTTCTCAGTTGTTGGAACATAACTATAACGCTATGCTAGACACCTTCTCAGTTGTTGGAACACAACTATAACGCTATGCTACACACCTTCTCAGTTGTTGGAACATAACTATAATGCTATGCTAGACACCTTCTCAGTTGTTGGAACATAACTATAACGCTATGCTAGACACCTTCTCAGTTGTTGGAACACAACTATAACGTTATGCTAGACACCTTCTCAGTTGTTGGAACACAACTATAACGCTATGCTAGACACCTTCTCAGTTGTTGGAACACAACAATAACGCTATGCTAGACACCTTCTCAATTGTTGGAACACAACTATAACGTTATGCTAGACACCTTCTCAGTTGTTGGAACATAACTATAATGCTATGCTAGACACCTTCTCAGTTGTTGGAACATAACTATAACGCTATGCTAGACACCTTCTCAGTTGTTGGAACACAACTATAACGTTATGCTAGACACCTTCTCAGTTGTTGGAACACAACTATAACGCTATGCTAGACACCTTCTCAATTGTTGGAACACAACTATAAAGCTATGCTAGACACCTTCTCAGTTGTTGGAACATAACTATAATGCTATGCTAGACACCTTCTCAGTTGTTGGAACATAACTATAACGCTATGCTAGACACCTTCTCAGTTGTTGGAACACAACTATAACGCTATGCTAGACACCTTCTCAGTTGTTGGAACACAACTACAACGCTATGCTAGACACCTTCTCAATTGTTGGAACATAACTATAACGCTATGCTAGACACCTTCTCAGTTGTTGGAACACAACTATAACGTTATGCTAGACACCTTCTCAGTTGTTTGAACACAACTATAACGCTATGCTAGACACCTTCTCAGTTGTTGGAATACAACTATAACGCTATGCTAGACACCTTCTCAGTTGTTGGAACACAACTATAACGCTATGCTAGACACCTTCTCAGTTGTTGGAACACAACTATAACGCTATGCTAGACACCTTCTCAGTTGTTGGAACATAACTATAACGCTATGCAAGACACCTTCTCAGTTGTTGGAACATAACTATAACGCTATGCTAGACACCTTCTCGGTTGTTGGAACACAACTATAACGCTATGCTAGACACCTTCTCAATTGTTGGAACACAACTATAACGTTATGCTAGACACCTTCTCAGTTGTTGGAACACAACTATAAAGCTATGCTAGACACCTTCTCAGTTGTTGGAACATAACTATAACGCTATGCTAGACACCTTCTCAGTTGTTGGAACACAACTATAACGCTATGCTAGACACCTTCTCAATTGTTGGAACACAACTATAACGTTATGCTAGACACCTTCTCAGTTGTTGGAACACAACTATAAAGCTATGCTAGACACCTTCTCAGTTGTTGGAACATAACTATAACGCTATGCTAGACACCTTCTCAGTTGTTGGAACACAACTATAACGCTATGCTAGACACCTTCTCAGTTGTTGGAACACAACTATAACGCTATGCTAGACACCTTCTCAATTGTTGGAACACAACTATAACGTTATGCTAGACACCTTCTCAGTTGTTGGAACACAACTATAAAGCTATGCTAGACACCTTCTCAGTTGTTGGAACATAACTATAACGCTATGCTAGACACCTTCTCAGTTGTTGGAACACAACTATAACGCTATGCTAGACACCTTCTCAATTGTTGGAACACAACTATAACGTTATGCTAGACACCTTCTCAGTTGTTGGAACACAACTATAAAGCTATGCTAGACACCTTCTCAGTTGTTGGAACATAACTATAACGCTATGCTAGACACCTTCTCAGTTGTTGGAACACAACTATAACGCTATGCTAGACACCTTCTCAGTTGTTGGAACACAACTATAACGCTATGCTAGACACCTTCTCAGTTGTTGGAACATAACTATAACGCTATGCTAGACACCTTCTCAGTTGTTGGAACACAACTATAACGTTATGCTAGACACCTTCTCAGTTGTTGGAACACAACTATAACGTTATGCTAGACACCTTCTCAGTTGTTGGAACACAACAATAACGCTATGCTAGACACCTTCTCAATTGTTGGAACACAACTATAACGTTATGCTAGACACCTTCTCAGTTGTTGGAACACAACTATAAAGCTATGCTAGACACCTTCTCAGTTGTTGGAACATAACTATAACGCTATGCTAGACACCTTCTCAGTTGTTGGAACACAACTATAACGCTATGCTACACACCTTCTCAGTTGTTGGAACATAACTATAATGCTATGCTAGACACCTTCTCAGTTGTTGGAACATAACTATAACGCTATGCTAGACACCTTCTCAGTTGTTGGAACACAACTATAACGTTATGCTAGACACCTTCTCAGTTGTTGGAACACAACTATAACGCTATGCTAGACACCTTCTCAGTTGTTGGAACACAACAATAACGCTATGCTAGACACCTTCTCAATTGTTGGAACACAACTATAACGTTATGCTAGACACCTTCTCAGTTGTTGGAACATAACTATAATGCTATGCTAGACACCTTCTCAGTTGTTGGAACATAACTATAACGCTATGCTAGACACCTTCTCAGTTGTTGGAACACAACTATAACGTTATGCTAGACACCTTCTCAGTTGTTGGAACACAACTATAACGCTATGCTAGACACCTTCTCAATTGTTGGAACACAACTATAAAGCTATGCTAGACACCTTCTCAGTTGTTGGAACATAACTATAATGCTATGCTAGACACCTTCTCAGTTGTTGGAACATAACTATAACGCTATGCTAGACACCTTCTCAGTTGTTGGAACACAACTATAACGCTATGCTAGACACCTTCTCAGTTGTTGGAACACAACTATAACGCTATGCTAGACACCTTCTCAGTTGTTGGAACACAACAATAACGCTATGCTAGACACCTTCTCAGTTGTTGGAACACAACTATAAAGCTATGCTAGACACCTTCCTAATTGTTTTTTGGCCTGTCTGTTTATTCACATCAAAGTCAACAAAGTTTTTGTACAGCCGTGTACATGAATCGAACAGCGTCTCTCACAGCATTTTGAAATAGCTTGTTGTTTTTGTTTTTTACATTTTGAAAGACGAATCTCATCTTAGCAGGTAGAATGGGGCCAAAGTCGATGGTTGCATTTAATGCTACTAAGACGAAGCTCCTTTACATAAACAACTACAAGAAACCTTTCTAACCATGGTCGAAAGCACCCTTTCAAAGAGTCCAACGTTCAAACTCCTTGGATTGACATTCTCAGGCAGCATGATCTCTAATCAGTATATAGAAGATGTTGCTAAGTCTACTGCAAGGAAGGTAGGCTAAATATCCTCTTACATCTGCCAATATTCTATATCTCTATAAAGCTGCCATTCACTCGTGCATGGAATATTGTTGCCACATCTGGGCTTCTGCACCAACTACTAGCCTCTCTCTCTTGGACATAATAGGTCCCACCCTGTCTAGCAAGCCCTAGCCCGTATTGCATTGCAGTGCCTGGTTTACAAGTATTTCCACGGAATGTGCTCCAGTGAACTTATTGCACTTGGACCCCCTCAATGTAAACCTGACTAGTAACTAAATCCCACCCCGTCACTGTAGAGGCCCCCATATGCTAGAACACTTTTTACTCTGATAGCTTCTTTCTTCTGACTGCTTGCCTTTGGAATTCCCTCCCTGCTCCCTGTTTCTCCGACTGTACAAACATGCAGAAATTTAAATTTAATGTTAACCAAGGCTGCTCCCTCCAAAAATATCTGACTCCTATCACAGTAGCCTCTTACGCCTCAGTGGCAATATGCTTGGTTTGGGGTGAATAAAAGTTTTTAAAAAATCACCATGTTCTCTTACATTTCTGTACGAGTGTTTGTTATTATTCTCGCTACATTCTTGTAAAGCCAAAGAAGCAGCTTTAAATTGTACGTTGGGGATTTAAAACCGGACAATAAAATGGACCCTTTAATTGCTGCAATAGGGGATCTGTATATAAAATATTCATTGATTCTGCTTAGAAAGCATATAAAAAGATTTATAGTTTTATCTTATTGTGCTAATGTTGAAAGAGCAGACATGGTTACAATGAAAGAATACTATACATTCAGTCAAATACAATTGTACGAGCCAGAGCAAAAAGTATAAGACTATGTAAAGAAAATTGTAAGCATTTCCAATAATTTAATAAAATTTGAACAAGCCAAAATCACTAAATATATCCACAACAAATCTCGGCGAAGATTATTAGAAACTGCCCTCATCAACGCCTCTACCACCATCAAGCAACGTAATGGTTTCTTTAACCTATCACCCTTAATAAGCAAGATCATCCTCACTGAACAAAGTCTCTTGCCTGATCATGGTTAACTTTTTCTTCTCCAACCTCTATCACACTCTCCCATTTACTTTTCCCTCTCTTTTTCTCCTTTAATCTTCATTTTCTCCTTACTTTTTCCTCACACTTTTAATACTGCAGTCCAAATAAACTTTCTCATGTTCCAAATATTTCAAATATTCCATACCCACCCTTTCAATCACCGCCCTCCTCCACCCCCCCAATCCCTCACTCATTGCTATCATTTTCCAAATATTTCAAATATTTCACACCCTATCACAACAAATCCTCCCTCTCACCCACTCAACTATTTTCTCCCATACCCCTTCTTAAATTCCCTCATTTTCTCAAAACGCTCTCTAAGACCATAACTTTCGCCCATCCACCAAAATCACAGCCCCCCCCCCTTCCTCTCTACCCATCCTCCTTCCCAGCATACACCCCCCATACACAAACATTCCAACCTACTTTTCCCCTTCATTCTTGAACAGCAGCCATCTGGTCAAACACCTCCCTCCCCCCCTCTTCCTCACCTCCCTCCCTCTCTGCCATCCATTTTACCCCCGCTCATCCCCCACCTCTTTCTCTTACCACCAGCCACAGTAGTCCTGGCTCACTCCATCCCTCCATTTTTTTCCCCACTCATTCTTTTCTACATTCATTTCTATTTCTCCAACAAATACGGACGTCCACCCAGCAGTTGGCCACTATTTCATTCTATTTTTCCCAATATGTCCACCCTACATGTATCTGTACTTGCATGACATTTTTTCTCTATTTTATCATCCTGATGAAGTCTTATAAATAAAGACGAAACGTTGATGTTCACATAAAAAACATCCATTTTTTGGTTTTCCTTTTTCATCTTCCCATATATATATATATATATATATATATATATATATATATATATATATGTGTGTAAGTTAGGTGTGTGTATATGTTTATATATTTTGTATGTACAGGATTCACTCTTAAACTAATTTACTGATCATTATGAATTTCGGAACACTGTTTGGCGTAAGGGGTCACGACGTGGGTTATATTTAATTTAGTTTATGCAAAGATGGTAAAAAGGGGGTGGAAGCCTTTTGTAAAAATTCAGATACCTCTAATTTTTGTGAAATTTTAACAATAGATATTAGATATCAATTGATAAATATTCCCCAAATTTCACTTTCTTTAGAGTATTTTAAAGGGTTTTTTTTTTTTGGGGGGGGGGATGATATGGGCAAACCTCACCTTTGAAAATTAAAATATTTCAGATTTGCTTTGAATTTGATCCATAGTCATTCAACACCAATTCAGCAAGATTCCCTAAATCGATTTCTTCTTAAGACCCCTTAAGCTTAACCCTTATAATTTTAGTCGTTTTCTAGAATCAAAATCATGCAATGGATTTTGATCAAAATTGGTATACGGATTCTAGGCATAAGGTTTAGTAGTATTATATCTTGATTTTAATCTTCATAAGGGGACATAGAAGTGATACAAAACTGTTCTGTTCAAGGAATTAATTTTACCTATCCTGGGACAGATATTCTTTTAGTATGCACACACACACACATATATATATCTTCTATACATAGAAAATAGTAACTCTGTCTGTGTGTGTGTGTGTGTGTGTGTGTGTGTGTGTGTCCCCGACTGATCTTTGTGTCTTATGTTCACCCAAACCACTGGACAGAATTGCTTGAAAGTTGGCATGTGGACTACTGACCTCTCAGTGAAGGTCATACGCTATATAAGAAATATATCATTTCAACGCTGGGGGTTCCCCCTCCCCCCACTGAAAACTGTTTTCCTTAGATTCAAATAAAATTTAAACCATAGTAAAATGACCAAAAATGATTTCTATTTCCAAAATTTCAGCAAATTTTGATAATATTAAGATAGTCCCCAGGGGCACAACCCCCCACTGAAAACTGTTTTCCCTTTGATTCAAATAATATATATATATATATATATATACAGGACCGGCGGGACAGTTATAAAAGGGGGGGGGGGCTCTCCTAAAAGGGGGGTCGGCGGTTAAATACATGCATATATAACTTCATGATGACCGTAAAGTGGGGGGGGGCAAGTCAAACAGGGGGGCCGTCCATGATATATATATATATATATATATATATATATATATATAATCAAGAACACCTCTCTGTGCATGTCTGTCCCTAAAAATTAAGACATACTAGGAAGTGTACTTTCAATATAATTGTATTCACATGCACAATTTGCATGTGCACATAATGGAAGTATTTTTGCGTCTCCGACTGCCCCTTAAAGAAGCTAATGGCAATTTTCAAACATGTTACACAATGAAATTAATCTATTTATTAGCGTTAGTTTAAGAGTATTAACATATATCTGAATAGCTCGGTGAGCAAGGTATCTAGCTGACAGCATCTATGTTGCTGGTAAAGTAAACTCTCCCTACCATGATGTTGCATATGATGCTATCCCACACTCTAACCAGGGCAACACCGGGTAGCTCTGCTAGTATATATATATATATCATATCAGGAGAAAAAATCAATCAAAGTGTTCGATCGTAAAAATGCTGGAGCAGACTATGTATTTTTTTAAATTTAAAAACTATACATGTATGCTTCTATTAGAGATACCCAGGTTTTGTTCATCAGGTCACCCAAAATTTTTTCAAATCCAAGTTTAAAATAGCCATGTGGGACTCTTCAGCCGCGCTTAGATATCTAAAAGAGGCTGAAGTCCAACATGGTAATTTAAAACTAGAATTTGTTCAAAATTCCGGGTGAACCGATGGACGAAACCTGGGTACCTCTAATAGACGTATAAATGTATTGTTGATAAATAAAATATATCTATTAATAATGGAGTTTATGTATCTGTCTGTCTGAAGCCGAAACTCCATCAGAGTAGTATGACTATTTACTAAGTCTGCCAGCTTCATTATATACTATGAAAAAACGCCTTAAACACTATGCGAATTTCTCAATTTACATAATCAATTGCATTTGAACTTCTAATAAATTAGTATTCGCAAATATACACTCATGATGGTTTTCTTCAGAATTCCACATGTATTTACGCAATTTTGCTCGCTAATAATCTTACTTATAAATTATAATTATTCAATCAAATTGTTTAATTAAAATAATAATTGATTTAAAAATTAATGAGTTACATAGTTATTTCATCTACGTCCAACTGATTGCATCCGTATTGATTTGATGGAGGGAGGTCGTTTCAATGGTCTAACGTTCGCTGTTCAAGGGAACGTTAGTCCATTGAAACGACCTCCCTCCGTCAAATCAATACGGACGCAAGACGAGCGCGTAATTTCAAATGTAACCAAAACGCTGGCATTTAACCGTGTTACTTTAAAACGTTTTGAGTTTGTTTATTTTCTTAATCTTACTAGCCATTATGTTTTAAAACACAAATTTATTGAATAAAATTGTTTAATTAAAATAATAATTGATTTAAAAATTACTATTTAAACACACACACACACAAACACAAATTCAGTTCAGGTAAACTTTTTCTTTCCGAGAATCAAAAAAACTATTTGTGTTTACTGTATTTGATTTATTAATACTTCCATATCCAATATTATCATTTTTTCACGACCTCAACTGAATTTATGATTCCATGTTGTATTTATTAAAAAAAAAGATGTGATTTTTTTTTCTTTACTGTCAACAAAAAAAACTAACATATTGTACTAGAAAACTATACAACTGATTTTAGAATCAAATTGTTTAATTAAAAAAAGGTCAACACACACACACACACACACCTTGTTCACTGTGTTTGATTTTTCAGTGCTTTTCCATTTTAGGACCGATGCTAACTTTGACCCTGTCGTTACAGTTAGGGTCAAGGTCAAAGTTGGGGTTACAGTTAGGGTTAGGTTTTTTTTTTTTCCTTTTTAATTAAAAATATTTATATGTATGGAGGGAGGATAAAAAAAATTGGGGGAAATCGGTCAAAAAAATTTTTTTTTTCTTTTCCTAACTAAAAATATTTCTATGTGTGGGGGGAGGGTAAAATAAAAAAATTGAGTATGGGGGAAGGTAAAACAAAAATCGGGGTAGGGTCGAATTTCTTTTTTCCTTTATTTTCAACCAAAAATATTCTTGGTTATAAACACAGAAAATTAATGTCTAACCACCCAAGAAATATAACTGGGGCTCCATCGGTTTACGCGTGAGCGTTCATTTCTGACGCGGCAGCCTAGCAAAAATATGTGACTGGAGGGAGCATATATTTGCTAGTAATAATAATGGAGAGAAAGAAAGAGATAGAGTCTACTGAAACAGAATATAGGATTTAATTTATTCATGGGAGACTATGGTGCTCTCCCCTTCTTCTTTATTTTGTATGAATCAGCATGTTAAATATTTGTTTATCTTGCTTGATTCTGATGTTAACATTAATTTCCCTGATTCCTTTTTAAGTTTGTTTTTTTAAATTTAAGGAGAGTAAAAGTGAACCTTGGGTTTATTTTCGGCAGCCTCGTAACTTCCCTTATTTTGCCCTTTAGTCTTCACATTCCATGCACGATGTTTCTGACAAAGGGGAAAGAATTGCTGTTTTGGGGGGTCGGAATCTATCCAATCTAACACTTGTCGTTGGCTAGTTTTTGACCTTGAAGTAGTATTTTTGTTTTTTAACTCTTTACATCAAGTGGCTTCATGCCTTGTCTGGAGCGATTTCCATTAAAAAAAAAATCAGGTACTCACATGAGAGATCACGTGAAGGTTGCTAGCATCCACAGTCAATGTGGTGCTATGGATCTGACTGGATTCGAACACGGCATGTCGAATCGTCAGTCTGTCCACTTCATTACAGCCACCCTCACTAACACACACACTCCCTCCTTTTAATATTCACTAAGTTTTGCAAAGTCAATATAGCTTTTTACCGTACAAATATTTACTTGCATAAATCCAGTATCACCCAATTCATCAATTGTTGGCACATTTCTTATGCAAATACTTATAGTGGTCACTCCTGGTGTTCGGCAACTGGCGATGAGCTCGGCCTCCCCCCTTCATTGTCAAGATTGTGTATTTCAAACAAACAAGATATGTCTCATACATTGCCTTTGAGTCGGAATCAGTAAAAATGTATTAACTGCTTCCAACTGGGTTTTGTAATAACTTACATTTTGAACAGTTAGTAAATATGGCATTTCATCAAGTTGCATAGCTTCATATACATTCACACGTGCACATACACACAAATAGTCAGGTGCATACTTAAGCTCACACCCTAACACTCACACGCATACAAGTGAAAATTTTTAGCAAATTTTTTCTACGTTATTATAAGTACTATTATAAAGCATATCTATTGCATAGATATTGAACATTTTATTCATAAACTGTTGACTATAATCAAGACCGGCGACATAGTTATAAAAGTGTGTGTGTGTGTGTGGGGGGGGGCTCTTCTAAAAAGTGGGGGGGCCCGGTTAAACACATGCATATATAACTTCATTATTGATGACCGTAAAGTGGGGGGGGGGGCAAGTAAAAAAGTGGGGGTCTTGGGCCCCCCTGCCTCCCCGGTGCCGCCGTCCATGATAATTATTTCAATTACCCTGAGGAATTATATTTTTTATCATATATTACATGACCATTAACACGTTGGGTAACGTTGGTACATTGTACATTAGATAGATAGATAACAAAGAAAGAAAATCAAATGGTTCAACAATACAAATGATTTAAGCAACTGTGTTACATTACCTCCCCTCTCAGGGGAGGTCTAATGTCTCACAAATCACAACCAAATAAAATACATGGACGTTCATAACATGCCTCGTGTCTCCTACGTTCAGCTACAGCTGTTGCATAGCCCTTTTAGGGCCGCGGCTTTTCTCGTTTTGTACACTAGTCCCACTACGGGCCGTGGCAGTTCCCGTTTAAACACTCGTCATTTTTTTAACATAAAAAATCATATAGTTTACATACCTTTAAATTTCTCCATCGCCGCGCAGAGGGTCGCCGTCTCGATGTCGTCTAGTGGTTGAACTCCTTCCTCCTTCTTCTGCCGTAAACCACGCCGCTGCAACAAAAACTCCATGATCGGGTCGGAAGACAAACAATCTTTTTAATTTAACTTCAGTTTTATTTCAAGTGTTAGTTATCAAATCAGCTGGGAGATATTCACTAACGTCGAGAGAGAGAGCAAATTACTACTTTATCGTAGTTACTTATCAATTAAGTCTTAACCATTCGTGGAGGGGGGAAAAGAGATTTTTCGACTGTATTTTCTTAGGGAAATATTTCCCTTAATCTGTTGTAGACTACATGGTAACAATCACGTCTGATAGGTTCGCCTCCAAAACCCAGACTGCTAAAACTCGCTTCTCACAAAGAACGAGTGACGTCACGGATTCCTCTGTTTCCCACGCAAAGGCCCGTGACGTCACAGAGCCTCTCGCAGGTGCACATTGACCCTTGATCAGGGGTCTCGTCATGCGGTGACCCTGTCATGTCTATTAGCTCCGACTGTGAGAACAGCCCTTATTCTGCACTCGACTGCACGGGTCCACCCGCGTTAATTCGCGCAAGTCAAACCAACGACTTCCAACAGATACGTCCATTCCCATAGAGCCATTATCCAACACAGCAATCCTCCATGACTGATGCAGTCATTCCACAATCGTCTCCAGGGATGAATTAAAGTTGGACACAACAACACGAAAAAAAGAAGAGTTTGAAGAAAGAACCTTTTATTGGGCTGTTGTCATTGACTCCTCTTCTGTCAGTGGAAGAGGTGCATTCCAGCCATGGATCTTCAGGGCCCTTGGCTCTTTGATTGATCGTCTATGTTAAGACATTCTCTACACGTGGTGTTCACATCGCAAGCTTTCAAGTGACTGCCTACTCCTCTTACCCCCTTTCTCTTCTAGCCATGTGATGTCATGTCTGTTTCCAGTACACTGCAGGGTCGAGATAACCTTGAATGCACTCGTTGCCATGATGACCCCGGTTCCCTGTGCATGTGTCAACGTTAGCCCATGTATCTAAATCATGGGATGAATACTAGCAAACTATTACTTTCTATTTAACAGAATCAATAGACAAAGTGTCTGCTAGATGAAGTTGTGACAACACGTCTAATCAAAAAACATTTTAAAATGTCTTTTTTCTTTATTTACATCATTTAATTATTTACATTTGACCCCTCTCTTTACCACTTCTCGTCTCATTCGCCCATTATTTATGTCATTACCCCTCTCCATGCTATTCCCCTCTTCCCTCCACTTCTCATCTTATTGGGCCTTCCTGTCCTGTCCAGTCCTGGGGCAGCATGCATTCTGGGCGGATTCAGCTGGTTTCCACTAAAGAAAGAAGTTTCTAAAGAATCTTTCCAAATATGATCTGAGGTAAGGATCGGATTTTAATTCTTCCTGATGAGATCTCAGTTTCTAATAGGTGTTGATCGATAACATCGACATGCCAGTGTCGCAGATTTTGTACATGTCTATATAAATAAAAATAATCATATATATAAAATCTCTATTTGATATTGAGCACTTTTTATAAGCCCAGTTGCAATTCTTTGAATTCATATCCTGTGGATGTTTACTTTACCTGGATTAATATATATATATATATATATATATATATATATATATATATATATATATATATATATATATATATATATATTTCTGTACACCTTATCTGTGTGGCTAGAACTAGCGAGATTCGAAACCGGGACCCCAATGAGCTAAACGAAATTGCTAGTGGCAATGGGGAAATTATATCGTATATGAACAAATCTATTCATTTATTTATATTTTTTACAATACTGATAATCGAAAGTACTCAATTTTTTTTACGCAAGAGTATATATATCAGGTCAAAAATTCTTCTCAGATTCACCTGACTTATTCCTTCCAACCATCTCTGTCAGTCATCACTGCCAGCAGATCTTTCAGATTGCATCCGGAGTCTTCTACAAATTGGTAGGTTTGATGAGGTCTTCAAACCGATCGTTTACCACGTAATGGATTCCAATATAAAATATTAGAATTACAAATTCAGTATAAATTTGTAATTCTAATATTTTATATTTTTAACTCTTTAATTAAGCAAAGATGATCATTTATCAATCTTCAACATTAAAGATTTGATGTTAGGCAAAGCTGCTTTAAGTAAAAATATAAATACAAATATACAGCAAGAACGAAAAAATATAATTTTTAGAATTTTAAATTGTGATTCGCAGAAATGAATTACTGACGTTGCTACTAATATATATATATATATATATATATATATAATGTGTATATTTCGGCAGCAAGTCATTTATTATACATGTGTCGTTGAACACCACAGAGTTTTCTTTCTTTGCTATCTTTCTGCTTAATTTCTCGACGCGGCGAGCGATTCGTCGGTTTTCCGGTGTCAATTGGTGGATTATGGCGCCTTACGTCGAGAAATGGACCAAGATACAACGTTAGGTGCCATAATCCACCAATTGACACCGGAAAACCGACGAATCGCTCGCCACGTCGAGAAATTAACCAGAAAGATAGCAAAGAAAGAAAACTCTGTGGTCTTCAACGACACATGTATAATATATATATATATAATTAAATATGTTGGTTCATCTCACCCTATAGCAAGATTACAGCAAAATAACAAATTTTCTACTTCACTATCATTCTTCCCCCACCCCTACACACACCCTAACTTATTATTTACCTTGTTGCCAACAGATTAGACACAAGGTCAGGTTTTTTTAGAAGTCAGTACACTAGGATAAGCGCACTCTGGCCTACAAAAAAAATGCCTAACCAGCCCTGTTGGCATTCCTTGGTACGGGGCACCTCAGGCAATTATAAATAAACTAACTCCTTCTCAGAGAGAAGCTAAAGCCTGGGAGGGTTGACCTTTGAGGACTGAATAGAACCATATCTCAACCCGACAGCAACAAAGCCACTGTCGGACTGATTTGTATCATAAATGTTGTGGTGGCAACCACTCATTTGCATATACGAATAACGTTACACTATAAATGGCAAGCCTAGGTTGGCCTTAGTGTGTGTTACCTAAATGCCACCGGAAGTGACGCCGAAGAGCGTACATGTCCTCCCACCAAGACTCTCTGACTCGACACCTTCATTTGTACATACTGTAACTATACCTTTTCTTTAATACACTTATTATTGCATTCTCCTTGTTGTTTGCGTCTTCATTGTATTCCTCACTAATTATTGTTCAACCTTGCAACCACAACAATAAAAAAAACTGCTGATAAATCAAAATGATAATTTTTACATTCATACCGACCTTCCAAATATGTAGAGTTGTGAGAAATTATAACATAGAACAAAAACTAAATGTGTCCTCAGAAGGCCCCTTACCGGAACGAAGAAGAGAAAAGAAAGAGGGGACTTCCAGAAGAACAAAAAGGAGAGACAAACCAAGGCTGTTGTAAAGAGAAGGCCATCTCACTAAGTCTCAATTTTCTGCTGACGTTAGAGTGGTTAGTACTAAGAAGATAAAGAAGACACTTCCAAGGGAACAGTTACACACTACATGTAGACATATGACGGTGGTAATTCTCTTAAATTATTTCATCTTTGATCTAGTAATTGTTCGGTATTTAAGAAATATATTTTTGTTCATGGTTTTGTTCATGCCATTTTCAGGGTGGAACTTTGATAGTGATTTTAAGATAAAACTATAAAAAGAAAAAGCGTTTAGACTAAAATTCAAGATGGATGTCAAACCTGTCTTGATAGGAAAATGTTAAATAAAAAAACAAATACTTGCTTGTTTCCCTCAAAGTTTGAAATATTTTTTACACAATAACAAGTCTGTATAACATACAACATATTGTTTGTCCTGAAATAAAATTCTAATTTAATTTTGAACATATATAAAATTGAACTTTTATGTCCACGTGTCAACACCATTTTTAGCAATTTGTTAGCAATAAAATATTATCGACTACAAATACCGTTAAAATTTCAAAGTGTAGTATCAGTTCTGATACTAAAATTCATCTTTTCTGTCCTCTGTCAGTGAATGAGAAATCCTTCTAGACTGAGACAATTTAAATTTTTGTCCCAATCCAGAGGCCCCCTTTTTGGGAGCTGGATTTTCCACACATTAAAACAAAATGCTTCCAAGAGAAAGGTTATTAGACGCCAACACATGGACATATGACTGTGATCATTTCTGTCTGAAATTATTTAATCTTTGATCTAGTAATTATTTGGTATTTAAAAAAAAGGATACCGATAATTTTGTTCATGTCATTTTCATGGTTGGAAATCTCATAGTGATTTGAAGGTAAGACTATAAAAAAACTCATAGACTAAAATTCAAGATGGTTGACAAACCTGTCTTGATAGAAAAGGCTTAAATAAAAAAAATACTTGCTTTTCTCTAAAATTTAAAATATTTTTTACAAAATAACAAGTCTGCATAACATGAAACGTTTTGTTTGTCCTGATACAAAATTAACGTTTATGCTTATCCATAGACTGTCATAAAATAATACCAACTAGAAATTCGGTTCAAACTTGTTTCTTTTTCTATAAAAAAACTTTATTTTTTGTGCTAAAGATTCTTCATGCAAGTAATAATAAAATTCTAAAACAGTTCAAATATGTTTGGTACTAGAAAAAAATTAAAACATTGAATCAAATATATATATTTATGAATGAAATTTTAATTTTATACCCATTGGGTAATTTGATCCTTAGACTAAATATGGTATCGTAGTGACTAATGATTCTAGCAAAGAGTATGATAGACAGAGGATGACCAACGATATACCATTCCCAATACGTTTTATGGCCTTGTGCCTAATTTGTTTAAAATTTAAATTGTATTTTTATATATTTTGCAATAAAATAATTAAAAGTGTAATATCTGTTCTGATACTACACATGAGAAATTCTTCTAGACTGAGGAAATTTTAATTTTTGTCCCAATCCAGAATGCCCCTTTTCGGAAGCTTGATTTTCCTCAGATTAAAAACCGAATTTCTGTATAACTCTGCCCTGTCCTCATAGGGAGGTAAGTAAGTAGAAATAGTAAATAAAATTATGTGAAACAACGTAATGTTTATTTAATTTAACGCAGCAATAACACAACTTAACTATCTATTTTGAATTCTTGTTTTTTTTAAAATTTTATTTATCTAAATGAAATGCGAAAGTTTTTTCATTCATCACTCCTATCTAATAATCAAAACGGGTTACTGTTATTTTAATAAAAAATACAACATGAAGACTTGATATTCTGTATATATAGTGCAGATAAACGATTAAGAAAGGACCTTTTGACTGCCTAATTAACATAACTATTTTTTAAACCGTTTATAATAAAAATGTAGTATTATTAATTTGCTTATGTTTGTTATCTATATGCAATAGTTTCGTCCATATTAACAGTAATTACTTTAAGTTATTTAATAAATAAATCAGAAAAATAACTAAAACACCTAAAGTTTAAACAACCAGTGCTCGCACACGACCTTACCGAAAGTCGAGCGAGGCATAAGCGAGAATAGAAAGGGGAGAGAGAGTGTGGCTATCTCGCTCGCTTTCTCTCTGATCCTTTTCTATCGCCCTCTTTTTTCAGTTTTTATATTTTCCCTGAATGATAGATAAATAACTTTTTTTTATTAGTTAAGTTAATGCCTTTATTATAAAGTTTAACAACAAACTTATTGTTTAATGTTTACAAAGACTTTATCACTATTCTGATTGATAAATTAAAACAATTGTTTAGTAGCACTGTCCCAATTACTAAAAAAAATATTGATTCGTATTTTGGTATGATTGTAGATAAACATCCTCTGTGAAATTAACCACCATCCACCTCATTAGAGTCTGCAACTGATTTGTGCGTGTGTGTGTGTGTGAGTTGAGAGGAGAAATCTTACATACTGCGTAAAGTGTGTTTGTGAACGTGCACACAGTGGAAAGGTGTTTTCATAGCAGCCAAATCGAAGGAAAATAAAGGCGGTCTGTGAAGTGTTATCAGCTGCTAGTCCGGGTAAAAAAAGAGCTGGTCTGGTGAGGTGTGTCTGTTGAGGCCTGATGAAAAAGAGAGAAAGAATCTTCTGTGCATCCCTTTTTATATTGCGGATCGTAGCTACCTCTACGATCACAAAAAGTTAGATAATTCGGGTGAGTGTCTGCGTAAATGTATTGAGAAAGGGTAGGTAATGCTACAGGTTTAATGGGTATACTCTTTCGCCTGTAAACACCACATAAAGGTTGGAGACCCTCATAGAATGCTATCCCTAATGATCTCTTTTTTCCTTCATTTTGTTGTTTTGTTTTGTTTCTTATACTCCCCCTTCACCATCTTGGCTACAACACCGACTGAAAAGATCTCTATATTAAAATTGCAACAAAAAAAAAAAGTCATTGTCAAAAGTCAAATGGACATTTAAATTTTTCTCTTTTCTTTTCTGTCTAATGTTTCATTTGTTTTAAATCACAATATTATGACACGCCTTTAAAATGGGATTTCAAAGGAAGCAAAGTGTGAGGCTTGGCGGACAATGGTTTATTCATTAGTGTAACAAGCATACTCAGGTCAGTGCGAGCGTTTAATACAAAGATATTTGTGACAGTTGGTAAACTGGCGGCGCAAAGCAGTTTGTTGTTTATGTTCTGGTCTGTTCGCACATTTGATTTGTGACAGCTGTTATTTTCTTACAACATGTTTTAAGGTTTCTCTCATCGTCAGTCTCTGTTTAATTCACGCTGCCATTTTGTTTTTTATCAGACAAACATCCGTTTGTCAGATTAGACCAATGAATTATTTTAGAATTAAAGTTTTACCTCATCTCAACCGTATTCTTTAGGTCTCTTTCCCACAGACATTGCAGAAAACAAACATAATTCAAAAATCAAGTAATTTTACTAGAAGCTTTTGTTATAATCATGTGCAAATGATTTTTGATATTACAAAAAGCAACGAAGATGGCGATAATTTAAAAGATGAAACAACTGCTATTTTACTTCTCTTATTTCGAAAAATGACTAAGGATAGTCGAAAGCTCGAGAAATAAGAAAAAGTTCAAGACTACAACAACCTGACTTTGGGAAAAATGTTATTTATTTACCTTACAGCCTGACTGACTTAAGTTTGTTAGAATCTTAAAAATAATGATCAACAGAAATAATACACACACAAAATATCTTATTTGATGAAATTGTATTTATCGCCCTTTGTATTCACTCTTCAACTGCATTACTTTCCTTAATAATCTTGGGAAAAGTATGACTCCATAGAGTAACACATTATATTAACATTTTGTTAGACCATTTTTAAAAGCATGTTTTCAGTTCAGCCACTTCTTCGAAACTGTCGATACTTCGACCACCTCTCTCTCTCTCTTAATACATATTTGACATCGGCCTAAATATCATCAACTTCCTTTTCCCACAATTCAAACTTATTACAGGCAGGGTCAAACGTTTGAACTCTGCTGACCTTTTCATCTACAGCACATCCGGCCCAATAAGTGGCAGATATACGAACTCATATATCTACCAGCTTTATATTTAACATTATTTGTACACAATTCATGATGATAACAAAACAGACTGGCCAGTTTGGTACGAGTCAGTGCGACTCTGATAATGTTGATTAACGTTTTTAGTTTACTCCGATTTTACTTTGAACAATTCATACATGAATAGTTGTTTTAAGAAACATTTCTTTTCCTGAATAGACTTTGCTGTTTTAGCTGCAGGAAAATACAATACATTTATAAGTAAATCTACCAGTCGTAAATTGCTGGTTGTTGCATAGTGTGTAAGTTAGACTAATTTGATTGCTTTCTGGTTGTTTAAAGAATGACCAGTTTGTATAAATAACCCATTTGAAAGAATGGTCGCTCTTATACGTAAGGCCAAAGAATATTTGTGTGGCGTCTTTTATGTCAAGCGGCCGGGAATGCTGCCAAGAGAAAATAATCAGTTGGTTGAGTATTGCTGTGTCTACGGACATTTATAATCTTTTGTTTATAATTATATTTTTTTTATTATGAAGTCCATGTACGTGCATAGAAAAATGAAGATATATTATTTTCCTCATACATATATATATATATATATATATATATATATATATATATATATATATATATATATATATATATATATATATATAAGGATGAGAAAGAAAGAGAGAGAGAGAGATGATGATGATGATGATGATGATGATGATGATGATGATGATGATGATGATGAAAATATGGAAATAATATTCTAACGTGATGGAAAATGAAAAAATAAAAACCAAAATTATTTATGTGTTCATCAACGTTTCGTCTTTATTTCAAGACTTCCTTAGAATGATTGATTTGAAGAACTAAAATACAAGTACGATACGCACCAAATATTGTACTTGTATTTTATTTCTTCAAATCAATTATCCTGAGGAAGTCTTGAAATAAAGACGAAACGTTGTTAGATTCGGGACCGCTTCTATTGTCTTCCCAAGAAAATTTTATACACATAGTTAACATTTTATATATTATTATAGGATATATTTTATAGGATATATTTGAAGTTATAGGATATATTATTATAGGATATATTTGAAGTTTTAAACCGGTTATGCTCTCTATAGGGTGCATTTAGAGATTCGAAAACACTTCTATTATCTTCTCCGGAAAATTTTACATAAGAGTACACTTTTAGATTTGATGTAGATTCTCTAACCTTTTTTTCTATAGGGAACACACAGACATTGAGTAATATATATATATATATATATATATATATATATATATATATATATATATATATATAAACCAAAAGTAAACTTTTAGTAACTAGGACCTATAGTGAAAAGGTTAAGCTCAATATGTATCTTTATCTTTATATATATATATATATATATATATATATATATATATAAGAATACATGTTCCAGGGAGGTTATAAGCAATATGTATCGCATTAGTTTTTAATTCAATTTTTGGTGAGGGGGGGGGGGAGCGTAGGATACAGTTTCAGAGGCAAACCCTCTGAATGGTAAAGTTTGCAAAAAATATGTCCACATTACTCACTGTGTTGCCTAGAATACATATCCCATAATTCCTAATGATAAGTTCATTAGTTTAGGAGTTTATCCGCACATAAATATTATTAATGCACACACACCGGTCCGGTTAACATTTTATAAGATAATATAACTCCAAATTTGATGTAGAGCAATTCTTTTCTCTATTAAATCTTTTTATATCGTTTATTTTAACAGTTTTATTAGTGGGGTGGGAGTTTGGGGGAGGAGATAGATACAGTACATCACTATCTAACACATTTGGGGAGAACTTAAAGATAGTTAACAGTCTCCTGTAGTAAAATGGAGAATATTAAGGTGCTTAAGGATATGAAGATTTTTAGACAATCAATGTAGATTATGTCTGAGAAACTAGAAATTTAAAAGGTTAAAAATACAAAACAAATCTACTCAACCGAAGTAATAAAATTGCTAAAAATTATAGATATAAAATAAACTTTACTTTGGGATAGCTACTAAATAAAAACACTATTATAATAATCTTTTGAACAAAAATGAACTTAAAATAAGTACCATAGTTGATGCTAATGGCATATGCTTAACCTACTTGTGTATTGGAGGAAATAAGTCAAACTTTAGTGACTGATTGGGTAAAAAAATGTGCGTGAATGTTTTATATGGATAATAAAAACAATACCTTTAAGTTAAACTTGACTGACCGATAAGAGTTGGTGGAGATGGATGTGAATGTCAAAACATTAATAATAAAATAATACCTTTAGTTTAATAAAAACTGATAGCTTTGATCAGTAGGAGTCGAGTACAAAAAATATTTGTTTATAAAAGGAATGCTAGAATTTCAAATTTTGCAGTCAGCCTGAAAAATTCCTTCATTTCAATGAAACACAAACGTTTGTGTGTAGCTCATTTGTCATAAGTATATTTCACACAATACGTATGTTTTTTTAATATTGGAATTTATTTCCGACAGTATATGATGTATTATGCTGCATTTTTTTGTTGATGCATTAAACAAACAAAGGAATCCTGTATGAGTCTCATTTTTCACTTTGTAGCATTCTTTGTTTATCCCCAGTATCACAGACTAAATAAATCGTTTTTTGTTTTTGTTTTTGTTGATGCTAATCTAAAGATCCGGATTGACATATTAATGTTGGATGTTCTTCTGTGAACAAAACGGTCCATAAAAATGTACCAAAGTCTTTGATTTGGAAAATATTAACAGCAAAATAAATCAAATCTTCGTCACTGAGATGTAGTCTAATATTTTCTATTTATATATGCTCTGTTGTTATATGTTAATAATCATTGAGCTTTTACCTTGAAAAGGTTGGTCTAAAAAATAATAGAAAATATATGCACACCCATATTTTCCCACACACTACTTGTCGGATATAAAAAAAAACAGTATCTTCATAACACCAGAAGATCGATCTTTGGCCAAGCCGTAAGACTTCGACTATGAAAAAAAAGAAGAAAAGAAAAAACAAAGGAAAATATTGTCTGTACCATGAATCCGGTTTTTCAAACCGAAAATTTGGATTTAAAAAAAGAAAAGATTTAATAAATATTTCATTAGTTTAACAAAATCTTGCGTCATGTTAACTGATTCTAAAATTTCAATGTTATCGTTTGAACGGCGCTTCTAAGCTGTAGTAAAATTTAAATCTCATATATATATATATATATATATATATATACTAGTGTACAATGTCTGCAAAAATGGACGGAGGGGGGAGAAATAGATTATGCTTCACCAGTGTTCGCATTCACTATTTATATTTATATTACTAAAATATTCATATAAAACCATAGAATTGCATCAATAATTTAATTTTTCATATATGAATTATTAGTATCATTTCTGGTGACCTAAAGAAAAAGAAACACCCACTGTTGACTTTTTATTGTAGAGTTGGAGGGTTTCTTTTCAAATTCAATTTAGGTGGCGGAGTAAGTCTGAGGTGGTTTTCTAACTTACTATTTGCTTCCGGTCGTCACTTGAAATGGCTTCGTCCGTGGACTAGAAAAAAGCATGTGTTTTACTTGCTAACTTTTGCGTGACACGATGGAAGTATATTTATTCATAAACAAATAGATACACATTCGTCTGGGAGATATATAAATAGACGTACTGTGACATTATGTTCACAGCAAATGTCTGTATTATTTAATGAAGAGAGAAACACAAGAACCATGTCATTGGGTTTTCGGTAGAGATCTTATGGAAATCCACACAAGGTTTAACATAATCCAAGATTTTAATGCGGTGATTATGTCACATATCACCATTTGGGGACAGCAATTTGAACCTTTCATGGTGTGCTTCTGGGGTGTATCTTTGTTCTTTTTAATATTTTACTTCTGTGTGTGACAATGCTGCTCCATGACTGAATTAAAATGAACATGCTACCATGGAAATCTCTTTAGAAACTGAAGATTCCAAGTAGTCAATAAAATTACTTCCGAACACATCATCGAACTATAATATTCAGATTACGGTGCAGTTGTGGCCCACACACCAGAGGCAATACAGGCTAATCTTATAGCTGCTGCTGCCAAGGGTGTCTGATAGGCTGAGCCTATCTATAAATGTAGTGAATACTGAAGTCGTTTGTCAGTGGGCATACACACTTCTAGCTCATCTTCATCACAACTACCACCACCACCACCATCATCATCATCATCATCATCATCATCATCGGGTTAATGTCAGTTTTACATGCTGGCATGCGTTGGATGGCTTTTAGAAATTGACTTCCAAACTAACCTATCTCTGGTCAGGTCTTTATTTACTCCTCTTTCTCTCAAATCCATTTTTTATCACTACCTCCCATGTTGTCCTTGTCCTTCTCCTGTGAACTGAACCTGCTACCTCAACTGTTCTACATCTACTGATCAAAGAACTCTCATCCATTCTTTCCTTATACTGTCTAGATTTAATCTTTCTCCATGATCATTAAAACTAATCCCGTCTTTAAGACTCACATTACACATCAATCGTATCATTTTCATATCATTTCTTTCCATGCAACGTATGCCCTCAACCTTCACTGGCCTGGTTTAATTTCCATGCATCATCACACTATATACACATATCTTATAGACTTTTCCCTTGGTCGACAGTGATAACACTCTGCTGGTTAGTAATTGCAGAAGGTCCCTGAACTTACTCCATCCACTTCTCACATTTTTAATCACACTATCACCTGCTCCACCCTGTGCTCCAGTGGTATCACCATGCTAACAAAACTTCTTGACAGCCTCAATAGCTTTGCCATCCAGATATATTTTATTCACATCTCAGTTCTCATCTGTCTCCATTGTTCATCCTCTTTCAACCTACCAGTAATTCCACTGCACATCTTGCGTACGCAATTCTTACAAGTACCACAAAAAATTGAATTACACCCGGCTTCTCTCCCCAAACTGCCCAAAGGAACTTTTTTTCTTCTAAGGAGCTTTCCAACACTACAACCACTGATTATCACTTTGGTTTTGGTAACATTCACTCCCAGACCTTTACTTTCCATAGCATTTAACTTAACAAGTAGGTATTCCATTGTTTGTCTGACAATCTACCTACAACAGTGGTATCATTCAAATACTTGGAGTGTCCTCCTTTGTGACTGCAACATCGAATTTGATGATTATCATCCTCTTTTGGCAGACTCTCCAAAACAAAGACTTCAACTTTCGCAACAAAATATCTGTTTATTTGCTAGTTTTCGTCACAATTTTACTATAGAGCTACAAAGTATGAACTCTGTACAATGGAAGTTGTGTCAGTATAGAGGCTACCATAACCTGGCCCCATGTTTTCTGTCTTGGTCATGTCATCAAGATGCCGAAGGAACTTTTTTTTATACTAATGAGTAACCACTTACCAAGGCCAAAGGCCACTCGAGGTTAATATGATTATTAGTTGGATGATGAGAGAGTTGTACACAATGGGCAGAATTTGATTACTTAAGAGCACGACTCGACAAGTATTTGTTAACATTTGACTTGAAAACGAGCTCGTTATAGTCAGCTGAGAAGCAGTCCCGCAGTGTTGTGTTCCACTAATGGAAAGTTCTTGGAAAGAAACTCTGTTCATGCAAGTTCCATTTGGTTTGGTGTATGCAGAGAGAAGAAAGAAAAGTTCTTTGCAGTGGTTGTAGCTAGACAAATTTTTGCTGTGAATCTTTTTACGGGGGCGGGATGGCGGGGGGGGGGTAGGCAACCAGAGATTGGAACTCAGTCGAGCACCTTTCATGAAAATAACAATACAGTAGTGAAAGACTAGCAACGTCTCTTTTTCTGAGAAAATCACTAGATTGCGAAGTCGATTTTGTACAAGGCAAAAAAGAGTGCTCTGAGCATGGCATCTTGGGGAATATCTGACTCTTATACAGATAAAGGATTGCGACAGGAAGAAATAGTTCAACCATTTTCCCAGTGACCTTACCATGCAAAGTTTTGTATAGTCAATTTCATTGTAGCTGTCACTGGATGAGAGGCCAGAAAAATCGTTATGATAATCAGTTGAAGATGGATATGAAAAAGTGTGGTCTGCATCCAAGCCAGCTGGCAGACATTATCACTCGCTGCTCCATCTAGTAGCAGCGTTGTCACTAAGGTGTGCATAATCTAGAGAAGGGCCGAAATCATCAACTTAATTAGAGATGTCTGAAGAAGCATGGCACAAAAACCAGATCTACATCCCCTGTCAATGCTTGTTCTGCTTGTGGAATATGGATTAGACTGTACAACCATTTGAGGATATGATGGACAACTGGAAGATCTTTCTCTCTCTCTATCTATCTATATATATATATATATATATATATACATATATATATATATATATATATATATATATATATATATATATATATGTATATATATGAAGAAGAATGGAAAGGAATTAGAGAAGCAAAAGCCAAATCAAATTTCAATTCAATTGCTCAGAGCAAGGTATATTCCGCAAAAAGGCAATTTATTCAAGTTATTTAACTTGAATAAATTGCCTTTTTGCGGAATATACCTTGCTCTGAGCAATCGAAATTTGATTTGGCTTTTGCTTCTCTAATTCCTTTCCATTCTTCTTCATATCTACCTGCTCTATCCTGGATATTGAGCTGTATACTCTTCACAATAGGTTTTACCTTTCCTAAAAGTTCGCTTTTAGTACACCACTTATATATATATATATATATATATATATATATATATATATATATATATATATATATAGCCTGAAGATTCCTCCCAGGGATGGAATGCGGGAGTCTCTGTGTAGCTTAATTGCCATAAATATATTTTCATAACTTACTATATATATATATGAAAGAGAGAGAGGGAAAGAAAAAGATCTTCCACTATATATAGAGTATAAATTTGTATTCATGCAAAAATTTTTGCTACATATGTGCATTTTTCTGTTTTCATCCAAACAACTCGGCCTTACAAGGCTTAGCTAAAATAAGGCTATAGCCGAAACATGTCAGCACATATGTAGCCAAAATATGTGTGTAAGTTTATGCTAAATATAGAGCTCTACTTGTCTACTTGCACTATATATATATATATATATTTATATATATATATATATATATATATATCGAGGTCGCCGTTGGGAAATCTGATTCAAGTATTTTTCCGAGTGTGATTACATTGTAGGGGTGGAAGTTTTTCTTTCGTTTTTTCTTTTTCTTTTCTCCAAGTGAGTGTTTAGCCTTAATATGCTTCAATTTGCAAAATATGTCCAGTTTATTGGTGAATTTTTTGTCTTTCAATTCTTAACCTTTTCCTCACTGGACATTTTGTTACTGGGCATTTTTCTAACTGTACATATTTTGCATTTTGACAACCTTCTCATGCACTCACATCCACTCTTTATAATTTTCTCAAATTTTTCAAATTATGATTTTTGGCTATTTCCGGCCAACTTATCTATCTATGTAATTCCTCTGTTGATAAGATTCCATTCTTTGAAAAGCCTGGCTTAAGGAAAGAAAAAATAAACATGCTTTTATTGATTACATCTTGCATTGAACAACTGAAAATGAAATAGATTTGTCATTCTTACATTTTTTTATTTCTCCTCTTTCCTTTATCTATATAACTGCTCTATCCCGTATATTGAGCTTTGGTCACTTCACGATAGGTTCAAATTTCTAAAAGTATACATTCTACTACTTTTAGTTTCATACCTTACATATATATATATATATATATATATATATATATATATACAGGGTGTTTCAAAAGTCTTGGGAACATAACGATTTTTAATAACTCAAAAACTATTAGGAGTTGAAAAATGAAATTGGTACCGTTGGAAAGGTTAAAGTTTCAAGTTTTGTGGGGAATCTTCAAAGTTGCTCAATATGAGCACCATTCGTCACACGGCAGACATCTAGTCGATAGTCCATTTCCTGCCAAACACGTTCCAGCATCTTGACGTCAATGGTTCCCACAACTGCCGTTACTCGAGCCTTTAGTTCGTCAATATCTCTTGGAAGGGGCGGCACATAGACTTGTTGCTTGACAAAGCCCCAAAGGAAAAAGTCACACGGGGGTAAGATCTGGAGACCTAGGAGGCCAGGGCATGAGAACGTCATCACCTCGCCCAGATCTCCCAATCCATCTACCAGGCAGCCTTGTGTTAAGAAACTGCCTTACTCTAAGACTCCAGTGTGGTGGTGCACCATCTTGTTGAAAAATGAAGTCATCAGATTCTGCTTGTTCCAACTGAGCCATTAACCAGTCTTCCAGCATGTTGAGATAGGATTCACCAGTGATAGTTGCCTCTTCAAAGAAGAACGGTCCATAGACATCTTTCTTGGAAATTGCACAAAACACGTTCACTTTTGGTGAATCTCGCTCGTGCTCAAGAAGTTCATGAGGATTCTCAGTACCCCATATGCGAGTGTTATGCTTGTTAACTTTGCCATTCAGATGGAAGGTTGCCTCATCGCTAAAAACAAGCCGGTCATCAAAGCCGTTATCTTCCAACTTCTCTTGCATTGCAATGCAAAAGTCACGGCGAAGTGGCTTATCAGTGTCCTTCAACTTTTGGACCAACTTGAGCTTGTAAGGTACCATTTGCAGTCGTTTCCTTAAGACACGCCAGACAGTTGCTGGAGCAAGCTGAAGTTCCCTGCTGGCTCTTCTCACTGATTTACGAGGGTTCCGCTGAAAGGCTGTCCGAACTTGCTCAACTGCATCTTCTGAAGTTGAAGGGCGACCTGTTCGCTTACTTGGGCACAAACACCCATCTTTCACAAATTTAGCATGCCATCTGACAATGGATTTCCTTTCAGGGGCTTCTTTTTTAAATTTCCTGCGAAATGCACGCTGAACACATGTCCACGATTCAGTCTTTGCAAATTGGAGGACGCAAAATGCCTTGTCTTGTTTAGAGAACGCCATTACTGCACCTGGAAAGATAACACGAAAATCATTAGTATGACCAAAAACTTGATTAAGCAAGCTTTAAAATGGCACCAGTTTCATTTTTCTACCTGGAATAGTTCATGAGATATACGCATTTGTAATGTTCCCAAGACTTTTGAAACACCCTGTATATATATATATATAAGGTGAGTCAATGAAAAATAGTTAGACCTGTAAATGGAAACAGATCGATATCTTCAATTGAAAGAGAAGAAGAAGAAATATTTTTATCTACTAAATGCTCCTTGTTCTGAACAACTGAAGATATCGATCTGTTTCCATTTACAGGTCTAACTATTTTTCATTGACTCACCTTATTTTTGCTCTATCCAGTATATTGAGCTTTCCTCATCTCACAATAGGTCTAATTCTCTAAAAGTTATCTCTTAGTTATAAACCTTCATATATATATATATATATATATATATATATATATATATATATATATATAATTCTTCTAATTTACCACTTTCGAAGACATATAGGTGCTGGAAAGTTCTAGAAGGTTATATTTGTCGTAGTAACACTATGAATAGGAATATGACTAGAAATCAATTAGCGTCTCAGGTGTCATCAAAACTTGGGGATAAATAACATGATATTTTGTTTCATTGTATAAAAAACGTAGCCATACGAAAAGGTGAGAGGCAAAGTAAAGTTGTGTTATTCAATTAGTTGTTATTTTTTAAATGCAGTTCTCTTCCTTTTGATTGGCTGTCAACAGATAAAATTTCTCTGATTATAAATTCATGAGGCTATCTTTAAGGCGACGATGAATAACTTTGCTTGACAATCTACGATCGATTATTGCTACAACACGAACCAAAGTTTTTCTGATCGTCTTTTAAAGTTTATTTTAGGAGTATATAAGTACATAGTGTCACGAGATTAGTCATGGGGAGTTAGAAGAAAGTAATATTAATACTACGACTACTAATAGTAATGATAAAGTGATATCTAGTAGTAAATGATAGAATAAAGTTGTGTTATGCAATTATTTTTAAAATGCAATTCTCTTCCTTTTGATTGGCTGTCAACAGATAAACATTTTCTGATTATAAATTCATGAGGCTATCTTTAAGACCACGATTTTATGAATATATATGGACATAGTGTCACAAGATTACTCGTGGAGAGTTAGAGAAAGTAATATTAATACTACTACTACTACTATTAATAATACTAGTAATAATAAAGTGATAACTAGTAGTAAGTGATAGAATAAGACAACTTTGACAAGGAGCAAAGTGGAGTATCTGTTCTGATGCTGCACTTAGTCTTTTCAGTCCTTGGTGAGTGAAGGAGAAGTCCTTCTAGATTGAGGTAAGCTTTTTATTTTTGTTCCAATCCAGAGTGCCCCTTTTTGGGAGAGCAGGATTTTCCCCACTTTGAAAACCGACCTGCGTCTAACTCTGCTCTCGTGGATGGGTAAGTAAATAGGAACTGGTACTAGGTGATGACGACAGGGGCTGTTTTTTGTTACAAAAGTGGACTGATCAAATATAGGTTAGAGATTGGAATGCAAGTTCTTGGTCGCTTTTGGGATTCAAGGGAATCAAATGAGTCACCACTTATCCTTGAGTGGCCTTTGGGCCTTGTTAAGAGTTTTTATTTACCTCCTCTCCAGGAGGTTAGGCACAAGGCCAGTTTTATCTTACTCCCACAAGGTAAGATGTGACCCAAGATCAGGTCGGGAAAGTGGGACTTGAAAAGCCAGCGCCCGAGAAGGTAAGCACTCTGGCTGTTTAAAAATTGCCTGGGCAGCCCCGTCGGCATTCCCCGGTAGGGGCGCCTCAGGCAGTAAGCAATAAACTTACTCCTCCCCAAAGAGGGGAGGCAAAGCCTGGGAGGGTGAACCTCCTAGAACTGCACAGGACAAACCCATAGACCGGCGGAATCAAGCTCCGAAGGTCAAGATGATACCAGTCTATGGGGTGCAGTATCCATCGGAACAGATACTACACTTTGATCTTGACCAAAAGGATAAGAGTTAATTGGTCTGTTTTGACGATTTGTGATTAATAAAATGCAGCAGTTGAATTTGTAAAATAAACATTTGTGCTTAGTTCTTTAAAGAAAGAATGTGTAAAAACAACAGCAGTTTTTGATAAATACGGTCAACCGATCAAAAAAAAAGAGAGTAAAGATTGACACCAAGTAGCGAAGACGTCCTGTGCTTTGCACCCCCAGTGGGGCTCCAACAGGGAGCTTGCTGTATATAAAAGAAATGAGTGTGGGAGTAAGATAATGTTGTCATACATCAGCAATAAAAGTAATCAACGTAAAATCTTTTATGTTTTGAGTCTTTATTTGTGAGCAAACCTGCGAAAGAAAGTAATTCTTGAAATGCTAGACAACGTCAATAACTATTTCCGCATGTAAGTGATGATTTTCATCAATGAACCATTTGAAGAACATCACAGACTTTTGTACGCGGTGCTGTTACACAAAAAATGCACTCTTTGGTTTGATGTATACCTTCTCAGTGGCTTTGTTGCTGTCAGGTTAAGATATAGTTCTGTTCAGTCTTAGAGGTACGCCCTCCCAGTGTTTAACTTCTCTCTGAGAAGGGGTTAGTTTATTGCTAATTGCCTGTGCTGCTCAGGCATTTTTTGTAGGTCAGAGTTCACTTATCCTACTCCACTGGTTTCTCAAAACCACATCTGAACTTGTGTCTAACCTCCTTGCAAGGAGGTAAATAATATACCTTTTCATGTTCTGTCATAGTGTTTTTATCATTTGCAATGTACTCAACCACACACTGAGTGTTCAATCAAAACGCAAAAAAAGTCCTATGTCCAATTTTTTAAATTTAGAGTGACTGAGCAGATGCTAGGTTCTCACGAGTTTTGGTGTATAACAAGTAGGGTTCTGAACAGATGTAAGACCTCAATTCCAACCATCATCAATGGACCAGAAGTGATCTCCTCAGCGAAGCTTTTCCCAAAATACTTTGCATCAAATTTCACCCTTTGCGATCAGGGACGTTTACCCCCTGTATTTCCCCTGTGACTGAAAACACTTTGAGCGACATCCATACATCTGTCCAGGATGTTGTCAAACTTATCAAGGACCCCAACGCTAATAAGGCAACTGGTCCTGACAAAATTCAAATCATAGTGATTAAGAAGCTGCGACCGGAACTAGCTCCTATTCTTACAAAGCTGTTCAATCATTGCTTAAAGGAGAACAGCTTCCCATCACCTTGGAAAACTTCATCAGTTTGCCCAGTATTTAAAAATACTGGAGATCGGTCTTCTGTATCTCAGTACAGATCCATCAGTCTCCTATGCGTCATGAGTAATTTGTTCAAATTTGTGATAAATCAAGAAGTTATCTAATCAGTTACAAACAATGTGGATTTAGCTCTGCAAGATTAACAGATGACATGCTGACTGTAATATCACACAGGATCAGCAAATCTTCATTTCTAGATTAATAGCTCTTGATATATCAAAGGCTTTTGATAGGGTTTAGCATAAAGGTCTGCTTCACAAGCTTGCTAGTTATGGAATATCTGGAAATGTACTCTCAACCATCAAATCCTATAAGAGTAGTTGTTGATGGTCAGAAGTTTGAAACACATTGTATCAACACTGGTATGCCTCAATAATCCATTCTGAACCCAACCCTCTTCCTGATATTTATCAATGATTTCACATTCTAAGATCATTCATTGATATTTATGCAGATGACACAACCATCTATGGGAACACTTCGAAGAGCATAAATGATAAAGATCTTTCTGATTTTCTCTCTTCCCACCTGGAGCACATTTTTCAATGGGGGAAAAATGTAGCTGGTTACTTTAAATAAATAAAAACCAAGCTTCTCTTATTTCACCACCAATGCTCAGATCCTCACTTTGCCCCAGTTGAAATGGATGGAGCTCCCCTTGAGGAGGCCCCTTGTTTGATAAGTTTCTAGGACTGATGTTCATCCCAGATCTGAAGTGGAAGATTTACATCAGATCTGTTGCTAAGGTCTCTGGGAAAATATTTGGTTCATTCTACCGATCCGGAAAGTATCTCACTCCTAATGCAATCCTCTACCTGTATAAGAGCCAGATACGGCCTAAGATGGAGTACTATTGCCACATCTGGGGAGGTGCCACTCAGAGCAATATTTCCTGCCTTGACAGAGTACAGAATCGACTTTCAAACTAGTTGGAGATGTCCACTTCACTTCCTTACAGCCTCTTTCTCACAGAAGAGACATTTCTAGTCTTTCTCTACTCTGTCAATATTTTCATGGTAGATAGGTGACTGAGCTGTAATTTCTGGATCTCCCCAGTAAAACATTTACAAGAAAAACATGTCTAGCTAGAACCACTGTAAATAATTTTATGTTCTTCCTCTGTGTACCTAAAACTAAATGAAACTTCCATGAGCAGAGTTTCTTTCCAAGAACTCTTCGCCTATAAAACGCAATACCATGGGGCTGCTTCCTAGTTAACTACAGCATGGTCGTTTTCAAGTCCAATCTGAACGAATTCTTGTTGAGTCGTCCCATTAAGTAATCAATTTCAGTCCAGATCCAACAATGGTCTGCAATCCTTAAGATGTTTGTCTCACCATCTACCTTACACAATCCATTAAACCTTGACCTTGAGTGGCCTTTGGGCCTTGATGAATAGTGACTTGTTAGTAAAAATAATTGCAATTCATTAATGATATATTCATCATGGTTAATTTTCGTTATTGCAGGTTTAAAGTTACAGTATTTACTACGCACTTCTCACACCTTCCAGTTTCCTATATCTCTACAAAGCCACCATTCGCTTGTGCATCGAGTATTGTTGCTACATCTATGCTGGTGCACGAACCACTAGCTTCTCCCTATTGGACAGAGTGCAAAAAAAATTTCTGACCTAATATGTCTCACACTGTCTGCCAAGCTCTAGCCCCTGTTGCATCGCCGCAGTGTTGCATCCCTGTACTTATTTTACAAGTACTCCACGTGATTTTCTACTCTAATAACCTCTTTTCTCAGACTGCTTGTCTTTGAATTCCCTTCCTGCTACCTGTTTCCCCAACTGTCCTAATATGCAGAAATTTAAATGTAATATGAACAAACATCTTGTTGACCAACACCCAACCCAGGTTGCCCCTTTATAAATCTGGCCTTTATCACAGTAGCCCTTTATGCTTCTGTGGCAATATGCCTTGTTTGAGGCGAGCACAAGTAAAAAAAAAAAAAAAAAAAAAAAAAAAGAAGAAAAAAAAAAGATAAATAAAAAAGGCTGTTAATATTGGTCCAGACATTCATATATAAAAACTGTAGCAGAAATAATAACAGCAGTGTAAGAGAACACTGTCGTACCTTGCCTATCTGGACCGGTGGATTTTGGTGCTCGGCTGTAATTAGTAATGTAGGCTTTGAGATGGATAAATAGACAGGTACAAAGAGAGTTGAGAGGTGTTGAGAAGGTGTCTAGCATCGTGTAGATTTATATTTGTGTGTGAACAACAGTAAAGGTAAGGTGTTACCAAATTGCAAGGGTTCGGGTTAGCGTTACCAAATTGCAAGGGTGTGTTTCAGCTACAGTAAAGGTACAGGTAGTAATATATTGAGACCAGGCTGAAATCAGGAATTAAGAGAAAACATGCAGTGTTCACTTCATGTGTTTATTATCTGTGCTTTATACGGCTGAACTGAATGCCATCCATGTAGAAAAAGAAGAGGAAGTCTCATTTCTATTTCTGGAGTGACATCAGTGAAGAGATCTAATAAAGGGAGATAAATTCTTAGCATTAACTATTACACAGGTGTTATCGAATTTCGAGGCAATTGTGTTTCCGGTTATTGTTACCAAATAATTTCTAAAACTTGATTCTTCGACTTGATGTAATCTGACATTGGTTATGGCTGAAATTATTGAAGCAGAATCCAATCAATTCATAAAACAAGTAAAATTAATGTGAAACCATGAAAAACAAGTATTTAGAATGAATAAATTTGAATTCTGTGAAACAATGGTATGGGTTAAATGTCAGTCACTACCAGGGCTTTACCGGCTTCACTGGCTTGGAAGCGGCTCCTGCTATCGCTCCTAAAATAGGAGCTGCTCCATCTGCACTTTAAAATAACCTGTTGAAAAATTCAACACATTTCTGACATTATTTTCAAATAAATCACTAATTACTTGCTTCCTCATTGCAGGATAAAAAAAATTAGCCCTCCACCTCTTGGCTGCAGCAAAAAGGAGCTCGCTTCTGGAGTGCACATTTCTCTAAAGCCCTGGTCACTACCTAAATTAACGTTTTCTAAAATATATTCCTAAAATTAAGAAAGATGTAATCAAAATGAATTCAGAGTATACTTGGGGCGACAAATTACAACTTCCAAAGTGGTAGAGCTTAAGTAGTCATGGCTCTTTCGTTACGCTGCAGTTTCTTGATAGTGTTCGCCGATGCAACCCATGTTTCAAAGCAAAAAGCATAACACTCCTCACACAGCTGGTGTACACCTGTCCTCTAGTTGTGATCGCCAGATGCTTATTTGTCAAGATGGGCAGGAGTTTTCTAAAGCCCCCCCCCCCCCCCGCCAGGCAGAGTTACAAATAAATACACATTGCTCTTTATTAGAGAATGGAGGATACGTCCTTACAATAATATCAGAGCTTTTGTCGGTTGGTATGTCACACTTAAATTTGAAATAGCATTTTCGTCGGTCTGTCACTTTTATGTTTAAAATAGCATTTTTTAGCGGTATGTCATGCTTAAGTTTAAAATAACATTTTTACTGCTAGACAAGCATACTGAATGAACACATCTTAAGAAGATCTGTTCTTGTTTTTCTATTTATTTCAATTTTATTTAAAGTCTATTTTCTTATTTTTGGGGTCGACTGAAGACAAAATGAAGGCCATTAAACATCAAAGCTCTTCTCTTCGTTCATGTATCAAATGAAGCAAAGAAACGATATTGCTTTTTAGTAAAATATTAAACGCGTACAAAGGGAAGTAACTCTTATCTTTTGATTACTCTTTTCACAGTGGGAAGCCACCTTTTTTTTTTTTTTTTTTCATTATTTTTCTTTCGTATCGATCAAAAGGGTTCACAATTCTAAATTCTAGATAAAAACTGGTTCATTTCATACTGAGCCAATATATCGATGGAATCTTTATTCAACTTTGCAATAGGTTTTGTTTTATTTTTGTTTTTTTGCAGAAAGTAATTGGCAACTCTGATTTAAAACAAAAACAACAAAAAAACAGATAAGTTGATTCTACAATTATGTGAAAACATTCTGTCTTTGTCAGAAAGTTTTATTCAGCTCAGTTGTTGGCATCCTTAAGTCTTGGTAGACAATGGATACTCCCTGGAAGAATGGGGATGCACGGTTGGCGTAATGGATACTATGTTAACTATGGAATTGGTTATGTCAAGTTTAAATTCTGTCAGATCGATTGTGACCGAATTGCACACTAAGATCCTTGAGAAAGGTATGTACCCACGATTTACACCACAGCTATGGGGAAAATATAAACTAGTGTTTGATTAACGGCACCCAATGAATCGTTTACGATAGGTATTATGTTTCAGAATTAAAAAAACCTGTGAAGGGTTGATATGCCATTAAGTAGACAAACTGAAAGGGTGCCTATGTGATAAGGAGTTTATAGTGAAACAAGAGTTGCACAATCTCACACTGCACTTCGAGTTTGCGTTGCTTAATAGTGAAGAGAAATCAAGAACAAGCAGAATCAACATTGGGATCAGTGGAGAAGGACTGGTGTGGTGGGAGTGTGGAATGCGAGATACCAGAGTAGGAAAGAGTGTTAGGTAAGTGTTTCTTCGGAAAATTGTTGGTTAGTCGGAGTTCTGTAGTGATTTCTTTTGTTTTCATTTTACTTTAGTAAGTATGTTCTCAGAAATCAAGAGGCCCCTTTTCTGGGGCTATTTAGAACAAGGAGTGAGTAGTAAAGTAGGTGGAGAGTGAAGTTAGGGGAAAGAGTTCAAGAAGTGTGATAGCAAGATAGAAGAGAGTTTCAGAGTGAGAGTTTTTTGTGGATATATATATATATATATATATATATATATATATATATATATATATATATATATATATATATTTATTAATTTTATACGTACATAAAAGTAATCCATGGACACGTGTTTCTGGCTCACAGGCGTCATCAGCATGGCTAATTTAGACAAGGATCAAACCTTCGATATTGATGTCTATAATCCAGCGTTTTACCATCGGACCAAGACGCCCTGTCTAGAAAGATGTACGATTTTTATCACCTAAATATTTAATGTATTTTTATGTAATTATTTTTATTGGTCATTGCAGTGTTCGTTATTATTTTTTTTTTTCTTACTACTACTTCGATTGTCTCACTTCCTAAGTAATTAAGATGCAGAAAATTGCATTATTAGTCGCCCTTACGTACATAAAAGTAATCCATGGGCATCAGCATGACTAACTTAGATAAGGATCGAATTAATAAAAATTAATAAAAATATATATAATAACGAAAATACGTCCTATAAAGTCAAGGGCAACTAATAATTCAATTTTATGCATCTTAATCACTTAGGAAGTGAAACAATCGAAGTAGTAGTAGTAAACAACAAAAACAACAACGAATGCTGCAATCACCAATAAAAAATAATTACATAAAAATATGTATATATATATATATATATATATATATATATATATATATATATATATATATATATATATATATATATAATTAACTTGTTACAAATATCCAGGGGGTACCCACCCAAATTTACAACCCAATCCCACCCCAACAAGTCATGATAAATCTATAAATATATAACCACCCCTCTGAACTACCAATAATATCAAATCTCTACGTACTACCTATAATGCACAGCCTCAATAACCTCTCAGCCATACTACCAATTCTAACATAAACCCATAACTAGGACAGCTATCAACACTGATATCACTTAGACTAATCTCAATTACTTAACCCCTCGATCACTACCTTGAACACTTAATTATTAACTGGTACTTAGTCCTTGTCATTGGTAGTGGAATTAAAAAAGCCTACCATCACTTGTCGACTTATTTCGCCCAATGACTTCACAAGTAGCAAGATGGTAGTGATGGTGATATTTATCAGTATTACTATTATTATTATTATTATTATTATTATTATTATTATTATTATTTTTTAATACTATTATTATTATTATTATTATTATTATAACAATAATAATAATAATAATAATAATAGTATTAAAAAATAATAATAATAATAATAATAATAATAATAATAATAATAATAATAATAATAATAATATCATTAATATTCTTACAAACTTGTTATTTCTATTTCTATTTTTATTCTAATTTTATTTATCTTTATTTTTATTTTTATTTTTATTTTTATTAAGGCTTTTACATAAGGCTGTTATCACTGCGACTATCGTAGGTATGATTGGCAGGCGTTACCATTGTCATAATCGGTTTTGTTAATGATAAGACTGGTAACACCAGAAAACTTCTCTTATAAAATGATTCCACTAGTATTAATCTCGGTATAATATAATCACAATTTAAAAAAATATAATCACAACAAAATTCACTACAAATAATAAACAAAACATTAAAATAAAATAAATAAAATGCAAAAGTAGCAATTAATACCCTAAATTAAAATTATCAAACATTTTTATCCACATGATAATTACTTATTAGAATTAAAATAAAATAAGAATGACGGTTGTAACCATAATTTTATTCTCATTTTAAATTTAACTCACTCTGGCCGTCGCCCCATCTCCCTCCTCCCACCCCGACCGAGATTGAGATCGCCACAGCACTGACACGTGCAAAACCTCCCACGTAATAATTTGAAACACGACTTGTTGGGGTCCTCCCCCCCCTCCCCTCTCATGTCCCATGTCGCCGTTATAGACAAAGCCCCAACTCTATCCCCCTCCCCCTCCAATGTATTTTCAATTTTCAATCTCCCGTTAAAGTGAACTTAAAATTTTATGCCATTTGAATTCCTTTCGCCGGCCTGATGAGTTGGTAGCTATTCGCACCAATGAAACAAAACCTGTTTTGTCGCAATTAATGGAATAAAATCAAAAAATATATATATATATATATATATATATATATAAACTTTCATGAAAATATGCTTATTGCAAGCTACACAGAAATTTTGAGTTTCACTCAGTAAGAGCACATCAATCTTAAAGCTTTAAGCCTGAACTCAGACTTTTCCATCTCCTAGACTAGTTGCTCTACCAAGGCTTTATAGTCCAGTCCACCATACTATTTCACATATTATGCAGAGGAAATATGAATTTATACCTTTCCAAATGGAATTATAGAAAGTAACTCCACAACTAATTCCACTTCACAGTATCTGATATTTCCAAATAGCTACCAATTTTAGTACTGAACAAAATAAACATTGCTTAACTTCAATGAAAATGAATGTTCTATTCATTGTTTTTGGAAGACATTTCATTAATTGAAGCAGTGTGATGATGTAAAGAAGTGAAACGTGGCCATTCAGGGTTGAGGATATGTGTTGCATGGAGAGAAACGACATGAGAATGATACGGTGGATGTGTAACATGAGTCCTCAAAACAAGATTAGATCTGATGACGTCAGCAAAAGATTAAATTTGGACAGTATATGGTGACGTGTCCAGAACAGGAGACCATTGGTTTGGTCACATTGAAAGAGTGCTTGCGTTAGTAGATGTAGAACAGTTGAGGTAACATTATCAGTTAACTGTAAAAAGCAAAGAGAAAATATAGAAGGAAGTGATGAGGATAGATTTGAGAGAAAGGGGGATAAATAAAGACCTGACCAGAGATAAGTTAGTTTGGAAGTCAATTTCTAAAAGCCGTTCAACACACATCAGAATGTAAAACAGATATTAAGCCGATGATGGTGATGCTGCTGCTAATGATGATGATGGTGATGGTGGTGGTGGTGGTGGTGATGATGATATCTGATTTCTGTCTTGGTAAATACAACTTAAGTCTGTAATCTTTTGGAACACCTTTAGCAGTTTTAAGGAAATTAATATTCTCTTGTTCATTTCTGTCTTCTTAGTGAATACAACTACAGTCTGGTATTTTCTCTGAACTCTGGAAATCAACAATGATTTTTACCATATTTCAGTTTAATTACTTCCATTGCATTTTTCCTGTGACACGAAAAACAATGGATAAGACTTGCAAAAACAATTACCAAAAACAAATATTTCTGAATTATCAGATTCTGACACAGATTCTAACACAGAAATTGATAAAGAATTTCTTAAATACATAGTTATTGAATCATTGGAAAATACACCTTTCAGTAAATTGTCACAGACTTTCATTGAACGGATAATCACTAGCAGATCAAACTAAGGAACAGAAGCCTCTTAGTGAAAATGAAAAAAAAACACATTAAAAATGGATAAGTTTCACAATTAAAAATGTAAGTTTTCCCACATCAGAAGTGAAATACTCGTAAAAGACTGATATAAAGCAAGGAATTGAGTCTGGTAACTGATGAAGAATATTCTCATAAGGAGAATCAGTTCATTGTGATTTGCCGCTGCACCTCTAATATTCCACTGGATTATTTTCTTATGCGTAGTTTAGTTTTATTTTAGTACGTGTTGTTTGATTTACTCGTGACATCCATTTCTTCCAGCTTTTCAGATCTGTTTGTTGTTTCTGTCAAAATGATTTTTTTTTTTTACTGTTCTTGATTCTTTGCGTCAGTTTCTCATACTGTTTTTGCTTTATGTCTATTTTCCATTGGTCTTGGTGAATGTATAGCAGGTCTCTGGTATTTGCTATTTTGTGGAGTAGTTTCTGTTAGAAGTATTTGGTTTATTTGTTAGTTTTGTTTCATTATCAGTTTCAGGTTTTGGGGATTTTTTTTTTCGTTTCTTCTTGAGCTTCATAAAACGCATTCGTGGAAATTTGGCCATTCGCTTGGAATCAACCGTAACAGTTTTCCAATAAGCTCAGTATATTTGTTTTCTTGTTTTGTTTTTGGTTGGTTGGTCTCATTTGTCTTTTAAGCTATACTGTCATATGATTGTGTTCTCTTATAGTACACAATATTTTTCCTGGTTTCCGGGAAGGGTGCATTTTTTTTATGTTTCATCTGCGTACTTTCTTTTTCCACCTGCAAGTACGGAATTATGAGATATGCAAGATCTCAGATTAAAAGACAGACTTCCACTCTTTATCCAAGACTTAAAATATCTGGAAAGGAGAGAGAATCATGGCAGTAACTCTTTTCAATAGCAAAATAAATAACATTGTAAAAAATCTAAATTCTGAAATAGATTGCCCACTGTATGTGGATGATTTTGTAAAATGCTGCTGTATAGAAAATAGGGCGCTTCTGTATTATTGGGGCAGATTAAATTTTCATCTCTAATTTAGAAGAGTCTGTTGAAAGGGGAGATAATTCAGACTGTTTTTGTTGTAACCATAACACACAAGGAAAATCCAGAGAATTAGTAAGAAAATAAATTTAAAAAAGGGTATTTATGCAGTTTGCGGACCGGACTGAAATTATAACGTTATAATTTACAAAGCCATTCTTAACGTAAGGAGGTGGGAGGGGTTGATTAACTATTCTGTTTATTAAATTGTTGGGTGAAAGTACAGAATAGGCCAAAAGCCACTTGAGGATAAGGGTTTATGAGATAGATGTATTGTCGCTTTAATAATGAAGAATGTTATGGTATGGGGACAGTTTATGACAAGTGTTTGTTGACATTGGATTTGAAGACGACCATGTTGTAGTCTGCAGGGAAGGTGTCCTATGGTAATGTATTCCATCCATTGGTCATTTCTGTCTTCTTAAATACAATTTTTAGTCTGCGTACTTTCTGATCACATCTCGTTTTTAAAGAACGTTAATCTTTCATTAATCATTACTTTCTGTCGAGTTTAATACAGCTTCAGACATCATCATCATCATCATCATCATCATCATCGGTTTAATGTTTGTTTTACATGCTGACATGTGTTGGACAACTTTTAGAAATTTACTTCCAAAATAACCTGCCTCTGGCCAGGTCTTTATTAATCCCTCTTTCTCTCAAATCTATTCATATCACTTCCTCTCATGTTTTCCTTGGCCTTTCTCTGCCAACTAACCCTGCTACCTCAACTGTTTTACATCAACTAACCCAATAACTCTCATCCATTCTTTCAATGTGACCAAATAAATGAAGTCTCCTGTTCTGCACACATCTCCCTATACTGTACAGATTTGATCTTCCTCTGAGATCATCAGATCTAAGTCTGTCTTAAACACTCACATTACACATCCATTGTATCATTCTCATATCATTTCTCTCCATGCAACACATATCCTCAACCCTCACTGGTCAGGTTTCACTGCCATATATTATTACACTATGCACACATGCCTGATAAACTCTTCTCTTGATAGACAGTGGTAACACTCTTCTGGTTAGTAATGGCAGAAGTTCCCTGAACTTACTCCATCCACTTCTAACTTTTGTTATCACACCAGTACTAGCTCCTCCCTATACCCCAATGGTATGATTCTCATTTTTCATTTTGTTGTTTTCTTTGTTTATTCCCAGCCCATGGACAAAATTAACCGTTTATTTAATGGTATTACATATGCAAATGCAAGCACTTTATCCGTTGCACCACGGGTCCACCTTAAGATTAGAACAGTAGTCAGAATAATCCAAATAATACAAATAAATTGGTGTCATGCTTCAGCATTAAATAATCCAAAAAGGGTTGATATGCCGTAAAACAGACAAACCAAACAGAATCAATCTTCTGAATAAATGTATAAGAAACATATTATTACATTAAAGGTATTCGATATTTCCGTTCAGAGGACGCATATATTTGCTAATTTAAATAATAAAGACAGAATGATGGTTAACAACGTTGTGTGACAGCCAGAAGATTTTTTGATAGTAGCAATGACTTTTCTCCTAGATGCCAATTAAAAACATCCTTAGTTCCGCAAAGCCGCTTCATTGATTTAGCTGGCAAGAAAACTCAAGTGGACTTGATGGTGCCGACTGAATAAACAAAACCTCTCCAATTTCTTTAATCACAAAGTTTTGCGTGCGAAAGCAATGACTGGGAGAATTTAGGATTGAACACGGTTCTGTGCACGCGCGCGTGCGGGTGTTGCCCAAGAAGAGGCAAATGTAATTGTTTCTTTGTCACTGCCTGAGATACACAGCTAAAGTTGTGTTGTCTGGCCTTAAAGGAGACCCCCTTCCTCACTCTTCTCCTCCTCTTCCCTGCTGATCCTAGGCAAAACCCCACCCCCACCTTACACACTTGCAAATAATTTGAATTCCAGTCACGTATTTTTGCTGATTTGGCACATTGCAGTGCTGGGTGTTGATCGACTCTATCTTGGCTGAAGTTTTATTATTTGTAACAAAAAAAAAAGTAAGCTAAGAAATAAATAAAAAGTTGTAGTTGTGGTTGTTGTTGTTGTTGTTGTTGTTCAAAGTCATCAACACCGTGGTGATGATGACTTTGATTGCTCGGTGCATGTCTGGGGCAGGCTAGAGCGACGGTTGATACGGGAAATGAATGAAACAGTGATTACCGTACCGGTTGTTAGGTTGCTGCTGCAGATGATAAATTGTGATAGTTATGCTGATCGTGACAATGATGATCTCAATGTTAGGACTGTGATGATCCAGTTGGTCATGATGAGGATTCTGGTTATATCAGTCCTGATGATAGTGATGAAAATGTTGGTGATGATGATGGTCATGTTGGCTATGATGATGATGATGATGATGATACAAATGATAGTGATGACCACGTTCGTTATGATGATCATCATAGTTGATGATGGTGTTTATCATGTCAATGATGCTGCTGATGATATGGGTTTTGATACAGATTATGTTGGTTATGATTATTGTGCTGGTCATGTTGGTAATGATGATTGAGATGATCATGTTGGTTAAGATGATGATCATCATCACTATCATCATCATTTATTATTATTATTATGATGATGATGATGATGATGATTACCATAATCATGTCGGTTATTATTATGATGATGATTATCATGATCATGTTGGTTATTATGATGATGTTGTTCACAAAACATTTGTTTTCTTCCTCTCAGCTCTCACTCTCTCTCTTTCTCAACTATTTTTCATACAAATGAGATTGGTTTCTTTAAAAAAAAACACTTTCGCTGTCCTTTCCCTTCGTCTAGCTCAAATGCCATTGAAAGACTTTAATATTATGCTCGACACAATTACATCATAATTGCTTTACACATTTGGTCAATCAGTGAACCATCAATTTAATAATCTATTCAGTATTGAGAAATATTTCCAACCCAAAACTTTTGAGTAGCAAAAACACAACAAATGTGATAACCTCTTTTCAAAACGGGTTAACCAAGTTCTATGGAACCTATCCATTTAACTCAGCAATAAAAGTGAATATTCTGAAAGGCACATTAATATTCTGGCAGAATGATAAAAACCTAGAAATCTTTTTTATTTTATTTGCATAGAAGGCACTTTCTTAGTTATTTGTAAGATGATGTGAAAATACACTTTCAATGTTTATAAATCAAGCAGTCTAATGCCCTATGAGAAATTCAACCATGTTTTTTTAGGGGGGGGGGATAGAGGTATTAATTTAAAATAGAAAGAATCGCAAAAGATTTTAAACCGTCTTTGAATTATGTTTATGTGTGTAATTTCTTTGAAAAAAAAATGTGGTGACGATTTAGAGACAGACCACAAAAACAACCAGCCTCGATTTGCATGCTCCCACTCTAAAATTAAGAAACAGAAAGTGATTGTGAACAGAATTGAACATTGGACTGTCTAATTGTAAAAGTAATGTGTGAGAATTGACCGAATGGTGGCTATGCAAATGCTTCGGCTTTTCTCAGTGTTCTAGTGCTTGATATAAGAAAAGGGTTATGATCTGAGAATCAGTATTCAGTGACATGCCACACGGAAAGTATCTTGTGTTTGGTTCTGGTGACTCTGTTGCGAAAGTCCCTATTTATTTACCTCTTCACGAGAGCAGTAAAACACCAGGTCGATTTTTATGTGGGAAAAATAAAAATTGTCTCATTCTAGAAGGATTTCTTTGCCTCTGAATGAGAAAATAACAGATGTTATACTTTGAAACATTCATTTGCAAACAAAATAAAACAAATTTTACAAATTAAGCACAAGGCCCTCAAAGGTGTTTGAAGTAATTCTTTCACCCTTTGTCCATCATTTTCACTTCAGCAGTCACCACAATACCACATTTACTCTATGAATTACTCTACTTAAATATCCCCAATGGTTTAAGATGAATGCTGCACTTTGATCCTAGCCTGAAGACCTGGTAACAGTTTAGTTTGTCTTGTACATATGTGTTTGGCTTCCTACCTCTTGCATGCATGCTTCCGGTGTCGTTGCTGTGTTCGTCCTATAAATGTAGAGGTCTGTTCTTATTTGATTATCCTATCTGTAGCATATTTGAATCTGGTGTCTCGACTGCGTGCAATCGTCCCATACAGTTAGAAATCCATTCATGTTTGCTTTCTTGTCCATTTTGTGCATGTTTTTGGAGTTTCATCGCATACAATGAGGTACTCAGCTACATGGCCTTGTTGTGTAAAATATTTTAATGGCCTTATTCCAGACTGAGCTTAATGTTGGATATTTTGAGAAAAGTCACAGATTGACCATTGTGTGTTGAGAAACAAACAGCTGATTTTAAATAATATCACATCAAATAAGAATTTTTAGGGGGGGGAGGGGTTAGAAGATGAAAAAAATAGTGAAACAACAGCAAAAAGACGACAGAAGAGACGATATATGTGTTGCCGGCTTTGGCCACTTCTGCGGTGAGAGAGATGTGCATGTTCTGTGATTCTTTCTATTTTCTTTCCAGAAGGAACGTATCTGTATATAACATTATAAAATGATAATTATTTAGAATGAAAATGTTGTCAATTGTTTTAATCGGCCAACATAAGCAGAACAGGTGTTGGATAAAGATAGTTCCAAAGAGAAACAATCAAAGTTCGGAGACATATGAATAATCCATTCGACACAGGAAAGATGTTGAAGCATCTTTCTTTTTTCTGAATTTTTTAGATGAAGATTGATAATTTGTATAATTTGGATTATTTGGACTACTGTTCTCATCTTGAGTGTTATCGTGAGAATAATACTCAAGATGAGAACAGTAGTCCGAATAATCCAAATTATACAAAGCATATTTCTTATGTTTCCACTAACACTTACTACTGTGGTGTGAGAAAAGGTTTGCTAAAAAAAAATTGCAAAATAATCCAGGCTTACTACAACAATAACAACAACAACAACGATGAAAGCAATATGAAAAAGGAATAGAATAAAGAGCTCAACAACATGGGAGACCCCCATATTCCTCCATAGCAGTAGTTGAGAAAGAAATAGGGAGAAAATTATAATATAAGCCTGTTGTAAAATAAACAAGAATTCTAGTTATGATGATTGGTATTTCTTAATACACAAGCGATTCTCTCTCTCTCGCTCTCTCTCTCACTTCTTCTCTCTCTCTCTCACTCCTTCTCTCTCTCTCTCACTCTCTCTCTCTTTCTCTCTCTCTCACTCTTTCTCTCACTTTCTTTCTCCCCCACTCTCTCTTTTTTCTCTCTCTCTCACTTTTTCTCTCTCTCACTTTTCTCTCTCTCACTCTTTCTCTCTTTCTCCCCCCTCTCTTTCTCTCTCTCTCACACACACAAACACTTTCTTAAATACTGCATGATTTCTTGTATCTTGCTTCTATAGATTTTATAGTGATTATAACAACAGACAACTTTATTTTTAATTGTATCATGTCAAGGTCACGATTGTTTCAAAAGGTCGACCCATTTTATATCAAACCATGTTGAAATTTCAATCAGAATCAAAACCTTCTGTATTTTTGTACATTATTCCCTTGAAAACAAAAACAGGCTGGCTTGCTCTCTATTTATTTAGCCATCTTGAATTGACGTTTAGTGGAGAAAGAAACAACAAAGGAGTTGTACACTTGGACAATTACCTGTTGTGGACATTCACACAAACCTTTTTTTTGGAGGGGGGGGGGGTTATATTATAGTACCGCTACACACACTGGAAATATTTTGAAATAAATTAGACCAATTTCAAAAGACATTTTGAAGCCATATGGAATCTGTACTGAGACACATTTTTTACTATGATTAATATTTAGTACTAAAATGACTTATACTAATAAAGAATTCGAAAAGCTTAAAACAATTTGACTGAAGCAAACTACACTGACTGGCACATCTGGCATCCCCTAATTATGGCCCTTACAGCATTACACTCTAACTTGGTGTGTACCCTGACACTATACTGAAAGGTGTCAATTTGCCACTTCAGTAGATGGCTACGAAGTTGCATATGCAGCTGACTCCTTATGCGTATGCAATTAGATTTCGGAAACTTTATCAGACAAAGCTAGGATGTGCCGCAAGTCAGAGTTTATAAAGGCCACTCACCCACTACTAGCACTTTGACGTCAGTGAGATTCCCAGTTTCCATGGAATGTTCGTGATACCTATCCCGTAGCACCCACTTATTCGACCGTTTTTACTGCACCATCATTACTAAGATTTGGTTTGGTTTGTCTGTTTTATGGAATTCTGACCCTTTTTGCATCATGTAATGCCGTTGACACACCATTATGTTATGTAATCACATTCACACTCTGGTTCTTGTTAGATCACTGAAGTTAAGCGACGTTGAGCCGGGCCAGTACCTGATGGATGACAATTTAGAAATACCAGGCGCTGTATGTAGAAGGACAGCAAAACCTCCCCGCAAAAGATAAATACAGCCCTGAAGGTTGCTTTAGTAAGTACCACAGTATAACCTGCTAATTAATACATGTGTTAACACAATCGAACAACCATCCCTGGGCGGAAATTCTGTTCTCAATCATGTGACGAAGCTCTCTTGAAAGAGGATGTAATACCGAAACTTAATACTGATTGAAAACGATTCACTGTAGATAATTCATTAAACACAAGCTGCTATTTAACCCACAGCTTGGCTGATGTTCATAACTTTGCCAATGGTACTGTATCATCTAAACCGGTAATACCACTGAAAATGGAAGTTTATTAGGGGAGATGACATACAGTGCCTAGTATTTCCGAATGTTTACCCATCTTGTACTAGCCAAAATCAACGTTGCTTAACTTCGGTGATCTAACGGGAACCGGTGTGTCAACGTGATTATGCCGTATATATATAATTGTAATGTGAGTGTAAGTCAAATCAATCGATCCTACTAAATTTGAACATGGTATAACTAATTCTAGTCTAATTTGTATCCATTATACAAAAGGTAATCAACGAATTTCATGGAAAACTAAATGTATCATTTTAAATTTGCTGGACCACTAATATAAATTTAGAACAAAAAAACTAAATACATTTGCCTGGAAATAAGTCAAGATCTTAACCTCGGAGAAGATGTATAATGAATAGTCAAGAACAAAGTTACAGAAAAGCAACCATCAAGTGCTGAAGCATTGAAAGAAGCTATTATAGAAGTGTAGATGAAAATGGTGTTGTATTACTGTAGAAAAAGGATTCTCAGCATATTTAGGCAAGTGCAAGCAGTGGTCAAGAGCAAAGAACATTGCTTACTTGACTCATTAATTTCTATTCAAACATCATGAATTATGAAATTTTAAGTAAAATAAAATAATTTCGTTTAATTTTTTTATTTTCAGCAAGTAAGTTTTTTTAGCTAATAGCATTTCTTTGGCATTACAAACAATAAAGGAGGGGGGAGCTAATATTCCATAAAATTGACAGATTAAATCAACCCTGACAGACAAACTAGAATAGTAGCCACCAACCTTTTTGAACTTCATGGATAACTGAATGTATAATTTCAAATTTGATTGACCACTAATATGAATTTTTAAAAAAAACGGCCTTTCTAAATTAAAGCAATTATCCAATACATTCAAAATTTAATAAAACTTAATCTAATCCCAGTCGGCATCCTTCTCAACTATCTGTGTCTGATTCTCCTGATTGGTCGTCCCAATTATTTGCAATGCACTAGATGGAGGTTGATAGTAGTGGTAACATTTTCACTGTCATCATTATCCATATTTTACTGCTAAAACTGCATTCTATATCTTTCTCTGTCTTTTTTTTTTTTTTATGGAAATCGCTCCAGACAAGGTATGACACCACTTGATGTAAGGAGCTAACAAGAACAAAAGATAATTATCGCAAAGCTAAGGGATGCCTATTGGCCTTAGTCTTGAAAAGATCAAGACTATAGGTAGGAGGAAAACAGTCAGCAGGAAGAGAGTTCCACAAGCCTGCAGTTCTTAGAAAGAAGCTACTGAAATAGAAAGCTGTATTACAATGAGATATCAAAACAGTGAATTGATGGAGACCACTAGACCAACGAGTCAAACGAGCTGAACAAAGGAAGCGGAGAATAGATCACACAATTCTGAAGAACACATGTCATAATAGTATTTATAGAAAAGACTGAGACTAGAAACAGAGAAGCAGAAGAAAGGGTGGAGGCCAATCAAATTACAGATGCGTTTCTGCGTCTTATCAAGACCCCTCAGATGGGACAGAGATTCACCAGCCATGCTATGCCATTGTTGTAGAAAATTATACTAGCAAACCACCCAGTAACAACGTATTAACAGTAATGGTAAGAAACTATTCAGTAACGTGTATCAAACATGACTCTACAATTCATATTATGTTATAATGATGATGTAATATATGTGTACTTGTCTACTCATGTTAATTTCAAATAAAATCAATCAAATCAAATCGAGATTACATTAGGTTTTCAGCATATATACCATCCATAAAACATTTTGTTACTTGTCATTTTTAAATCTGAAGCTTCATAAAACTTTAAATAATGTCTCCATTTTCTGCAGATCATCAAAATTTTGCATGGACCATCAGTGATCTGTGGACCACCGGTTAGCGACCATTGCATGATACCACTTGTGCTCCACTCATTACTATGAGATTGTTCAATGAACCAGTATCTGCTGTATAATAACTGTGCTCAATTTCAACATGTTGCCCTTTTTTTTTACTTTTGGCAAACATTCTCAATCTATTTTTAAGATTAAATTAATATTAATTGATTAACAAAAAATAAAAAAACGGATAAAATGTCTGGTAAAAACCAAAATACAAACCGACTGCTTAAGAAGATGGAAGGTTTTGTGTCAGAAAGAAACCTTCCAAATGTCATAACTCATTGTAAGACTTAAACAGTTATGTCCATTTTTCTTGCATTGCATGTTGAGAGGGTACTTCCAAAATGGCGAGTGAATAGTTGTACATGCTTAACATTAGAATTTATGTTTACATAATTAAATTTATGTTTATGTTCACTTCCATACATCATTACACTGCACACTCATAGACATTTTCCTTGGGAGACAGTGGTAATGCTCTGCTGGTTAGTAATGGCAGAAGTTCCCTGAATTTACTCCATTCATGCCTAACTCTTAAAATTACATTAGCACCGGCTCCTTCCTGTGCTCCAAAAGTAACAAAATTTCTGAACAACCTTAAGTTAAGTTATGCTCAACATATTTGATCTTATTATTTCGTCAAGTAGTGTTTATTTGTAATTTAATACATACAAACTACTTAGCATTCAAGTCCATCACTTAGCGACTTCCATCTTTATACAGGCAATGGCTATGATTGGTTATTAATAGGGGTGGGACGTAATGGGTGAAAATTTCAGATTCATGCGAGTAGTATCTTTTTTTTGTTCATTTATACATAAATAATACTAAACAATCAAACATTTTGAAAATTTTGCAAAATTCAGAAGGTGCAGGCCAAAAATAGCCGTTAGGGCTCCACGGGACTCAAAATCCATAATTTTTCGGTGAAAAAGTGGTTTCATGCGACATTGCAGGTCCTAAAACATCCTCAAAAGCTATGAATGGAGATAAATGGTTAAATCTGATATAGTACTTTAATTTAGGACCATTTTCAGGCTGTGAAAGGGTTTTCATGAATGTAAAATAGCCAAAAACTAGTGGCCTGCACCTTCTGAATTTTGTAAAATTTTCAAAATGTTTGATTTTTTAGTGTTATTTATGTATAAATGAACACAAAAAAATACTACTCGCATGAATCTGAAATTTTCACCCATTACATCCCACCCCTATTATTAAGGATACTTTCACATCCCTTTCATCAACACTGCTATTACAGTTATAATGATCAAAACATTGTGACGATAAGAAACTTGTGGTGGACAACAATCTGATTGTAAATAAAGGAAATTACAATTTTTCTTTTTAAAATTTCTAACAAGAATTTCCAGTACGAATCAAACTAACGACTTCTTTTTCTTTTTGTTATGAATCCAGCAGAAATTCAATACAGCTGCCAAATAGAAAGTTGATTAAAAATTCATTTTGTACTTTACTTCATTTGAGTTCTGATTCAAGAATGTAAAAGAAGTAATTTATTACTATTTAGATTTGGATTCTTAATACTTAAAATCTCAATTATTCATACAAAAGATAATGTGTGTGTGTATAATTGATTGAATATGAACACTATCATCATCATCATCATCATCATCATCAACCGGTTTATTTGTTGAATCAGGCCACAATTAATCCTCTGATGAGGGTGGGGCCTGATTGTCTAGTCCCGAAATCTAAGTCTTCCTCTCCACTCCTGTCTTTGGCAAGGCTTGATGGAATCCATAGGCCCTGAAGATCCACGCATCCTGGGATCTACGAAGCCCAAGACATTACCAGCAGCATTAGTGCTACTGGCACTGCCTTTCTTTTTTCCTGCTGTATTTCGACTAGACATTGTATTTAAGGCAATTTTACGGCTGGATGCCTATCCTTTACCAACTTGAACACTTTTGGCAGTCAAAGACCTCCACCGTTCCCATCTAACTAGGACTGATGTCGTTTCCACTTAAGCATGTACAAATGTCATACATTACCAGTGAGTTGCTTATCAAGATGTTGTTGGTGAAGTATAAAACAAGAATTCCACTTGTATGAACAAAATAGTGACACATAAGTGAAGTAAACGTGCCCGAAATGTCGTTAAATATTTTTTTTTTTACCTGGCGAAAGAAGGAAAACAACGCTTCTGTTGAATTAATCAAAATAAAGAATCCTTTTGAAATATACTCGTGCGATGGTCGCGAGTAAAAAAAACCAAACGTCCTTCTCTGCCGATCGGGTGTTTTTAAATGAGAAATAACGTTTCGATGTTTCACAAATGGACGAGTGATGACGAAGAAGGAAAATAGATCCGGGTGTTTCTCGTGTTGTTTCAGCAATAAACAAGATATTACAACATGAACTTTTATTTACAAAAATAGGGTTAAATAAACATTTCCCTTTGAAAAATTGTGGGTGAAAAGAAAATATGTATAAGTTAAATTAATGTTGGATGGATTTTAATTTTTTCAGGCTGACTGAGGGATTTTGATACACTGATGAAGCGTCCTCATTAACATCGGTAATATTTTGTATATCATGAAAATATATGTCCTTGAGATGGACAGAAACAATTGTTTGTAAATAAAAGTGTTTTTGAAAGAAATATGGAATGTTATGTTTTTCTCTGAATAACTAAGGTTTACATGATGTTATAAGAGACTCGATATCAATAAAAAAAAACCCATAGCGTCTCAGAAACGCTCGTATACAAACTGTTGTTTATGTTGAATCCTTGGAACGTAAGTAAATGATTATGTTGTAATAAAGTTTACCTAAGATCTATATCATATATATATATATATATATACAGGGTGGGCCAAAATAAGGGTCCTATCTTTAAATTTGAATAACTTGAATTTGAATAACTTCCACAAAATAAAAGTTAAACTCACCAAACTTTATGTGTGTGTAGACTGACCCTTCCGAGATTTTTTGAAATAAACAAAACAAATTTTAGCCGAAAAACACTTCTTAAAACTTACATAAACTAAAGTATTGTTTTTTACACTGTTTTGAGTTTTTTAAGCAAAAATAATGTTTTCTAAATGAGGGTACGTTCCTTAGGGCTAATACGGCTCATGCTTGCTTCGGAATGGGTCCTTTACTTATTCTAAAAAAAAAAAAAAAAAAAATCAATAAATAAAAAAGTTATGAATTTTTAAAAATAGGACCCTTATTTTTGCCCACCCTATATATATATATATATATATATATATATATATATATATATATATATTAGTGCAGGTTCGAATGATTTCGATGGGAATCCGAGTAAGAGAGCTCAATGTACATTTAAACAGAGCATGAATAAATTTTAATGGGGAAAAAAACTAGGCACACATTCGGATTGTAGACATTATAACTTTTTCTGACCTAGATCGGTCTCATCAAATGTATAACCAACCGCATTTAGAACATGAATATATCATAGCCAATAAAAACTAGAGAAATAAGGAAATTCAATCCAATATTTTTATTTAAAATATTTTATTATACTTCGCAGACAGCTGTTTCGTCTGCATTAAATCATGCCTCTTTGTTGTTCATAATTAAAAAACAAACTGCGTGTTCAATCGGCCTCTTCAATGGTTGTTATTATTATTTCCAAAGAAACCTCAATTTCGCAATTAAAAGAAGATGCATATTTTAAAATATTATTAAAAACATTATTCCTCTTTAACGAAGAGAAGTTTTAATTTGCAGACGTAATTGTAGACAAGCCACATGATCTTTTATTTTTATAATCTTCTTTTTTTTCTGTTTGGAGCCCCCGTCTGTAGAAAATTTGTGATAGATGTTTTTAGATGTAATTTTGAGTCGTCTCTCATTTGTTTACCCTTACGCCATTGGTTCATAAATATAGGATTTAAAGCTGTGTTGATTATAGTCGATAAAGGATGTCTTTCACTCTAACACAAAATACTTTTTCAAACACATACACTGGAATTGAAGTATCTCGTTATTAGTGACTTCGTTTGCTTTAGACCTCTAGAAATTGGATTAAAGGAAAAAGAACACTCAGAGGAAAGACTATGACGATGATGCTCTGGTGGTTAAGAGGTGTCAGTTAGACGCTGATTTTGTGATTGATTTTTCCTATTCAAAGGGAATTCGCTTTTTTTTTTCAATAAGATAAGAAAATTCCGAAAAATTCCGAAAAGATTCTGAGAGATTCCAGATTTTAAAAGATTCCGAATGAATCCATAAAATTCCTGATGAGACCAAATGATTCCAGAAGATTTTGTAAGATTCCACGAGATTTCAAGTTTCCTAGAGATTGCTAGAGATTCAAAAAGATTCCATGCAAAGTCACACGAGATTACACAAGTTATTTGCTGAAAGTACACTTAGACGTACAGTTCTTATTTTTTTGTCGACAATCCAAGAACGAAGGTACATTTAAATTAATCAAGGTTTTTTTAGTGTTCTAATTATAGTATCCGAATTGAATCCGGTTCACTGGTCTTTCCATTTGTTCTCTTACTAGTATTTCCTATCACAGGAAATTACTTTCAAATACTGGGATATTCAGTACAGGAATTAAATATGTCAAGGAGTGAAGGGAAAGAAGTGCGGAGAGATGATGAAAGCAAGAAAAGAGAGAGAGAGAGTCAAAATTCTATATTCATTAATAACGGGGAAAACACAGGGGAGGAAAGTATTCTCATATTTTCGAAGAATAAAAGTAAGAGTGGAGAAAGAAATGAGGGAAAAAATCAATTAAAAAAATGAGGTCAGAAAAAATACCAAAATTTTTCTTGTTTCTTGTGTTTTCTTTTGTTTACTTTATTACACCACATTTAATTTCCTTAATTTTTGTTAATATTTATATTTTTAATAAACTTTAACGAAAAGATTTTGTTTTTTACTAATTATAATTTTATGTCGATTTTCATTTCAAAACACAAAACATCGTTTTCATTTATCAAAATATGTAACAGCATTAAACTTATTTGATTTTTCTCTAAAAATAGTTTACGGCTTGCCTTGAAACACTGGGTATGGCAGAAGGTCAAGTAAAAAGAAAGAAAAACGCTATAGCAAAAGACAACAGATGTGTTCATGCATGTGGTACCGGGGGGGGGGGGGATCCAGACCCACTATCTTACTCATTTTTTGTTGCTATTAGTCAACCGACCGAATGTAACAAGGTCATTTATTTTATGTTGGAGGCCAATCGTTTTTGACAATCAAGGTCACGTAAAAAATTCCTTTGTGTCTCCAGTTTCTCCCAATTTAAGAAGAGTTAAAGGGGTTTAAACGAAGAAAGTGTTGTTTTAGCTCGTATGGTGTGTGAACTTATATGTCAGTGAGTTCATGAGACTGTGTGTAAGCTGTCACCATATTTTAGTAGTCCATGACTGACTTTAAAAAAAACAACTTTTATTCACCCCAAACAAGGAACTTTGCCACTGAGACATAAGAGGCTACAAGGAGCGATTTGTGTTGTTTGTTGAGATGCCAGTAGCCATTACAAAGGCACCAAAAGAGATGAGACTAAGAAATATATAAATTTATATTTGTCTTACTTATTTATTGTTTAAACTTTAATGAAATGTCATGTATTTTTGATAGAATCTTTTTTTAAGGTGTAGTCTGAAGTTTATTTGTATCAAATATGGTTGGATTGCACAAAGGATTGTGAATTTTATTAACGATTCTATGGGTGGTATTATTTGTAATCCCCCCCCCCCCCCGGATAAACGATTCACTGAATACACTTAATTTACTCTCACTTCACAATGCATTCTGGCGACAAAACAAATAAGGCTCTTTCTCATCTACCACTCTTTTGCCACAGTGACATCGACATCTTTCTATCGTTATACATATTTCTGGTGTGACCCATTCTAGAATACAGCATCCATGCTTTATCCCCCTATTATGTTTGGGAGATCCAGCAGCTAGAGAAACTTGTTACATGGATGGTCCGGGGACTCCACATTAAGTCCTATGAACAACAATTGGAAGCCCTCAACCTGTACTTTCTAGAGTATAGACGTCTGCATGGAGACCTCATCTTTCCTTTGACATAATGCGCAGAAATTACAATGTGCCTCGTGACCACTTCTTCACACCAGCTCCGCAGAGAGGGCTTCGTGGAAACTCTGTCCCTGAGATGATTTCGGCTTAATCGTCGGAAGGCGTCTTTTTCGGTTTGGGTAGCTGCACCGTGGAACAGGTTGCCTACCAAAAGCTGTGGTCAGCCTGCAGATGACCAAACAGTTCAAGGCAGTGCTCGATGCATCGATTTTTTGAATAATTACTCTTCACTTGATCAGTGAAGAATGCGTACGGAATGCGTTTCTTGTGTACAACATCATCAACCAGAATATATAAATATACCTTTGAGAAGTTTTTCATCCCAGTGTCATGTCGTGGTCTCCACGGGACCCAGAAAAAGATTTACCACAGTCGCTTTCATTTCATTAGAAGAAAGGCAGCATTCTCTGAACGTGTTTCTGCTTTGTGGAACAGCTTTACCAGAGGTAGTGAAGGTGTCTATCATATCCAAGTTTAAAGTCGCTTTGGACAAAACATTCGGACAGTATATAGATGTACACATCTTCTGTCTTTTTACATGGCTTGTTGCACTTAGCTATTTTTTGCCAATAAATTTGATTTGATTTGAAAACAAAATGTATTTCACCTCTAACTGAGGAGGGGGGATTGTTTTTTAATACCTTTCCAACAATATTAGTGTATTATGTTTCAGAATATATTCGCAAGGACCCGTGGTACAACGGATAAAAGTGCTAAGTAATAATCAGTTCTAAGTGACAACTTTCTGGAGGTTGAAGGTTCAATTCTAACTACGGGTAATACTAAGAATGCAATTATGAATTACCTAAGACTTCTACCCGGTCATAGCTGTGTAAAACAACATGCATCCCTCTTGACAATCGCCGCCGACTCCAATGTTGTGTGCTCTGTGGTTTTGTTCTCGTCTTCATCTTTTGTTCTTACTCTGGCCATGTCGTCTATTTCACTGACGATCGTTGAATGAACAAGCACTGGCTTACAAGTTCAGAAAAACAAACGTCAGCTCATTTCTTCGTAGCTGCTAAGACTCTGCTCCGATCTGATCATGTTCTCTCTGGGCCACCAACTGTTGCAAAAACTAAATTAAACTCAAAACTTGTCAATTGCCGTAAACTGTCAACTGCCATAAACTAAACCGCCATGAAACTCAACTGTCACAAACAACCATCACTCCCAACTCAATTCCCTGTCCGGTATTTTGTCTTAGTCACCGACAAGCAGAAATGACCACCAACTGCGAGGCATCCTATTGTTTCCGATTGCCTTTGTGTGCATGAGTTATTTCTTATCATTGTATTTTTACCCATCCCACCTCCAACAGCTCCTTTGACTTTTGTGAATCATTTACTCAGCCCTGGAGAGGAGGGGCACCCATAGTATCACAGCCGACGGAATGAGAGCAAGCTGCCCAAGTGGATTAAATGAAAGGTTCCATTCGAAATTCTGTACAGATTCCCGAATGCCACATACAGATTCCGAAGTTTAAGGAGACACGCCTGAGGAAGGTCAGAGGTTACATTGACCAAAACGTTGTGAGAATAACATCCAAGATGAGAACAGTAGTCCGAATAATCCAAGTATTGCAAAGTATCAATCCTCATCTCAAAAACAAAACAATTTTTTTCTTACAAATTAAATATTTGTAGCTTTTCATAACTTGAAAAAAAATTGACTCATTTTTCATGGCATCAAATATCGATATGTAAATTGAATTTATAAACAATTTATCATTTGGGATTGAATATGCAAAATATTATTATTGCTAAAAATTGTCCTACGTTTTTTTTTAGGGTAAATAACAGTCTATAACTCTATAATAAAGACCAATGTGTATTTATTTGTATCTATATAAATATCAATCTCGTCATGCAAAAGTGAGTGAAAATAAACTGCTGAACGAAATTATTTCAAGTATTTAGAGGAAGGTAGAAAGCAAATTGCAAGTCATGTGTATTAGACACGTAGCGATCTAAACGGTGCTTCGTGTTGGTTTTGGCAAGATGGTTAATAATTTTGTAGTCAGTTATGTTGGAGCTTCAATGAATTCAAGCTCAGAGAAGCTAGACGTTCAAAGTATGGCAGATGTTTGATGGAGGATATTTGCTTGATGAACGTCTCTGAACGGTTTTTAGGTGGTCAATGTTTTGAGTAAGATGAGGGTTCTAAACTGATGATGTGAATTCTAAGTACTGTCGCACCATAGCTGCATACAATTTAAAAAATATGGCTGAAAAGCTGCTAACAAAAGGTATTGCTAAGTGATGCTAATACACTCTCGGCCTTCTTGACAATTTTAGAGATGCACTTTGTCCAATGAATGAAAAAGAAGGAAAGAAGAAAAAATGTTTTTCATGAGACAGCTAAACTGTGGTGCTAAATTTACACTTTTTAAAAACTTTTGTTCACTTAAAACAGAAATATTGCACCGAAGCATAAGAGGCTACTGTGATAGGAGCCACATTTATAGGGAGCAACCTGGGTGGGGAATTGGGCAGCAAGATATTTGTTCACATTACATTTAAATTTCCGCAGTTTGGTACGGTTGGGGAATTAGGGAGCAGAGCGGGAATTCCAAATGAAAGCGGTCATGGGAAAGAAGCTATTAGAGTAGAAAATCTTCTGGCATCTAGGGACCTCTACAGTGAAGGTGTGAGATTTTGCTGCTATTCGGGTGGGTCGGGGGGTATTTTCGTTGAGTGAGTACAAGTGCAGTAAGTTAATCAGAGCACATTCTGTGAAACTACTTGTAAAACAAATGCAGGAATGCAACACTGTGGTGATGAAACAGGGGCTGGAGCTTGGCAGACAGTGCGGGGCCTATTAGATTAGAAATTCTTTTTTGCACTCTGTCAAAGAGGAAGAGGTTAGTGGTTAGTGTACCAGCCCAGATGTAGCAACAATTCCCCATGCACGAGCGAATTGTGGCTTTATATATACTTAGTCCACCATTATAAAATCTTCTCCTCAAGAGAAGTCAGTGTAAATTTTGTAATTTCTAATTTTCATGTCTAATTTATAATTATCATTTCCTCCACGTCTTTGGGCATTTTCCTGCCAAAGTCTTTTTTTTTTTTTCGATTCTCTTAATGGCTGATGGGTTCTTCAGACAAGATTCTTTGTCACTTGATAATTCCCCGCCTCTCCACCTCTGTTCATTGTGCATCAATGATCAGTCCTCATATTTCGCTGCAAGGCAATGACCCTTGTGATAATCCGTTCTTTACATCCGGATGTTGTTGCCGGATGTGCTTTGAGAACGACTCAATCCGATCGTGTTTCCATTATCAAGTATTTGATGTCATAGTTATGCTCTCTCATTCTATGAAGAGGCTTCGGTAACATCAAACGAGTAGAGTTAAGTGAATAGGCAATACAGAAACTTGTGATCGGCAAGTTTCAGAGAATTATATAATATCTGTAATAATGTTACACTCATCTATGATACATGACTCCCACTTGGAGACGATTCCTTGTATTCAAACGAATACATTAATCTTTGTTAACTACAAAAAATAAAAGAATAATTCAATTTTAATGAAATTGTCAGTCAGCATTTAATAAATAACTTATCTATATGTGTAAGTGTTAACATCTTCTATTATAGAAAGGGCAGTTGTCTGTTTTTTTTTGTGTGTGTCCAGCTAAAAGGCATCAACTATACAAGACACATCCACAAAGCTGATATATTCTTTTTCAGCATTGCCTCGAACAGAATAATGAAAACATTTTTCTTTCGTAATATTCATTCTTTTGGGGGTCAAATCGAACAAAACTTGTCAGGGAGGGGATCGACATTTAAACGATTTTTTTCCATTGACCTTTGGTGTGAAATGGAACTTTTTGTCAGTTGCTAGAGAAAGGAAGAAAGGAGGTGATAGAGAGAGTGAGAGATAGGGAGAGGGGGAAGGGGGAGAGAGATAAGATAAGATATATATATATATATATATATATATATATATATATATATATATATATATATATGAGAGAGAGAGAAGTTTTAAAAGAAAGATGTTACACACACTTTTTAACTCTTCTGATTTGTTGTTCATACCCTGGGCAATGCTGGATAGCTATGCTAGTCTATAATATGTTAATATTTACTTATCTTACGTCTTTGTACATACATAAACAGAAAAGTGTTATATTAAGCTTCCAGTCGCAGCAGCCGTGTCAGAGTCACCCGGCTAATAGTATTCTGGTGAAAATTCAAGAGGAGTCAACATCAGATCCGTCGTGCTCTGGTTGTCTCTATCTGTCGTGTGTGCATGTGCAACCAGCTTGCCTTTGTGATTTTTGGGTCAAACCGCTGGACCTTTTTGCTTTGAGTATTAGGGGTAACAACCTGCAATCTTGCAGGTATAACGAATAGCTATGGTCAACGAGGAGGATTCAATGCAGTATAGTAAATTCTGAGACACAATCTTCGATTCACTTAACGAAAACAACATAGAAAAATCATCTACTCTATCAATTTCAGCTATCAGATAAACAATTATATTGTTTTCAATAAATATTAGTCTATTTATTTAATAGTAGGTAAAAATCATTTATAACAACTATTTGGCTGAGCGCTGAGTGAGTACTTTTTTATGTTCTCCATAAAAAACAATTTTTATAACTATAAACTATGTTTAATTATATTATTTGGATTATTGGACTACTGTTATGATCTTGGATGTTATTCTCACAACATTTCGGCCAATGTAACTTCCGATGCTCTTCAAAAACCCGTAGTGCAATGCATATAAGTGCTAAGCGATAATCAGTTCTAAGTGACAGTCTTCTGGAGGTTGAAGGTTCAATCCTCAGTACGAGCGATACTAAGAATACAATTACGAATTACTTCAGACTTCTATGTGGATAAGAACAAGCTATTCCAATGGATTACATAAGGAGTTCAGAGTTCAACAAGATACACCAGAAGAAGATCGGAGGTTACATCGGCCAAAAAGTTGTTAGAATAACATCCAAGATGAGAACAGTAGTCTGAATAATTCCGAAACATAATATGTTTAATTACTGATTTTTTATGAAGTTTTTCCAATTTCGATTTCATTTTTTCTTTTCTAAATTTATAATCTATTCTTGGCGAGACATACTGATTCACTTCAATCTATGGAATAAGGCCTCCCAGTCTCTCGACCTGATAAAAAAAATAACAAATTACTTATAATCTGTTACTTACCATTACATTATGCCATTCGCAAGCTTTACGTTCATTAAGCAAAATTATCAACCATTAAAATTATTAACATTTTTTAAATAAAAAACACAAAAATATTTTGACTTTTATTGCTACACAAGTTTGGCACTTTTTTCGACAGTAATACGTATTCCCAGCTGTTTTTTATTCTTTCCTACAAGACTGGTATTGTCTTGGCTTCGGGGCTTGATTTACGCCGGTCTATGGGTCTGTCCTGTGCAGTTCTAGGAGGTCCACCCTCCCAGGCTTCGCCTCCCCTTTTTTGGGAGGAGTAAGTTTATTGCTTACTGCCTGAGGCGCCCCTACCGGAGAATGCCGACGGGGCTGCCCAGGCAATTTTTAATGGCCAGAGTACTCACCTTCTCGGGCGCTGGCTTTTCAAACCCCACTTTCCCGACCCGACCTTGGGTCACATCTTACTTGTGGGAGTAAGATAAAACTGACCTTGTGCCTAACTCCTGGAGAGGAGTAAATAAATACAAGGAGCCTGTTTTTCCGGTTGTCATCTTGAATTTTGTTTTCGGTAAGGAAACTATAAGGAATAATATATACTATTTGTTTCTAAACATAAAATTAAATACTTCTTTACCGCCAATGTAATTTCCAATAAAAACACTATAAAAAGAGTAAGAGACTCACATTCATTGTTTTCTTTTTACCTTAATATACATATACATTTTTTTTTAACTCACCGAAGCAATAATTATTAGTGTGTACTGTTTGTTTATGAAAATAACAATAAAAAGTTTCCTGGCGCCAACATATTTTTCTATAAACAGGACGGAAAAGTAACTGCCTAATATTTACTGCTTTGTTTATGTGACAGTTACTTAATGATATTTAACCGGCGTTACCCGGGTGAAGATAAAATTAATTATATATTTTTATGCAATTTAACTTACTATTTTATCTAATTTTTATTTTTATTTTATCTGATCTACACCCATGAAACGCCGGTAAAATACCGATATATATATATATATATATATATATATATATATATATATATATATATATATATATATCAATTAAGCATTGACTTTTCAAGATAGGATTATTTTAAAGATAAAACTTTATCTTTATTATCCCTCCTTTTATATATATATATATATATATATATATATATATATATATATATATAAGATTAATATAATACAATACACATAAAAAAAAACAATCTATATAGGCTATCCACAAGAACCACCATCCATAAGGATTCCACTCTTCTTTATTTCTGGTGAAAATGTTACTATCCTAACACTAATATACGGTGTCCAAGGGGTTTAAATCTTTTAACTACTGCCCTTGTTTCGCTCCCTAATATAGTCGGTGGAAACTGACATTTTCGAAAACTCTCTAAATTAGTGTCTTATACATATGGTTTAAATTTCATAAGAATCAGATGTACGTATTTGAATTATTAAGGAGACTCTATCCCATAGCTACCTCAGATGGGGCACATGGAGATTCGGCCCATTGAGTTGCATGTAGAGATTCGGGACCACTTTCATTGTCTTCCTCTGAGAATTTTATACATATGATTTAAATTTCGTCAAAATAGTATATTTTCTAGTTTTAAGAGAGTTTCTGCCTTGTGAAGGCATTTGGAGATTCAGGACCACTTCCACTGTCTTCCTCGGAAGATTTTACATATAAATGTACACATTTTTCTATAGAGAACACAGACATTGACATTGTGAGTTCATATAAAAAATATATATTTAAGTATATACTCTTTATAATATCCGAAAATATTTCAAATTGCAGGCTCAATGAGGTGTATTACAAGCTTAAGAGCATATATACTTTATAGTTGTATTACATTAACCAAAGGAAAAATGGATCCCAAACCATAATTTTCATTTGTTCTTTCAATCTTTTTATTTTCATAGTTCGGAGAGAAAAATTTCTTTGTGAGACGAAGAAGAAATACAGGTATTCACCGAATTATGAAAATAAAGAGATTGAAAGAACAAATAAAAATTATGGTTTCGGATTGATTTTTCCTACAGTCATTGGAATGTAACTATAAAGTATATATATATATATATATATATATATATATATATATATATATATATATATATATATATATATAAAATTATAATTCAGTAGAATACAACATTTATGACATAATTAATATTTTTCTAATGATCATGCTCCGAAAAATTCAACACCAACAATATTTGTCCTTGCATTTCTGAAATTTCAAATTTATGAAATTCATAGCAGGGTAGAAAATTGACAATTATATGAATCACTTCATCAACACAATATTTCTTTATCAATACGATACAATCAATATTTAATTGAAGTATTATAAACACAAAGCAAAACAAAGTTCAGAAACCTTCTTTTTCCAATATGACAGGCGAAATAATTGGAGACAATAATGTTCAGAAAAGTTCAAAGATATTTATATTAGAATTTACTCCAATAAAACGAAGCTTAGATTATTCAGAAAAATTTACAACCAGAATATTAAATGGCTTTCATAATTAAAATACTTATAGATACAGAAATAGCAGAAGAAACACTGATTCAAACTCAGAAAATTATTACTTATCCCCAGGAGTCATTCATATACGACTGTTGTAAAAATGCTGACATAACTAATCCACTCACAGGAGATATTCAAATCAGAGGAGATAAACACCTACTAATCTTTGTTAGTGTGAACTAATCGAGTTCTGTTCTCATGGCTAGCTGAGTCTAAACATTCAAATAGTTGAGGGTAAGTAACTCCGTCAGTTTCATACTTTTTATACAAAGAAAATCACCCCCCAAAACTAAAATTTTATCAAATCCATATATAAGCACATATCATGTTTAGCATGTAATTTCTTAACAGGTCAAAGGTAACATATTAATTTAATAAAATACTAGGCCCAGGGGACTAATGAAGCTAGATTAGAATAATTAATTCTGTTATTGTTTGAGGTAAGTATTTTTTAAATAATTTTTTAAATAAAGATTAGGTAACTATCTTGATAGGGTATACTAGAGTCAACTTATTCTATAGTATAAAAATTAAAAGACTGTTATATAAGAACAATTTCCGGATGAATTTGAAAACATAAAAAACATCATACCAACTATAAGTACATCTGTTACATAGCTACTCCTGCTTGGACCGCGGCAGTATGCGTTTCGTATACTCGTCGTGTAGAGGATCACCATCTTCTTTCCTTCCTGCTGAACCACGCCATCCGTTGACTGCAACAAAAGCCATGACGCCTCCGAAGACAAACTCCTCTTTTAGATTTAATTCATTTTATTACAAGAGTTGTTATTTCAACTCGGAGTCATTCACCGCGTCAAGAGAGAGGGAGAGAGCAAATCCTACTTTATCGTAGTTAGTTAACAGTGTTTCTTAGCCATTCATAGAGAGGGGGGGGAAGGATTCTTGCGCTTGTCTTCCCTGAAGGGAAATATTCCTTATCTTTACATTGTGAATCGCACGTCCTCTCAGTTCGCTTTCCGAATCAGACTGCTAAAAACTCGCTTCTCACGAGAACGAGTGACGTCACAGATCCCTTTGTTTCCCACGCAAGGCCCACAAAGTCACAGAGCCTCTCACATGTGTAGACTGACCCTTGATCTGGGGTCTCGTCACACGTAACCTTGTCACGTCTGCCAGCTCTAACTGTGAGAACCAGCCCTGTTCTGCACTCGATTGCCCCACGTTAATTTGCGCAAGTCAAATCAACGATTCCCAACAGATACGTCCATTCCCATAGGGCCATTATCTAACATTCCTCCCTTACCTACACAGATGAATCTAAAAAGTCGGATGCACTGCTATCCTCGATAAGATAAAAATGCAGTATAGACTACCTGAGAAAGCGTCAATTTTCAGTGCAGAAGCTGCAACCATATACTTGGCTTTAAAAATAATAGAAGATAGTAGAACTGATAAATTCATCATCTCCTCCGACTCCCTATCGGTGCTCACAGCACTGAAGAACAAAAATATGGATAACCCTTTAATCATAAAAATCTTAAACAAGATCACCTCTATCTATGACAAAAAGCAGTGTAAAATGAAATTATGCTGGATACCGGGCCATATCGGTATTCGTAGAAACGAAAAAGTGGATAGAGCAGCAAAAGAATCGCTGACATGATACCTACCAATACTAGGATTCCATACATTTTATCTTAGACCTTCTATAAACAGGTTAATCAAAGAAAAATAGCAAGAATCTTGGGATAAATGCCAAAGTAATAAATTACACAAGATTTGGCCAACTATTGATGAGTGCCCCTTAGGCTACAGAAAGGCAAGAAGAGAAGAGGTTGTAGTAGCCAGACTTTGTATAGGATATACATATATTACTCACACACATTTATTGGAAGGTGAAGAGTCTCCAATGTGTATATCATGTCAAGAATCTTATACAGTCAAACATAGACTGTCAGGATCTGCAACAAAACCGAAAGAAATACAACTCGAAAAATCTAAAGACACAAATTCGACCAAAATCTTAGACTTAGACTTGGACTGTTCAAAAAGATTTTATTTCAAATTAAAAACAAATTAATAATTATCCTAACTTAGGATTCCATTTGAGAACTTTATTCGGTATTAACTAACTCATAAATGGTTGATACGCCATAAAACAAACCAAACCCAACCCATATAAGAACATGGTTAGACTTCGGTAAGACAAGTAAGCCATGTATTTTGAAAGTCAGTCAAATACAACGTTGTATTTAATTTTATTTCATTTATAAGTTCAAAATTTAAAATTATATAAATAAAAACATTATATAAATATAAATTATATAAATATAAAGAAAATTAAAAAAAAATAGTAATATGAGGTTCCGGGGTGTGGAGAATTATAATTCACCTAATGTATGTATGTCTCTGTTAATAGAATGAATCTAACACTGTTTTGTTTATTAATTAGATATTTTCATTTTACCTTCATTCTTATTTTGGCAGAAATTAAAGATCAAACTGTAAACAATAGATTGATTTTTATTTGATACCAGCGGAACCCGTCGCCCGGCGTTGCACAGGAGAAAGTACTACCTATTGCATGACGTCGAATAAAAAAAGGAAATGGCCTATTTCCCCCTCCCACCCGTCTACTGTGTTGACGAATGTTTTAAATTTAAAAAAAAAAATTTTTAATGGTAGAGTAGAATGGGATCGAACGCTAAAACAGGTGATCATGAAACCTGCCTTCTTACCGACTGCACCACGGATTCGGGTTAAAAATAGATGTGAAAATTGGTGAATTAAGCTAGTAATAAATAAGAACCGGTGTTTTGTGAAAATTAAACTGTGTGTATTAGTTCCCGGTGTCGATGAGTAGAGTGACAGTACAGAATTGTTACAGAGAAAAGTTTTTGCTACCACCTATATGGAGTTGGTTTTTCGGAGAGACGTTGATAGTGGGCCAAATGTAATAGTTAGTGTTAGGTGGAAAAAAATAATGACACATTTATTAAAACACGCTCGAGTGAATAAGTGTAGTATAGTGGTGAGTTTAGTAGCCTGTGATGCATGTGATTATTTTCCTATACTCCGAGAAGGTACAGGGGAAAAATCGTCTCTACTTTATATATTAGAAAGAAGATATGTTACTATCTTTATCCTGCATCTTAACATATATCTTAAATTTAAACATGTCATTTATCTTATTGATTTTCTTTAAATAAGACGGCTTCATAATTTTAAAATGTTTTGAATAAAAAACATCTTTCTTAATTTTGAAATACAAAAACGTTTACATACAACACGTTTTGTTCTTAGAACCGATTGGATTTCTTTTTTTTTACTAACTAGAAAATATATGCTTCTTCCGGTCGCATATTTTTGCTAAGCTGTGAAAGAACTACATACAATACGTAGTTAAAATAAAATAAATTGTTTTGAACTATTAAAATAATTTCCAACGCTATTGATAATGTTTACCCATTCATTTATTATTTTTTTTATTATCGCTTATGTTTTGAATTCATGTTTTTGAAACGTGATGTAAATCATCAATCTATGATGTCACGTCAAAGCTATAATTATTTTGATAAGGGAATGTTTTAACCGCTATTCATAAGAAAGTCCAAATAGGTCAGTTGGTAGAACCTCAGACTGAAGATCTCAAGATTTCGGTTTCGATTTCCGGTCATTGCATCTGCTTTATTTGTTACCCCGCCTTATAGATCGGTATTGTCCGGGCCTTCAAGTCTTGATTTACGCCGGTCTATCGGTTGTACGTCCTGTGCAGTTCTAGAAGGTGCATCCTCCCAGGCTTTGCCTTCTCACCCTTTGAGAGGGGGTTAGTTTATTGCTAATCGCCTGAGGCGCCCCTACCGGGGAATGCCGACGGGGCTGCCCAGGCAATTTTTAAATGGCCAGAGTGCTCAAATTCTCGAGCGCTGGTTTTTTCCCACTTTCCCGACCTTGTGTCACATCTTACCTTGTGGGAGGAAGATAAAAGGAATTTATTATTTACTGTTTAATGCAATATTCTCCATTTCTAAAAGTAGTTAAGATCTCTGATATTTCGAAATGAGACAAATTCCGCAATGTATTTATTATGTTTAAGAAAATTGCAACTGATTGATAAACAGACGGACAAAATCTCTATGTATGTAAGATGAGTCACCGTTTATCAAGGCTCAAAGGCCACCTGGGAATAAGAGTGTATGAGTTTGTCAGATAAACACCTTGAAGATTGGAGACGATGGTTGAAATTGATCAGAATTTGATTATTAAAGAGGACGGTTCAACATGAATTTCTTAACATTGCACTTGAAAACTACCATGTTGTAGTCAGCTGGGAATTTTCATTTAAAAATATATATTTTTATATAAACTGAACCATCTATATAGCGACCCCAAAAAAGGCTGACAAAAAATGCCATCCATGGAATCGTTAATAAAATTTACAATCCTTTCTGAAATCCAACCATATTTGACACATATAAAATTCATTCTATGCTTGACTTGTCCATCATGTTTCAGTCATGAATGTCCAACAGTTTTTGTTTTATCACTGTTCAACGATATGCTCCAAATGTGCACCTCATCATTACAAGCACACTTGGATACGACATGCAAAATTATCAATAACTCTGACACATTCCTCTCATGGCACTAAATGTGTGTCTCCATTGCCCTTAGCGTTCAACTTTAAGATTGTTCCATCGGCCCTGAATCTGTGGATCAACCTGTACATGAGTTTTTTGTCTGTATGTTGACGACATCGAAATTTTCTCTCGAATCGAGCTTGTACAGTCACCATTGATTTTATCATTTCTTGAACTGTCCAAGGCATTTTTGAAACTACTCTACTTTAATTTTCCTTGCAATCATTCTTCTTCATGAACCTGAAATATTAAATCAATTGCTCAATCATTAAAGATTTTATGGGAGGCATTTTTTTTTTGGGGGGGGGGGGTCACCCTGTAATAAAATGAGTAGAAACACGCACAGACTAAAGTTTCAGAAAAAAAGAAAAATTGGACATTTGTTTTAGTAAAAAAGTAACTAGACTGAATATTTCAAAAAGGATGTGGAAAGATGATAATACAATTCAAACTGTAGAATCAAATTGACACTTATCGGTATAAAAGGCTCCAACTAGTTAATAGGATAATCCTTTCTTGAATGAAGGGATATTCATATAGTATATTATCCACTTATGGACTTGCAACCAATCAGAACTCAGAACGGAATGGCTTATCTAAGCCTAATGGAACGTCCCAGCCTGCTTATAAGCCAACTTTCTGGGCTTCTATCTCAGTTTTATAATTTAGCTCAATTGATCAGAAAGCTGAGTAACGACTACTAAATTCAATAAAAACATAGATAAACGATGTAAAGTAAAAGTTGAAAGGTTGTTAAATGTGTCTGACCAAGCGTGCAGATTCAAAATCGTCACTTTTAAGGAGGTGTTTAAAGAAGATGGATTGAAAGGAATAAGGAAGAACAAAGATGTAGAATCTAACTCATGATAAGGTGATTTCAAGTAAATAATCTTGAGAACAGTATAATCACGTTGACACATGGCTTCCTGTTAGATCACCAAAGTTAAGCGACAATGAGCTTGATCAGTACGAAATGGGTGACCATTTGGGAATACCAAGTGCTGTATGTGGGAGAGCTCTCTACTTACCCCAATATTGTTTTAGTCGTCTTGGACTCAATCAATACCGGTTTAGGAGAGGTGTGGGTTGGGATTGCGCAATTGGTGCTTCACGATAGGCTCCCCATGCAGGCAACCTTACAAGGGTTATCCATTGTCTCGACAGACTGAATGAGGGCCTAAAAAAAATCTTGACATTGTTTTTATAATTCCCGCTTTCGTTTTTGTTAGATAGCCATGACCAAACCGAACCAGAAGTGAATCTGTCATTGAATATAATAAAATTTAACTGATTGCGATGTGTTCCTGTTATATTACAAAAACGAAGGGGGGGTATCATCAGTTCAATATTTAAAATAGAAACTTCGACATTTACTATTTTTATTCGTTAGTGTGGTTGTTCTGTATAGATAAATTTCTTTTATATGGATCTGTTGTAATATATATATAAAAAGAACGTATTGTCTTAGTGCATGGAGCAGTAGTCGGTTGGTAAGCCTGATCATTATTATTTGCATAAGCATATCAGCCTTGTGGTCGAATTTAGTTGGGAAAGTGGTTGGTCCATGTTATAAAAGCAGACACCTCCCTCCACTTTTCTCTTAGTTACAAGTTTGATTGCTTAGCAGAACCAGCACGTGTCCGTTGTCAGTCGTTACAAAGCTACTGCGTTGGGAGAAAACATAAGACACCCGACCAATATAACCAGGTTACAACTATTATTCCGAGCTTGTCAGCAGATAGTGACCTAGTGATATGTTCAATCGTCAATAGATGATTGAGGGAGTATGTTCGCAAAACTATAATGTTTTAGCAAGAGAACGGTTCAGTTTCGTTTGCCAAAGTCGGAAAAGGCTGAAAAAAAGATTGAAGACACAGAAGACAGAGATAGAGGGAAATATGTATTAATATTGTTAAATTAAATAACAATACAGAAAAGTCTTGCAAAACTAAATGAGTTTGCGGCTTTAAGAAGTCCAACTAATAATAAAAAGTTATTTAATGTCCAAGAAAATTAGACGGCCCTCTGAATTGCTCAGGTTCCAATTGTCATATTCAAAATAAGGAGAAATATTTCTTACTTGTTGGCAGGACGGGATCATATTCAAAAAGAGGAAGATTAAGGTTTTTTTTTATTCAGCCCGCCAAAATTAAGTGTTTATTGATTGGTCATGGAAAATCGTCTTGGCCAATCAAAAGGGCTTTTTCAGAATAAGAGGGGTGTCGTGATGGACAAGAAGGGAACCACTCAGAAAGAAAGGGAGGTAACCATTTTTTTTTATAAAACACTGCCGAGGCTCCAACCTAACTGCTTTCCCTGACTTGGATCCACGTTTTGGTTGAGAAGAAAAGTATCTTTCTGGATATTAATTAGATGCATCTGTGACTTAGTCCTACTTTTATCTCGATTCCATTTTGGCATTTCACTAATTTTTAAACTAATTTAATAATTTCTTGCTAATAAAGTACTTATTTCTGAATATTTTTGCTTTCTTTTTCTTACAACATCAGAAAATTTAATTTTTACAGTACAAACCGATGAGTTGTATAAATTTACATCTGTTTTCAATGGAAGTTGTGACGCTTACAATGTAAATAACCAATACAGCTATTTAATAAATGATTGCCAATGATTAAATCATTTAATTAAATTTACATGTTCTATAATGAAATGTTTAATGGCTGAGGAATTCTACAGTATATGATACTATAGTAATAATTAGAATACTAATAATGATAATATGAAATAGCCTTAAAAAGTACAGTTTCATCTAATGAAATATAAATTTGGGTCGCTGAAAAATCTTGGCATCTGCTGATGCTTGGCGTTAGATTGCACCGACTGCAATAATGTTTAGAAATATTTTTTACAAAATGAAACAGTGATTCAAATTTAACATCTCAGTATTTAATAATTTGATGATAATATTTTCGTAAAAAAATCATGAAATGCCAGATTTTCAAAATAAATGCAAAGAAAAATGAAATTATAAATACTCACGGGCAACGCCGGATCAGGACAGCTTATATATATATGAGGGAGTTTAAAACATGAAATGAAATTTCAGACAAAAGGGAATGTTTAGTATATGGAATAATGGATAGGCATAGCATCCCACCCCTGGATTACTTTCCACACTCCGCTGTATATAAGGTTACATTTTATTTTCAATAAAGCATATTTACACCAAATGATTAAGGTCGTTTTAATCGACCAAAATATCTTGGTTCTTGGGTACATAACGCGTTTGAGGGGTCACAGTTTTTTATAGCACGATTGTGTTCATAAATTCGTTTGTTTAACGGACGTTGTGTCTCGCCAAAATATATTTTTTCGCAATCGGCACATGGTATAGTATAAATTCCAGCTGAAGTGGGAGATGTAAGGACTTTATTTTTGTTTTTGACCAATATGATAATGGATAACTTCTACTACTTTGAGTCCGCCTCCTTCCTCATTGGTTTAATTGCTTGCTGTCATTTTAAATTACTACTAATCTTCCTTCCCACTTTATTAACTTACGGCGTTTCCGATTGGCGTTTATATGCCAACTGCTGATTTTTTTCTTTCTTTTTCTTTTTTAACATTTCTTTCTTTCTTTCTCCCTTCCTACTGTTTATTACACGTGACTATTTTTTCCCCAAATTGCGTTCTTTGTATAAATTTGAAAACTTTTCTGTTTTTAATTAAAATTCTGCTACCAATTGATGATGATTGTATTTTAACAACGAAATATTTTGGTAGAACTATTCAATATGTGTTTTTGAGTTTATTTTTGCTAGTTGTTGATTTGCTTAATAGAATATGACAAGTCTTGTTTGTTATTTGTTTCTGATGTGATCAAGTTTCTTATTTTGAACAGATTACTCATAAACAAAATATCAATTGTCCAATTTTTGTGCAGTAATTTTTTTTTCTGTTGTTTAAAATTCGATCTTCTTTATGATGGCTCTCCATAGTTTTCTTTTGGTTCCAGACATTTTTTTAGAAAATGACAATCAAAAAGAAATTATAATTCTACTGGTTTACCATAATTGGTAATGATGGAAAAAATGTTGAAATTAAGTCCTGTTTCTTTTTTTAATTGTATTTTTTTTATTGCAACCAACTTTTCACCCAAACATATATATGTATATGTATGTATATGTGTGTGTGTTTAGGCAGCATATTTTCATTTAGGCAAAAGTATGTATGTATATATGTATGTATGTATATATATATGTATATATATGTGTGTGTATGTATATATATATATGTATATATATGTGTGTGTATGTATATATATGTATGTTAATTCCATTTTATATTATTAAAGCTTTATTATATTTCTCTTAAAATCTACATCCCTTTCCAATCATCATGTTCTTATATTTTCCGTCATGTTTCAAGACAGTTATCATAAAATTGTAGATAAAATGCTATAATGATTGTAATGATTTGCCATAATTATTAGTTGTCGACTCAAAGAGAGTGAGGTTAAGAATTACAAATTCTGTTATTAAAGTTACATAAACATCTACTCTGTAAAATTAAGTTGGTCGGATTTTTAAAGTCAGAAGCAAATAGCACTTAATCTTATAACTCGATATTTTACCCAGGATTAACCAGTCCTGGGTAAAAAAAAAAAAGACTCTGTGTTATTTACCAGAAAAATCGATTAGATATTCTATGTCAGTCAGTAGAAAACGGTTAAGACTTCAAAACGTTGCAAGAACATTAATACATTTTTACTTTTATTTACTTTAAAAAATATTCTTATTTTACTTTTACTTTTATTTATTTACTTTAAAAACTTTCTTGGCCTTTTGGCTAAGATCAAACTGTAGTATCTGTTCTACTGCACCCCATAGACTGGTATTGTCTTGGCCTTCGGGGCTTGATTTACGCCGGTCTATGGGTCTGTCCTGTGCAGTTCTAGGAGGTCCACCCTCCCAGGCTTCGCCTCCCCTCTTTGGGAGGAGTAAGTTTATTGCTTACTGCTTACTTTTTAAACCCCACTTTCCCGACCCGACCTTGGGTCACATCTTACTTGTGGGAGTAAGATAAAAACTGGCCTTGTGCCTAACTCCTGGAGAGGAGTATATCAATACTTTAAAAAATATGATATTATCTTTTTTTCTATGGCGACGTATACGCATTGATACACTTATGTCACTCGCTCCTATCAGCTGTGGACCTTAACTCACTTAATCATTTTGCGACCAAAAGATTACAGAATAATCAAATTAACTATTTAAATATTTTTTTGAAATTACTCCGTACGTTGCTAAAGAAACATAATAAAAAAAAATGACATGTGTATTGTGTAACTACCATGAAAATACACTAATAACTACTTCCGGTTTCATGCAGTCTTCAGAGAGAGAGAGAGTAAGAGAGAGAGTAAGAGAGAGAGAGAGTAATAGATAGAGAGAGAGAGAGAGAGAGTAATAGATAGAGAGAGAGAGAGTGAGAGAGAGATTAATGGATAGAGAGAGAAAGAGAGAGAGAGTAAAAGAGATAGAGAGAGAGTAAGAGAGAGAGAGAGTAATAGATAGAGAGAGAGAGAGAGTAAGAGAGAGAGAGAGAGATAGAGGGGAGAGAGAGATGTCAGTACACTATTATCTGTTTCTAGTTTTTTCATCGTAAACAGTTTAATTTTTTCATATCTTTCACATTCTTAGCAAACCATCATCTGAAACCATAGTTTTGCTAAAAGTACTATTCTCTATTATTCTCATCTAAGAAGTAAAGCGACTTGTTATTTTGCCATCTAATTTACATACGTGTTCATGTTATGTACAGACTCATGTATGTAAATTAGATAACTATGCTTAAAAAACGGGTCACTCTTTCTCTAAATGCTCACAGAGACATTAAGAAATCGTAGAGAGTGGTTGAATCCACACAGAGTGAAAGGAGAAAGAGAAATACATAGATAGCTAAGAAAACTATGGGTGACGTGTTTAGTTAATTATAAATTACGGCTAATTAGAATACTTAAAACAGATTTATTTTTCGAACTTATTTTGTGTTATTAAAGTATATAGGAAAACAATCTGTAGAAAAACAAATGTTGATGGACTCACATTTAGTATTATAATAGATATATGCATACACATGCATATATATGAATATACATGTATATATATACATATATATATGAATATATTTGTATATACACACACATATGTATATATATATATAAAATGTTATATTTATATATAATACTATTTCATGTATATACACATAATAGTATAAGGTAATATAATCAGGGCGTTATGGAGCCCTCCAAAAAGGAGCGCGCTCCAGGAGCACGCTCCTTTTTGCTGGAGCAAAGGAGATGAGGGCTCATTTTATATTCAGCGGGAGTGGAGCGGAGTGGGAGCAACTTGTTTTGGGACTAAAAAGCGATAGTTTTATCGCTCCGCGCTCCTCGCTCCAAAATTATTTGATTTTTTTTTTCTTTTAAACATTAGTTTTTTATTCAGCAATAAAACGAAAAAGAAAAGAAAGTCTCAGAGTTTACTCTGAGTTATTTTTAAAAATTATATCTGGTAAATGTATATGAGATAGGGAGAAAGAGAGAGGGAGAGGGAGGGAGAGACAGGGAGAAAGAAGGAGAACATTTGAAATTCTCAGATTTTTACATCTATGTGTTAAATTTTTGATGGGACAGTTTTCTTAAGGCAGAAGACAGACAATTTGGCACCAAATGTCTTTAAATGAGCCAATGAGTCTATAGATGTCTTTGAAGTTATTTTCTTATAGATTTGAACTTTCTTTGTATTTATGACAAAGATGTTTATTATGATTGAATAAATAAGACAATTTTTCTTTTAATTCGTGTTTTTAAATAAAGAATTTTAGGTTCAATTATACTATAGGGGCCGTTGGATTTTCTCGCCCATTTCGCTCGGTATTCACCCAAATGTTCGATAAAATCGATTTTGGGGTGAAATGGTACATTTTGTCCTGACAAAAAATTCTAATTTATTTTTTAGCATATATCAAATTGAACTTTTATGCCACATTTTTACCCGTCGTCTTTTTGGCGACATTTTTTTGTTATTCTTAAATTCACGACTAGTATGTTTTAACCTTTTCATGTTTGCTTTTAAATTCGTTAAATTCCGTTAAAACTTGCTTTTGTAAATATAATGTTCAAAGTGTTTTTTTGTGTGTAATAAAATGTTAAAGCAGTAAAAATATCTTTAGTCCAAGGAAAAAATATATTTAGTCCAAGGAAAAAAACCAATAAAAACCAACATGGCCGCCAGCGATTAAACCCTGGAATTAAAGTTAGATTCTCAACACTTTAAAAAGTAAATGAGAATTTTATTTCAGAAACAAAAATTTGACCCGATATTTTCCAACTCCCAAGGTCTAGGCCAGATATTTTGTATGAAATTTTAAGACATTAAATGGATCTCTGAATTGTTTATTGACAATTTATTGATATTTTTTGGGCAACTTATGAAAAATATTTTTTTTATTCAATCTTTAAAAAATAAACTTCATTGGGTTTTTTTCGCCCCAAATTGTACTATAGAAAAAAAATGGATAAATCGATTTGTTTGAAAGTACTTGCGTGTTTCTCTGTTATAAATAATAATATACATTTTTGGCCAAGATCAAAGTGTAGTATCTGTTCCGATGGATACTACACCCTATAGACCGGTATTGTCTTGGCCTTCGGGTCTTGATTCCGCCGGACTGTGGGTTTGTCCTGTGCAGTTCCAGGAGGTCCACCCTCCCAGGCTTTGCCTCCCCTCTTTGGCGAGGAGTAAGTTTATTGCTTACCGCCTGAGGCGCCCCTATCGGGGAATGCCGACGGGGCTACTCAGGCATTTTTTGTAGGCCAGAGTGCTCACTTTCTCGGGTGCTGGCTTTTCAAATCCCACTTTCCCGACCTTGTGTCACATCTGACCTTTTGGAGGAAGATAAATAAAATAGTTACGTTCGTAAAACAAACAAATATTAAACAACAACACGACGAGTAATGTTGCCCTGGATGTCTCTCCACTCCCAGAGAAATGTTTTCTTTAAAAAGAAAATAATCACTAATAATGTTTAAAAGTAAAACTTTATTTACTTAAAACAGATCTAAATTTCCTTTCAAAATAAATAGAAAAAATATCGGGTTAAATTTTCCTTTCCTGAAAAAATAAGTTGTTAATGTAATGAAGATTAAAATTGTTTTAAAATACTTCAGGGATTTTTCTATTTCTATTTTATACCTTAGGAAACGAAAATTTACGTATAATCCTATACTTCGTCCGACATGTTCTCCTATAACTCTCAAAATATTAGCCAGATTTTGTCAAATATTATCTTACGGTCTTACACTTAAAGTGACATCCCAACCCATATCGATGAAATCCTTTGACACCCACCCCTATCCTTCGACCATTCATTGGCAGAATAGCACGTTTATGAAAGAAGGTACATTTTCATTATGGAGCGCTGAAAAAGAGCCGCTCCTTTTTTATAGGAGTTGGAGAAGGAGCGGCTCCTTTTTGAAAATGGGGAGCGTGAGAGGAGCCAGCTCCAATTTTGGGCGTTGGAGCAGGAGCGGGAGCAGCTCCAAAAGTAGTGGAGCGCGTAAAGTCCTGAATATAATATATTGTGTATATATATTTTCAATATTTACATCAATAGTGCTTAATACGTGAGTAGAGCTGTAGTATGAAAATATATCTATTGCAAGTAAACTACACAGAAAAGTTCATGTTTCATTATGCCATAACCAAAATCATAATTTTCATTTTTTGCTTGTTCGCGTCTACAGCCATGCCGAAGTCTGGACACTTTCTGACAAATCAAAATTAATATTCTGTATTATTTTTCTACATTGTTTCTTCATCCTGAGGAAGTCTTTCAATAAAGATGAAACGTTGATGAATACATAAATAACATAGTTTGTTTTTGGCTTTCCTTTTTCATTTTCCATTACGTTGGATCATTTTATCCCCATTTTTATTCATATATATATATATATATATATATATATATATATATATATATATATATATATATATTAGTATATACTTATAGACACATACACACACACACACACAAACCTTACAGACATAAGATCATGGATAATGAAACTATAATACTATGTAAAGACAATTAAGACCGTACATTTTAGAATCTATCTTTATCAAATATAAATGACTTATAGTCCCATACGAATTAGGATCAGCGATTTGTTATATTGCGTAGATAAGGATGATGATTCCAGAATAAAAAATAATGATATTTATGATAATAATAATAAAAAATGATAATAACAACAATGATGATGATGATGATGATGATGATGATGATGATGATGATGATGATGATAGCTAATTAATCATAAACATAGAACATGCAATATGAGTATAGGTAAATAATAATACTAGATTTTATGAATAAAAACATGTTAGTTCATAAATGTTAAAGAATCATCCTAGATTGTTCTAGATTGTGCTGTACGGCTGCAAGACCTGGCCCCTGCACAAAGAAGATCTTCATGCACGCAGGGACTTCGACATCTACTGCCTACAACACATCCTATGCATCCATCTCTCTAACCAAATCCCAAACCGCATCATCCATGTAAGATGCAACACCCCAGCATCATAGACCCTTTTGAAAAGGAGTCTATGCTGGCTTGGTCATGTACTTCGATGTCTTGAGAAGGAATTCATCAGCAACTTGCCGTCTGGAGGAAGTGAAGAACTGAAGACTTGGACTGGAACTGTGAAGACAGACATGGAGCTGGTAGCTCCCCCCCCCCCCGTGTTTTTGGTGTTTGCCAATGATAAATCAGCTGCTGATCAGTGTGGGTGGTCTTCCTTGATGCGAGACGCAGGCAGTGAACTCATTTAGAGTTGGCTCAACCCACCCTGGGTAGATGCAGTTACTGTACAGTTTTACAGATTGTTCTACTGGACACACAGCCAAGTGGATAAACTCATTGGTTAATGGATATTCTAGAATGAATTCTACCTAAAAGTTGTGAGTTCAATTCCTGGTGAAGGAACTTAAAGAAAAAGTTAAGTTATATTAGATATCTTTATTTTTTTTTCTTTGTTTTTTTTTTCTTTTACTTTAATTCACCCTAAACAGGGCACATTGCAATTGAGATGTAAAGCTATTATATATTAAGGGTCAGATTTATAGGGGGCATCCTAAATGAGGAGTTTAGCAGCGAGATGTCTGTTTACATTACATTTAAATTTCTGCATGTCGGTACAGTCAGTGAAACAGGGAGCAGAGAGGGAATTCCAAAGGCTAGCATTCTGAGGAAAGAAGCTATTAGAGTAGAAAAGGCAAAGAATGAGAGTTGATTAAATACAGAGTTCAGTTCTGTTGCGATGGAATAGTTTATAGTCTACACCCCCTTTTCCTATTTGGACTTACTATTGTATATCGCGTGAACTCCAATTGACAAATGTCTTGCTTTTAACATTAATAATGCCTTACTAATGTCTGTCTACGCATTGTACTTGCGATAAACCTTTCTTTCTTCCTTATACTAACGTGTTCTTTCCATTCGGTAACAACCTATCGCACCATTTTATCAAGGATACAACAATCATATTATCATTTTTAATCATATTTTTCATTAAACCTACTAATTCAGTTGGTACTACATTAACAAATGTCTCACTTCGGACATTTGTAATATTTTTCTGATGTCTGTCTCTCTATTATTCTGCTCTTTATTCCAATAAACCTTTCGGTGCTTCTGTATTATTGGGTCAGATTAAATTTCATCTCTAATTTAGAAGAGTCAGCTGAAAGGGGAGATAATTCAAACTGTATTTTTTTTGCTGTTGTTGTAGCCATAATCCATAAGGAAAATCCAGAGAATTAGTAAGAAAATAAATTTAAAAAGGGGTACTTATGCAGTTTACAGACCGGGCTGAAATAATAACGTTATAATTTAGAAAGCTATTCTTAACATAGGGAGATGGGGGTTGATTAACTATTCTGTTTATTAAATTGTTAGGTGAAAGTACAGAATAGTTAATCAACCCATGTTAAGAATGGCTTTCCATTATTGTACTCTCTATTGCAATAAACTTATTTTTTCCATTCCTTATACTAACGTATTGGTTGATCTTTCCACTCGATAACAACCTTATCAAGGATATAACAATGTATTTATCTACCTCCCACAAGGTAAGATGTGACACAAGGTCGGGAAAGTGGGATTAGATAAGCCAGCACTCGAGAGGTGAGTACTCTGGCCATTTAAAAATTGCCTGGGCAGCCCCGTCGGCATTCCCCGGTAGGGGCGCCTCAGACAGTAAGCAATAAACTTACTCCTCCCCAAAGAGGGGAGGCAAAGCCTGGGAGGGTGCACCTCCTAGAACTGCACAGGACCGGCAACCCCCAATAGACCGGCGTAAATCCAGACCCAAAGGCCCGGACGATACCAGTTTATTAGGCGGGGTAAAAAGGATATAACAAGTTCGAAATTCCTGGAGGATTACTGAATACGGCAAAACTATCTTAAAGAAGGTCGGAGAGTGCAACGGCGGAAAAGTTGTGAAAATGGGGGAAAAAACAAGATGAGAAAAACAGTTAAATTATGTAAATTCTTAAAATTATATTTCCGTTGAAGAGAAGAAACAAAAAACGCCATGATTAATTTCTATATTAACGAAATATTACACGACTGCTGCTAAACTTCGAAAAAGTTGTGAAAATCGCAACAACCATGATGAGGATAACCGTCTGGAACATCTTAATGGTGCAAATGATTAAAATCTTTGTTATATTTCTGTTGAAGGAAAGAACAACAAAAAAAAACGTCATTAATAATTTAGTCTTCCTGGGGCAGCAAAATATTACACAAAACGACTCTAAGAAAGAAAAGCGTTTCTCCCTCCTTCTTTTCTACTGGTTCACACAACCCAAGAAAAGACGAATTTTCCACATCGTCTGTTGTAAGCAATTAGTTTGCTTCAGATAAAATTGCATCATTTTGGAACTAATTGCTTGCTAAAGACAATGCAGAATGAAATGGCTCTTGTAGAGACGAGACAATTACAATTTAATTAGAAAAGAAATTCCTTCAGTTTCATTCACAGAAGAAATGGAATTTTTTGATTAGGTTGAAATTACAAAAATAAATTTCTTTTCTGTTAAAAAAAATGCATCATTTTTGCTCGTTTTAATTCTAAAATCGCAGCTGATAGTAATGACGTTTGTAGCTTTTAAAAAGCGTGGGGTTCACTTAGGGGCCTGAGATTGCATGGTGAGTATGCGAGTTGGGGTAAACTTGAAAAGCATGTGATGAGATTTATATCCAATCTGTTGCTAAAGTTGCTGGAAAAATGGTTGGATCATTCTACCGCTTGAGAAAGTATCTCATTTCTGAGGCAATCCTCTATCTGTATAAGAGTTAAATACATCCTATGATAGATTACTGCTGCCACATCTGGGGAGGTGCCACTCAAAGCACTCTTCTGTGCCTTGATAGAATACAAAATCGACTTTAGAATCTAGTGGGGGTGATTTCCTCTCTTTTCTCACTGAAAAGACGTTGCTAGTCTTTCTCCACTCTATCGTTATTTCTATGGAAGTTTCTAGACTGAACTCTAATTTCTGGTTCCTCCTTGTAAGACATTCACAGCAAGAACTCGTCTAACTACCACAACTTCAAAGAATTTACCTTTCTTCCTCCGTGTGCTTAGTGTCAGGCGCAATTTATTGTGGAATATATCAGCTTGCACGCAGACTAGAACAGTGTCGTCTTCAAATTCAATGTCAACAAATACTTGTCATAAAGTAATCAAGTTTTGTTCATTCCACTCAACATTTTAAACCCTCCTATAATATTCTACATCATTTAACTGACAATCCATCCATCTCATTAACCCTTAACCTCGAGCAGCTTTTGGCCTTGATAAGTGGTGACTCATTAGTAATAATAAATTTAAAAACCTTCCCCATGTTGATATACACACATCTGTAATTTGATTGGCCCCACCCTTTCTTTTTCTCTACAACCTCTCCTTCACAGTGTGTTCTTCAGAGTTGTCTGATCTAGTCCCTGCTTCCTTTGTTCGAGCTTGTTTGACTCGTTGGTCTAGTGGTCGCCATAAATTCTGCTGTTTTGATACCTCATTGTAATTCAGCTTTCTATTCCAGTAGCTTCTTTCCAAGAACTGCAGGCTTGTGGAACTCTCTTCCTACTGACTGTTTTTCTTCCTACCTATAGCCTTAGTCTTTTCAAGACTAAGGCCAATAGGCATCTCTTATCTTTGCGATAATCATCTTTTGTTCTTGTTGGCTACTTACATCAAGTGGCTTCATGCCTTGTCTGGAGTGATTTCCATAAAAAAATGTTAAATAATATTTTTAATATAATAGTTTTCTAAATTGAATAAAATACACAAAAACAGATTCAGTTTTTGACAGTGTTTTTTATAGAATTTCTTTTGCTAAAAAATAGGAAATGACACCCTTTAACTCAATCTCTACAGTAAGGAGAATACAAATATGAGGTGGGGGACAACCTAGGGGTCAGCAAGAATCGTCACTGATTGATGGTTTCTTGGTTCAAATGATTTCAAAGAGGAAGAAAAAAAATTGAGTGACAAAATATTAACTTAAATTATGTCTATATAAATGAATAGTACGATCTCTAACTAAAACTCAACAGTATTGCATTTATAGACTCTCGTTCCCTGCCTCTCCTTGCCCCTTCCCCTTTCTCTATCTTTCTTTCTCTTTTTCTCTTTGTCATGAATTTGATCTACCCTGAAACTTCTGTCTGTAATCAGAAGCTAATTGTCTCGCCTTCTAATTTTGATCAGTAATTTCTTTTTAAGTGTTTAATGCTAGCAATTGAGGGTGATTAATTGTTTAAACTGTAAGTTGGAACGAATTATTGTTAATGCTTTAGAGACTGCAGCTGTGGATTGCAGTCATTGTTGAGCGAGTTCGACCTGAATGCAGTGTTGAATATGGAGATGTCAATATCGTCTGCTTTGGATCGAGGTCCTTCTCGTAGATTTGGGGTACTTCATATTCCTTAAGGATTTCAGGTTTACTCCAACACCTAGGTCAATAAGGAGCAGCGGTTGCTCCAAGTCATCTAGGAAGGTCATTATCTGTAGGCATTGAGTGGCAGTTTCACATGTTCCAAAGCAACGCTATTATCCTCACTCTGCATTGTAATAGATGACTGAACGTCCTTGCTTGCCATAGATTGTCCACAGAAACATTGGCAAAAGCGACCAGAAGCTGCCGGATCTTGATGTAGACTCCTATGATTTCACCAGAACTCCTTTAGCTGGGATGTGGCCCTAATACCGCTGAGTATCAGACCAATCCGCCTTGGGTGGCCCTGCCAGGAACCGAAATTTTTAATGGCGTAGCTCTGACACTATCCCTTGTCACAGCCCTGCTGCATTAAAGAAGGGTTAAACTTAAGGGCTAGAGAATGCACCCCCCCTCCTATTGATATGGGAATCCTACCTTCTGAATGCCTCCTGGATCAGAAACACACTTGATCCAGTGGAGGATGCTCAACCGCCTTAAAACAAGAATGGGGCCATCGACAGCTGCTATGGCCAGATGGGGCTACAAAACCGACCCAAACAACTGCGGATGTGGAGAAGATCATACGATGCAGCACTGCCTTTCCTGTCTTCTACTACCCAACCAGTGCAGGTTGAAAGATCTCACAGAGTTTAATGATAATGCAAAGGGACTGCATAAAGAAGTGAGAAACAGTCGTATAAGCACATGCTTCAAAAACTCGCAAAGAAGAAGAAGCAAGTGGCCACACCCTGGAAAACATTGCTCTGGTGAGAAAGGGGGGAAGAGTTCATACCTTTTCTACTGGTATTTGTGCATAAATGAATGTGATGGAGCCAGTAGAATTTGAACTTGTCTTGTCGTTTCCATAGTATGCATTGACCATGGGACTGCTTCCCTGCAGACTACAACTTGATCATTTTCAAGTTCAATGTCAAGGAATACTTGTTGAGCCGTCTTCTTAAGTAATCAAATTTTGTCTATTCCATTCATCGTTTTCAATCCTCTCATAATATTGTTCATCATCGAACTGATAAATCTTATTAACCCTTATCCTCGAGTGGCTTTTGGCCTTCATAAGTGGTGACTCATTAGTATAAAAACCAAAAACTTTATGACATTTACTCTTTCACTCTCACTTATGAGTTTTAGCTGAAATGTCAGTGTAGTATATGTGACCCTTGGGTCAAAGCGTTATTTATTGACACTATTTCTACCTATGATTACCTTTTTTTTGCATTTTACTTCAGTTAACTTTCAGAAATCAAGGAGCCTTCTTCGTGGGGGCGAACACTACATTTCTATACATAGATATCCGAGTGTTCAATCAATATTCTCTTCTACCTCTCAAACGTTGAGTTATTAAAGAAGTGAAGAACACTAATTTTCCTGTCTCCCATTGACTACTTAACTGTGTTATAATTTATCTTCATTGTGGTTTTTCTTGGTCTTGCCAGATTCCAGGACAAGAATTCATCTGGCTAAGTGCTGTTACTAAAGGTAACATTACTAGAAGATGCGCCATTCCTTGTATGAGCCAGTGTATAGCCGTGTCGAGATGGTCTTATTTGGGCTTCGAATACTATGTTATTTTGAATATTTGGTCATGGTTTACTTGTAGGGCGAAGTATCTCCATGTTAGGTTGTTCTGACAAACCACTGTACAGAGAGACCGTCAATTGATTTCCATAAAATTCTTGAGATTTTTAAAGGAATTTTCTTGATCTTCTTCTAAAGAATACAAGTTACTTTAGTTTCATTTTCTTTTTAAATCTTTTGATGGGACATATTATTTTTTACATCTTGTTTCTTTTATCAAAAATACAATTTATATCGACAAGGAATTTGGGCTTTTCTTTCTCTTTTTTTTTTTTTTTTTGAAGATCCTTTTGTTTTTAAAAAGATAGAAACTGTGATAAAACCTTTTTGATGAAAATTGTAACGAATGAGGCGTAAATCCCCTAAAACGAGTTTGTGTCTTTTGTGCGGTCTGTCGTAGGTGGGTTGGGGGGGGGGGGGGGAAGAAAAAATGTCATTAACACTTTTCTTAATGCAAGTGACGAATTATGCTAATTTTCTTTCCCCTCATACTGAGCGATCAATGAGAAACTTCACCTTCTGGATAGAAAGCTGTGTTTTTCATTTTATTAGTTGTGACAAGTTTTAACTTCAGCAGTGCACGTGCGTTTCTTATCTTGCACATAGAAAGTTGAAATCTTTTCTCCCTGATATATTTGCGATTAATTGTTATTTCGCTTACTAGACTGTTTACGGCCACTTTGTCTCCGAATAATTGTAATAGACTTGCGATTGTACTTACTATTGACACATGTATTATTTTTTCTTATTTTACTAACCCTCTCCTAGAAATTCATGATAGTTTTTTTGTTAAACACTGGTACACAGATAAGATGAAAAAAAGGACTGATACTTATTTTAGGAACCTGTTTATTTTTTAACCTATAACACTGAAGATTGGTCATATGAATTCCTTTCCTTATATATTATTTTCATTGCTGACTTATTTTTTTATCTTGTCTCGATTTCTTTCTTGTCTTTTTTTAAGTGCACTTCTTTAACCCTTTCTTTGTTCAAATGATGTCAGTAGGAAAGACATATTACTGCCATTCTAAAATATCAATTTTTCATTATCTTGGATAACACACGCGAGTGTCGTAAGAAATAGTAAAGAACAGTAAAGAAGAAACAGTTGAATTTATACGTTTATTTATTCTCACATAGATAGTGTTCCAAAGACAAACATAAAAGGGATTATGGAACATGTAAGGTGGTACACGGTATAATATACAAGGATATGGGTTCTAAAGAAAGAATACATTACGGTCCCAATTACAATATAAAAAGAACTATGACCGAAGGAAGGACTACAACACATGAAAAGGATTTTGTAAATGGCGAACAAAGGAAAATATTATTAGTTAACAAAACATTTATATAACTATAAGTTTACATGAATATAAAAGTCATTTTTAGTGAAGAAATGTTAATTTGGTAAAGTTTATAAAACTCATGTTTTTTGTAGGAAAATGTTCAGGAATAAGAAGACACGAGAGCTAAGAATGTGTATGTCTATATATATATATATATATATATATATATATATATATATATATATATATATATATATATTTGTTAGTGTGAATATGCATATGTGAGTAATATGCATATGTGCGTATTAGATAATGTTGCACTGTGTAAGTAAGCATAGGTTTACCTTGTCCTGTTAGTGCGTGTAAGTGGGTAGCAATTTGCTTCTGTTCACCTGACCTCTTGTCAGTGCGTGTGTAGATGTGCTTGAGGTGAGGAAAGCTTGTACGTGAGTTTAGAAGTGTTCTTTTCTTTTTGCCTCCCTGCCTAAAGGCACGGGGGGGGAGGTCTTGAGCAGAAAATCTTGGTCCTTTCGAGGTGCGAGGTGCGTTGGGTTGGATCTGTATTGTGTAGAGAACTCTGATTTTGTTGACCAGGTCATTGTTTTATAAGTTTTGTTAATTTGACATAGGCTTACTAGATTTTGAGTTTAAAACGATTTTCATTGGTTGAAAATATATTGAGTTAACACATTCCTGTGGAAACTCAGTCGCTTTTGGAAGTGAAGAGGAAAGCATAGCCAGAGAAAGAAAGAGAGTAGCTATTCAAGCCACAAGGTACTTCTTTAGATTAAGATCCGAGCTAACTTTGACCCCAACCCTGACCCTAACCCTAACGCTAAACCTAACTCTGATCTTAACCTTAACAACAGGGTCAAAGTTAGCTGGGGTCTTAATCTGGAGAAGCACCTAATTCAACACTATCAGTATCATCATCTACAGCAGCTTTTTTCCTATAACTCAACACCATCATAATCATCATCGTAATCATCATCATAATCATCATCATAATCATCATAATCATCATCATAATCATCATCACTATCATCATAATCATCATCACTATCATCATAATCATCATCATAATCATCATCATAATCATCATCACTATCATCGTAATCATCATCATAATCATTATCATAATCATCATCACTATCATCATAATCATCATAATCATCTACATCATCAGCTCTTTCCTAGAGATATATTTTGTTTCTGTGAAATGAAAAAAAAACTCTTCTGTTTATTGTACATCCGTTTTGTCTCATTCTTGTTGTTGTCACGTTTCATTGCCCCCATAGTTATTTTCTTGTTATCGTGAGTCGTGGTACATCGGACAACTGGCTATCATCATCTGTGCCACCGCTCCCACTACAATACCCATGAACAGTGTGATCTTTTGATGGTCAGCATGAAGATAAAAATAAGAAGAAAATAAAAAGGATTTTACAAGTAGGCAACTGCAATCTTCTAAGTATTGATTATACAAAGTAATCAATGTCTTTGGGTAACAGCTTGTCAGTATTATAAAGAAAGTTAATTTTATCTACTGCCTCTCTCTGTAACAATTAGCCGTTTTTGTCTCCATCATCAATAAATGCACTGCATAGATGGATATTTTCTAAGAGAAACCATTTGGGTTTATTTTTACAGAAGGTGCACAGGAATCAATAAATGGTTCGATTTGGTCTGTTAATTTCTGGACACTCATTTGTGGAGTTTCCAACCATCATTATGATAGAGCTCTTCTCTTTTTGGAAGCCATTTTATAGCTTACTAGTTAAAGACTCGTCAAGTTTGCTACCACCATCCTATTTATTTCTCGTCGATTACTTTTATAGTGCACTAGCAGAAAGACCCGACGTTGCCCGGGATTGAATGAGGATCACTACTATGTACTTTTTCACTCTTCTCATAACACCTAGTGTTGGGATGATTAATCGGAATTGGGAAGCGGAAAAATCGGAACTTTTGGTGGTATCGGATTTGGAAAAAAATGTGCCTATTTTCTGATGCCAAAAAGGATCCTTTTAATTGTTTATTTTTCTTTGTTTAATTTCGTTTAAAACTTATTTTACCATTGTTGGTACTAATGATAAAATGATAAATATTTATTGATTTTAAACTACCAATAAAACTAAAATCTATAGATCACTAACCCCCCCCCCGCCCCGAGTATATTTTTACGTTTGCGAAAATATATGCACATATTACATGGGTTTTTACGGTAATTCGAAAATTAAAAAAAAACAAAAAACAAAACTCTATAGCTAAATATTTAAAGATTTTAAAAGAATCAAATCAGTAATTGTATCGGAATCTGGAAAAATATTTGAATCATCGCATCATTAATAACACCATATTACTTATTTTTTATTACTGTTTTTACTGCCTCCCTCCTCCCGTTTCTCCCATCAATATAGTCGGAAGAAGCTGAAATGTTGCAAAACTCTCTGAATTAGTGTATTATAAATATGGTTTACATTTCATTAAAATCGGATATACGTATTTAAAGTTTTTAAGGGGTATTCCCCATGGGTCACAGAGATAGGGGCACGTAGATATTCAGCACGTAAAGGGTAACCTAGAGATTTGGAACCACTTCCATTGTCTTCCCCGGAGAACTTTATACATATGATATAAATTTCATCAGAATAGGATATATTTGAAGTTTTAAAGGATGTTCGGCCCCCATAGCTCTCTTAGGTTAGGAGAGCACTAAGAGATTCGGGACCACTTCCATTGTCTTCCCCAGAAAATTTTTATGAAAGAAAATGTGGTTTTATTAAGGAAAAAGAATGAATATCACTTTCTTGTTTATGTTGTGTATTTGTTTTAAAGGAAGATAAGGAAATGAATCTTTAGTTTAAATAATAGTTAAGAGAATAGCTATGTAAATACAAATTTCCTTTCTAATCTTTAATAAAATGAAAACATTCGTTTTTAATATGAAGTCGTTAATGTATAAAAAAATAATCATGTAAACTATAGTGGTAATAGAAAGGGGATAACTTTTGAAATGCAGTGTAGTATAAAAATGTCGTAATTCTATGTGTGTGTGTGTATGTGCTATCCTCTTAAAATATAAGTTTATTATGTGTATTTGTTTGAAAGAAGAATGAAGCCTTATTTATATACAAAAATGCACGTGCTCTCTTGAATATGACTTAAAATTGTGGTAATGGAAGGGGTGATGACTCTATATATGTTTGGAACAGCGGTATAATATATCAAAGTCATAATTCTATGCGTGCGTGCGTGCGTGTGTGTGTACCCCCTACACAAATGCAATGAAAACCCTTTAGTATCTGAAACCAATTTGGGAGCATTTAAAATGACGAATATAAAGTTATTTATGGATTAAATTTTTTTAATGAAACGGAGAGATACACAAAAGTGGCGAATCGTTTATTAAAAAGGGGGGAAAGTAACAGAAACGCTAAAAGATGTAAAGGCAAAACAGATGACATTGCGTTCTCAGCGGCCATGTTGAAAAACTTTGAAGGCGATGTAATATAAGAAATGTCTCTGCTATAAAATTGATCACCGGTGTAATGAGTGCCAGGCATAGTAAATGTGAGTGTGAGGGTAAGTTCTCTTCAACCATCCTCTATTAATCACTAATTAAAAACAAAATATCGAACGGGATTAAATATAATGACTTTTTACATCGATGGGGAATACAGTGTTTTCTTTTTCAGAACACCGAAACTAAATTAATAAATTACAGAGACTGGAATTTAAAAAATCTGTTTCTCTCCTTGTACATACCGTAAGACCCCTTTGTATCTGTATAAGTACACCCATCAGTGTAAGTAAGTGTTAGAAGGAAAAAATCGTAATATAGTATGCAATTAAATTTAAGAAATAAGTAGATTAATATCTATCAAAAAAATATATTCTTTATCTGAAGAGGGACACAGAGAAATGTAGGTAATTATTTATAAGCGGCTGGTTTTGTTTAAGTCATAGCGGCGATAGGTATGTATATAGTATGTGCACCGTTGCGGCAATAGGTATGTATACAGTATGCGCACCGGGGCGCAGATAGGTACGTATATAGTATGCGCACTGGGGAGGCGATAGGTACGTATATAGTATGCGCACCGGAGCGGAGATAAGTACCTATATAGAAGGCGCAGACAGAGGTGGTACTTTTTATAGAAATATGTCATACTTTTGCCCTGGGAAATGGAAGAGAAATGGTGGGGAAGAGACAGCTTTCACAAAAGGCAAAGGGAGAAAATAGCGGTGAAATGGGGCGACCAGGGAAGAGAAATGTAGAAAGATAAAGAGACGGCTATAGAGAGAGGGAGAGAAATAGAAGTTTGAATATAAAGATGTTACACACGCGATTTTTCTTCTATTTTGTGTCTGTATGCCCCCGAGCAACGCCGGGTAGTCCTGCTAGTCTATTATATAATGCAAATAGATTTGTTTTATGTCCATCCTATTAAAAATACTCTGAACTTTCTGGCTGACCCATGACAATAAATGATAAACATTCCCTTTGCTTACTTATATTATTTAGTTCAGAAAAGTTAAGTCAAAATAGAAACACGATACAAAACAAAAAGAAATTTTGTTTTTTCCCTCCAGAAATTTTTTTTTTTTTTCAAATTACATTTTAACGTCGATGGAAGATTAAAACTGAAGCTCTTAAAACAACTTGTTTTCTTTAGAAACTAAATCAATAAAATACAGAGACTAGATTTTTAAAATCTGTTTCTCTCCTTGCACTTAAGGTGGAATAGTTCAAAATAGATGTCAACTGTCTTCTTTTTTTTCTCTCTTTCTCCTTTTACTTTTGTTAAACTCATCTCCATACGGGATTCTTTGCACCATTAAATACAAGAACCCAGAAGAAAAAAAAGTTCTGCATTTCTTTTGTCAGAAAACGGAAAGCTTTAGGATTTGGAATGATACAACACAAGAACTATTGCCATATATTGGAATATCGATCATTAGTTTTATTTTATCTCCTTTCCTCTTTTGCAATATAGTAGCATACATTTGAATGAACATTCCAACCGAAGTGGTTTAATAACACATAGAAATTGTATCGATTCATAATTCTTACGCCCCCCCTACACACACACGCACACACACACACACACACACACACACACACACACACACATATATATATATATATATATATATATATATATATATATATATATATATATATATATATATAATAAGTAGACGTACCCGTGATTCGTTGGATCACAACCACTACCACTATTTATTCTACTTTGATTTATCTCAATCAAGTGTTGTTCTCCAACTGTCAGTTTCAGTTCCCGTGTTTCCATTGCTTTCTTTATAAGGTTGATAATTTTGTTGAAAAGTTTGTACATCTTTAAGCGCTCAATTATCAATGCTTAGGGGATTCTATCATAGGCTTTCTTGTAGTTGATCCATGCCATATGTATTCCCCCCCCCCCGTTTCTTACCTCTTTTAGGATTTTTCGAACTACTCATAACAGATCAAAAATTGCGTAAAAAATTTAGACACAAGTTAGAAGAGTTGATTTAAACGCAACCATTATGAGTTGTTTCTCCCCCCCCTCTCTCTCTCTCTCTCTCTCTCTGTGTATGTATGTATGTATACATAAATGAATAAATGCGAAAGTTATTTATCATTTATCACACCTATATTACCAATATTACAGCATAGTCTTTTCAAATACTGTATATATAGTAGAATGCAAAGACCCAAACACAGCTATTTGTATGCCGAATTGGCATAGCAATTTTTTAACAGTTTATAGTAAATCAATGTTTGGTATTATTAATTTGTAATTTTATTGTCATGTTTACATATATATATATATATATATATATATATATATATTTTTTTTTTTTTTTTTCTTCCAATCGCATTCTTTGTATAAATTTGAAAACTTTTCCGTTTTGAAATAAAGTTTACCAACCGAATGAAAATGGCCATATCTTAACGACCGAAATATCTCGGCAGAACTTTACAACATGAGTTTTTGAGTTTATTTCTGTTAGTTGTTGAATTGCTTATCCTTTATTCCATTTTTTATTTTTACATATTGTCTGAAACATTGTTTCTTTTTTCTCATATATATATATATATATATATATATATATACATATATAAGATTTACTACAGCTTAGAAACGCTGTTGAAATTATAAACTTTGAAATTTTAGAATCAGCCAACATGACGCAAGATTTTGTCAAATAAATGAAATATTTATTAAATCATTTTTTTTTTAAATCCAAATTTTCGGTTTCAAAAAACCTTATTTATGGTAGTACAGACAATATTTTCCTTTTTTTTCTTTTCATTTTTTTTTCATAGTCGAAGTCGTACTGCGTGGCCGAAGATCGATCACTTGGTGTTATTGAAGAGACTGTTTTTTATGTCCGATATGCAATAGTTTATAATAATTAATTAAAATAATTTAATAAAAAGGAAAAAAAACTATAAAAACCTTTATTAAAATATTATGTTCATTAATTGTAATTTAAATATATATATATATATATATATATATATATGAGAGAGAGAGATCATATTTCGTAAATTTGAATAATGATATAGAAGTATATAATATTTCTGAAGGCTTTTTTCCGATATATTTTAATTAGACAAAATACATTAACTGAACAAGTCAGTCATCTCTCTCTTAGTTATCTATGTCTTTCTCTCATTCTATGTTGATTCTAATATTTCTTAATTTCTTAGAGAAATAGGTATTCTTTTGACAGAGCCATCATATAACTTACTTCTATATAGAATAATAATAATAATAATAATAATAATAATAATAATAATAATAATAATAATAATAATAATAATAATAATAATAATGTTGTTGTTGTTGTTGTTGTCGACGACGACGACGACGACGACGACGACGACGACGACGACGACGACGACGACGACGACGACGACGACGACGACGACGACGACGACGACGACGACGACGACGACGACGACGACGACGACGACGACGACGACGACGACGACGACGACGACGACGACGACGACGACGACGACGACGACGACGACGACGACGACGACGACGACGACAGAGGGTCGAGGAGGGAAAGCGCAAACCAGACCTCCACTGGAAGAGCGCGGACAGCTCTGGGACCTTGGGAAGGTTTGTTGCCACTCGGGCCCCAGAGGGGACCGATGGCCCTTATCATCGGGAAATCGTTGGTAGGTGGCTGTTGCGATTACCGCAAGGTCATCAGCGGTGATGAACGAAAAGAGGTGGAGCATACTGGAGGCCTGAGGAGACTTGTTGTCACTCGGACTCCAGGGAATACCACAGGTTGTCGGCAGTGGGCGACCACTGACGATGACCAGTGTGATAACTCCTAGTGAGTAAATAATATAGAAGTAAAGAGAGTTAATTTTAGTTATGCAAGAGGAATGTTGTAACAGAAATGTCACAGTTTATCAATTTTCCAATGAAATCAAAATAAAATAATGGATCACAGTATGTCTAGTATATATATATATATATATATATATATATATATATATATATATATATATATATATATATATATATATATACTGTTTGGTTGCATTCCAATGACCAAAAATCAGTCCACTATAATATTTTTTTTTTTGCGAATTCCTATATATTTTTTCATTCCATCTTACACGCGTTTCACAACCCATTAAGAAAAACATAGTCTTTAACAGCCTGAGAACTGTTCTTAGTAAAGGTATTTCCACTGTTTGTTTAAATGAATTGAAGTTTGAAAATTATAACGTTTTAGAGACCAGTCACAATGGAGTAGTTTTTATAAATAAATATATCTATTTATTTAAATTCTAATTTTCGACCCATAAAACAGTCTTCATCAAGAAAATACAGACAATTTTTTTTTCTTTCTTTCTTTTACGTGGCATGTTGTTACTTAGATACAGTCTTCTGTTCTTAACAAAGATTCAGGTTTTATAGGTTTTTGTCCTGAATCTGGATCTTGAAGTATTGGGACTGAAGAGCCTTGACGTTTCGACTGACATAAGTTGAAAATCATTTGTTTATGAAAGGCCTGTGAAAGGACTAATAACCTATACATTTCTCGAGCTCTTACAAATACTAGTCCAATCTAATAATACCGAACAACAATGACAACAGCATATACGTAAACTCGCACTATCCTAGTCTTTTTCACTTGTTCTTTTTTTTTTTGGTTAGTTCTTTCTTCTACTGACTTCTCGACACTCGCCGTTTTTTTTCTGTTTTTCTATCTAAGCATCTATCGATGCCTGTTTGGGTATCACTTATTTAAATTCATATGTTATACTCTGTGTCTATACTCACATTGTCACTGCTGGTTTAATACTATTAGACGGAGTTATTGTTAAGGAGAGATGGACAAAAAATAGGTGATATTTAAGCTGATATGATTAATTTATTTTGAGATTTTCTATTATCTTTTTACATCTTTATACATTAAAGAATTTCCTTTGATTGCAGGAACGTTTGAGTTGTCATCTGATGCGGAGGAGGAGAATTATGAAGTCATCAACATTAGCAAGATCAAAGCCCATACGCCCAATCTGCGAATTGTCAACATGTATGGAATCGGTTTCATTGATGACAGCCATGTTGAAATGCTCGCCTCAAACTGCATCCATCTCGAAGTTTTGGCATTGAATTTCTGTCTGCGTGTGAAAGGGTCTTCATTCAATCTTTTGGTTCAGAAATGCAAGAAACTGAAGACGTTGTTGCTGCAACACACAGGTAAGAATTTTATTCTCTTATTTCTTTGAGATACAAAAAAAAAACAATCGGTGCTGCTGGTAGGACCTTTCAAATCTCAGGCACAGGGTAACCAGGTAAAGAAACCTTCAGCACTCTCAAAATCACCAACATTGTATTTTCCGACCTTTTTTCCCACTTTTCTATCATGGTCTTCAGCTCTCTCTTCTACAACACCTGGCTCTTCAAAATTAATCAGGCAACTGACGTAATTTGCAATGATGCAACGGCCAATCACATACTAACAGACTGTTCAAGTGTTCACCCCCACTTACTACAATGTCCTAGCCTTCGACCCAGGGCGTACATTACGGATCTGGGAAGGATGGAAAAGACTACCTAACCTCCATGATGTCTCTCAGCCAAAATCCAAAGACAAAATCCAAGAGAAAAGCACACTCTACTTTTTTGCCACATATCACTCCTAACTTCCTGTTCGTGACGTTACTCCGTTTGAACACGTTAACTTAATTTCTAGTGAAAATTTCACTTTCTATATAACTAACATATCCCACACCGCATATATACATATACGGCATAATCACATTGACACACCAGATCTCATCGGATCCTTAAGTTAAGCAATGTTCAGCCTGATCAATACCAGATGTGTGACCATTTGAGAATACCAGATGCTGTATGTGGGTGGACGGCGACACTTCCCTGCAAATATTAATGTTGTCAAAATCATCTCCCCTGACCAGGATATACATGTGACTGGGGACCGCTTGTGAATTTATTATTCCCTAGAAACTTCCTCCTTGAAGGAGGAAACTGACTTAAATCGATCAGCATGAATGCCGCAACAGAACATAAAACGAAGTACATACCATATTACTACATTTTAAGGGTGTATAATTTCCTTATTCTGAGATATACACTTTGGGTTTTGTTTTATCAGGTACGTTGGACATATTAATCAAGTATGATTTCACCCACGTGACAACATATACGAATGGATTATTTTGTTTAAAAATATTTCCAATAGAAATAGTAGGGCAGTCTCTGCTGCTCACTACAACAAATTAGAATACTGTTGAACATTCTTTCTCATCATTCCATCTTAGTGGTTTTATTTAGTATTTCGACCTCTCTATACACTGACCAACATCGCAATCTTGGTCTTTCCCTCTTTGGAAGCTGGCTTTGGATTAATAGATGAATACAAATAATGTGTAATATTCATAATATCAATTTATTAAATTCTGTAGACCTTTTTCTCCAGCCGGGTTGATTGGTTGCATCATAAATTTCTAAGACATTTCAATTACCATTTCTTTACTAATCTGGAAAAAAAAACCTTCAAATGGGTCTATTTTAAAATGTTATCGCACTAAAAAAAGCTAACATTCTGTCAACCATTTGAACTTTCATTTACCTTTACGTACTGCCATGAATTCTTCATAGCATTATTCTTTTAGGTCAGAAATTTATTGTAATTCATAAGACCCTCATAGATTGGTCAGTGTGGTTGTCTCCATTGTCTCTTAAAGAGTCACATTGATTGGACAGAAGGTAATCCAATCACCGCTCCCTTAGGTGTCATGTAAGCCAGCCTGTATAAACTCAAACACTTAGCGCTCCAGACTCTTTTTTCAGTTTCCCTACTATGGTTGACGTCAGTTTGACTGAATTATGACCCCCCCACCCCCACCAGAAGGCAGTCGCAGGCAAAACCATTCCCCACACAATTGAAAGAGCCAGAATTGTTGGAGCCAAGCATCCAAATCTGTTATCAGAACACACTTCACATAAGATAAGTTCTTGCAAAATCACGTATTTGCAAACCCTCATTTTGTATATTTACTCTTTTCTGTTGATATCACTCTTTATTACCTATCCAAGTAAATTGTTTTTTAATTAATATACATTGTTGCTATTCCTTTTCTTCAAAAGCTGTCACTCACAATTCAGCTTCCAGCACTTATCTTTGAGCATAATTCTCATGCGAGAATTGAACTTTTTTACGGGGATAAAATTCCCCACGATATAAGTTCATTTAAAATTAATTTTCTCCTCCTCTGTTTAACGCAAATAATCAAATGGAAGCCAACACTCAAGTCTTCCTTCTTCTTCTTCTTCTTCTTCTTCTTCTTCTTCTTCTTCTTTATAACCATCATCATTATCTTCTTCGGTTTAACGTTTGTTTTACATGCTGGCATGTGTTGGGCAGCTTTAAGAAATTGACTTCAAAACTAACCTATCTGTCCAGGTCTTCATTTATCCACCAGGTCCATTTTGATCACTTCCTTCCATATTTTCCTTGGCCTTCCCCTGCCAACTGACCCTGCTACCTTGACTGTTCTACATCTACTTACCCAATTTAGGATGATCCCCTAAAATTTCACCCTAATTCTCATGAGTCCCTTACGTCTACAGTGCCAACTTGCCTTGTTTTGGGTGAACTCAGTTTCAATAAAAACAAAAACACTCTCGTCCATTCTTTCAATGTGGCAATACCATCAAAGTCTCCTGTTCTGCACACATCTCCCTATACTGTCCAGATTTAATCTTCCTCTGAGCTCATCAAAACTAAGACTGTCTTTAAGACTCACATTACACATCAATCATATAATTCTCAGATTATTTCTCTTTATGCAACACATGTCCTCAACGATCACTGGCCAGATTTCACTTTTATACATAATCACACTGTGTACACATGCCTGATAGACTCTTTTCTTGGTCGACAGTGGTCAAATTAAAATCAAAACATTATGTCTAGAATCCTTATTTCAATTTTTATCAAAATCCATTATATTATTTTTATTCTAGAAAATATCTAAAATTTAAGGCTTAAGTTTAAGGGGTCTTAAGAAGAAATTTAAATTTAGTGAATCTTGTTTTATTTGTGTCTAATGACAATGGATCAAATTCAATGCAAATCTGAAATATTATGCCCCTAAAACCCCTTTAAATACTCTAAAGAAACTGAAATTTGGAGAATATTTATTAATTGATATCTAATACCTATTGTTTAAATTTCATAAAAATTGGAGGTATCTGAATTTTCATGAAGGGCTTCCACCCCCTTTTTACCTCCTTTGCATAAAACTAAATTAAACTAAATATAGCTCACATTACCACTCCTTATGCCGAGCAGCTTTGTTCCAAAATTCATAATAATCAGTTAATTAGTTTAGGAGTGAATGTTTTACATACAAATATATAAACATATACAAATACCTAACTTTATATATAAAGAGAGAAAAGAAATAGCATTTTTGTTGTAAGGTGGGCAACTATTATTATATTCTACAATTTAAAATATGAGTTGTTCCCCTTGCTAATTTTTATTTTTTAATGAATATAATGTTATTAGTCGTCTAAACCGGACTAAGTATTTTTTTTATAATTCTAATGTTATTATATTGCCAATAACATGGTACAAAAATAACAAATAAAAATTGGCTAGGCGGAAGCAAAGTTTGATTTGTCAGCTTAAAGGTCTGACTTTGAAAATTTTACAAGATAACTTTATATAATAAATACAAATTTTCTAAATTTAACATTTGATTTTTAAAGGAGCAAAAGTTTGGAAGAATATAAGTTTGGGTCAGATTAATACACATTCGAACTAACGTTTTTTTTAATATGTTGTTATTGTTGCTATATAATTTTTTCCAACAACATTTTAAGTCGGAAATATGTAATTAAAATCTATCTGTCATCATCCGCAAATGCCTGGATGTCGCAGATCACATGAACAGCCCAGAAATGTCTGTTTTGTTTGTTATCATTGTAGATTGGTAGCCACTGTCCAGCTTGCAAGGTCACTAAAACCGAGTTTTAAATACAGCACGTGGTATTCCCAAATCTTTACCTATTTAACCAGAAACCAGTCACTTAACATCATTTTATGAAAACTGGTGTGTCAGCATGATAAGAGTCATTAAGTAAGGGGATAAAAAATTGAACTGTTGAAAACACCCCCTTCTAGATCCCCCCATTATACCCTTCTCATGTCTGGGGGTTTAGAGATCAAGGTTGTTCAAAACAAATTTTACACTTTTGGGAAAGGAAAGAAAAAACGTCATATTTTGGCCAATAATTGATTTAGTCTCAAAATTCAAAGAGCATCTCTTAGTCAATCTTTTGCCAAATGCAACTCACTTGAAGAAACCACATTGAGCCTTCACAATGGCTTTGAGGCGGAATCTAAACCTGAAGCACATACTCTTCATGGTGTCTTTCGAGAGATGCCTGAACACCAGTTTGATCCTGACAATCAGCTTGTCCTTGCTATTGCATATGATACAGTTGGTGTCTTTATCAACTGCGCTTCATATATAATAGTCAATGAAGTTACAATCAGGCGAGTTGGGAGGGGGGGGCAGATGTTGGAGCCTACTGGAGACGTGGAAGTTCTCAGACAGCGACATTTGTGTTTTTCCTAAGCTGGAGTTGAGTCCGGCTGCCACATATATCGACTTGCGTACAACTGATCTCGAGAAAAACAAAAGCATTTCTGGCTCGACTGGATGTTTAACCTTGTTGAATAGTTTCTTGGCTTTCATAAGACGGTCCCCTTTGGGCTTTGGTGGTAAGTAGTTGTCCCTTGCGACACTTGTATGAGCAGTAGCAAAGATTCTTGTTCAACGCTTTCTTCATTCCAATACCCATCTCTCTCAACAAGGTCTGCATTGCCTTTTCTGGATCTTGCCACAACCTTTTTTTAGCTTCTCAGAAAATTTTGTTGTGTGGACACAGTCAGAACGCTTACTATGATCCTTCCTGCTAGCCACTGCTTCAACATCTTCATCACAATTTTTCAGCTCACATCTTCAAATTATTTAAGAAGTACTGGACTGCACCTAAGATTTTTGAATTTTTTAATCCGGTGCAAATTATTATGATTCATGTCGCTTTCTTCCAATATTCCGGTGATTTCCAGTTGTCCATGGTCTCCAGTTCTGAAACCCACCAATAGTACACAGAAACAGCTTTTTGTTGCGCTTTACCGCTATTAAATACTTCAAATGGTTCTGAAATAAAAAAAATATCAAATAATTATCAAATTTGTCTAGAACATCCTGTAGATATTGCTTATTGCTACTGGATATGTGTGTAAAAAACTTTTGCATGAATAAGAAGTTTTTACATGTTTACAGTCAAATGGTTTCACTCGTTTGTTCGTTTGTTTGATAGAAAGTTTTTATTTTTGACATTTTTTTTTATTTATTTCTATTGTGGATTTCTGTATAATTAATGATACAGCCAGCTTTCGATTTGTTCTTATTGTCGTTCTTTTTTTCTAAATCGTTCGAGCTGTAATTACATCCAACATGTTTGTCCATCCACGAAAGCAGGCAGAAAGTGTCTTTCGTGTCCACTTGCAACAATTTGCTACAAATGCCAGATTCTTCACTTACCATTCTGCAGAGAATGGCGGTAACTTTAGACATTCTTTTTTTGTTTTTTTATTTCTCTTTTTTATTTCCTGATTACTTTTTCTCTTTCTTCTCCATTTTTTATTCGTTTCTCTTATATATATATATATATATATGTATATATATATATATATATATATATATATATATATATATTATATATATACAGACATCTACAAAAAGCCGCTACACTGGCATGTCGATGTTATCGATAAATAGTTATTAGAAACTAAGATCTCATCAGGTGCAATAAAAGTCTGATCTTTCATTCAGATATTCATATTGGGAAAGAATGAAAGAAAAGAAAAGAAAGGAAAAAGAAAAGGCCAAATTCAAAACCGGAAGGTCACATGGTCAAATTTAAAACAATTGAAAAAACGGTTTCTAAACTTATGTTGAAGGGTTAAAAAATTGTACGGTTAATCTATTTATAGCATATTTTCAAGGTCTCAGATCATAAGTTTAGATGGGAAAAAAGGGAGTTTTTCATAAATATATGTCTGAGACTTTTGCTGATAAAACAGTCTTGTCAAGGAGTAATTTCCTTTCGTTTTTTTATTTTGTTTCATCTTCATCTTGCTGGTGATTTTATTCATTTAATAAATATATATATTAAAAAAAATAACGTTTCTTGTTTTTTTCAAAATTCTATAATACAATTCAAAAAACATTTTCCTTCTTCAATTCAAATCTGCATAACCATGCCTTACACATCCAAGTTCACTTTCTTTGAGTCCGTCAACAAGACCAGACGATAAATAATCTTTTGAGACCACGAGAAGATTTACTTGCGATTTTTAACATGGCGAGATGAAGATGAAAAAAAAAGGAAAAACAGGAAATTACTATTTGACAAGGCTGTTTTATCAGCGATAGTCTCAAACATATATTTATGAAAAAGTGATTTTATTCATTTAACAAATATGTAAAAAAAAATAACGTTTCTTGGTTTTTTCAAAATTCTATAATACAATTCACAAAACGTGTTTCTAAGGATGTATAACCCCTTCTTCAAGTATATATATATATATATATATATATATATATATATATATATATATATATATATATATATATATAAAATGATGTCTCAATCAGAACAGAACCAAATGATGACAGCAGATCTTAGACAAACAAAGAATTTGATATCCAATTGGATAATGCTATACCAATAATAAAGGATAGTACAATATATTTTGCTTAACACTTTACCATAGTTTCAGGACATCGCCGATGATCAGAAGTGTACCCGACTAGCATCAAGCAAAAAGCAAACCCGAAGAAGCAACAGTATTTATACACGGATTAATTTATTAAAAGAACAAAAACAAGAATTTATAGTTAATATAGACAAATAAATGTTTTCTTTTCTATTTTACCTCCAATTAAATAAAAATACAAATGTTTAAAAAAAACAGTATTTGCTCTGGTACATAAAATACAAATGTTTCTATAAAAAAGCCCAGTATTTGTCCTAGTACATAAAAATACAAATGTTTCTGTAAAAAGGCCAGTATTTACCCTAGTATATAAAGAAACAAATGTTTCTGTAAAAAAGGCAATATTTGCTCTAGTATATAAAGATACAAATGTTTCTGTAAAAAAGCCAATATTTGCCCTAGTACATAAAAATACAAATGTTTCTAAACAAAAAGCCCAGTATTTGCCCTAGTACATAAAACTACAAATGCTTCTATAAAAAATTCCAGCATTTGCCCTATTATATAAAGAAACAAATGTTTCTGTAAAAAAGCCAATATTTGCCCTATTATATAAAGAAACAAATGTTTCTGTAAAAAAGTCAATATTTGCTCTAGTATATAAAGATACAAATGTTTCTGTAAAAAAGCCAATATTTGCCCTAGTATATAAAGAAACAAATGTTTCTGTAAAAAAGTCAATATTTGCTCTAGTATATAAAGATACAAATGTTTCTGTAAAAAAGCCAATATTTGCCATAGTACATTAAAATACACATGTTTCTGTAAAAAAGTCAATATTTGCTCTAGTATATAAAGATACAAATGTTTCTGTAAAAAAGCCAATATTTGCCATAGTACATTAAAATACAAATGTTTCTGTAAAAAAAAAAGCCAGTATTTGCCCTCGTATATAAAGATATAAAGGTTTCTGTAAAAAAGCCAGTATTTTCCCTAGTATATAAAAGAAAAAGGCATGAAATGCGATGTCATGTGTATAAAACGGGTAATTCTTCAGGGTTCGCTTTTTGATTGAAACCAATTTGGTGCACTTCAAATGATCAGTGATGCCATGAAACTGCAATAAAGTTTTAAGCTTAATACATTTTATTATTATTATTATTATTAGTAGTAGTAGTAGTTGTTGTAGTTGTAATAGTAGTAGTAGTAGTATATATATAATATAGTCATCCACAGACAGCTGTTTAGTCATTTACAATTCAGTAGTGTGGCTAGACGTAGCCACTGTATCTATGCCGAAATCCAAAACCGTAAGTATGATCATTATAGATGGGCATCTTATCTCTGCACTAACACCCTGGTCGCTGATAGTAAGAGAAGTTATAACACCTTATGTCTTTTTCTTTTGTTTATATTCTATGTTATTGGTAACGTAAAAGAACTCAATTCGTTTTATAGAAGAGTATTGCATTACACTAAGTGGAAACCATTATTTTGCTTACCAAAGTGCTCTACTCATAATTGGAGAGCAAATATCTCTATATATAAATGCCACTGCCTGTGTGTGTGTGTGTGTGTGTTCCCTATATATGTAAAATTTTCCAGGAAAGGAAATGGAAGGAGTCACAAATTTCGAAATGCCTATCTAAGTGAGCTATTGGGGTAGAACCTCTCTTAAAACTTAAAATATATCCCATTTTTATGAAATTTAAATCATATTTATATAATTCTCCAAGAAAGACAATGGACGTGGTTCCGAATCTCTATGTACTCCTCAATGTGCCAAATCTCTATGTCCCCTTCTCTAAGGGAGCTATGGGAGCAGAAACCCGTTAAAACTGTAAATACGTATATCCGATTTTAATGAAATTTCAACCATATGTATAAAACACTAATTCAGAGAGTTTTTCAACATTTCAGTTTCTTCCGACTATATTAGGGGGCAGTGAAAACAAAAAGTAATATGGTGTCATGAGCAGAGTGAAAAAGGACATAGTGTTCCTCATTAAATCCTGAGCAACGTCGTGTCTTCTTGCTAGTTTATGTATAAAATAGTAAATACTGGTTTATCTATGTAATAAAATGAAGTCGATTTTTCCCTCCATATTCAGCCACAATAGCACAAAAAACAAAAACTTTTACATGCTTACCTATTCCGCTAAGCAATTTGCCTAAATCCTCATTCATGTTTCCAGAAATTATGCATTCGTTTTTTACTCCTTTCAATATTTCTTCTATTCTATCCGCTAAACCTGACTCTCCCAAACGCAACTTCCAAAGAGAAACTGGCCACCCTTTTCACCCACTTCTAATTATTTACTTTAATTGCTACTCAAATCACTGTGTTTTTTGTTAATAAAATAGAATTTCGGTTAACTCATCACAATATTTCAGATTATCGGAATATTATTCTACCATTCCGGCTGCTTGAAACTTATACATTTTGGGTAATCGCATTACGTTTCAAAGAACAGATCATTGCATGCCAGATTTTGCCGGCACACGGGTCCTGCTAGTTTTTGATAAAATTGCCTCCTAACAAGATCTTTAAACTGATCTTTATGGAAGAAAACTTTACTGAAAATGAATGTCCTTTGACTCGATACTTTAAAATTCTGTTCTCATCAACTGTTTTTTAATCTCTTAATTATCTCCCTTGGGGTTTTTTCCATGTTCATGTGATATCAGAAAGGATGTTTATTGGTTCTATTCTTGTTGAATTTATTTCTCTAATTAACACAAAACATATAATTATTACAAACAGAGAAAATCTAAATTACTTTCTACATTATAATAAGGCCTCCTTCTATTTCGAGAGACTACCAATATTCTTCTAAATGGTGTTTGTTCAATGAAGAGTTTATAGTGAAGCACTGGTTGTACAATCCTAACCATACTTCTCCTGATTTAACTGTGATTAAGTTCAGTAGCAGGGAAAAATCCAAGATAACTGGAAGAAATTCTGTGATAAATAAAGATCAGTATTATATACTATTTAGATTATTCGAACTACTGTTCCCATCTTGGATTTAATTCTCACAACGTTTCGGCTGATGTAACCTCCTATCTTCCTTTTTCAGATGCGTCTTGTCCAACTCGGGAATCTTTATGGAATTTCGAACTGAATCCTTCCCGAATTCAACATAAAGATTCCTGAGTATGACAAGACACACCTAAATAAGGTCGGAGGTTACATCAGTTGAAACGTTGTGAGAATACCATCGAAGATGAGAACAGTAGTCTGAATAATCCAAATAATCCAAATTATCAATCCTCATCTAAAAAATATTGAAATGTCGGACCAGTATTAGTCTAGACTTTTTCTTCCTAGATTAGTTGCTCTACCAAGGTTTGGGAATCTAGCCTACCCTACTATTTCATCCATAACTAGAGGGAAGAGAGATAAATTCATACCATTCAAAAGGTTATTCAAGAGAGTAACTTTACAGTCACTTCTACTTCAAAACTTATGACACCGTGGTATTCCTAAATGGTCACCCATCTTAAATTTGGGAGGTGTGTTGAAGATGTAAGATATTTGTTCAGCAAAACCGCTTTCACGGGCAACATTATCTTATATATAAAGTAGAGAGGATTTTTCCCCTGTACCTTCTCGGAGTATAGGAAAATAACCACATGCATCACAGGCTACTAAACTCAGCATTATATTACACTTATTCACTCGAGCGTGTTTTAGTAAATTTGTTATTATTTTTTTCCAGCTAACACTAAATATTACATTTGGCCCATCATCTACGGCTCTCCGACAAACCAACTCCATATAGGTGGTAGCAAAAACTTTTCTCCCTAACAGTTCTGTACTGTGACTACACTCATCGACACCGGGAACTAATAAATACAATTTAATTTTCACAAAACACCCGTTGTTATTTATTACTTGCCTGCTATTAATTTACTACATAATATAAAGCAATACACAAATACTTAATGACCGCTCCCATTCACTCCGATGATTTTCCGCGAATATCAGATTACGTTATTTCTAATTCTACTTATGACTTCTACATTTATATTCATTCTGGAATTAAGCGAATGAAATTAAAGAACACAGTCCTGCAACATTTATTCATTCAACATGGCAGCTACAATTTCTTGATCGAATCGACATCCTATTTAATTCAATAAGCGCCAAGATACTGGTAGGCCCTGATACATTTACATTTTCAAAATCATACACCTTTAACACACATATTATAGAAAACTTGCCCAAATCCAGTCGTTTTCATCAACTTCAAATGCCCTAAACCGTGTCACTGCTGAATCTTAACATAACACGCATGCCCATAATCGAGCTAAGCTTAATTGACCTATTTTCACATGTATTTTTAACTCGAAGCTTTGGCGCAATCGTTAGGAAGGCAGGTTTTATGATCACCAGTTTCAGCGTTCGATCCCATTCTACTCTACCACTTTTTTTTTTTTTTTAAATTTATAACATTCGCCAACACGGTAGAGGGGGGGGAGAAACAACATTAGGCCGTTTCTTTTTTTATTTGACGTCATGCAATAGGTAGTACTTCCTCCCGTGCAACGCTGGGCGACGGGTTCCGCTAGTTATTACTATAATAATGTGCGGCTTAATTGGAAATAATGCAGTGAGATGACAGATTAGAGATTCTATGGCAAATATTTCGGACGACCATATTTTTAAATGTAAATGTAGGAGAGGAGGGATAAAAAGATTTTTTTTTATTGATATATTTATGTATCTCATTTGTTTTGTCGTATCATAGAATTATGATACAAATCAGTCCGACAGTGGCTTTGTTGCTGTTCGAGTGAGGTATAGTTCTGTTCAGTTCAAGAAGGTCCACCCTCCCAGGCTTTACCTTCCCTCTGAGAAAGGGGTTAGTTTACTGCTAATCGCCTGAGGCGCTCCTACCGGAGAATGCCGACGGGCTGCTCGGGAATTTTTGTAGGTCAGAGTGCGCTTATTCTAACATGCTGGCTTCTCAAAACTATGCCTGACCTTGTGTCTAACCACCTGGCAAGGAGGTAAATAATATTTCATTTGATTTGTTGCATGGCTTGTAGAGCTTACCATCTAGATCAGGGTTTCTCAACCTTATTTTGCTTGTGGACCCCTTGAGAACTATGTGGACCCCATATATGCATATATAATTTTTTTAATCAAATATTACTAATCATTATGAACATATGCACAATGTGTTTATGAACATAAAAATAGATTTACAGTGGATTAAAATGTTATAAATGAAAACAAAAGAAAAACGATAAGAAATATTTGCCTACATGAGCTCAGAAATAGTGAGGATTGAGTCCCACATACTCTGTGATCAAATGTCTGGCAGCCTGGCTCTACAATACATACTAACCAGAGAAAGCAGCATTTATCTATATTACATATTCTTTTATACTATTATTATATATTTACAATATAATTATTATATATCGTATTATTATTTATATTCAGCAGATTTCTATATGAACCCCTTACTTCTTACCAAGGAGCACCAAGTACACTTTTTTTTGTGAGCCCCCATAAAGATTCGGTTGGGGATTCCTAATCTACCCTGGTTTACATCTTAGTAATTTATGCTGGTGATCCAATGAGAACTAGCCACAGCGAAATACTTTCTACATTAACATTTCTCTAATTTGCTACTGTTTTTAGAAATAGTTACAAAAAAGAAAAATAATAATAAATTCTGCCATTTTCAAAACACGAATCATTATTTTGAATTTGAGCATTTGTTTCACAAGACAAGTGAATCAGAAAATCTATTTGTTGTCTGCTGCCTTCATTTTTTTTTCTTTTTCAATAAAACTTTCCTCCACTTTCTGATTGTCATGCATTAAATATACGAAATTTGTTTCTCTTTTTTTCTTCTGACTTCCTCGGTAATCAATGGCTAGAGTAACAATTAGTGAAGAAATTCAACATTACACAGAGGCAATAACTTGGAAGTTTGTGTCAATTTTTTTTTATTATGATTATATACTAGCTGTCCCTAACTGGCGTTGCCAGGTAGTGTATTTATTTTCAATTTGTTTTGCTTTTTTTAAACTATGTCGTTTTTGGGGGGGAGAGGGGCGTTCAAAATATTATTTTTTAATCAAATCAAAGTGAAGTAATTCTGTATGAACAAATACAGAGTTATAAATGAGATAATTCTGTTTTTTATTGTATTTTAAAATACCTTGGTTTGAAAGTATGCAAGGAGAGTAGAAAGTGGACCTTGTGTTTACTTTCAACACCCTCGTAACTCTCACTTCCTTTATTTTGTCCTTTAGTCCTCACTTTCCACGAGCGATGTTTCTGACATTGCTGTTTTCTGGGTCGGAATCTATCAATATAACACTTATCGTTGGCTAGTTTTTTACCTTAAAGTTGTATTTTTTTACCTCCTTACAACAAGTGGCTTCATGCCTTGTCTGGAGCGATTTCCATTAAAAAAAAAAATACTTCATACAATATAGAGAAGTAACGCCCAGATAAGACTTTGGTTAATCCTTATATTGCCAGGCTGAGATATGGAGTCACACGACTGATATATGTTCGTACTATTCTTATTTTAAAATTATAAATAAAATAAAGTAAAATGTTGTCTTTGCCATTTATTGATATATGGCACGAACACAGATACCCCCTCCCTATGTTATTACTGACTTATGTTTTCGTTACAGTATAGTTTGGTCATTAAATTAGCAATCCAACCAACGTAATTTTGTTAATGCTATTTTAATCTTTGATATTAATTTATACATTATTGACCAAGCTACAGTGTATTCATTAAATTAAACAATCGTACACTGTCGACCAAGTGAAGAGTCTATCAGGCATGTGTACGCAGTGTGATGATGTATGGAAGAAAATTCCGGACAGTGAGGGTTGAGGACATATTTTGCATGGAAAGAAATTATATTAGAATGATATGAATGATGTGTAATGTGAGTCGTAAAGACAGGCTTAGTTCTGATGACCTCAGAGGAAGATTAAATTTGAGGAATATAGAGAGATGTGTGCAGAAGAGTAGACTTTGATGGTATAGCCATGCTGAAAGAATGGATGAGAGTTCTTTGGTCAGTAGATGTAGAACAGTTAAGGTAGCAGATCCTGTTCACAGGGAAACACAAAAGAAAACATGGAAGTGATCAAACATGAACTTGAGAGAAAGAGGGATAAATAAAGACCTGGCTAGAGATGGGTTACTTTAGGAGTCAATTTCTTAAAGATGTCCAACACATGCTAGCATGTAAAACAGATGTTAAACTACTACTACTACTACTGATGATGATGATGATGATGAGTATGATGAAGATAATGATTATTATTATTATCATTATCATTATTATTATTATTATTATTATTATTATTATTATTATTATTATTATTATTATTATTATTATTATTATTCATATCCATAGATTGAAGCAATCAAAAACATATTGCTATTGCGAAAACTGTGTGAAACTAGAGCTTTTTTAAAAATTACTTATGAGTCACCACTTATCAAGGTTAACGAATTTAACTAATTCTTTAATTGTAATCGAAACAAAAGACGAAAGAATCAATATGTAAATACACAAATAATTAAAAGTAAATACTTAATATCGTAATTTGCAATGTTTACGTTCATTCTTAATTTATGTAAAATTGGTTGCCGTTTAGTAAATTGGCTGTTTTATGTAAAACATGTAGATAATCAGAACATGGTCTCTTAAAAATAATTAATCAAAAATTTAAATTTATATGTTTCTGCTTACCAAATTATTCGGTTATCTTGAAGGTTTCAGCTCAGTTGTAGCTGCTGCCAAATGTTACGTCACACATTTCGACTGGTGTAAGGGCAAAAATAATGTTCCCGTTTATTTTCACCTGGTTCGATTAAGGCGGATTTCTTTTTGTCTTCAGTTTTACCATAACTTGATGTTCACGTTGGTAATTATTAATTGTGCATTATATTTCTGAAGAAGTCTTGTAACTTTGTTTTCTAAATCTTTCTATAAGAGATTCAGCCACCCAAACTTCTGATATTACTACAATCATTAGATAGTTAGCAGGGCATGACATAATCGCCAATCATCATATTTGTGATAAATGCAAATGGCCAATGTCATTCCAAGCCAGAAAAGGAAAATATTAAATTGATGATTATTGCTGGTCTTGCACAAAATGTTCTTGTCAAAAGTATACACAACTTGAATCCCTTTTTTCAAGGTTCGTATCTCACGTTAAATCAAATAATAGAAATAGTGGTATTCTCATAGATAACACACCATGTTTCCGTGACTTTGCGTCGTCAACGTTACGGAAGCGCCCGAGAGTTGACGAGGCGAAAACTGGCAGACGATAAATTGAATACTAGCAGCCGATAAATTACAACGAAGAAAACCAAACTAAAATACATATATAAACATAAAGAACGAAAAAACTATAGCTAAACCACCGTTATCAATTAGATGTTTGTTTTTATTTGTTTTTGTTTTTGTTTGTTTTTTGTCAAAGGAACCATTGTTAATCAAATGTTTTTAGATGAAATGTTTTTTTGTTTGTGCACCGGAAAGTTTCAAAAGATGATTTTGTTTGATTTGTTAAGCAAATGTTTTCGATTTTTAATTTTTTTCAATGTTTTTTTTTACATTTTTTTCAAAGAACTCAATTAGTCCTTTGAGAGATTCAACGAGCTGACAGATTATAGAAATTCATTTTTTGTTATTGAACGTTGCTTGGTTAATAGTTTTGTCAACTCTTGGGCGCTTCCAAGACCTGCCCGAACGTTGACGAAGCGAAGTCACGGAAATATGATGGTGTCTGATTTGCATATGTGGAGATCAGCTGATATAAATGAAGAGGACAGCTGGGAAGCAGGGAGAAGCGTTTTGGATTGCAGAGAGAAAGTGGGTTATACGAAAATCGGTTGGAAGTTAAATTACAGTCAAAACTTTTTTTTATTATTCTTTTATTTTTTCTGGCACAGTTAGTTAATAGTTATTTTGTAAGATAATTATAGTTGGTTAATAATTATAATTGAACTATTTAAAAAACTATTTTCAAAATAAAAAAAACATTCCAACAAATTATAAAAAAGGTTTGATTTTATTCAAAATTATTTTCAAACTTAAAAGAATTGTAATTTGTAAGTTTTAGAAGCCAAAACAAAGCATATTATATATATATTATATATGGGAAAATGAAAAAGGAAAACCAAAAAATGGATGTTTTTTATGTGTACATCAACGTTTCGTCTTTATTTATAAGACTTTATCAGGATGATAAAATAGAGAAAAAATGTCATGCAAGTACAGATACATGTAGGGTAGACATATTGGGAGGAAAAATAAACAAGTACGGACGTCCACCCAGTAGGGGCCATTATTTCATTTTATTTTTCCTCCCAATATGTCTACCCTACATGTATCTGTACTTGCATGACATTTTTTCTCTATTTTATCATCCTGATGAAGTCTTATAAATAAAGACGAAACGTTGATGTACACATAAAAAACATCCATTTTTTGGTCTTCCTTTTTCATTTTCCCATCACGTCGGATTACCTTCATCCTTCTCTTCCCATATATTATATATATATATTTCTTTTAATAAATATTTATTTATTTAAAGAGAACTTCGTTTCGACGATATAACGTCTTCTTCAGGCATAGAAACATTTTTTTTCTTTTTCTTTCCTTGTGTCAATAGAAAAGTCTATATGGTCTTTCAATGGTGAAAAAATGGAGGAGATTATGGAGTTCGGAAATTTAAGGTAAAGCAAAGATGTGATATCGCCTTTTAGTGGAGAAGGTGATGTAGTCGGGTGGATGAAAAAAAAGTGAAATTGGAGCGTAATGTGCCGATTTAGGGCACGGATTATGTGATATGAAATGATCTTTGATGATCATGGGGGCGTGTGATTTAAGATACAAAGAATGGTAAAAATGGAATAAAAAATGAAGAGTTATCAGCTTTGTAGTGAGTGGACCGTTTTGCATGGCAGGCACTCGAATTTCAGAAGAAAAAAAAGAACTTATGTTTATGGTATATTTTTTATAGGTGGCATTAATTTGCATATGAGAAGAGCAACTGTTAGTGACAACAGAGAGTGAACAGTGATATTGAGATTGAAAAGTTGCTTTAAATTCATTTCCGGTTTACAGGACATTTTCTTCCTGAACGAAAACACTTCTGCTTCTTACTATAAAATGAAACTATTTTGTTAGTCCTAGAAATTCGTGGGTAAATTTTACGTCTTTAAATTGACAACGACAAAGCGATTTCTGTCTTTACCTACAAATTTAATTCTAAAAGGAAAATTAAAATCAAATAAAAATGCAGAACAAAACTTTTCATATCAGATTTAGAAATTAAAAGAAATTAGCAATGAATGTATCCGTGCGCCAAATGGACATATTGTTTGCGACATCTTTCATAACCATTTTTTTTTTTGGAAAAATTATATTATATTCATTAATACATTCGTGACCCTGTGAAAACAATAGTGAATTAGAAAGGATAGAAGAAGAAATGTCTAATACTGAAAGTCTATATGTAAACGGGTAACCTTATCATTGTTTGTGATGTTTTTAAAAGGAAATGTTGAGTTGAGTCTTACTGCACCCATGAAAAATGGCAACGGCAATAAATAGAGTAGTTATTTGAGAAGAAAAAAAGAAAAACAGCTACTAGAAATTAGCAATACTTACACTTTGTTTTATAATCAATGTATGAATAATTGCATATGCTTGCAAGGTATATAATAGGCACAAACAGTGACACAAGAACAAAGAATATTGAAGATGGTTATATTAGCAGGTTCACAGATACGACAAACGATATCAATTATTTTTTCAACATGTTTATGATGATATGCACATTTTAAAAAAATATTATATTATATTTAGTAAAAATAAATAAAGATTTTAAAAATTTCCATTTTGTTTGTCGATTCAGTTGTCTTCATTTTTTCTTCCCCCCCCCCTTCTACACCAATTGTGTTGAATAGTTGAAAGCTAATCAAGTGCAAGTTAGCCCCATCCTTTGACTCGACTGTCCTCTTCTTCCTTTTCTTCTTCTTCCTCTTCTTCTTCTGATGATGGTTGGAGTGCAATTGGCCCCATGTTTTGACTCGACTCTCATCTGATTATAATGACGATGATGATGATAGTTGAAATGCAAGTTTGCCTCATACTTTGACTCGACTCTCGTCTGAATATAATGGTGATGCTCTCTCGTCGTCTGATAGTTGCTGTTTCTTCCAGTCAGACATCTTTAATTAAGACCCCCCCCCCCCCAGACACACACACATCGACCTGGAACAAAGCTGGGAAAAGACAACAACACGTTTTGTACGGTCCACCGGTTTATTCATATTTTCAGAAAACGAAACTAGAGAACTATGGTTGTTTAAAGTATTCAAAGCCCTCCCCCCGCCCTATGGGACTGGGAAGAAGGGGCGTGCCCTTCCAAAGATTCAACAGAAAAAAAGAGAGCAAGACAAGAAGCAGAATCAATTTCATGGCTCTGACCTCACTTCCTCCGACTCAGTCGCACACGGGAGAATGTTAGGGAGCTTGCCTTCTCCCTAATTATAATAGGAGTAGTGAGGAACAAAATCCTCATAGCTGGTGGGAGTTGGGGGGGGGACAGAGAGAGTAAAGGAAGAGCCGACAGTTCACATTATACAAGTGTTGTTACATTTCTAGCTCCTCGGGATAACACCAATACTCTTGTCCTAACGAGTAGACCATTAGCACTTCCTGGCACTCATAACTTCAGCCATGTAAGCTGTAATTTTTCAGTTTTCAGCATGACAGTATGTTTTTTAATTGCTTTGAGAGATTTTTGGTGTCTAACCTCTGGCAGTTATTTAAAATTCAAAAGAATGTTTTAAAATGTAAAGAAATGTGTACGCAGAATAAAAAGAAAATATTCTATCTCAAAAAAATCTATTTTCAACTTTGAGAAATTTGTGTCCAGAAAACGACACCTGTTTGCTACACCCCTGCACTGCCCTATCCACTCGGCTGCCACAGCAAATCGTTGAACCCATTTGTCATGAAGAAGAGACAATTTTTTGTATTGATATATATATATATGAAATAATTTCAATTTTGCACAGGAAATATTATAAAATATAGCGGGATTCTTGTCTCAGTGTTGTTTGGAAAAATTGAGGAACCTAATAAACTCGTGCTCCCACTGCTTTTTTGTAGTGTGAGAGCATTTTAATTAGTTTTAGATATATTTATCTAAAATGAGCAGGTTAGCAAAGAATATAACAGCGATGCACTTATTAGGCAAGTGGGTACTTGTACAGTTTATGACAACTTCGCGTGAGCATCTTACAGCAAAGCAGCCGGAAATTGCTGAAGAAAATAAAACTAAACAACTGGTCAAAGTTTTTTTTTACGACGAAACATAGGGTAACAACTGTTCTAAATAACCCTAACCCTAACCTAAACCCCTTCCTTTCACTTCCTCTACCCCCTCTACTTCTGTTTCGTTGTCGTCTGCGCTCATTACAACAGAAAACTACAGAAGTAGAAAAAAAGAAGCCCTCTCTCCGCCAAAATAACCCAGATCTAGCAAAAAAACATTTTTTGACCAACCTTAACCTTTCTTAACCTTATTGATAACAGTTTTTTTTCGATGTTTGCTTCGTTTAAAAAAAAACTTTGACGAGTTGTTTCGTTTTATTTTCTATGGCAAAAAAAAAAGAATTATTTATTTCAAACTTTTCTTGAAATAAAAAAAACTGTGTTTTTGTCCTGTTTGATTACAACGCCACGTTTTGAATTTATCGTCTGGCAGTTTTTACGTCAGCTTTTTCTGGCTGCTTACGTAACCTGTTGGAAAATGCCGACGCGAAGTTGCCAGAGATTGGGTCGTAAACTGTACAAGTACCGGCAAGTGTTTAAAAGTGAAACTGAAGTTAATGTAGCGATCATTTTCCGGTGAATGTCGGAAGCTGTGTCTTATTAAATTTTGGTAACATTATCGATGGGAAGAGTGGGAGTACATATCAGTGACTGGGTACGTTCTCCTCCTATTTCCTTTAAATCTGACCGAGAAAACAAAAATTAAACCGTGTGCACGACTAAATATAAAAATCAAAGAAATAAATCGAAAATAACATTTCTCCTCCTAAAAACATAGATCAATAAATAGGTGCCCTGTTGCAGTAATGAAACATATTTCTATATCTAAGTTTTGAGCATTAATGTAGAACCTGCACCCTCCCAAACCATTTCTTCATCAACCACAATCCACTTATGGTTAACCCTAACCCTAACTTTACTTTATATATTAGATTATTGTTATTCAGACAATTAGAAGGAAAGACTTATTCTTTTTAATTGACAACACATTTATAGTGTTCATATTTTTGTTATGATTAATGCAGAGAAGATCAAACACGAAGTTGGTGAGTCTCGTTAACATAAATTGATTAATAATAATATAGGGTGACACGCCCCCCCCCCCCCAAAAAAAATGCCACCTATGGAGTCGTTGATAAAATATATAAGCCGTTTTGCATTCCAATCATATTTGGTACAAAACTTCAGTCTATGCCTGACTTGTCCACCGAGTTTTAGCCATGAATGTCTAACAGTCTTTGTTTTATTGCCATTTAGGGATATGCTCCAAATGTGCACCTTTGTGTGGATCAATACTGGGCGCTACTGAGTAGTCGTTAAAAAGTTTTGGACAGCCTTTGGCAGACGAAGAGATGTTATGAGGGATGAACAGTGGTTTCAACTGGATGGGGAAACTCTCCATAGTTCAAATGACTCATTGGCATGGGTGTGGGGACACTTTGGTGATCGTCTCGTTGGTAGGTGTGATCCTGAATGGGATTCACACTACCGAATTTTTATCTGTGGAGTTATCTCAAAGATAATGTCTATCAAAACAATCCCTCCCCAGATTATTCCTCAATCCAAAGTTTTCATAATGAGCCTCCTAAGTTTCAAACCCCAACTGTTATAACTTCAAATGCTTCTATGTCTAGTTACATGTCTAAATCAACTAATCAAACTTTCTACCTTTGTATCAGGCGATTACTAACACTGGAGTCGAACCATGTCAGTCATCTAATATATAAAATAGAGCCAGTTTTTCCTTGTATCTTTGACTTAAATATCTTTTTAGATACAAGCTATATACTTAAAACTGTGTAATATTCTTAATCCCTCCTCCCATTGAATGAACTCTTCCGTCAGGCGTTGACTATAAATGCTTCGTCATTTAACTTTATTTCGTGTTTTACTTTTGTGAATAAAACCTTTACAAAGGAATTCGGCTCTCTCTCTTTCTTCTCTTGACTACAATTTTATTCACAAAAGAAATGGACAGAGTACTTCATCCCGAACGATTCGACACCTAGTCTACAGCCTTCAATGCAGAAAAAAAATACAAACATTGGAAACTTACGTTTATAAATTACCTACATACGGTTAACGGCACTGAAGAAACTGGAAACACTCAAACCGACTTCTATATTTTGATAAATAGCATATCGGCAGAGGTATTCGAAATAATTAGTGACACGACAGTCAGCCAGTTTAAGCAAATATTGGTCTGTGTTTTTAAAAACAAAAAACATTATTTGCAATCGATTTTTTAATATTAAATCCTGATCAATATTTTTTAAATCACATTTAAATGAAGAGAGGGTGAGTTTTACTCTCTAGCTGAGGGATACTCTCACTCTCCTCATGATCACAGGGAAAAACTTTTAATATGATACATTTTTCGAGAATCACCGGAAAAGAATGGGAATAGTGCGTTGGATCACTTAATATGGATTGTCTGCCAACTGGGGAATAAATGGTGAAGAAAATAAATCATGAAAAAGTATGTGTTTTGAACATAAATAAAAAAAATTAAAAAACGGCCCTAACAATTTTTTGTTTGAAACAAAGACTATGTAAAAATCATCACTGTTTTTCTGCACTATTTAAATATGCAATGTTTGCTGTATATTTGAATTGAAGAAAAGGAGTGCTTTGGTTGTGCATGCAAGCAGCAAATAATGCCATGGCCGTCTATTTACAAGAAAAGTTATTCGGAAAATAAGTATTTAATGATATCATGATTTTATGTAAATAAATAAATAAATCATAAAATAAAAATATTAAAATTAAAAAATAAGAAAAAAAAGAAATGCTTACTTAAAAAAATGAAATGATGAAACAAATAATCGCTTTGTACTATTAAGACCATAAAACCGTTTTGTTTTTTTAAATAAAAGAAACGCTTTATTATAAAAAATTAAAAAAACAAAACAATTAAGGATGGCAAAGTAATTATCACTAGAGTTTGACTTTTAAACGTCTCCAGATAGACATAGAATTAATTTAATTTTAATTGATTTTAAAATTAACTGAAATTAAATTAATTGTGTACGAATATTAGATTGGTGGTTTTCAAATCATTTTAAGATCAATAGCATGTGTTGGTGTATTCCAGAAATCCATAACAATTAAAATAAAAAAAGAAGAAACGCTTACTTAAAAATCGGAAACAAATAATCACTTTGTAGGCAAGCTTTACTTTAAACGGCCCACTAGATTTGTACGGTCCTGAACAAACTGTTATATAGTTAATGTTCTTGATAAAACTTTAGTATAAAAAATATCATTATTAAAAGTCATAAAAAAGACATGCCATCCCTTAACCCTAAGTCTGAGTAGCAATACTAAAAATTTATAAAAAGATAGATTTTTTTAAAAAAGACAGAAAAGATGTGTGCGTTGTGGATGTAACGGGACTATTAAAAGTCAATTTCGCCCACTTTGTACTTTACAAAGTATATATAAAAAAAAGAAGAGCGATACCCCGGCAGAATTTAACTTTCAAATCTCTTGTGGATGTAGATGTTGAGGGAAGGTTTGTTTTTTCTGCTAAATATATACATTAAAACATTTTATAAATAAAATAATTACTCCTTTTGCGGGAGGGGCCAAAATTGATTTTTAACTGTACCGTAAACTATAAATTGACTTGTCATGGTCCCGTTACAACTATGTTGCACACATCTTTTTAAATGTATCATGTAGCAGTTGCATGACAGATCTATGTTGTTTCATGTGCACGCACCATCTTGCGTTATGTTGAATTGTAGTTCTGCTTAGCGCATACACAGTGACGCCTAGACTTATGTAACTGCATAGACAAAATAACGCTTCTGTGCCGATTCAACATTAAACTGGCGCTCAAAGAGTTTGGCGCCAAAGATGATTCAGTTAACATTGATATTTTTTATACTAAAGTTTGATAAAGAATGTTAACTATTACAATTATGAATTAGCATAAAGTGTACGACTTTAGTTTTACCATAATATTTACTTTTTTAAGTGATGAAAAGTTAGTAATTATTTTTTTTATTACATCTGAATTTTTTCAGCAAGATTTGTTACCATCTACTCAAAAAAAAGCACACGCCCGAAATTTATCCACTTAAAAAAATATTTGGTTATATGAGCTTAAAATCATTGGTGATCACTACAATCTGATGACTCAGAAATGGGTGATCATTTTGTATTAAATTTATATGCGAAACTAATCTCCCTCTCTAAATTCTAAAAAATTGTTTTGTTCTTTTCAAATTTTACTGACAAATATTTTCAGGCTGTTTACATGTAATCGCCTGAAAAAGGTAGAATCTCTTTTTATTTGGGGAGAGCAAAGGGACTAACATAGGATGTAGGGGTAGAATTTTACCAAATATACAACAAATGATGGCTTTGAATATTGAATTTAAACACATGTAAGTGTTTATGTGATGACTGAAATAGATCAAGTAATGTTAAATTGTTTTATCCATGATTAGCTGATTTTTCTTTTTAGGTGGTTATTGAAAAGTTTCTCCATATTACCAATCCTCTAGGTCAAAATAATAATTTGTGAAAGAATCTGAAGCAAAGTACTTTTTATCGCAAAAATAAACACATAGTAAAACAATAATAAATAAAAACTAGCTAGTCAGAAGCAAATATTGATTTGTCAGCCTAAATGCTACATAGGTTTAATGTCGAGAATCTTACTAACTTTCCTTTATATATTAGATGAGGCAAATTTAATAACCTAATATTCACTGGCAGAATTTGTTTTCTACTTAAATATTGTCCAATCGCTGTTTTTTTTTTTTCTTGCTTTCCGTTTCCAACTTAAATATTATTGAATCAATCATATTTGTTTTTTGGCTTTCTTTCTATTCTAATATAATTCAATCATTCAGTTTTCGTTTCTTTTTTTAACTTAAATATTGTCGAACTTGTTGCATAAACAAATATTTGTCATCAACTTAATCAAAATCATTTTTTTTCCTTCATGATATCAGAGTTTAGTCAAAAGTTTTTCACTAACTTGTTAACTTATTTGCTTTCATGAAGCACAATTTGACAGCTCTGGTCAGATGATTTTGACGAGGTCGAAAAGGTAAGGAACACACACTGAATTTTGAGATGCCAATCTTGTCAGATATTCTCCGAGGGCTATTTACCAGATTTAGCTCTATGGCTTGGAGCATGACCCTGGGATTCACTATTTTAGGATTATCTGATCTGGTCTGATTGGCGACGTTCTTGCATCCCAAATAAAATTTCTCGAAACATCTGGTTACTGTACTATAATCAACTGCACATATACTAGCACATAAAATGCTTTTTGATTGTTTCTGAAGCATTATAGCCCAGTGTAAACTTATACACAGACGTGAAAGAAGTAAATAGACCCCCTTATTATCATTAATAATGAAGACTGCTGTCAGAGGATCCTGATGGACATAGGCAAGATAATAGTGATTATTTTCCCTCGCTGATGAATTGGACAATTACTCGGTTAGCAGTGGAAAGTGGAATCCCAAGACACTGATTAAGTCCCCCTTCATATTAACCTATAATATGACTCCTCTGAAACTCTGGGGATTCTAATGCTTCTTTGGCCTAGTGTCATACATAAATGGTGACATATAATAGATATATTGATATCTATATATCAATATATCTATTATATGTCACCATTTATGTATGACAAACATGTCGCTTAGTGTTAAATAACGATGTTTCAAACGTTTACTGCTGCTTTGTGTGGCTTCGAGTGGTGGCTGTAAGCGAAGGAAGCAGAAATTTTAAACATGCATGAATTATTTTTGTCGGGTGTCTATTTCTTTATTTCATGTCTGTGTAAAGCATAAGAACTCGTCTTCTTACCCCCACTGCGAAGAACTTTCCTTTCTTCCTTTGTGTGCCTAATTTCAAATAGAATTTCCATGAACAGAGTTTCTTTCCAAGAATTTCCCATGTGTGGAATATGTTACCACAAATTGCTTCCCCGAAGGCTACAACATGGTCTTCTTCAAATCTAATGTCAATGAACACTTGTCAAAAACCGTCTTCATAATTGTATTCATTGCATTCAATCTTCTCATAATATTCATCATCATTCAACTGGTATCACAATAATTCGGTCTTTCTGAGGGTGCAGAAGAATAACAGGGCTATGGTTCGGTGGATTTATGGTGTGCGTCGTGTAATTATTTAAATAAAACTAATTGAAAATTTTAAGTTTATTCAAGTGGATTTTTTGGCTCCAATATCATCACTGCAAGACAGAGAGTTGTGTTTATTTCAAGGCAAGACAGGGCGAGAGTTTTAATCGCTGTGACAGATGAAAATATCTTTTCGCAACCATATGTTGTTAGAAATTGAATCAAAAGTTTCATTATCTTTTTTATAGAATGATGGATATCTATTTTTTATAGAGAGCCAAACATGAGGTGATCGTAAGGATGACTAGAATTTAGCTATGAGATAGATCGATAAGACTTTCTTTTTAATTCATACTTAAATTGCGCTCTTCACTGTTTGCTGCTAATGGATCTATTAGCCACATATTTCCATGACTACGCTATTCTTCCTTTGGGGAATAAAAGCCAGAGAATTCTGTCAGGGACTGTATAAGTACGGTTGAACAATGGATTCATGTAAAATTAATTGATTGATTAATTAATTAATAATAATAATAATAATACTTTTGTTTAACGGCCGTTTTACATGTGGG
>OY744523.1:107574444-107646944 GCA_963556195.1 Sepiola atlantica | reverse complement strand
CTTTTAGATGACTATTTCCAACCATCAACTTGACCACCCAGCTAGTACCCATATGTCGGACCGTATGGTTTTCGTTGGTGATAAAAAAATTTTGTCCAAACCTTGGGCAGCGTATGGTAAATGTCTTTCATTGTGTGGGACTTTTCTAGATATTTTGACGCCATCTCCCTTCCTTTGACTGGATAGCCGACTCGTGCTGAATATACACTAGCCGGATATCTCCACCTCGTTCTACGTAGGGCCTAGCATCATCACCAAGATGCATACTAGTGCGCCCTAAGGTACCCGATCTCCGCTGGTCCTAATTGTTCTGTCATATAAGTAAACTTGAAAAACATAATCTTATTTTCTTTCATAATGAAGAAGCCCAAACTCACTGCATCAATATAACCCCAAATTACACACCCAATTTGTATTATAAGGAAGAACAAACACTGACATAAAAGACCACTACAAACACCCTGTCTTCCCAAAACACTCGCAACCCCTACATCCCCACCCAAAAATGAGCAACTCCACAATCGCAGTGACAACCTTGAATAAGACAATTGATCACATTATATAGGCTACCTAATTTCTGGATAAGCAACTTAGATAAACGTGAGGAACACGGTTTAATGTGTTTCCTAAAATTAAATCTTTAGGCCGGACTGATATTTCAAAAGGGCCCTGTTGTCATTGTACACCGTCTTTTGGCAATATGCACCCCCGACCCAGTCCACAAATATCGGAAATAGTGAAAGAAAGAAATAATATGTATGAAATCCTTTTAAACAACCGCACCTAAAACAAAGAATAAACACTAATAAAAACGCCCTCTAAATAAAAAATAAGTAAAAACAAAAAATCCCCCTTAAACAATATCAGATAGCACTATACAAATGAAATTGTGAGAGATAGAAAAACAATGCGTATAAAAAATTTTAACAAACAGATCTAAATAAACAATACACACACCCTTTAAATAAAATAAATAAGAAAATATTTACAAAAAACCCTCAGATAATAACAACAGACAACTCTTTATGAACGCCGATTATCTGTTATAAAAGAACTCAAAAAGCGAGCACCGTTTGTCTTGTACCAGTGAATTGTGTTTTTTCCCCTATTTTTTCACTATTTCTCTTGAAGACTACTAAACGGTGCTGAGAATTCGGCCTAACAATGTAAGACGGCTTCTACCCCAGTAATTGCATGTCCAGACCGATGAAAGGCCGTTACACCAAACAGACACTGTAATCTATAGTTTTTAAATAAAATACTTCATATATACATATATATATATATAGGCCGCACGGTTAACGACGTTGGATTTGAGTTGAAAATTACTTGTAATCCAGGGTTTTGAATCGTACGACCGGTAGTGAATAGTCATATCTCTATGCTGATGAGTCCTGATTGAAAAGGGACGAAACGTATACGTACATAGATAATAAACAATAACAAATATTTTATATTTGTAGCTCCTCGTAAAATAAGTAGAGCACTCTAAATGGTAGTACAAACACAGCATGACGTCACTTGCTTTATATGCATCATTCCTTCTTTAATAGAAGTAGAATGCCTGGATATCGTGCCGCTTTTAAATGTGTTAAAATTATCATTGTTTATCGGCTATTCAAACATTGGCTGCGCGGTTAACTACGTTGGATTTGAGTTGAAAAATACTTGTAATCCAGGGTTTCGAATCGTACGACCGGTAGTGAATAGTCATATCACTATGCTGATGAGTCCTGATTGAAAAGGGACGAAACGTATACGTACATAGATAATAAACAATAACAAATATTTTTATATATATATATATATATATATATATATAAGGTATGAAACTAAAAGTAGGATGTATACTTTTAGAAGTTTGAACCTATTGTGAAATGATTTAAGTCTAATATAAGGGATAGAGCAATAATATAGATAAATGAAAAAAGGGAAATAAAAAATGTAAAAATGGCAATCTTATCATCAGAGGAATTGCATAGATAGATTAGTTGGCAGGGAGGTAGCCAAAATTCAAAATTTGAAAAATTTGAGAAAATAATAGAAAATGTGTATAAGTGTGTGAGAAAGTTGCCAAAATGTAAAATATATCCAGATAGAGAAATGTAAAGTATATCCGGATAGAAAAAAATTCCAATGAGGAAAGGTTGAAAATGGAAAGGTAAAAATTCAGTCAAAAATGATCAAAATATTGTAAATCCAGACGGAATTAATCCAATGGAATGATATGTGGTTCTGCCATGGAAAAAAACTGGTTAGGATGTGAGTTGGAGATGCGGGACCATTTTAAACACTCCCATGGATCCTAGTGAAGAAAATTCTAAGGATTTGAGTTCAAAATATTGCAAAGATTTCGAGTAGAATCCGAGAGGAAGGCAGATTTGCTGAGGGTTAGATGTTTATCCGAAGACTTTCTGATAGTATGGGTTATCTCCAAAACTTGATTCATCAATGCTAAAATTAAAAAATTACCATTTTATTTCCTTCTCTACCTACAATGGATGCTCAACGGCCACCCTCCTTCTGCACACCATTGAATAAGCGTAGATTTGTTTGTACATCATATATTTGTGTGTGTGTATTGCACCCCACCAATTCCTCCTCTGACATTTGATATTCCTGCCTTTGGATAAAATGACCATCTGCTTGAGAATCATGGCTCCCAACCAGATTTTATATTCAGACGTTCTTTTGTTTCTGTTATTTTTTTTGTTAAGATTACCAAAGTTATAAAAGATAGATTTTTTATTAAAAATGCATTATATCTCCCCATACGCAGTGTGTCTGTTATAAAGAGTTTATCACAATGATAAAAACGATACTGAGTTCATACAAAAAAACACTATTCATTGATTTCTTCTAACATTTATCTTTCTTTTAATTTCCTTTCTCTACACTTTCAATTGCATTTCAAATAATCCAATATTCAACCATAACGTATAGATCGTCTGCCAATATTCCCTTTCTTATTTTGTGATCCTTTCTCTATTTCATTTTTACTGTTTCGTTTTTTTAATGCACAAAGACAGTATCAGATTTATTTAATTATTAATGTAGTCACCGTTCTTGTCTAGGACCTATTTCAATCCATCAATAAACATCTCATTATATCAACAATCTCATCTCAATTTTCAAGGAAAAAATGTATAAACACACACACATATAGTACTTGAATAAATTACGTGTTTTCTAATAGGTAATTACCAATGGTTTCACACTCTGAGCGATCGTCATACAACCTAAAATAAGATCTAAATCGTAATCCTCTAGTTGCTTCGTTTACTTTCGGTTTTGCACACCCATCCTGCAGAGATTAACTGCTAGTTATTGGAGTTATCTAATTTCTCTAGCCAGAAGTTTGACTTATCCGTTTAATCTTTTAAAAACATATCTTTATTTTGTTGCTCGTATTTCTGTTGTTTTTAAAATACAACATTGTAAATAATTTGGACAATTGTTTTTGTATTCTACAATTATTTTTATTTATTTAAACTTCTTTATTTTTTAATCTCCGGTTAACTAACAAAGCATATTTGTGTGTGTGTGTGTGTGTTTGTGTGTTGGCAGTTTTATGTGCTTATATATCTGCTTAATGTATTTTTGTAATTCTCTAATTTAATCAAAGCTCATGTGGCAGAGACAGTATTTATTTAAATGTCTACATTTAGCTATGAATTCATGTTTTTTGTTAAGTAGTTCATACTTTTGTTTTGAGCTTATTATTTGGTATTTTCTAACAAACCCAAGCAATAATTCCAATTAGTAATAGGGTGTGAAACCATTAGTAATGACCTATTAAAATAACATGTAATTTATTCAAGTAGTATAAAACTCTCTCTCTCTCTCTCTCTCTCTCTCTCTCTCTCTCTCTCTCTGAGAAGGCATCAAGCAAAGTGCAAATCCGAAATTTTGAACAGGTTTTAAAAGCTATCACTCACAACTAGCTGTTTATATATATATATATATATATATATACGAAGAACTGTTTCAATTGTCACATTTTAAAATGTAGACGTCCGTATTTTACGCGAACGGTTTGCCGGCGTATTTTTTAAGAAATTCCATTCTTTCACTCGCTCTGTATTCATTTTTGACATTAAAGCCCTGAAGATGATTCCGGAGAGAATCGAAAACGTTAGTCAAACACATGGATCCTTCATCAATTCATTCCATCTACACGTCAAAAAGATCATTCGACGAATGGAAAAAATTTAAAAAAGGAATCACTAAACAGAAGATTTCTGTCGTCTTCAATAACACATGCCTTAATGAAAAAATGCTGCCTAAATACACACAATATATATATATATATATATATATATATATATATATATATATATATTTAAAGGAGTGAAGCTACCAATATTTGTAAAAATCTTTTTTCAACCATTGTTTGTTATTTTATTATTTTGTGATTTTATAACGCGTTTCGAGCTTTTCTTGCTTGCTTTCTTCTGATATATATTCCATTTTTTCGGTTTTTCGAAGATTAGATGGAACAAAGTCACATGACAATATTTTATTGGTGTCGTATAGTTTGGAGGGTTGATTGGGAATATAGTAGATTGGCTCATTGAACACACTTTCAGTGAGAGAAGTGTTATAATATTGGGCAGCTTTGTTAAATATGCTAGGATCAGATTAAAGACTGGAAATTCTACAGCTGATACTGAGAACAAAGTTCTTGAATACTATGGAAGAATGTAACAAGACTGTGTGTTGATATTTTTTTTCATTTTTGATTTAGTTTGTGAAAGAGCCTATGTATGCCATTATCTAGGTCTAAATTTACATCAAGAAAGTTAACATTATTTAGGTTTGTACCTATGGTTATTTTTAGTTCTAAACAGTGGCGTGCAGAGGGGAGAACCGATGAGAAGGTAGTCCCTGGCATCCAAATGGGGTGGGGAGCCAATGATATTCAACCTATCTCTCTTTCTCAATATTAGAACTTAGACTTAAGTCTTTGGGGTATACAATCAAGGAGTGTGCCCCACATTTTTTCAAAACAACAAATAATGAAGAGAGCCTAACATGCTTGAAAAATGTGTTATAGAAATTTAAACACCAAACTTAATATAAAAATATAGCAATGAAGAATTTATTTTTAAATTAATAAATGTTGGTAGCTCCACTTCTTTAAATATACACTTTTCTCTCGTTGGAACCACACTACCCTCTACTCTACAAGCCAACTCTATCCTGGGGCTTTTCTATTTGTCCTTTGAACCCAAACAAGGCATAAATAAAGAATTGTTGTATCCTGTTGGACTGACACCGTCTAACTCACCCATATTCTTGCACTTAAGAGAAGCAAGTCTTGCGTCCTATTAGCGACACACCACCCCCATTCTGAACCTAACTGAGAGAAGGTCAGACGATACAGCTGGTCGACTGTCATCTCTTAAAACGTTTACAAACGTCGTGACCTCACATCAAAGAGATAAGTATCGTTGCCTTTAAACTCTTATTTTCGGTTAGTGACACCCTCTCCCCCATCCTAAATCCTTAGCCGAAGAAAAGTCAAACGTCGGCCAAACATCTTGTGTCATCTCTTAACAATCACAAATCCCTTGACCACAAATCAGTGCAAAGTATCGTCACCTGGTAACTCAAAGAAATTTTCAACACACCCACTTCCCCGTCCACACGTCTCAGCAGAGAATAGATATAAAAAGGGAGTTGGCGAATCAACCAGTTAGTTCCTGTCAGTCGAAAAGTGAGCTGTCACCAGTTAAGGAAACCAGTTAGCACCAGCATATGCACTGTGATCTATGTAAAAGAAGAAGAAAAAATGAAGAAGAAGAAGAAAAGAACGGAGCAGAGAAAGACTCCACAACCAGGTGGATTGCCCCAAATTTTCAAAGAAGCCTTTCGAGATTGCATCACCCAAGCTGCCATTGATTGTAAATATATGACACTACCGCCGAGATGACGAATACCTATCTGATGTAAAAATTGCATAGCACCTATTTGAGACTTCCATAATTATATCCATATATATATGATTTCTGAACATTTACATCTTGATATCTGCTGATTACTTTTCCATCCAAAGATCAGTTTTGATCTTGGATGAGTGTGACTTGTGACATTCCTGAATAATTGAACTTTTCAACTCCCGTGGGGAGTCTTGTAACAACCTCTCACATTCAGTGAGTGAGTAATACTTTTTCTTCCGTGATTTGTTTGCGACACTATTTTGTTCATAGATTTTACTTAGTACTTTGTTTTTCTTGTCATTTATTCTTTACATGTTTAACCCGTTCTCTAACAATTCTGTATATAAATATTGTTTGAATCTTAACTTGGTGTTCCCCTGTATTCTGTTGATAATATTGGGTTCTAGGGACCTACGAGCCACTTCCGGACACTTTTACCTTTTCTTATATTTATCATTGTCACGTGCTCGCTGCCGTGGTCCTGACGAAGGCTGTATGTGACATTATATATATATATATATATATATATATATATATATATCTACAATCTCACAGAATATATAATATGAATATACAGATCTAATTCTTTTAAATATCTAATCAGAAAAAAACCCAAAATGTCCTTTTATGTTCATTCTTTTATGATTATTTCTGAATTCATCCGATTTATTCTTAAAATGTTCTATATTACTGCTATTTTTAACTTGATTAGAAAAGTGTCTCCAAAAACAATCGAATTGTGTTGTAGATTTTGTTTTTTGAAATAATTCTTGCCAGTGAGATGTGAGATATTAAAAAATTGTATTTTATATTTTAAAATTCTTATTGTCTTGAAAATCTCAATTAAATACCCTCTCATTCATTTATAAAGTAATGTAGTAAAACCTAAGGATTCTAACCTATTTTTATAATTGAGATGCTTTATTTCTTTTTATTAGTTTGATCATTTTTTTTGTACATCTTCTAATTGTAATATTACTAGCTCCCCTCCCCTAAGTGAGAAGGTAATCCTTAGGAGGGTGATATCATGACCACAGAACATATACTACACTACCCCCTACCCCCACCCAAAGAAAAGAATGAGGCAATGTCTGGGAGGATGATGTCATGACGAACGAACATATACTATACTACACTACACCCCTAAATGAGGAGGTAATGCCTAGGGGATGATCTCATATCAATAGAACATATACTATACTACCCTCCTTCTGAATTGAGCATTAAAAGATAGTACAATAGTTGAGCATTAATAAAAGTAATAGTATAGTTCGGCTTCAGACAGATACCAAATCTTTATTAGTAATAGAGATATTTGATATGATTCTCAACTCAAATGTCATGGATTCGTTAATGAAATGAATACAATATATAAATGTTTTGAAAATGGCATATTTACAACGAAAATCATTAAACTCGAATACCCCCCCCCCCCCCAAAAAAAATAAAAAATAAAAAACATTTTATTTTTACACCTCAAAAACAAAATCATGGATCAAAATATTCCTCAAATTATGGGAATAGTCTTGTAATCCCAGATGAACATAGATAAAATGTATGAGCTTTAAATAACATTTGAATACATAAGCCGATTTTAAAGAAAATCATGTTTGATCTGCATAGGTGTTTTGAATAAAAGATTTTTAAAAGCTGACAAGATCAGTGAATCAGTGAGATGAAGAGAAAGAAAGGGAGAGAAAATCCAGTGGTCCAATGAGACAAGCAACATGTAGGTTCATGTTATTGGAACCATATAGAAAGAAGACGTCTTCGGAAGAAGAGTCCCCACCAAATAAGAAAAGTTGTGTCCGTTTGGCATAATGGTTAGAATGTACACTAATGGACCAGAACACTGAAGTTCAATCTTTGGTCAAATCATACAAAAGACTCAAAAAGTCGTACTTGATGCATCCTTGCTAAACATTAGAAGGTGAGAATCAAGAGTTAATGTAATAGCCAACAAAAAGGGAACCTTCGGGTTTCCCTCGACTATGCTCGATCCATTTATTTATTTATTTTTATTTTATGTGTCCCGACAAGTCAAAACAAGTCTCAATCTCTTCAGATCATTAGGTAGTCATTGTCTCAAAAGAAGCCAAACCCACTCTACAACACTCATTGGAGAATTAAGGTTTGATAAGTGTCCACAGCAGAAACCTAAAAGACGATTCAAAGATTGTGTAAAAGAAAATCTAAACAAATCGGATAAGATAAATGTAGAAAATTGGAAGACAAATCAACGAAGACAGGTTGTGGGGCCTTTCAAAGAAAGAAATACACAGCATGACGAAAAGAAATGGTCGTTGTGAAAAAAATAAATCTTGTCAGTTGGTGTGAGGATCAAACTGATTGGAAGCGTGGTGTGGGATATGTGGGTCAAATGAAGTCACACAAGTAACCTGCAAACGCAAACTGAATATAACGATTGCTTACTTCTTCAGAAGATAACACCTTCATATTATATGAACCTAGCTGTACCTATCCGGCGTTGCCCGGCATGTGAAGTCATTTAATTTTTTAAAGTTCTATTTGTTTGCACATTTTTTAAACTTATACAGAAAAAGAAAAAACTTACTTACAAAGTAGGCAATTCTTATTATATTCTTCACTTAAAAATATGAATTATCTCCCTTGCTGATTTTTATTTTTAGATAATTATTTAAAAATGTTTCGTATTACTAGTCGTAATTTTCTTAAATAAATTATAGCTAAGTACATTATATTATTATATTGCCAATAACATGGTAAAAAATAACAAATGAAAATTGATGAGTCAGAAACAAAGTTTGTTTGGTCAGCTTAAATGCTATTTGGGTCTAACTTTGAAAATCCAACAAGATAACTTTATATTTTAGAAGAACGAAAAGAATAAAATTAGGAGTTAAGGGGCACATGAGAGTTAATAAGAATGTGATTTTACAAGTTATATTTACTTGCCACCCTATGAGGACAGAGTTAAATGTGGGAAAAATCCAGATCTCCAGAAAAGGATATTCAGGATTGGGACAAAAATTAAAATTGACTCGGTAAAGAAGGATTTCTCTTTCACTGACCGAGAACAGAACAGATTAAGTGTAGTATCAGAACAGATACTAGACTTTGTTCCTAGCCAGAAGGCCAAATAAAGTTGACTTACTTGTTCATTCTGATAAAATCTACTATATTTGTTTCAAAGCATGTAAATCGGTAGCTGATTTTAAGAGCCACGTGTTTACTGAGCAGATATGGCGATTGACTCTTTGTGTTCTGTTGTTACCCGGGTATCAGGGTTAATAGAAAATAATAGGAAAAATCTCCAAATATTAATAAGAGAAAAGGTTTACTAAACAAAAGATGCAAGGTGAACAGAGCAATTTAGCAATCACTAGGATGAGTTAGCAAGTCACGTGAGATCTTGTTAGTTCCATTCTCCTTATTTAGGTACTATTTTATAATGTTCTTTAACGGTCTGACTCCACAGTAATGATGGCCATTCTGTATGATACCCAAAGAAGCTGTCTTACGTGTTTTGCCAGTCTAGAAACGTCATCCTTTATTCAGTCATCAAGCCTCCAACCATCAGTCAGACGTGTTAACTCTCCCCAAAACTCATCTACTGTTTTCTCTGAGTGAAGTCGTCATACCATACATTTGTTAAATGCATTGAACGAATCTGTTTCATATGTAGTCATGAGGATCTACTTTATCTGCTTTGTGTCTGACCTCTGATTCTGAACAAGAACCATAGCTCTCATAATCGCAACAGTAATATGCATTGCATCGTTTCATTTCCACGAGTTCACAGACCAATTCTAGGGTTTTGATCCATTCTACAATTAGTAGATCAGTGGTAACATCATTAAATTCGGGATTAAGCCAGATATCAAATCCTCTGTTCGTCATCTTCATAAGAAAATAGAAAAAAATGCTGAAATAGCTTGTAATAAAATGAGAGTCTCTCTGGTGTTGGATAACAATTTTTTCCCCTTATGGGCTTGTGTTCTGGATTTTTAGTGTTGAATTTATGGGGAGAAACTCCCATTTGATTATAGTAATCCAGAGATTTTGAGGCGCACCATACATCTGGCTGTCTCTGTCTTTGAGAAACTCCAAAGAGACAGTCTGGGAGACAAGAGGGATATTGTATTGCCTTCCGTTGAGTCTTCATTCACAAAGTCATGCCGAGAATATATTTCGATATGACCTGAAGAGCTGCAAAAAGCCTCAAAACTAACACTTGTAGTAAGATAAATGCTATATATATATATATATATATTCAAACATTGTTAAAAATAACTGAATTCGTCTGTTTAATTATACTTTTTTATTTTTTCAATTCTTTTCATGGTCTTTTTTGTATTAAAATCAAAAAAATTAATAAATGTTCCATAGGTTTCACAGGTTTCACGAACGTTTTCAATTCTTCGTCGGATCATCCTCAGGTGTCAAAAACAAATGAACAAAAAAGCTGGAGAAAGAAGAGAATTTTAAAAAGACGGTGGAGATACGTGCAGAGAACGTTTTCCGCATTGTTCCAAGAAGTCGTTGGCGATTTTAAATTCAGCAACGCTCGATGGCATCACAGAACAAAATCGCATTACGTTAAGCATTTTAAAATGTTACTACTGGTTTCATATGTGATGTTGTTAATTTTAGGTTGCTGTGTTTTTATGTAGATAGCTTCGAGTATTTTTAATTTTTTTAAATTGGTTTCGAAAGTTATTAACTAGAATTTGTCTTAAATCAGAGGGAGGGCAGTTATGTTTTTGTAGATGTTGGTAAATTGAGCTAGAGTTTACAAAATGCATGGTGAGGCGGCGGGATAGGGTAATGCTTGTAAATCCAATGTAGCTATTAGCTATATTATTATTATGCGAGTTACATTCTCCCAAAGGGAATTTAAACATATAAATAATATTGGTTCTTTCTAGTGGTTTTTGGGGTTGGGGAGAAATTGTTTTTTACTACAAGATTTTGGGTTTTAAATTTTTTATAGTAAATAATGAGTCTAATTTTATTGTTATGGTCAATTGGGGATATGTATCTGTGTATAATATTTTTCATGGCTTTTTCTTCTAATCTAAAGTTTGGTTGCATTTGATTACAATAATATATGTTAATATTGTTCGAGTTGTGATGTTGAATATTATTATTATTTGTACTGGTGGTTTTTAAGTTTTAAATCATTAATTTTATTTGTTCATCAATGATATAATTAGGAAATTCGTTGTTAATAAGTACTTGTTTTATATTTTTTAATTCAATGAATAGTATTTTTTAGAGGAGGAGATTAATTCGGCACGGTTTAATAGATTTTTAACAATAGCTATTTTGTAGCAATAGGGACACTCGCTCTTAAAATTTAAAAGACTAGAATTTAAGCTGGTTGTTTTTTTATAAGTGGAAATGTTGAACGATTTATTAGAGGCATCAATAAGAACATCTAGGAATGGGATTTTGTTATTTATGTTCAGTTCTATGGTGAATTAAAGAACATAGTTTTTTTGGAAAAGGTCTTGAAGTTTATGTATTTGTTCATTGATTTTAATACAAAAAGACCATCAGAAAAATTGAAAAAATAAAAAAGGTATAATTAAACTGACGAATTATGTTATTTTTAACAATTTTTGCATAAATGAGAAAATGCTGCCTAAATACACACAATTCATATATATATATATATATATATATATATATATATATATATATATATATATATATATATATATATACGATACTTTTATGTACATATAAAATATATAAAAATATATATATATATTAACGAAAAATACGCCCTATAAAGTTAAGGGCGACTAATTATGCAATTTTCTGCATCTTAATCACTTAGGAAGTGAAACAATCGAAATAGTAGTAAGCAAAAAAATAATGAACGCTGCAATCACCAATAAAAATACATTAAATATTTAGGTGATAAAAATCGTACATGTTTCAAGACATGTTTCTTAGTCCAATGGTAAGACGCTGGACTATAGACATCAATATCGAAGGTTCGATCCTTGTCTAAGTAAGCCATGCTGATGACGGCTGTGAGCCAGAAACACGTGTCCATGGATTACTTTTATGTACGTATAAAATTAATAAATATATATATATATATATTAACGAAAAATATGTACTATAAAGTTAAGGGCAACTAATAATGCAGTTTTCTGCATCGTAATCACTTAAGAAGTGAAACAATCAAAATAGTAGTAAGCCAAAAAAACAACGAACGGTGCAATCACCAATAAAAATAATTACATAAGAATACATATATATGATACTAATATTTATAAATAAATAACCTACAAACGCTAGCGTTTAAAGCTTATTGTTCTCATCAACGTAGGAAAGTAACAATTTCAGACAGTCGGAAGGTGCAAACACAGTTAAAAGAGTCAGCCTAGAATCTGCAAGCAGTCGCTCTATCTTCACAGCCACCGGAAACTGTCACGTGATTAAGGGAAATTAAGATCTCTATGTGCCTCGAAGCGGGCAGCAGATAGAAGACTAATCGAGAGGGTTCGTCGACCGTATTCGGAACTTTGCTTAAAAGCTGATTGACAGTCTTTTTTTAACATCCCCGAGAGTGCGCGACAATAATTTCTTAAAGGGGCTTATTCTGTTATAAGTAACTATGTATTTTCTTTTATTTGTAACTTTGTTGATACTTAAGCATTTCTTCTATTTCATGTGTCATTTTGTCTGTCTGTCACGCTCAAGTTTGAAATAGCATTTTTATTTGCTAAGCATTTTATTTCATTTCCATTCTTTGTATTACAGTTACATATTTATTCCATGTTACATTTATTATGTTGAAATGAAATTATATAGTTACTTATGGCGAAACATATATATATATATATATATATATATATATATATATATATATGATTATTTTTTATTTACACAGACATGTACAAAATCTGCAACACTTGCATGTCGATGTTATCGATCAACAGCTGTTATAAACTGAGATCTGATCAGGCAGAGTTAAAATCCGATCTTAACCTTAGATCATATTTGGAAAGAATGAAATGGGGAGAAAAGAAAAGAAATTAAAAACCAAAATTTGGAAAGTCACGTGTTTAGAATTGGGACCGTTAAAAATCAAAATCAAAAATAATATAAGGTCAAAAAATATAAAATATTATTTTATATGCTGTAATTCACTCTCACTTTTGTTCAACATATGCCAACAGACTTTAAGCCGAATATGATGTTGATGATTCTGTCATTCTCTCTCTCTCTCTCTCTCTCTGTTTATTAACAGTCAAAGGTAATCACCGCCCCATCACTGCTCTCGTTAAACCTCTACCTCTGCTCTCTTTCTATATTGACGAAGACATGGGTAAAGAGTAGTAATACTATTTAACTGGAGAAACACAGAGAGAGAGAGAGAGAGGGGGGGAGAGAGAGCAAAAGAGAGCTGAAAGAAACTAATTTAGGATTTTGTATTTTTATTTCTTATATTTAACTGGTTTTGCAAACTCACTTTTTCCTGATACAAACGATCTAACCTGAGCTTAACAAATGCCTCAACATGTCACCTTTTTCTAGTTTTATTATATAGATCAAAATTCACCTTTAGTTATATCAAATTCACCTTTAGTCATATAAAATTCACCTTCAGTCATATCAAATTCACCTTCAGTCATCAAATTCATCTTCAGTCATATCAAATTTACCTTCAGTCATATCAAATTCACCTTTAGTCATATCAAATTCACCTTTAGTCATATCAAATTCACCTTAAGTCATATCAAATTCACTTTAAGTCATATCAAATTGACCTTTAGTCATATCAAATTCACCTTTAGTCATATCAAATTCACCTTAAGTCATATCAAATTCACCTTTAGTTATATCAAATTGATCTTTAGTCATATCAAATTGACCTTAAGTCATATCAAATTCACCTTTAGTCATATCAAATTCACCTTTAGTCATATCAAATTCACCTTTAGTCATATCAAATTGACCTTTAGTCATATCAAATTGACCTTTAGTCATATCAAATTCACCTTTAGTTATATCAAATTGATCTTTAGTCATATCAAATTTACCTTTAGTCATATCAAATTGATCTTTAGTCATATCAAATTCACCTTTAGTCATATCAAATTCACCTTTAGTCATATCAAATTCACCTTTAGTCATATCAAATTGACCTTTAGTCATATCAAATTCACCTTTAGTCATATCAAATTCACCTTAAGTCATATCAAATTCACCTTTAGTCATATCAAATTCACCTTAAGTCATATCAAATTCACCTTAAGTCATATCAAATTCACCTTTAGTCATATCAAATTCACCTTTAGTCATATCAAATTGAAGTGTTATTTAGTATCTTTTTTTACTTTTTACTCTAAATTCAAGCTATTTTTAAGATGTAATAATGTTATAATTTTTCTATATTATTTAGTTATAATTAATTTTCATTGATTAAAATTAACTATACAAAATTAATTGCTATGTATAATTATTTCATTTATTTATTTATTTATTTTTTTGTTCCAGGTGTGGAAGATGCCTTTATGATGGCTGTACCATGGGAACAGTCCATTATTCATGAACTGGATCTTACGTCTACTGAACTTGCTACTGAGTGCCTGGAAAACATGCTGCTGCGCATCCCTGGATTTACTTACCTTGGATTGGGTCACTGTGAATTCTTTTCCGACTCGGTACGTCTTTTCAGTCCCTCTGGAATTTTACTCATTTTGCTCTCTATTCTGCATTTTTGTTTTTATGTGAGGAAAATGATGATCTGGATTGAGACAACAATAAAAATTGTCTCAGTCTAAAAGGATTTCTCCTCTATGACCAAGGACAGAACATATACTACACTTTGAATTATCTATTTTCACATAAAATAATCAATTTTACTTAGAAATTGTGAACAAGACCTCAAAAGTATATGTGTGTGTGGGTGAGTGGGGGGTCACTGATCATCCTCTGTCTATTTTACTCCTCCTAGCCTAAAAGCCAGACAACTTGAAAAGTCTCTGTTAAATTCTTCAACAATTGTAAATGTATGTTTACAAAAAGAATTTTTGTCATAATTGTAAAAAGTTTAGTGCTTGTGCTTATCGCCAGGATTAGAAGTCAAGATTATTTGTACAAGAGCAAGGAAAACACTTCGCCTACTCGGTTTCGAAAGAATGTGTTGTTAGAGAGAGCCTGGAACCCTAACACTTAATCCTAACGTTCAAAGAAGAGATATCTTTTCCTTGTAGATATCAAGCCAAAGTAGCATTAGTCAGACGGTTCCATGACAAATCTACCCAAAATAAATGTAAAAAGATAGTTTTAGTTAAGTCAGTTGATTGATCTGGTGACACAATCAGCCATTCTCTCTGTATCGGAAGAAGTGCTGAAAATCTATGGAATCTATTAATAATAAGACAACTGTCCATCCATCCGTCCGATGTCACATCACATCAAAAACTACTGGATAAAAGATCTGTAACATTTCCTGTGGATGTATCTTCGATTTCTAAGCATGATCTTTGGTATATTAGTTTTTCGAAAACCTCCTAAATAGGTTTTATGAAGAATTTAAAAATCACTTCAAATTTATACAGAAACAGTAACACAAAAAGTATTGCAAGATGATCGTTAAAAAAATGCCACCCACCCATGTAATCGTTAATAATATTCACAATCCTTTCTGTAATCCAACCATATTTGGTGCAGATAAACTTCAGATGACTTGTCCACCAAGTTTCAGTCATGAATATCCAACAGTTTTAATTGTCAATAACTCTGACACATTCCTTTCTTGGCACTGCCCTGAGTTTTGCTCTGATGATCCTCTTCAGTTCAGGAATAGTCTCTAGATTGTTTTGATAGACTATATTTTATATAATGCCACAGATAGAAATCTGAGAAGTTAAGGTCTTGTGGGTGGTGAAGAGTGTGTCCATTAAAAAAAATCAAGTTCCGACTTTTATGTAATGTTTTGGTACCTTTATTATTTTTGCAGCTTTTCATTTGGAATCATTGGATACCTTTTCATTTACCTTTACTAAAAGGATCAGGTTAGAGTTAGTTTAGAATGAGGTTAGGGTTAGTATGCTCAAAATGTGCACCTCTGCGTTGTAAGCACACCTGGATACGACTAATATGGGCTGTGATGATGCTATTCATTTCAAGAATAACCTGGAGGATTGTTTAGATAGCTATTATCTTTAGGAAAACCCGATAGATAAAAATTTGGGGGATTATGGTCTGGTGAGTGTGAAGCCCATCTAGGATCACACCTCTTACTGATCAGACTATCGACAAAGTGTTAATGAACGTCCATAAAACAAAGACTGTTGGACATTCATGACTGAAACTTGATGGACAAGTAAGGTATAGACTAAAGTTTATTTGTACCAAATATGGTTGGATTTCAGAAAGGATTGTGAACTTTATTAATGATTCCATGGGTGGTTTTTGAGGGAAGGTGTCACCCTATACTATTATGGGATATCAAACAGAATATTCTAAATTTAACACTACTTTTTCCAATTAAAACAGTTTTTTCTTTCTTTCCTCCACATTTTTTCTTTGTTTGTTTCTTTTTTTTTCTTCCTTTGATGTATTCATTTCATCATGATGAAAAATAAGAAAATGTTATGTTATTTGTTACGTGTAAATTACGAGAATTCTTTAGTCTCCAATTTAGTTACTTTCTTTCCGTAGATTAAAAAAACAGTAGAGTTGATTATGTAAGGTGAAATACTATCTTTTCTTTTTCGGCTAAACAACGTCCACGGAGGTGCTCATGTATTCCTCCGCTATCTGGTAACGAGGATGATGCTGGTGAAGCCATTCATGTTCTCTATCTCCATTCTTTAAAATGGCAGCTCTCAAACCGAGGTCACACAGAAATTCAATTGTTCTTGGTCAAAAAGTCTTTACAAAATCTAGTCGGAAAATAAATTTATTATAATCTGATTGGCTCAAAAGCTCTACTAAAAATATAAACTCGCAAAACCAAAATTCAAGATTGATTTAAATTGCTACAATAAATAAATAAAACAAAACGTTAAACTGTTCGTTTTATTTATTAAAAAAATATTTAGTTGGCAAGTATTTTTACGGTAAGAGAAAAGAAAAGATGGTAGGTAAGCCACTGTGGTTTTCTAATTTTTTAATTTTTTTTTATGGAAGTTGCTCCAGACAAGGCATGAAGCCACTTGATGTAAGGAGCTAAAAAAAAATATATATACCACTTCAATGGTCAAAACTCAGCCAACGATAAGTGTTAGATGGATAGATTCAGACCCAGAAAACAGCAATTCTTCCCCCTTTTGTCAGAAACATCGCTCATGGAATGTAAGGACTAAAGGACAAAATAACGGAAAGCGACAAGTCCAGGACGACTGGAATTGTTTCCAGTCGTCCTGGACTTTTCTTTGTCACTGGAGTCAAGTCATGCCGATTTAATAGGAGTGCAGTTGGGTATTACGCAACTGTTGCTATACTATAGACTCCTCTGCGCAGGCCACCATTACATGAGCATCTATTATCCCTCGAGACTGAAAGGAAGCCTTTAATGCTTTTATCATTTTTGAATGGCAAACAAACCCATAATTAAATAAATGATCATTGTAATTTATGCATAATTTCTTAGATTGAACTTTTTTGTTTGTCATGGATTTGTAGCAATATTTAGTGTGTTATCAAACGAAATGTTCCACATAAGGTTAGAGTAAGCAGAAAAGCGGAAAATTCCATTAGAAGTTGAAGATTAGAATTAGAACTACGTGTCAGGATATGACGTCATGGCAAGAAGTCAACGTAGCAAAGAAGAGAGATCCTGTCTCTTGTATGTTCTACGTCAAATGAACGAACGTCTTTTTCGAGACTCTTCCACCATCATCCCTTATTGGGGATTGGCTGCGAAGATGCAATCATCTTGATGGACTTGCTATAAAAAACGAAATAAACCAACAAGAATAATATGCCACCCAGAGAAAATAATGGAGTTGTTGTTGTTGCTTCAATTATTATAGCTAATGTGAAAAGAGTTGATGACGGCTGTTAACAGCAAAGGAAGAGAAAGACAGAAACTTCTGCTGATAAATCACCCACTATGATCACCCTTACAATTAAACGTTACTACCGATTAAGCTGGCTACCTACAACATTTCCACAAGAGTCCAGTTGTTTTCTGTCAATGAGATAGCAACAGACCATCTGGTGGGTTCGAAAGAATTGCTCACAGAATATTTATTAGTGCCAATGAAGTGATTCTGGCAAAAGAATGATTTGGTGGTTGTTTGATGAACATTAGATAATAAAGCAGAGAGACGAATGCACACAAGACAACGATAAATAATAATATATGTATTAAATTATAATACAAGAAATGTCTTTTGCAAAACTAATTGTGTTTGCGGCTTGATTAAAAGACCAACTATTGATAAAATGGGTCCATTTAATGTCTACAACAAGATGGTTCCTTGAATGCATCTGATTCAAAGAAGGGTTCCTTAGGGTGTTGACTGGACTGCGATTACATTCAAAAAGAGGACGAACAAAAGCTTTTCAGTCCTTGGTCTTTTGGCTAGGAACAAAGTCTAGTATCTGTTCTGCTAGAAGTCCTTCTAGAGTGAGGCAATTTTTACTTTTGTTCCAATCCAGAGTGCCCCTTTTTGGGAGCTGGATTTTCCCCACATTAAAAAGAGACCTTGTGTCTAACTTTGCATTCGTGGGGAGGCAAGTAAATAGGAACAAAAGCGTTTCGTCTTGATCCCGCCAAAATTAAGTGCCTAGTGATTGGTCAAGGATAATTTTCTTGCCCAATCAAATGCGGTTATTTTGGGATACAAGGGAGGTAATTGATCGTCATAAAAGACAGAGAGAGGTAATTATTTTAGGTGAAAAAGGGAAGTACCCCTTTTTTATACCACGTAAAATTACAGATTGACATGATTCAAAATAAAGTCTCTAACAACAGTTTTTGTCTTTCAAATTCTGGTTACATAAAATAGAGAAGAAATTAAACTATTTAAGATAATACAAAATTTTCGGAAGGAAGAATAAACATAAAAATCACAATTTTTATTTTCAGTTCATTTAATCCCTGATAAATTATTTATGAAAAAAATGTTTCATTTCAAATCAAATATTTTGTTAAAGCGAACGCTCGGAGTTAAAACTGATAAAAGAAAAATAGCTCCACCACCCTTCACTAGCAGAGCAATACAATCCGCAAGACATCTTGTGTGTGTCTGTCAAAATGATGCAACAGAAAGCTAGGAAAACCATGGGCTATCTCGTTAACAGTTTGTTTTATAACGTAAGTATTTTATGTAGATATCCCGTGCCTTTTCCAAAATAAGACCAAACTAAATTTGTAAAATTTTCTCATGTATTTTTTTTTTACTTTTCCGGGATTTTGGTTAGAGTAGCAAGCAACATAATTAAATAAGTAAAGTCTTAAGTGCACCAGTCATGGCATCATAATTGATTGAATTTTTCTTTTCTTGATTCTTCAGATTCTTGAGAAACTGATGGAAAAGGGTAAATTCCACAAGATGATTGCCATTGACATCAGCTACACGAACGCTCTTTCTGAGAGCGCCATTTACAACTTCCTTCTCAATTACGGCAGCAACCTCAGAGGTCTGATGCTCTCAGGGAAGCCAAAACTAACTGAGAACTTTTGGCTTAATGTTATTCCTTTCTTAAAAAACATCAGGTAAGTAATGGACCATTTTTATGGGTTTCTTTTTTTTGTTTTCTTCTTTTTTTTTTTTTTTCTCTTTTTTTTGTTTTCTTTTTATGAAGAAAATATCTCCATAAAGGATTTATTGTTTTTTTATTTTGTTTGTTTGTTTTGGTTTGTGTCTGGTTGCATATGGGGGATTTCCATGTCAATAGGAGGGGAGCCATTCTGTTGTTAGGGGTTCAACATGGCTGAGGAAGCTTCTTCTTGACTTCAGTTCTTGGACCGTTCACATCCATGAAGGAGATAGCGTTCATCACTGATAGCCTTTGTGATCTCTACTTGGCTAGCAACTTCCCGTCTCACATCTGAAGGGGCAATGCCAGTGAGAAGATGCAGGTTGTTCAGGTTGGTGGGCTTCAGGCAGCCAGTGATCAAGCGGCAGGTGTTGTTCACTTTCCTTATCACATAATTATTCCATTTTTTTGGGGGGGGGGGGCATCATGTTCCAACTAATGGAGTCAAGACAGCTTTTCAAAGAATTAGAAAAAGAAAACTTAATTTCTCCACGAGATGAATTTCATATCAGTTGGCCCTCAAGTTCGAATGGATGAACATATTGGAATATTTTACATAATGGACATCCAACTCAACCAACCTTAACAACTATATATTATTCAACCTCTCTTCTTCAATTAGTAAGTAATATTTTAAATAACTACTTATGATAGACGTTATGAAAATAAATATATTATTCTACAAACCATTAATGCACATGAACTTTTGTAAAGAAACATTAATATTCTCTATCGGGCACTTAATCGATAAACACTTTCACTCACTAAGAACTATCATCATCATCATCATCATCATCATCATCATCATCATCATCATCGGATTATATTATATTTATATGCTGGCATGTGTTGGACGGCTATTAGAAATTGACTTCCAAACTAACCTATCTCTTGCCAGGTCTTTAGTTATCCCTCTTTCTCTCAAATTCATCCTTATCACTTCCTCCATTTTTCCTTTGGCCTTCCCCTGCCAACTGCCCCTGATACCTCAACTGTTCTACATCTACTAACCCAAGCACTCTCATCCATTCTTTCAATATGACGAAACTAACGAAGTCTCCTGTTCTGCACACATCTTCCTATACTGTCCAGATTTAATCTTTAGAGGTCATCAGATCTAAGCCTGTCTTTAAGACTCACAGTACGCATTCATCTTATCATTCTCAAATCATTTCTCTTCATTCAACTACTATTATATAAATCTAATATTCTTTTATATAAATTATATTCTGTTTTTCGTCTTAATATCTCATTATTCATTAACGTTTCATTCATTGATTCAAACTTGCAAGGCTCAAGCCAACCACGAAGTCAAAATATTTACTTGAGAACTTGAGCTGCAGACAAAACAACAAAAAAATCAATTCAAATCTTTTTTCTTGAAAATCTTTTGTTTTATTCATTTTTAAATTAAAATGGTTCAAGACATGACAAGAAACTAAGAGATTTTTGTTTTGTGCTGACTTAAAATCAATCCCATCATTCCTTGTGAAACCATCGCCCAAACGCAACACTCATTCTTATTGATTCAAACAAACGTACGGTTTAATGTTTTTTTTTTCAAAAATATTATTTATTAATATTTCTCCTCTCCTGTTTCACTGATTTGTGTGAATGAAATTCAGCATCCAGTGGTACAAACATCAAAAGAAGGAATGTTGGGTTAGGGTCGCATGTGAAAATTAATGTTTTCCTTTGGTTTAGAAGCACAAAAGAACCATAATAATTGACTTTAATTCAACCCAGAGATTACTTTAAACGTTAATTCAAGTCACAGATTAATTTCTATCTACCAGTTTAAAGGCTTCAAAATTACCTTTGAATGTCGAAGTATAAATACATTCTCTCGGATTTAATCCTGACATGTTCTCCATGTAGGATATTTATTTTTGTCCCTATTTTCCATGTTCAAATAAAACGCGTTGAATTATGATGCGATTATTTTATTTAATAAAACTCTATACCATGCTCGACACTCCTCCCAATCCTCAGTCAGTTGTAGCAACTCATCTGGCTACATGTGGCACAGGCTGGCGAAGAGCTGAAATTAAACTCATTAAGGACATTTTTTTCTTTTAAAAAACAGACAGAAATAGCATCATGTCGAGTGAACAATCAGTGGTTTAATAAGACCCAGGCTGTTTGATTGCATCTTGACCATGATTGTCTCATGTAAACAGAGAAAGAGAGAGAAAGAGAAAGAGGTAGATTTTTTTATGCTACCTTTGAAAACTCATATTTAGTATGTCCTTACTAATGGATTGCTTTGTCAGGCTTTTTCTTCAGCTAACACTAGAAACCAATCCTACTCTCTTATTACGTCACTTCCATTTCTTTAAATTTACTTCAGTTCACACGGTTAGCAAATCTTAGTCGTTGTTGATTATTCGATCTCTGCCTATGCCATTTAGTTGTTGAGCCTGTTTTGGTTCGTCTGTAGCTAATTCATCCACCTGAACATATTACACACACACATACACACATATTATATATATATATATGTACATATATAGTCCTAAATGCATCATATTAGTATCAAATATTCATATATCTTCTTAAATTTTATAAGAATAAGATGGTAAAAAGAAAATGTTTTAATATTTTTAGTTCACAAGAAGAACTACAAAGTATTTTTTTAAGATAGAAGAATCAAAATTTTTATTCGTCCTTGACATTCGTCAGGGATGAGACTAAGTTTAAGATTTTGAATTTGTTAATTTCCTATTTTTATATTATTTTTTAATCTACATGGAAAATAAAACGTTTGAAAGATTTCACATATATGATATATACTATATGATTTTGCTTATATGATATATACTATATGATTTTGCTTATATCATATATATTATATGATATATACGATATGATTTTGCTTATATGATATATACTATATAATTTTGATCATATGATATATATTATATGATTTTGATCATATGATATATATTATATGATTTTGTTTATATGATATATATTATATGATTTTGTTTATATGATATATATTATATGATTTTGTTTATATGATATATATTATATGATTTTGTTTATATGATATATATTATATGATTTTGCTTATATGGTATATATTATTTGATTTTCCTTATATGATCTGACCAAATCCAACACATTAGGTTAGAGGATTTACTGAAACGTCTACATTTTCCCATTTTAGAGATTATCCTAAGGACAAATTAGTTACGTTGGTACAGTCATGTGGAGCGTTCATTTTCCTGGATAAACTAATGTAGAAACATGGGTGTCTTGAATCGTAGGAAGGTAGGTCGACCAACGAAAAATTAGAAGCAAGTGATTAGACAAGGCCGTACAGAGTTGAATTTGGAAACAGTTGACCCGCTGAACTGTAAAAACTGGAGAACGAGCTTGCAAAATATAAACAAATGTTTGACCTCTGGGGAAGGGAAAAATGACGTTGAAAAGAGAGAGAGAGAGAGAGAGAGAGAGAGAGAGAGGTTGTACAAGCATCATCAGTCAACCTAGTAGAAATATTAAATCAATACGTGAAATGTTGATTAAAAAATGATATTAAATGATTAAGAATTTTCGTTTAACCGTAACGTTTAGAAGAACATCCACATCACTCTATCTGATTACTTATCCATGACTGTTATTGAATTTAGGTATCTATATAATAATACGCTAAAGCAATTTCATGTTCGTACGTACGTTATCACCTTTCACCTTTTTTTATTAAAAAGATCGGAGTGCACGACAGCCGAAGATGCAATGCCAAAAAAGTAATTGTTCAAAATTTCATCTTATGCCGTGTTGTATCAAACGTGAAACTCGAACTGAAATACACTTTCTTGGCCTTCGGACTAGGATCAAAGTGTAGTATTTGTTCTGTCCAAAGATGGTGCAATCATATTGTGGAGTATGTGTTCGTGCTGAACGTCCATAGAATAAAAATATGTCACAAACTCTTACAAGGGTTTTGGAGATAGACCTTCCCCCCCCCCTCCCAATAACCAGATATATTCTGAAACAATATCAACCATAGTACATAGATAGTATATTTCAGTTTGAACAAAAGTGTTACAATAATATGTGGGGTCTGCAGTGGCGCTAGACGTCCATAGAATGGAAATATTTTTTAAGCACAGCAGCAATATACAAACGATGAAGAATACAACTGTGGAATTTCCACGGGTCCCGCTAGTTTATATAAATAAAATAACCAATTCAGCAGAATTAAGTAGGTAAAAAGTATCAGCGTACACAATAATCAACAACTTTGAAGATGATAAAACATCACCATGGATGAAGAAGGCTGGAGAGCCTATAGGCTGAAAACTAGTTGAAAAATGAATAGGAATTGTTACATAGTCTTTAATTTCTCGTACCTTTCTTTCTTCGTCGCGGAGGGGATGTCGTCTCGATGTCGTTTAGTGGTTTAGTTATTTCTTCGCTTCTGTACTGCCGTGAACATTGCCGTATGTTGTGTCTACAACAAAACCTTTATAACCGATTCAGGAGGCAAACAATCTTTTAAATTTTGATTAGTTTATTTCAGGCGTCAGATTTCTGTCGGCAATGGAGATGTTTTACTAAACGTTGAGGGAGAGATCAAATTACTACTTTATCGTAGTTAATTCCTAGCTTAAGTCCTTAGTCATTCGAGGAGGGAGGGGGAGAAGGAATCTTATGCCTGTATTCTCTTAAGGAAATAAATTCCCATTTTTCATTTCAGACTACAGAGAGAAATAGTCTGTTCGGCTTGCTTCCAAAAACCCGACTGGCAAAGCACAGTTCCCCACACAAAAGCCTGTGGCGTCACAGAGCCTCTATGTGCAGGTACACCTTGACCCTTGACCTGAGGTCTCGTCAACGTGGTGGCCCTGTCAACGTTTGTGAGCTCCAACTGTGAGAACAGCCCTATTTTGCACTCGGTTGTACGGGTTTACCTGCACTAAATCGCGCAAGCCAAACCAAACGATCCCCCACACATATGTCCACTTTAACATGCGTCCGGCCTCACAGGGCCATTATCCAACAGAATGATGAGGACAATATTCGGAATGAAAACAATGCAATTGGCTGGTGCACCAACCACTATCCCCCTTAGACAGGTTGCAAAAAAAATTGCTAACCTAATAAGGTTCGTACTGTCTGCCAAGTTCCAGCCCCTGTCGCATGGCCACAGTGTTGCATTCGTGTGGTTGTTTTACAAATACTTCCATGGAATGTGCTCCAATGAACTTACTGCATTTGTTTCCCCTTAACGTAAATACCCCCAACCCACCCGATTGGCAACAAAATCCCACCCCTTCACTGTAAAAGTCCCTAAATGCTAGAATATTTTCTATTCTGATAGATTTTTTCCTCAGATCACTTACCTTTGGAATTCCTTTCCTGCTCACTGTTTCCCCGACCGTACCAACATGCAGAAATTTAAATACAGTGTGAACAAACATCTTACTGCCAAACTCCCCCCCCCCCCCATAACCTGACCTCTATCATAGTAGCCCCTTATGCATCAGTGGCAATATGTCTTGTTTGGGGTGAATACAAGTAAAATATGTCTGTTTTATATTTAAGGTTTAAGTTATGCACAAGTGGAAATGTTTGACAGCTGTTAAAAGTTTGAGAAAGTCGGAATGAATTGGCTATGGAAATTGTTCAAATGAGTCGGAAAGACTTGCCAGAAATATTCTGGCTTGAAATAGAAACGAGCAAAGAGTGACAGGTCTCTAACAAGGGCAAATAGTATGACATAATGACTGCGATTGGAGCTCATTCAGTGGTGTTATATACGCTTGTTAGGATTTTGAAAAGTGTTATCAACTGATCAAATGCACACAGAATATTCCTATTTACCTGCCTCCCCACGTGGGCAGGGTTAGACACCAGGTTGGTTTTTAATGTGGGGTGGATCCAGTTCCCCAAAAAGAGACACTCTGGGTTAGAACAAAACTAAAAATTGTCTCAGTCTAGAAGGATTTCTGACTGAGGACAGAAAATATTAAGTGTAGTATCAGAACAAATACTACACTTTGATCCCAGACAAAAGGATAATCGTTCAAGCAGTTTTTCATTCAGCAATATGCTTGTCCCTGTTTACTTACCTCACCATGAGGGCAGAGTGAGACACAAAGTTGGTTTTTAATGTGGGGAACATCAAGCTCTCCAAAAAGGGGTATACTCTCTGAATTAGGACAAAAATCTAAATTGCCTCAGTCTAGAAAGATTTCTCCTTCACTGAGCAAGGACAGAAAAGATGAAGTGTAATATCAGAATAGATACTACATTTTGAATTATTTATTTGCAGGAAATATAAAAAAATTATATTTAAAACAAATTAAGAAAACGGGCGTCATTGGTCACCTTGGTCTAAAGTGATAAAAATGTCTATCCTACTCTTAACTAGAATTATCTCAGTCACCACAATACCACATTTACTCTAGGAGCCGTCCTACTTAAGATAATCCCAAATTTGTTGGAAATTTTATTTTTTCATAAATAAATATATTTATATACTAAGTCTTAGCTAAAGGGTCAAAGTGGGGAAGAATCTCCCTATTTACTTTCCTTCCCACGAGGGCAGAGTTAGATACAAGGTCGGTTTTTAATGTGGGGAAAATAAAGCTCCCCAAAAAGGGTCTATCTAGATTAGGACAAAAATTTAAATTGCCTCATTCTAGAAGGATTTCTCCTTCACTGAATGGGGACAGAAAAGATGAAATGTAGTATCAGAATTGATACTACACTCTGCTCCCAGTCAAAAAGCCAAGGAACGCTCAACACCACGAATGCATATCATCATAAAATATCCTTATATCTTATATATAAAGTAAAGTGAGATTTGTCCCCTATTTCATTGACCAAAATAGCTTAATAAACAAAGGCTGCATAAGGGTATAGATGTTACAGGGTTGAAGAGGTTCTTAATGGCTACTTCCCCATTTGTTATTTGGGTGAATCAAAAAGGAATCTTTTTTCTTATAAATAAATATAATAAAATGAGTAGCATTTTTTTAAAGTAGATAAAGGTATTCTGGTGCTACCGGATCAGACTGTCTGAAGATATCAGCTTCCTAACCTAAAATGCACCAAACATTAATGTTATTGTTTTTATCTTTTACCTTTCCAAAATTCAATCATGTTCTACAAAGCCAAAAACAAAAACAACAATTTTCCTCTACAAAACAATCAAATCAAAAACCATGAATACATATTTGAAGATATAAAGAACGTAAAGCATAAAAATTTTACCAAAATGGCTGTATTCGGCATTAAATAGCCTGAAAAAGGTTGATATGCCATAAAACAAAACAACCAAACCAAACACCATGAATAAATATTTGAAAATATAAAGAACTTAAAGCATAAAACTTTTACCAAAATGACTGTATTCAGCATTAAATAGCCTGAAAAAAGTTGATATGCCATAAAACAAAACAACCAAACCAAACCAAACACCATGAATAAATATTTGAAAATATTAAGAACTTAAAGCATAAAAACTTTTACCAAAATGACTGGATTCGGCATTAAATAACCCAAAAAGGGTTAATATGCCTAAAAACAAAACAACCAAACCAAATAAATGTATATTTTGGTGTTTCATGAATACTGGGTTTTTGTATGCATTTAACAGTCTTTCTTTTAATATAATATAATAAACATACACTTCCGAATCATATACATGTCTCAGGACCGGCGGGACAGTTATAAAAGTGGGGGGGGGGGTCTCCTAAAAAGTGGGGGGGGGCTGTTAAATACATGCATAACTTCATTATTGATGACCGTAAAGTGGGGGGGGGCAGTAAAAAAAGGGGGGTGGGGGGGGGCTTGAGCCCTCCCTGCCCTCCATGCCCCCCTCCCCCCGGTGCCACCGTCCATGTGTCTATTGCTTTCGGTGAGGTCATCTTTGTCTTTTATTTATCGGCATGGTTTTTTTTATAGAATAACTCCCGTCTGTACGTCAGACTTTTTAGGCATTTCTTTTTTTCTTCTTCGTTTTTGGGTTTTTTTTAAACATACACTTTATTTTGTTTTTTGTTGTTTTTTTTACTTTTGGTAATACTGCCTTCTAACGGCCACACTTATTTTTTAAGCAAAGAAAACTGGTTGTCAATTAAATTTCCATCATAAGTCGATGTGTAATGTAAGTCTTAAAGACATGCTTAAATCTGATGAGCTCAGAGGAAGATTAAATCTGAACAGTATAGGGAGATGTGTGCAGAACAGTAGACTTTGATGGTACGGCCACGTTGAAAAAATGGTTGAGAGTGCTTGGGTTAATGTAGAAGAGTTCAGTTGGTAGTGAAAGGCTATGGAAAACATAGGAGGAAGTGATAAGGAATAATTTGAGAGAAAGAGAGATAAATAATGACCTGGTAAGAGACAGGTTAGTTTGGAAGTCAATTCCTAAAAGGCATCCAACACATGCCAGCATGTAAAATAGACGTTAAACATATATAAGATTAATTAAATACAAATGTCAATATATTTTACCTATTGTAAACGATTCATTGAACACAAGTTGCTATTTTACCCATAGCTGGAAAGTTTTTTTTAATACCTTTCCTAGTGTAAGAGAATGCAAGAGATCTGATTACATTTGAACTCGGCTTAACCAATTCCATATTCTGTGTTGGTATCCATTACTCCACTTGTGAACTACACAGATAGAAGGTCTCTTCTCTTTTGCCTTTTTTACTTTTCTCTTCCCTTCTTTCGCTCTTTTTCTTAGTCCTTCTCTTGTGTCTCTAGTTTCAACTTACAATTCACCCACTGTTTCACTACTTCTCTTTTATCTTCTCTATCTCTCTCTCTCTCTCTCTCTCTCTCTCTACTTTCTTTCCCTCCTTTTTTACATGTTTGCCTCCTCTCTCTTCTCTCTCTTTCTTTCCTCTCTTCTTAACTCGCTTTCCTTTTTGGCTCGTCAACGTGTCTAAACTTTTCTCTATACCAAATCGATCTTTGTAGCAGAAAGCAGAAAATGCACAATTCAATTTATTTCCGAGATAAAAGGAAAAGATCCTTCCAGAAAGTTTTTTCATCCTGAAAATTGCAACCATTTATCCGCTGTGCCAATCCATGAAAGAACAAGAACGAGAATGCATCCATTAAATCTGTGCATTTACTGATAAAAATGCAATTTCAGATTAAAACATGATCGACTGACGGACAGAGCCTCTTATAGAGACGCTTAGATAAATCCAAAATAAGACGAGTTCATTAAATCTGTACATTTCACAATGAAAATGATATTTAAAACTTAAGTGTGACAAACTTGCGAAAATTCTATTTCAAACTTAAGTGTGTCAAACTTGCGGAAATGATATTTCAAACTTAAGTGTGACAAACTTGCAAAAATTCTATTTCAGACTTAAGTGTGTCAAACTTGCAAAAATGATATTTCAAACTTAAGTGTGACAAACTTGCAAAAATTCTATTTCAAACTTAAGTGTGTCAAACTTGCGGAAATGATATTTCAAACTTAAGTGTGACAAACTTGCAAAAATGATATTTCAGACTTAAGTGTGTCAAACTTGCAAAAATGATATTTCAAACTTAAGTGTGACAAACTTACAAAAATGATATTTCAAACTTAAGTGTGTCAAACTTGCAAAAATGCTATTTAAAAACTTAATTGTGTCAAACTTGCAAAAATTCTATTTAAAACTTAAGTGTGACAAACTTGCAAAAATTCTATTTCAAACTTAAGTGTGTCAAACTTGCAAAAATTCTATTTCAAACTTAAGTGTGACAAACTTGCAAAAATGATATTTCAAACTTAAGTGTAACAAACTTGCAAAAATGATATTTCAAACTTAAGTGTGACAAACTTGCAAAAATGATATTTCAAACTTAAGTGTGACAAACTTGCAAAAATGATATTTCAAACTTAAGTGTGACAAACTTGCAAAAATGATATTTCAAACTTAAGTGTAACAAACTTGCAAAAATGATATTTCAAACTTAAGTGTGACAAACTTTGAAAAATGATATTTCAGACTTAAGTGTGACAAACTTGCAAAAATGATATTTCAAACTTCAGTTTGTCAAACTTGCAAAAATGCTATTTCAAACGTAAGTGTGTCAAACTTGCAAAAATTCTATTTCAAACATAAGAATGTCAAACTTGCAAAAATGATATTTCAAACTTAAGTGTGACAAACTTGCAAAAATGATATTTCAAACTTAAGTATGTCAAACTTGCAAAAGTTATATTTCAAACTTAAGTGTGACAAACTTGCAAAAATTCTATTTCAAACTTAAGTGTGTCAAACTTGCGGAAATGATATTTCAAACTTAAGTGTGACAAACTTGCAAAAATGATATTTCAGACTTAAGTGTGTCAAACTTGCAAAAATGATATTTCAAACTTAAGTGTGACAAACTTACAAAAATGATATTTCAAACTTAAGTGTGTCAAACTTGCAAAAATGCTATTTAAAAACTTAATTGTGTCAAACTTGCAAAAATTCTATTTAAAACTTAAGTGTGACAAACTTGCAAAAATTCTATTTCAAACTTAAGTGTGTCAAACTTGCAAAAATTCTATTTCAAACTTAAGTGTGACAAACTTGCAAAAATGATATTTCAAACTTAAGTGTAACAAACTTGCAAAAATGATATTTCAAACTTAAGTGTGACAAACTTGCAAAAATGATATTTCAAACTTAAGTGTGACAAACTTGCAAAAATGATATTTCAAACTTAAGTGTGACAAACTTTCAAAAATGATATTTCAAACTTAAGTGTAACAAACTTGCAAAAATGATATTTCAAACTTAAGTGTGACAAACTTTCAAAAATGATATTTCAGACTTAAGTGTGACAAACTTGCAAAAATGATATTTCAAACTTCAGTTTGTCAAACTTGCAAAAATGCTATTTCAAACGTAAGTGTGTCAAACTTGCAAAAATTCTATTTCAAACATAAGAATGTCAAACTTGCAAAAATGATATTTCAAACTTAAGTGTGACAAACTTGCAAAAATGATATTTCAAACTTAAGTATGTCAAACTTGCAAAAGTTATATTTCAAACTTAAGTGTGACAAACTTGCAAAAATGATATTTCAGACTTAAGTGTGACAAACTTGCAAAAATGATAGTTCAAACTTAAGTTTGTCAAACTTGCAAAAATGCTATTTCAAACGTAAGTGTGACAAACTTGCAAAAATGATATTTCAAACTTAAGTATGTCAAACTTGCAAAAGTGATATTTCAGACTTAAGTGTGACAAACTTGCAAAAATGATATTTTAAACTTAAGTGTGACAAACTTTCAAAAATGATATTTCAAACTTAAGTGTGACAAACTTGAAAAAATGATATTTCAAACTTAAGTGTGTCAAACTTTCAAAAATTCTATTTCAAACTTAAGTGTGACAAACTTGCGAAAATGATATTTCAAACTTAAGTGTGACAAACTTGAAAAAATGATATTTCAAACTTAAGTGTGACAAACTTGCAAAAATTCTATTTCAAACTTAAGTGTGACAAACTTGCGGAAATGATAATTAGTACAACATACATACCGTCGGTTTAAAGCATGGTAGGACTTAGCCATCAGGCTAAGCTGAAGAGAGCCGGATGGCTAAGTCCTTCCGTGCTTGAAACCAACGGTACGAATATTGTACTAATTTTTCTGTACTAAAATAAATATATATATATATATATATATATAATGTAAACATTTGTGTACCTTACCCACCTGCAGCTGTGTTTCAGTGAGTCATCAGAGCCAAAATAATTATGAAAATAAATTCAGACAATAGGTAGATAAGAAAACGAACATTGGCTCTGAGGAGGTGGTCTTACTGAAACACGGCTGCAGGTGTGTAAGCCACACGAGTATTTACATAATAAATATTTACAAAGCTCTATCTAGTATTGAACACTTTTTAAAAATATTGGTTTTAATTTCATTCTAGAAATACATCTGAATGTGATTAATTATATATATAAGTAATAAACGGTAATAATAACGAAACAGTGAATTTACATATATATATATATATATATACATATATATATATATATATATATTTGTAAATTCACCTGTTCCATTATTATTACCGTTTCTTTATTAGTGTGATTTCCCATTTTTATTCCTACCTTGTATGTACTCAAGGAAGCAAAATGCACGTGATAGAGATAAATATCCAACACGTGTCACTAAAAACGTATAATAGAATATAAAATATTCTAATTCTATAGAGATATCATTTTTTATTGACATTTTATATGTAACAATGTTTGTTAAAAGGTATTAAAATGTAAATAACTTAATTAGTTTAGATGCTAGAAAAATGAAGCATTGTAATATGTTGGTTTAAATCAATTCAAATTTATGTATGTCCCAAAGTTGTATTTGCCAATCACAGAAAAATATTTATGGACTGTGAGCCGCCATAACTTATCCAGAGAAATGATACTAAAACCGAAATTCTTTGATGTGTGGTTTTTAATGTTGGAAAGAACTATCAGGTTGCTAGAAAGAATTTTTTTTCTTTCCACTTTGTGTCTGAATCTATCGCTTACCAGCAAAACAACCAGGTGCCATTGCTTTATCGACTCTCACAATACTTTACTTCTATTCAATCAAGTGAAGATGTCCAAATAGAAAAAAAGACACGTAAGTGTAGCCATTACTTGATAAATTATCCAATTTTCTTCTTGATGGCTTGCCATTTATCCTTAATATTATCTGTGTTGCACCTTTTCCATGGCTTGTATAGTTTCACCGACAACTAAGCTTCCCACGTTGTAACTTACCAGGGTTGACCAAAAGTACAAAACTCTCATTCTGAGGTCCATCAAAAACAGATAACAAAAATGTTCCACAGTCGATGTGAATCACATGACCTCTTTTATATATATATATATATATATATATATATATATATATATATATATATATATATCTGTTGTGGACCTGTAAAGCGTCCGGAAAGAAGACACAAAGTCGGGATCAAGTGAAATAAAGTCTATTGAAGAAAGTATAAATACAACATATAAAGTCAGTGGTTGACGCCTGTCTAACTGTCAGTATTAGACTGGGGTAGTTCCAGGTATTTAATCGCTTCCCACAAAGCAATATGTGACACAAGGTCGGAAAGTGGGGAGATCAAGCCAGCCAGCGCCCCTAAAGAAGGAGCACTCTGGCCTATCAAAAATAGCCTGGGCAACCCCGTCGGCATTCCCCGGTAAGGGCGCCTCAGGCAGCAAGCAATAAACTTACCCCTCCCCAAAGAGGGAAGGCAAGGCCTGGGAGGGTGCACCTCCTAGGAAAACCCAGGACAATATACCTCAGCCCGGCAGATAAAAGGCCAAGTAAATGGCCCAGTTCCTGCCGGACTGATTGTCGAGAACGAATCCTCGACTGGTATTACCCCATCCCGACGTCCTCAATCAACCGAAGTTAATGAGAGACTGATCGGGCTGGGGTTGGTTCCAACATCGAGAGGCATGTGCTCCCAGTATTTATAGTGAAGCGGAAGAGTTCATGTAGTTAGTAAGGTAGGTACCATAACACCCCCTCCAAAACATTACCTCCGCAGCTCATAAGTCCCGGTATCGTTTTCTTTTTTGGATTGATAACGATAAGATCCAGAGTTTCCTGTTTCCTCTTAGATTGTCGCTGTTCTTGTGCTGCTTGGGATATTTGTATGATGAAAGTGTTGTATATGGTATCCATAAATTCTTCTTCCTGGGGAGTGCTGTCGCTGTCATCCGACAGTCTTTTCCTAATTTGATTTAGGTGTCACTTATGAGAGAACCTTGGATTATGAAAACCATATTTCCAATTCTTTTTTCTACCATACCAAGTTCCTAGAAATGTGTTATTTCTATTCTCAACATCTTGCAAAATACTTTTTGGCTACAATAGAGGTTCGTCCTTGTTTGGTTTGTTTTGGCAGCAATTTGTCGAAAATGGATCTTATGCAAACATGCAAACATTATTTCTGCAGGAGATAATGAGGATGGTGTGTTAACATTTAGCGTGATCCTGTATACCTGTAAGAACTGATCGCAACATATGGATGCTATAAAAAGAAAAGGTTTATTTTCGTAATACTGAATTCAAGTGATTCTTTAACCCAACGCGGACAGATGGTATTCTTCCTTAAGCCAGGCGAACATCTCATAAAAATGAATCGCAAAAGAAATTACAGTGTTTGAAAGGGAGATAAATGAGCAAGACTATTAATTTTGGGTTGTCTTCTTTCTTGTTTAATAACAAAAAAAATAATGTCAGATAATATAAGAGACCAGAAAATGGGAAACGATACCATTTTATTGTCAGTACAAAATGTGATTCCATTTCTTTTTATTGTAGCTATGTAATAAAGACTGACTTCAAAGTAAGCAAATTATTACTATCTTTTGTAAGAGTTTCTTACTTTAAGATCTAAAAGTAATAGGACAATTCTACAGAGAGAATAAGGTATACGAAGATAAACTGATTTCTTAGATGTGTCTACTCTATAAAAGTCTCCATTGGTAAATTGGTCAGTCTGTGATGCTTAAGTTCCAAATAGCATTTCCATTCTCTGAATGTGCAGATTGAATGGAATCAGTGAGGAGGTGGTGAAACTAAGTGTTTTTGTTACATGATGGGGGTGAGATTTTAAAAGGCTTGAACTATAAAAGCAATTAGGGTATAAGGGAGATAACTAGATTCGTACTTTCATTTTGGTTAGTTGTAAAGTTCTCTCTCTAAAGAAATAACACCACAGTAAAAATTCTTGTTTATTTCACATGCATGACGACTGAACAGTACCCAGATCTTTGCATCCTCATGTCGTCTGTGAGACTTTGTTTCCCAGTCCTAATTTCCCTGTTGTTGTTTATCCCCAGATTTATATAATACTTGTATAACGTCATACCACGTCAAGTCATCTGGCTCAATTTTCACCAGATTATAATTTTCTCCATTGTCTGTCCGGTTAATCTTAGAAGTTATTAACGAATTTTAGTCAGTAAAAACGCTGTATTTGTCACAAATAGAACATTCAAAATTGCATCTAGATTCGCTGGGTACGTATTTATTCATATCTTTTACTTTTTTACAATACGACTATGCTTAAGAATTACATTCAAATAAGTAAGCTTATATATAAATATAAGCTTACTTATTCACAATTTCCTCAGTATTCTCTGATAGAAATAGTAAAAGTGTACACACATAAATAGTGTCTGTGGATTGTAAACAGTCATAATGTTTGCATTCACCCTAACTCTAACACTAACCACAGAAAATAGTCAGATATGTTATACTTATGTTCATAAATTGAAATATTTTTTATTTAATTTTATTGTCTTTAAATTTTATATCAACCACAATTCGAAGGTAATTTTTAAAGCTTAAAACTTTTGTTTAGATATCAATGTACGTCATTTGCACAAAAATGCTATAGCGTAAAAAACTATAAAACTTTCAAAATCACATACATTCAATAATGGTAATTTCTTAGCGACTGAGCGAATTTCGAAAATGCTTTTGATGTCTTTAAACTGTGGATTTGAACATTCATATCCGGTACTTTTATATATATAGATTACAACAACGTCAGCTTAATATAATCAGTTACAGTTTTATTACACTTTAGTATTGAGTTATACATTACTGACCAAGCTATAACGTATTTATTAAATTTAACTTTTAAAATATACTTATTCATAAAAAATTTTATTTATTAAAAAAAAGGTATATTCAAAATGCAAAACGAAAATTCAAGTTCTTTTTACAGATTAGCTTTGATTTTACAACTACTACTACTACGAAAATTACTACTCTCCACTGTCCGTTTTATAAATAAATTTATTTAAGACAGTATTCAAGATACAAAGAAGATTTGACTGACAAAAGTGTGGAAAAGTTATTTACAGCCATCACAAAATCCTGAAGCTTTGTAATAATGATAAACTCAATGTTAATAAGTTGTACTTTCAGGACATGTATGGTTATCTATGGTTATTTTAAAGGTGAAATGCTGAAGTTAGTGTCGAAAGCTAAATAAATTAGGGTAAAATTAGCGATTTGGAAGGTAAAAATTTAAGACTAAAGCACTTTTAAGGGCTCAATTTTCGACTTGAGAGATCATATACAGCCTTAAATCCTTTCTATACCTTCAAGTAATACCATAGAAGCATTAATCAATTTGGTTTTAAGTAGGAATCAAAAATATTAAGCTGAAACAGTGAAAATACAAAAGTCCATTTCCATTGAGATTATTATGTTGTTCTATTAAAAGCCATAGTTTAGTCAGATTTAATTGAACCAATCCTTAAAATTTAGTTTGTCTTTTTTTTCATTAAAAAAAAACTGCATTTTGTGTAAAAATTCAAGTTTTGCATAAAAAAAATCACTACGGGCTAAAAAATGATTTTTTTTAGGAAATATTGGAATTTTGCTTAATGCCACTCAAAAATTCGTAGTGATTTTTTTGACAGGCTGATATTTTTGAAACAATTCGAAAAAAAAAAGATTTTGAGCCGTTTTTTTTATTTTTTATTTTTGAGCCTTAACATTCAACAAGAATTACATTATGGTTCTACAGTGAAAGATATTAAAAATTTAGTTGGATTCAGTATTATCATTTTATTATAGTGGATACAGACCTTTTCAGCAAATAACTTTTGCTGATTTCACTCTCCGGAAGACACCTGGAAAGAGTATGGCCATTTGCCAGAAGATATTGCAGTGCTAGAAACGTTCTTTTGAATGAAGACATTGCCGTGCTTATTATTATATCATTGCAATGTAATGGCAGTTGATTATGTTGAGAATAAAATTTGTTAAATTGTTGTTTATTCATGGGAAATTGGATTGTTTTTTAGTGTTGGTATAAGTAACTAGCAAATTAGATATTACGTTTTATTATTTTACCTCTTCAAGTTTTCTTCTTATATTATTGCATCTTCTAAAGTTCAACGATTGGCCAAGAACAATGTTGATGCCCAAAGGGTTAGCAAATCTGCTGCAATGCAAGTTTTATATAACAATGTTTTGGTAGGTTTGTTACAGTAGATCTTTATGTATTTTATTGTGGATGATTGATTTTCTATAAGGGATTTGAAACGATTTGAAGTTTATGTTTTGGCATTGATCGATATTTGGCATTAAGTCTAAGTGTTGTTATCAGATATTTAATTCTGTTGAGTTGAATCAGTTTATTTTCAGTATTTTTATCATTGCAGTATAAGATGATGATGAATAATTCTATAACCTAGCACATTGGTAATTAATATCTCTACTTCTCAGTTATATTGAATCTTGACACAGTCAGTCTATAACTATATATGATTTTACTTCAGGTGTCAGAAACTTCCCAATAGTGGAAATTAGTCATTTTTTAAGTTCATAAATCTATCTTTCACTAAATTCTACATAAGAAATGATGTATAGCATCATATAGCTTGGAAAAATATTTTTAACCAATTTTTCCAGTTATATTTTTGGCCGGGTGTAAAAAAAATCTTAAAAAGACCATTAAGAGTAGGAATTTTGCATTAAAATGGCCCAAAATAGATTCCCCACTTAATTTTACAAAGGAAATGATGTATGACAATACACTGGTATCCGCCATCTAAAATACATTTTGCTCAAGTCCCGTGTTGAGATAGCAACAAAGTTCAAAGAAGAGAATCCTGAAGTTTACCATCTCTACCTTGATGCGCGAATTTCCTCAGTGTGCAGTTACGCCCACATCAAGAAACTTTAATATTTTATTCAATCAAGAATGAATAGTTCTTTTGACTATTGGACACATATGTTTCGGCACTGATCGATATTTGCCATTAAGTCTGAATAAGTGTTGTTATCAGGTATTTAATTGTCAGAAACTCACCAATATTACCCTTATAAGTTGAAAGTAGATATTTTTAAGTCTAAAAATGGATTCTCCACTAAATTGTATCTAACAAATGATGCATGGTATCATAGAGTTTGGGAAAAATATTTTTGACTCATTTTCTCAGTCAAATATGCTTTGTATCTTGAATACTGTCTTTACTACTTCTTTAATTGTAATTACGGTCTCTTAAAATAAAAATAAAAAAGAATCGATATGAATTTAAATACACAAAATAACATTAACGGTAAATGATTTACTTAATATCGTAATTTGCAATGTTTAAGTTCATTTTAAATTACTTCAACATTTGTTACTATTTAGTAAAATGATTGTTTTCGGTTAAACATATCTCTCCATATAGAGTTAGGTATTTGTATGTGTTTATATATTTCTATGTACATGATTCACTCCTAAACTAATTAACCAATCATTATGAATTTTGGGGCACAGCCGCTAGGCATAAGGGATCGTAATAAGGGCTATATTTAGTTTAAATTATTTTTATGCAAAAGGGATAAAAATAGCCATTCATGAAAATGCAGATACTTTCAATTTTTGTGAAATTTTAACAATAGGTATTTAGATATCAATTAATAAATATTCCTCAAATTTCAGTTTCTTTGAATTATTTTAAAAGGAATTTAGGGGATATAATATGAACACAACCTCTCATTTTAAAATTCAACTATATCAGATTTGCATTAAATTTGATCCATAGTCATTAGACACCAATTAAGCAAGATTCTATGAATTTCAATTTCTTCTTAAGACTTTTTAAACTTAAGCCTTAAATTTTAGACATTTACTACAATCAAGATCATGTAATGACGTTTTATCAAAATTGGAATAAGGATTCTAGACATAAAGTTTACTAGCATTATATCTTGATGATAATCTTCATAAGGGGGCATAAAGTGGTGCAAAACTGTTCTGTTTGGGGAATTAATTTTACCCGTCCAGAGACGGGTATTCTTCTAGTGGACATATAAACAGAAAACGATCTCTTGAAACTAAAACAAATAATTAAAAAAAACATCGATATAAATTTATGTTTTCTGTTTTCCAAATTATTTTGTTTCATTACTTTTTAATTTACAGTTTTAATGATTTCAACTGAAAGCGGTCTTGTGTACATTGTTCGTCTCACTGTTAATGATCCATGTGGTTACCTCTCCATGAAAGTCTTTGGACATTATACTTTTCAGCATCCCAAATTCTCTTGTAAAAAGAACTTTCTGTAACGTGGTTGGCTAATACAGTAATTAGCATAGCCGGGCTTTATCACTTATAAGTAGACTGTATATAATAACCCGGCACACTTTTAGAGTGTCTGATTTAGTAACCATGTACATTGAGCATCATAACAAAATAGCATCGCCAATATGATCTGTATTAAAGTGAAGATAGTGGTCATATTAAAATATAATTATTATTTTCATTTTTCCTTTTCTGACCTCATGCTTTCGTTAATGACTTCCAACTTTTCCTGTCTGTTGCTATTTCGCTTATGCCGCCCGCCAGGATCAGGTCGTCATCAACTGATCCCCCTATATCTTAAGCAGCCTACCACGTGGTTTTCGGCCATTGACGTCAATGTGGGACACACTTTGGAGCGTTTCAAATGACTGACGGCGGGTGACGTGGCCGTACCAGTTCGGACGTTGTTGCACGATGTACTTTCTCATGGAGGCCTGTAGAGTGAGGCCGACAGTTTTCTCTATCTGATGCACTGCAGCCAGGATCGTGTTGTTTTGACGTTTCATCGTTGACCAAGTCTTGCAGCCATATAAAAGTACAGATTGGACATGTGTGTTGTATGCTGCCACTCTTGCATACAGTGGGATTCCCTACATTTTTTAAGATTGTTTATAGCTGCTACTATAAACGATAATATAACTTATATTATAAGTGAACATGAATACGTTGCGGAAGATGATCATGGTTCTTCTAAAGAATTGAATTATGAAGTATCTTACTATGACCAAGGTCTCCCATACTGGGGAATACACAAAACACTATAGAGAGAGCTATATAATGGAGAAGAAACCATAGATCCCCACAGAGCATGAAACTCATAAGATTCTGGGAGATGTAATTTGGTCTGCTTGGCTAATACAGTAATCAGTATAATCGGGCTTTATCGCATATAAGTAGATTGGGTAAATGTTGAGATCGACGGCCTAAACAAAATGCGATAAAAAATTGTGTATAAGCAATAAAAATGGTTTGTTGTTGTTGTTGTGTTTTAAATATTATTAAATGAGGAACCATTTCGAGTTACAATCTATTTAGTATAACGCATGTAATCTGAAGAAAAACACGTTTGTAATGTATGAATATGCTAGAATAATCAAGATTTTAACAAAATTGAGTCTTAGAAGGACAGGAAGTATTGTTGTATTGCTCATGGAGCCATGTTTTTTTTTATCGCTAAAGACGAAAAAAGTATTAAAACGTCTTTTTTTCTCTATTACTATGTAATATTAAATTGATTTTAACTCCAAAACGTTCACAATGTTATAATCTTAATATACATATATATACAAGGTGATTCATAAGTCACTTAGCTATTTATTTTTGAAATTCTAAAGTTAAAAAATACGGTAATACAAAACAGAAAGTTTATTCAACAAATTCATTTATGGGAGTTTAAAATTACAGCAAATTTTCAAAATTTCCACTTTCGTTCTGCATGCATAGCTCCATTCTTTTTTGCAAGGAATTCACGACTCTTTGTAGCATATTTGATTGATTATGGTGTTGTGCGAAGGAGGCTTTCTGTTCACATCACGTTTCCATTGCCTTTCAACAAATGTGGGAGATTCATCAAATTTGGCCATATGAATAACAATAAAAATTCGCTCTTCAATTGTAAATGACATTTTAAATAGCTAAGTGAAGTGACTTATGAATCACCATGTATATATATATATATATATATATATATATATATATATATATATACTTAGGTAGCAAGTTATTATCCAAGCGAGCGTTGTTGAACGTCACGGAACTTTCTCGTTTGTAAATCTTCTTTGTGAGGTTCTCAAACCGTCGAGCTATCCTTCAACTCAACCACACACAGTGGCGTAGCTAGACCTTTTGCCGCCCGGGGCGGTAGTAAAATTTGCCGTCCCCCCCCCCCCCCCCGGCATTTGGGTGCCCGGAAAATTCGTCCATGGATAATTCGCCCATGGATAATTCGTCCATGGAAAATTTTTTGCTAGGTAGGAAAACTGGTCCATTATTATTAAGTTAACATTATTCTTAATTTTCATACCTTGCGAAAATTAGTTCTACGGTATCTAATTTTCCTAAATTCAATTAAATTAAAATTAAAATATGAAAACTGATTTTTAATATTTTTTATTCATTTGAGATTTTATCTGTTTTCCTTTTGTTTTAAGTAGATGGTGGGGGTTGCCCGGGGTGATTTTGTCCGATCCCCCAGCTAGCAATTGTAAAGTTTACAAGGAGTTATAAAAAGTATGCTACAAAAACAAACGTTTGGACAGTAATAAAATTAATGAATTCAAACTTTCGCATCTAATGTTATTTCCTCTTTGATGTCGGTGTATATACACCCAAATATCCAACTTTCTTTTCGCACCTATTCGATAAAAATTTATATGAAAGTTCCCCTTTAAGTATGAAAAGAAGGAGAAAATGCAACCACAAGATCAGATGCATCTTTAATTCTCAACTCGGTACTATCGTTTCCGTTTCTTTTATTTCTGAACCTTTGGAAAACTATTCTCCCAGAAATCAATGATGCCCAGAAATATCTTCAAAAAAAAGGGCTGGATCTGCAACAAAGTTCTGTCAGGCTGACGGCGTTGAAAGATTTCCTTCTTCAGAATAGAGAAAAGATAGTGGACACTGCAATAGACGAGTCAAAAACACTCTGCTCTGAAATGGGGATAAGCATGGGGCGTCGTATTCGCAAAAAGAAACGAATGGATGGTGAAGGATTGACTGATGCAGCGCTGAGTTTTGATACTGAGTTGAGACGGGAAATGCTGTCTGTCATAGACAGATTGACTGAAGAAATATCTTGCAGATTTCAACAAGTTCACAATCTTGCAAATAAATACGCTTTTCTTATACCGTTAAATCTGCTTGATGTTAATTATGATTGTCAGCTTGGTGGATTTGACGAAGATATAGAAAAAGAGAAATTCTTTGCTGAAAAGAAGAGGGTACAGTATGTTGTAAAAGCTTCAGAAAAAGACAAAATCGATGGACCTCTTGAACTTTTGAACTTTATACAAAGATACCAACTTGGGGATTCCGTCCCTAATATTGTGATCTTGCTGAGAATTTTCCTCACCAGAGCTATTAGCGTTGCTAGCTGTGAGCGCTCTTTCTCAAAACTGAAGCTCATAAAAAACTACCTTAGATCAGCAATGAGCCAGACAAGACTTACAGACTTGGCAATCCTCTCAATAGAGAGGGAACTTGTCGAGGAAGTGAATTTTGATAGAGTCATTGATAACTTTGCCGAAAAAAAGGCGCGAAAAATCTGTTTGTAAATTTTCACCGACTTGATGCCTTGCGACAGTTCTCCCACAAAAAATAAATTTATAGCCTTATTTGCCATTCATAAATACATTTGTTTAAAATATATTAAAACTATTTTTAAAAGAGTTGAAACGTTATTAAAAACAACAAATTTCTGAAAACCGAGCGATTACACACACGGATTTAAAAAAGCACCGATACAAGACGTTTTTTCTCTTCGGAGGGCTCGCCCTCTTAATAATAACATTATGAAGACAAAGAAAAGAAAACTACATCGGACTATTCTCTCCTTGATACATCCATGTTATTTGGCGAAAATTCGGACTTTAACAACAACGACAAAAAAGTAAATAAAAATGATTTTATCATTTCATAACATTTTCAGGTTTTCAAATGTTCTCATTTAAATGTATTATTATATAAAATTATAGTATAACATTTCATATTTTTTGTTAACTTTTGTTTTTTTTAATTTTTTTCTCTACTTTCTATTTTTACCCTCTCAAAATGCCGCCCCCTCAGGTGTGCCGCCCGGGGCGGCCCGCCCCCCTCGCCCCCCCCTAGCTACGCCAGTGACCACACACCTTCTCTTTTCTTTCATTCGCCCTTAACGATACTTATAAAACATTAACTCAAGTCTTCTTATTTTAAAAAACCTACTCCTGAAGACGACTAAGAAAGTCCAAAGCGCTCGAAAAACATGGCTGAATTAAGAACAATCGGTGAATTACTCTACGGACTGCCACCTGAAATCAAAAGGATAGCTCGACGGTTTGAGAACCTCATGAAGAAGATTTACAAACGAGAAAGGTCCGTGACGTTCAACAACACTTGCTTGGATATATTATCGCCTATACACTAATTTTATTTCAGTTTTTGAAGAAACAGTTTTGGGCGTCAATCTCCAAATTTACCGTAGACTGTATACAATAGCGTGTTTGCTAAGTAAACTACATAGTTTAAGAATCGTAACAAAATGGCGTCGCTGATAGGACCTAACACTTTCTTTTCTGGTAAAAATTAAAAGTAAATAATCTGCTTGATATTGTTCTTTGAAATGTTTACATTAATTTCTAATTCTCTATAAAATGGTATGCTATTTAGGTTGTTTTTTTTTCTGACACCAGATGTAATGCTAACATGATTTTCATAATACGATGTGTTGTGTTAAACATATAGACTTATAAAAAGAGCACAAATTTATTAAACCGATTTCCTCAAGTGTTTCTCACATTTAAATATACACTTCTCTATATTAATACAATTATAAGATAACTTTGCGTTTGCTTTATTTATTCAATTTTCTTATCTTTTTGTTTTTGCTGAGAATGGGGCATCCGACCGCTATTTTCAGTGACTCAAACTGAGAGATCTTTTTAGTATTCTAACCGTCCCTTGAAATTCAATTGTTTGAATCTCAGTTGCACTTCGTTCACCGGGTATATTCGCTAGGTATTTTTTTTAAAATTCGGTTACTCTTATGATTACTGAAATGATGGATATCTTCCTAAGATTCCAGTTTATTTTCATATCGTCCATAAGACCTTGATGTTTAGTTATTTTCTCCCTCTCAGCTCTGTTGAAGTCAGCAGCATTAGAGATATTTACTTCAACTAGGGTTGCTACTTTCTCCCTCTTGTCCTATATCACTATGTCAGGTTTCACAGCTCCACTTGCTAAGTATGTAGCTGTAGGGATTGCATAGTCATAGTGGATGGTGTATGACTCATTTCCAACATTTTTTTTCTGGTATATGTTCCCAGGACTTGCTGCTACACTGGGTGTTCAATATTTTACAGATGGTCCAGTGAAGATATTTACACACTCCATTGTGTCGCATTGTGTAGTAGCCTTCCCTCAGCAGAACCTTACAACTGGATGTCAGGTGGTTCACACTCTCTACCTCTATGTGGTAGAACTTGTACTTCTTGTTGTTGCGACCACTCATCTTCTGAAAAGCATTGTTCATAAAGCCTTCATCTTGGGAAGTCATTATCATCCTCTCCTGATCATAGTAATGGACTTTCAGTTATTAAGAGGGTAACACCTCACTTTCACATTATTACTACTTTCATAAGTCTCCACTATATCTTAGTTAAAAATGTTAAACCTCCTAAACAGATTCAATCTTGCCGACCTAATCCTTGCTCTTATCTCTAAACCAGACTTAATCAGTATACCAATATTATTACTCCCATAAGCCGTCACTATACCTTAGTTAATAATGTTAAATCCCGAATACAGAATCATTCAAGAACCCTGTAGAGTTACTGCCCTTTAGATCGCGTGACAGCTGCCAAGACCGGACCCGGGTTAAATCTTAGTTTAAATTCCTTTTAGATTGATTTAAAGTCCTTTAATCCAGGCCTTGAATTTGAATTTAATGTGTGTTTTTTAACCTTTTTATTTTTTTGTTAGTATAATCCTTAAACCCATTTTCTCTCCTTAACATTCTCTAGAAGACAAATAATTAACCTTCAAAACAGTAACGGCCAAATATACTCTCCTTATAAACATTGACCTGCGGGACTTGTATAGAGATATTTTTTTTTTTAATTTTATATTTTAAAATATTTCCAATTTCAAATCTCAACTGTTACATTTCACTCCCCCTTTTTTTTCAAACCTTATTAAACCTCCCTAACACTAATTTGAAACAAATATACATAACACTCTAAAGCAAATAACGCATCCAAGCGAGAGTGACACGTGAATTCACATTTCTGAAACAGGTGAAAACATAAGCTGAAGAGAGCCGGTTAAGTGATTCTGAGCTTGAAACCGACAGTACTAATGTTGTACTAATTTTTCTGTTCCAAAAAAATAAATATATATATATATATTTGTTATTGTTTAATGGACTAACCAAAATTGTGATTTTCATTTTTCGCTTGTTCACATCCACAGAAATTTTTTGGGGGACAATTTTCTGGCAAATCAAAATGAATATATGTATGATTTTTCTACATTGCTTTTCATCTTGAGGAAGTCTTTCAATAAAGACGAAACGTTGATGAATACATAAATAATATAGTTTTTGGCTTTCCTTTTTCATTTTCCATATATATCTATATATATCTATATATATATTTGTAGTACAAAATGTTATTATGGCTATAAAAAGACCATATTTATTTTTAAATATGAGGAATTAAAAAATAAAAAGAACCTTACTCAACAGAGCTAAATTAGGGTTAAAGTTAAGAGAAAAAAAACAGTACTATTTCTTTTCTTTTTCTTTTTTGGAATATAAATATTGTTAATGAATTATTGTGTGAGGCAAATTCCTATATTGTTAATAACATGTAGGATAATTTAAACGAAAGAACATGTTATATTATCTATAAAAGATAAGAAGATTAGCAGACATTAGGAGTCATGTTGGAGTTATTAGATAGTGACAGCTGAGAGATAGAAAAGAATGTGATTGGTCATGCAAGGTTATGCTTTAGGAAATAATGGCATTTAGTATCAACATCGGTGTGCCTCAAAAATCCATTCTGAGTCCAACCCTCTTCCTGATCTTCATCAATGATCTTCCAAATCACATTCCGAGACCATTCGTTAACATCTATGCAGACGACACAACTACCAATGGCAGCACTTCAGAGAGAATTGGTGTATCATGATCTTGCTGATTCTTATTTCCGACCTAGAGCACATGGTGCAATGAGGAAAAAGTGAATTGTTAGTTTTACCATCTCTAATCCTCATTTTGTCTCAGTTGAAATGAATGGATATCTCCTTGGTGAATTCCCTTGCTTTGATCAGCTCCTCGGACTGACTTTCACTCTAAATCTTAAATGGAAGACTACATCATATCTGTAGTCCCTGATAAAGTTTAATAGTATCTTCAGTTTGGAGAGGCAATGATCCTACATATACGTTATTGTATACATCCTGAAACCAAAATACCCTGCCTTTTCAGACTAAGTCACTACACAACTCATCAGAATAGGCATTTTTGTTTTGCTTTGAAGGGTAATAATAGATAAACAAGAGTTTTAAGTAAGGTAGTCCATAAAATAAATGTGGTATTGCAGTGAATGCTCAAGTGAAAATGATGGATAAATGCTGAAAAAGAAAATGAAAGAAACATTGCTTGTCTGAAGGGGTCAAAATGCGTTTTGTTAAGAGTAGAATATACAAAGGATGACCACCGACCATTTCACACACTTTTGATGGCCCTGTGCCTAATTTGTAAAGGAATTTTTTTATTTTTATTTGCAATAAATAACTCAATGACTACATTCGGCCGTCTCAGTTTAACTTGGTCCCCATAAAGTTCAACAGACTCTTCAAAAAAAGAATCCTAAAATCTAAAAATCAAACAAAAACGCTCACACATTATGAATAGTCAAATATCACACTCTAAACCACCTTCACAAGGAAGAAACATGGTAAAAACTGTCTGAATAGAGAAAAAAATGGGGGGAAAAGTTTAACCTGAGATGATCTTATAATGGTTGAAATGTCGTTAAAAAACAATAAACAAACAACTTCAATTTGAAACAGAGATGATCCTACATATCCCTTTTTAGACAAAACTTGAAACCAAAATACAACGGACCCTATCTTTTCGGACTAAACTGCTACATAGCATATTAGTGTGGCAACTTTTGTTTCGTTTTGAAGAGCGTTATTCATCCTTTCTGGGGGGGGTTTTCAAGCAAATTATAATCTTTAGTTTATGTTGTATTTTCTTGTTGGCCATCTTTCGCCATAAATTTAAATGTCATCATTTTTATTCTTTCCAATTTCTAATTGAAAAATAAAATAGCCCCATAAATCGAAAGAAGGTGTGTATAAAATTAATTTAAACGTGTTTTATTTGTTTATTTTCCCTAAAAATAGAAATAATTATACGGTTATTGCTCTCGGCATTTTCCCATCCCATTAACATTATTTCTGTTACTCTTTATGGCCATTTACATACATAGTCTGGTGATACAACATCATTAAATATTACAAAAATTCGATTGCAATTCTGAATTATTCTTGGATAAATGGACATTGGTGCACAATGTGTGCGTTCTTCAGAGATTTTACTTTCTATGTTTTAACCACATCAATTTCGAAATGATTTGTTAGAGATAAACTCTCTTTTTACATTGCATTCCTCATTTCGAGTTGAAGTATCGACTTATTACACATGAAATTAGTGTTGGGAAGATTAATCAGAATCGGGAATCAGAAAAATCAGAACTTTTTGGGGTATCGGAATCAGAAAAATTTGAGCCTAATTTCTGATGTAAAAAACGATTCTTTTAATTTTTTTTTGTTTTGTTTACATACAACTTAATTTTCCATTGTTGGTCCTAATGATAAAATTTATTAATTAATATTTTTAAATAAATTTTATTATTTGTTAAAAAAGCAATTTTTTTAAATAATAAATAAAAAAAGATAAAATGAGGAATAGTTATTGTTTTTAAACTATCAGTAAAACTAAAATCTATAGACTATAATAATAAATTTAGGTAAAAATGGCACCGGAAGAAATGCACAGTAAAAATGGCACAAGTCAAAATGACTCAGGTAAAGGCACGAGTGGATAAATAGGAAAAATGGCATGTGAAAAATGTAGATGAAATTTTCACAATGAGTTTACAAAATCACTATTCTCAATCAGTTACGAGGAAAACATTTGAGAAAAAATAGAAAAATCTATTCGTTTATTTTTACTTTTGCAAAAATATATGCACACATTACACAGGGTTTTACAGTAATCCGTAAATTTAAAAAAAACAACTCTATAACTAGATATTTAGAAATTTAAAAAGAATCGGAATCGGTAATTGTATTGGAATTGAGGAAAAATATTGGAATCATCCCATCACTACATGAAATGTTATATTGCAAGTACAGTGTGACCGAAAAGAATGATATGCTGGAGGCATTTTGGTGATCTAAACGATCACCAAAAATCCATAGAAGATGTGATTGATGCACTTGACACTAATCGAACCTTAACCTCCAAAATTTTTAACTCTGGGATTATCTGAAAGATAATATCTATTGAAACAATCTTCATACTATTTCTGAACTGAAGTCAAGTCAGGGCTAAGAGAGAAGTGGGTTAGAGTCATTGACAATTTTGCACTTCATATCCAGATATGCTTATCATTGAATGGCGATAAAAAAGACTGTTGAACATTCATGGCTTAAACCTGGTGGCAAAGTCACACATAGACTGAAGTTTATTTGTAACAAATATGGTTACATTTCAGAAAGGATTGTGAATTTTGTTAACGATTCCATGAGTGGGTGGCATTTAATTTGTGTCACCCTGTACTTAAGTCTAACTATTTCAAACAAGCCCCATCTCTGATATGTGGTCTAGCTCCACTGATCAGAGCCAGGTACCTTTCAGTCTCTGCTCCATTCCTTATATAACAAAATGAAAACCCTGAATTAATAGTTTTACTAATGTCTCTGTAGTGTAAAAATAGACTAGAGTTAGACACAAGGTCGGTTTTTAATGTGGGAAAAATCTAGCTCCACAAAAAAGGGCAGTCTGGATTGGGAAAAAAAATTGACTCGGTTTAGATGGCTTTCTCCTTCACTAAAAGAGGACAGAAAAGATCAAATGTGGTAACAGAACAGATACTAAACTTTGCTCCTAGCAAAAGATGCATTAGGAGCTATACCCCCCCCTCCTTTGAAGTTGGACAGTCTGTTAACTATTTACATCAAGAGTTATGTCCCCTTCAATAATTGGTAGTTTGGTGAAGATAGTTTATCACCAATCTTTTTATGAGTCGAGGCACTAATTTACATAGGGATGGTGGTTTGAGTTGTGAGCAAATAATAACTGATCTGTGATTAAGGCCACAGATTATATAAAAGCCATGCTTACCAGTAGAAAACGATTGCTCCTAGAAGAGGGCGAAAGACAATCATAAAAAAAAGCTGGAGAGTTCAACAATGGTGATTTTGAGGACATCTGTGCATGATATTTGAAAGAATCAACCACCAGATGTTTTTCTTTTCTTTTCTCAGTCTTCATATTGATTTTGACATATGATCATATAATATATTGATAATTCAACATAATTGATACATTGTGAAGCCAAGAAGTAAAATATATTTTCAGAGATGAATTCAAGTTCGGACATAATGAAACTCCTGTAAATAACAGCAACAAAGCATTTAGAGAAAACATTATGACATGAACTGTTCAGTGTTGCTTCACTAAGTTTAAATCTGGCCATGAATAAAGTACTCAGATGACTATCCTAACCTATTCTTCTTTCTTTTTTATGGTGATGTTATCTGCTTGTCTGGGTAATCCTAACCATCAAATGTAAGGAAATTAAATCAATTTATTTTCCCCTTTTTTGCCGGAGTTGTTTCCCTTAATCTGACAGAAAAAAATAAGTGAAACAGTTTCTTTTTCTTTGAGTTATAAAATATGTTTTCATTCCAAGTTAAATGCATTCACAAACAGACAAACTAGTCTTGGATTTGAGTGGTTGACACACCGACCACTTCTATACCAGTCGGCCACCTGTTAGTTCCTTTCTGTCTTTGGCATCCACAGTGCACAAGTTAAATAACTTTTGCTTACGTCATGCGATCTCATCTCTGAGGTCAACAGCTGACCTATTCCCCACTCTCCTCTTTTTCGGACAATATCATTCTTTGCTGGACGCGTTTTTTTTACCTACTTACATCATAGATCATGAATGTTTTTTTTTTTGCTTTATTCGTTTGTTTCCAAAGTAATTCTTTGTTTTTTTATTTTTTTATTTTATTCTCAAACCTGTCTGCAGGCAATCTGCATTCAAAACTCGCGCCCTGTCTCATAACGTTACAACAACAATAGCAACAACAACAACAATAATAATAATAATAAAGAAATAGAACAAAAAATATAGAAAGATCATCACACAAGAAGGCAACCCCCCAAGAAGAAAGACACCCAACGCTCAACCTCAGTTAATACCACACAAAATGGTTGTGAAGGATCAAGGAGAAAGGAAAGAAGAATGAGGAAGAGCCCTAACCAGACCTCCATTGGAAAAGTGCAGAGAGTACTGGAACCTTGGGGAGGGTTATTGCCACTCAAATTTTTGAGAAGACCAACAGTCGTTGCTAGTGAGAAATCAATTGTAAACGTCTGTTGCGATAACGCAAAATGATTTGCACCGGTTATGGAAAGAGGCAGAGAGTGCTGAAAATTTTTTTTTTGGAGGGGGAGGGCTTGTTGTCACATATTCCACTGGTTATTGTCAGCGATTTGTGTGAAAACTCCTAGTGAGTCATTATCATCATCATATTTGTTTTAACGTCCATTTTACATACTGGCATGTGTTGGACGGCTTTAAGAAATTGACTTTCAAACTAACCTATCTCTGGACAGATTTTTATTTATCCTTCTTTCCCTCAGGTCCATTTTTATCCCTTCCTCCCATGTTTTCCTTGGCCCTATCCCTGCTACCTCAACTGTTCTACATCTACTAACCCAAGAACTCTCATCCATTCTTTCAACGTGGCCATACCATCGAAGTTTACTGTTCTGCACACATCTCCCTGTACAGTCCAGATTTAATCATTCTCTGAAGCCATCAAAACTAAGCCTTTCTTTAAGACTCACATTACACATCCATCATATCAATCTGATATAATTTCTACCTATGCAACACATGTCTTCAACCCTCACTGGCCAGGTTTCACTTTCATACATCATCACACTGTATACACATGCCTTGGTCGACAGTGTGTTAGGCTTTGTTGGTTATTAATAGCACAAGTTTCTTGAACTTACTCCATCCACTCCTAATTCTTGCAATCACATTAGCACCTGCTCCACCCTGTGCTCCAATGGTATCACCAAGGTAACAAAACACCTCGACAGCCTCAATAGCTTTAACATCCAAATATACTTTCTCCACATCATAGTTTTCGTCCATCTCTATTATCTTACATTTCTTGCATACAAATTGGTTATCCTATCTCAACCTACTAGTAATCTGATGTACCTCTTTCTGTACCACAGAAAATTGAATTGTGCCTGACTCCCTTTCTACAAACTGAGCAGAAGAACTTTACTCTTTTGGAAGCTTTCCAACCCTATAACCACTAATAATCACTTTGCTCTTGGTAACATTAATTCTTAGACTTTTACTTTCCAGCACATTCCTCCAAGCCTTTAACTTAACAAGTAGGTTTTCCATTGTTTCACAAGAAAGTACTAAACCATCAGCCTACAGCATCCCTTCCGGACACCCCATACGAAACTCCCTGGACCATGCTTCTAAGGTACAAATGAAAAACAATGGACTCAGTACAGAACCCTTTAACATCAAAGCTGTCACTAAATGTGCTGTTAATTCTAACACGATTTTGAGTATTTCTGTACGTTGATTGAACAACCTTCACCAACACCGCGTTTACTCCTAGTTTACAAAAGACCACCAGATAATCTCTCTTGGCACTCTGTCAAAAGCTTTCTCCAGATCCACAAAAGCAAAATACAGATCCTTCTTCTAACCAAGGTACTGCTCTTGTATTTATCTCAGGATAAATATAGAAGCAATGGTACCTTGCCCAGGCATAAAACTAAACTGCATTTCATCTATGTTTATCTAACTTCTTATTTGCTGCTGAATTATTCCCTCAATCATTTTCCAGACCTGATCCATCAACTTCAAGCCTCTATAATTACTCTATCTGGTGCTTCCCCTTTACCCTTGTAATAATTCACAATGATACTAAGTTCTCAGTCTTTCGGATAACCTCTTCTTTTATGATCTGATTTCTCGAATCTGTGATTCATCTCAATGCCTATTTCACCCGCAGCCTTCAACATTTCTGCAACAACGACACCTGAGGGTCCTTCAGCCTTACCCTTCCTCATCTTACTCACAGCTTCCCATACCATTTTTTTATCAATTCTGATAGCTGGACCAGATACTGCTTCAGATTCTCACGATTCCATGAAAACTCAGTATTCAACAATTTCTCATTGTGGCATTTCCAAGCATCCATCCTGAGTAAATAATGATAATTGCCAGAAGCAATGGTTAATAATCCACAAAAAACAGTTTTGAAACTTTCCCCAAATTTTGGTATTTCAACAACAGTTTGGTATTTTCAAAGCAATAGACAATAAAAGCAAACTAGAAAATGAGTCTCATTACAAACTATTAAGTTGTTGAACAATTTCTCTCAAACATTCATTGCATGGCTATCCTCCCCCCTCTTTCATTTACAAGGCTTACAAAATTTATGAAAACCGACTTCATACTCTCCAATCACTTGTGCACCCTTCTCCCCATGCTCATTATGACCGAGTTTGAGCTCATGCAAGAAAAGTATATGCATTTATTTTTTGTCTTTCATTTTTGTTATTAAGGTCTTCAGTCAGTTAAATATGCTTTCGGGGACAACCAGTTTGTGTACCATTTCTTTGAACATTTTTCTCTTGCAGTAAACTGAAACCAATTCTGTCAGATTGAGGTTAATATCTTTCTTGATGTTCTCATAATGCCATATCTAATAGAGTATATTACCAAAGAAATTGTTTTTTTATACAACGTCAAAAAATGACTTCTGTGTGTGCCCCTGTACCAAAATAGAGTTTGTTGAAAATCAATTAAACTACAACAAATGCTATATATTTTTATGTTTTTAGTTAACTGAGAAATAAAACTTGACTTGAAATATGAAAAATAAAGGTTGAGGTTACCATCTTTCTTGATGTTCTCTAGCCAATGATCTCTCTGTCTTCCCTTTCCTCTTCTACTTGCAATTCTTCTCATCAGTAGGTTCGTCAAAATGTTATCACCATGGATGACATTACCCAGATAGCAGATGCATTGTTTTATCACCTCATCAAGCAGTATCATATCAGGTGATATAGCGATCAGAAGTGGACTAATTTGGGATTTAATCATTTTATTTTTTTATATTTCTAAACTCACTTTTTCCTGATTAAAAAAATATAACCTTAACGTTCAATGGGTGACACAACGGGTCACATTTTTTTCTAAAGTAAAGGAAATAAAATCAAACCTAAACTTACTCTATGTTATTATTACAGTTGGATCAAGTGTACAATAAGGACCCCAGTTCATTAACACAACACACGGAACATATTCCGGAAGTCCCCGGCATCTTCCAGTTCATCTTCCGGTTGACCTCGCAATACACGTGGTCGCTATTTACAAAACAACCCATGAATAAAATAAACGAAATATATACGCTTTTTTAAAAATCGGCTGACTTGTAATCTTTCGTTTTGCAATAAACAAAACAATTTATCGTTTTTTTTTTGTTTTACTTTTATTTACTAAAAAACAAACAAATTTTAAACGCAGAACATTCTATATTTTGTGTTGTGTATTTTAAGAAAAAGTGGAGGGAAGACGAACCGGAAGACGCCGGTAACTTCCGGAACTTGTTCCGCGTGTTGTGTTAATGAACTGGGGTCCTCATTGTACCCTTGCTCCCAATAGACAAGAATTTCTCCCTGTGGATACTGAATACATTTGGGCATAATCGTTCCACACACACACACACACACACACACACACACACACACTCTCTCTCTCTCTCTCTCTCTCTCTCTCTCTCTCTCTCTCTCTCTCTCTCTCTCTCTCTCTCTCAACACTCAAAGGTAATAAAGTGATTAAAACATCCGTCAGTATTTTCTGAACACTTTAATAAATGAAGCCCCCCAAAACTTATTTCTTACTTTATTTATGTTAGAATGCGTTTATTTTGCTCTTATGCGAAAAAGATACTACAATGTTGGTACTATGAAGGAATTTTTTTAATGAAAATCGCTCCAGACAAGGCATGAAGCCACTTGATGTAAGAAGCTAACAAGAACAAATATGATTATAGCAAAGACAGGAGATGCCTATTGGCCTTAGTCTTGAAAAGACCAAGGTTATAGGTAGGAGGAAAACAGTCAGCAGGAAAAGAGTTCCACAAGCCTGCGATTCTTGGAAAGAAGCTACTGGAATAGGAAGCTGTATTACAATGAGGTATCGGAACAGCGAATTGGTGAACACCACTAGACCAATGAGTCAAACGAGCTGGAACAAAAGAAGCGGGGAATAGATAATATAATTCTGAAGAACACATCGCATAATAGTATTTATAGAAAAGACTGAGACTAGCAACATCACGTCTGTGAGAGAGAAGGTGCAGAGAAGAAGAAAGGGTGAGGGCCAATCAAATTACAGACACGTTTCTGCACCTTATCAAGAACCCTCAAATAGGACAGAGATTCATCAGCCCAAATATGACAACAGTACTCCATATTATTTAATGACACCAGAGTGGGGATGGAGATTATAAATTCCTTTTTGAAGACCGTGGGTTCATACCCAAAAAACTAATATCTATAAGCCCAATAAACCAAACTGCTCTATGGAAAAAAATTAATCAACTGTAGACTGTTTATTCACAAAATATACACATAATCTGAAAGTGATCTATATACAAGACTAAATCTGTTAAACGTTTAAAAATATGAACCTCAAGAATGAAATCATTTTACCAAAATGTCAGCATTAAATAACTCAAAAGGGTTGATATGCTGTAAAACAAAACAAAACTAAACTTTATTTAAGGCAGGATAAAGCTCAGAAGAATTACTCAAGTGGAATTTCAGATGAAAATATAACATAAAAATGGTAACTTGGAAATCTTTCAATGACTAATATCAGCACCTAGCGGTCTTGTAATGTAGCGATATTGGAAGTAGGGGTGTGAGAATAACGTAGGAAAAGAAAATTCCATTTTGTAACTAGATTAAGTAAAGAGGAACTTTTTATAAGAAGATAAGGTTAGAAATTTAAGCTGACGTGTTCAGGAAATAACGCCGTGAATAGGAAGCCCTGAGTGATAAGTTAGCTAGTGAAATTGTTCTCTTTGGCTGGCAGTCTGAAACGGATTCAGACGTGTTTTTCAGAGCTCTCTCTCTATGTCTCTCTCTCTCTGCCCCCATCTCAAGGAGCGGGTAAAGAGAAGCTTAATACTTGTGTATGTAATACGTCTGTAACGCTACAGTATGCTCTATAAAATAAAACAACGCCAAAAATTTGAGCAAAGAATGCTGTTGATGTTTTTAATTGTTACACTATTCCTGCTACTATTAGAGAACCAAGTAAAGAGAAAGAAAAAGACGCAGCTGCTCATAATAACAAAGAAAGAGACAAAGAAGGCTAACGACTCTGCTTCTGCTGTTATATCACCACTACCACAACTACTGCGTTTCAACAAAACACAGCTGTTACAACTCTTATACCAACTGAGCTGACTACCCGCTGGCATGTCAACATTGCAGCTGATTATGCATACAACAAAATACTGTTGCGAGAAGAATCAATGGTAACACTTCATCATCTAAGTACTAACTAGGCTCAGAATCGCTTTACTGTAGAGATCTGACAAGAACAAGTCTCGCAGTGTGATTTAGCCATGAACAGTGATGTGTCAAGTAGGTTACAACCCTATAAATGATGCTAATATATCAGTCATACAGACATTACATTACAGCTGTTTTATGAATCATTTGAAAATAAGCATCAAAATTGCTCACAATTTTCCAGGCAACTAAAACATATACATAAAGTAAAGTGAAAGTTTCCCCTGTTTGCTTGACAGGTATAGCTCCAGAAACATAAGCTGCATATACAATTCTGCTTAAGTCGGAATATTTGTACGTGTGGGACTTCATATGCTAGAATACGGATCAAGTATCGAGTCTCTACGATGAACAGAACCGAAATTATTGACAAAAGTGCGACTTTCACCTTTTTTCTTGAGTTTTGACTTAAATATACTAAAATTAAATCAGTTCCAAGTTAGACCATGATCGATATTTTGACCAAATTTGTTGACGATTGGTCAAACGATTTGAACGCTAGGCTGTACACAAACAAACAGTCACAAACCAACAGATTAACTCGACCGAAAACATAACCTCCTTGGCAGAGGTAATTATTTGTTGATATTCTTAATTGCCAAGATAAAAACAACGAGAACAAAATGTTTTAATTTAGTTAGACGAGATTAGTTTTAGCACACATTTTATCCCATGCAAATAGAACCTTAAAAACAGGTCAACAAAGACTGTACTCTGTGCATAAAGGTGTGAAGTGTAGGCGCAGACTTATATCCCCTTCTATGATAAATTCACAATCCATCACCGTCCTGACTATCTTCATGGAAACCGGAAGATTATTCTAGATATAGTGAAACATAGCGTGAGGTATTTCTTCAATTACCACAGATTGCCTGTCATCTTCTTCATTGACAGAAACAGCTGTTCGTCTCCCAGACGCGTAAGTAGTTGGTTCATTGGATAGTGACGTCTATGTAAAGGTGGTTGTAGCAGTCATGAACATTAACATTTCTTTCCTCTTGTGGAGAGCAGCCCCTGTGAGGTGGTTGGGCCACACAAAAACCAATCAGCCTCCAGAGCGTACTAATTTCGGCTGAACTTGGAAGGACTACTTCCAGACCCTTTGGGATTTACACAGCAGTCACAGAGAGCTTTTAGGCACCAACAAAAAAAGATGTCTTCTCTCTTGCTCCGGTCAACTTGATCCGAAGCAAGGCTATCCTCCACTGAAAGATATTCTGCTCAAAAATACTTTGGACAGCCGAACTTTCTTACCTATTATTATTTCTTTCACTGTGACACTGTTTTAACTTTTAGCAACCTGCACCCAACGGTGTAGGTTACTTAAATAAATATATTATTTGTTATTTATAGAAGGGCTTTGTTTTAATTTCATTTTACGATTCGTTTATAACAAAATATTATAGGAGTTGGTCTTGCAGTCCGTGCGAAGACCAAGCCTCTATATGGTCGTATTGGTATATCACCAAAGTTTCTCCTTCTTGTAAAGGTGGTAGTAGTGGTGATGTGGCAGCAAACATTTCTCTGTCTTCCTCTCTACTTGTAGCTGAAATTATGTATTAAAAATTTAAAAAATGCCAAGAAAACCTTTACTCAATGCTGACGCACTCTTTGATATGTTATTCTTTTACACTTTATGTGAATCTTCCCTTGCCCGCTCTCTAGAATGGTGAACACATTTAAAGTTTCTAAAAAAAAGTGTCCGATTACAGTCAGCTCACAAGCCAAAGAAACAGATCTTTCTATCTTCTTCGCCACGTCTCATTTTCGACTTTCTGTCCGTGACGTCTTAACCTGACACGACCCTCTGCTTAATTTTAACCTTACACAGAAAATACAGTTTTTAACATTCTTTACAACATAACATAGGCGTAGCATAGCGTGATGGATTTCTTTGATCCCATGGAGTATTGCTGTCTTCTCTCTCAACAGAAACGGCTGTTCGTCTAACACCTTAGTGGATAGTGACGTCTCTCTATAGTCCTGACAGTAACCGTCATCGCTGTGGTGTTTTAACAGCAGAAACAGAGTTGTTTGTTTTTCTTTTCCCTGCTTGTTATGATAGCGGCCGTCTTCCTCTCTTCCCTGTAACTGCAATAATGAAACATGAAATACTTGATCTCACTCGTTTATCAAATACTCAGTTGTGTCGGGTGGATAAAGGGTAAAAACATACGGATGTCAACAAACTTCAGTAAGAAAGGTAAGAAATGGATTACAAAAAATTAAACATTATGTTTCATAATATTTTAGATGAGAATTGATAATTTGAGTTATTCGGACTACTTTTTTCATCTCCTGGATGATATTCTCACAACGTTTCGGCTGATGTAACCTCCGACTTTCTTCAGATTCATTTTGTCGAACTTGGGAATCCGTATAAAATTTCGTACAGATTCCCAAGTTCGATATAAAGATTTCTGAGTTTGACAAAATGCACCTGAAGAAGGTCAGAGGTTACATCGGCTAAAACGTTGTGAGAATAATATCTAGGATGAGAACAGTAGTCAAAACAATCCTAATAATACAAACCTTAAATCGTTTGTCCTGATTATTTCGGGGAACTTTTTCATGGGTTTTTCGCTCTGATCTCGTCTCATAATCGAATCATGAATCTTTCAATTCCTTTCTGACTTTTTCTACCCAATCTTGACACCGAGGAAATCTGAAATCGTCTTATTTATCCTTCTGGTACAGATTCCAAGGGTAACTCTGTGTCTCTTCCACAACTATATGGACGTTCAAGATTGTCCATAATTAATAATTCCACAAAAAAAAAAAAGAATTGAAAACGGAAAACACTCAAGCATTGTTAGCACAACTAATCACGGAGAAGGAAAACACTGAAATAACACTGAAATAACACCGAAATAACACTAGTTCTTACCTGCTTATCCCGGCATTGTATCCAGTTGTCTTGCCACTGAAGTTGAACAAATGCCAGGTCAGAATAAGTGTGGTTGAGGATTGTACATTGTACAATCTTTACTTCACCATAAACTCCTCAAAAAAGGTAATTCTTATTAATTGGCAAATTATGATTTTTTGACTTGCATGATTCTTTTTTGTTGGCATTGGTTTCCTCTCATAGAATCAGACAATCACAGTAAGAATCACGTGAAGGTTGCCGATATCCCTAGAGAAAATGATACTATGGATCCGACAGGACTCAGAACATAGCACACCGTGCAGGTATCACCATTGTTGCCACCCTCAGTGTTTGTAAAACAGTAATCTATATAATAATATACTAAGGCATTTTCATCGTTGTACATACTTAAAAAAAATTAAAATGAGATCGTCCGATCATCAATGATGGTGATTGGATATTAATCTGACGCTGCTACAGTAAAATATTTCGACGTTACCCATTTTAAAATGAATTGTTCCCAAATCAAATTATGTCATATTGTCAACTAAAACAGTACACTTTTACATAAATGCATTTCAAAAAGCGACGTTTGTTTTATTGATTTAGAAAATATTTAGCTGATTATTATTTTTACGGTAAGAAGAATAAGAATATTTATCGTTTGAAAAGAATTAAATTGCTACAATTTTAAATCAATAAATAAGAGGCATATTCTTTGTATTTTTTAAAGAATATTTATCTGACAATGACATTTAATTTTCCGGAAGAAGAAAGAGTAATATTTTTCTTAATAGTATTGACTCTGACAGACATTTATTATTTCAAAAGGAATATTATTATTAACAGTAAATTATTTAGATTGATGTAGAAACACCGTAGAATTTCTACGAGATTTCGCTAGTATTCATAAATCTACTAGAACAATACCTGCCCCTGGATGGGTCTATGATTTGTTAATATGACTGTTTATGTTTAGTGATTTCATCTGTCTCGACGTGCAGCGATAGGAAGGAATCTTAGTATACAAGACCCGTCCTATATTTAATAAAAATTGAAAGTAATAAGGACAACAACTTTGGGTACTTTAATGTATGTTTATTGATAATATTAAAACTTCATTTTATAATACACAAAAGTGCGTGGAACAAAGAATATTGAGCAAGTGTGTATCTGATAAGAGCATAGCAGTTCCCACTCTACATGTTGGTGAAGTGGGAGAAGAGGCAGGATGTTCTCTCGTTGGCATCCAGTCCGACAAATAATCTTTTCTCTCATCACCGACGGATTGTAAAAAGTCCACCAGTGAATCACTAAGCTTAGCAATCTGATTGGTCCACAGTTGACCAATTTCAGCTCAGTATCCAATTCTCTGCACACAATAAATAGTCCGTTAATGCTATATGACTATATATCCACCTTGGAGTACATTCCTCATAGCTTGATTAATACTGTGAAGAGGAGTGGGGGGAGCCTATAAAGATGCCAAATATTCACAGTCATTTTATTTATCCTCTCACCAATCACAAATTTCTCAGGCTAGGTTATTAGTTCCAGAAAAAAAAAAACCTAGAAACTTTTCATTAACATCTCTCTTCTAGGTTGGTCATAAGGATAGAGATCCAAGGGGGTCTCTACGTGCCACTACTACATGATAATAATTGCTCTACTTACTTAAACTATTTCAAACATGCTCTCTCTCTCTCTCTCTCTCTCTCTCTCTCTCTCTCTCTCTTTTACCACATGATCTACTTAAACCAATCAGGCCCAGGATACTCCATGCCAAATTTGGTTCAATTCTGTCTAGTATTTTTGGAGTCTATAAGTGACCAACAGACAGACAAAAAGGTGTTAAATTTTTTTTTTTTTTTAACATAGTTCACCCCAAACAAGGCAGGACGCCACTGTAGACGTAAGGGGCTACTGAGAAAAAAGAGGGGAGAAGGTAGGGAGCAGTCAACCTAGATTGGGATCTGCGCAGCGAGATGTCTGTTTACATTAGTTTTAAACTTCTGCATGTCTGTAGTGTCGGGGAAACAGGGGGCAGTGAGGGAGTTCCAGAGACCAGCAACACGAGGAAAGAAGCTATTTGAGTAGAAAGCTCTCCGAAATCTGGGGACCTCCACAGTGAATGAATGAGATTTAGTTGATTGTCGAGTTAGTCTAGTGAATTTACGTCGAGGGGGCACCAGAGTAGCCAGTTCATCAGAGCATAATCCATTGAAGTATTTGTAAAACAAGCACAAGGAAGCTACATTGCGGCGATGGGACAGGGACTGGAGCTTAGTTGACAGTGAGGGACCCATTAGGTTGGCGATTCTTTTTTGGACCCTGTCAAGGAGGGAGAGACTAGTAGATGATGCACCAGCCCAGATGTGACAACAATACTCCATGCATGGGCGGATGGTGGCTTTGTAGAGATACAGGATAATGTCAGGTGAGAGGAGTTTACTAGCACGGTAGAGGGAGCCAACCTTCTTTGCAGCAGTCTTGGCAATTTATAATAGAAATAGTTTTTTTTTGTTTTGAGTAATCCATCAATTGATGGTGAAACTATGTTTTTATGTAATAGCTGATTGTATATGCTAAATCTGCATATAGTCTATGGCACTCCACTAACTGGAGCCGTTATGCTTTCCCATCATCAGATATATATGATCATCTGCAAAGCCATGTTGTTCTCAGAACAAGATCATCAGTTTATCGATGAGTGCAACTGAAACTACTACTACTGCAATAGAAATATTTGTGGTCAAGGTTTACTCCTCTAGATCCGCCGTGTTCTGTCTTATGTCCATGCATATAAACAGGTTAACCTCGAGTAGGATGTGGCTCTTCACCATGCACAGACGGTCATTCACTATGGAAAGTTTATATTTTGCACATCACATAGTGCTGGAATGCATGGAGACCAGTCGAGGATACCCCTGAAGGCCAACTCAGAAAGTTATTATCCCTCTGCTTATATTTTTTAATTTAATATAACTCTACAATTTTCCATCCCGTTTTGAAATCCTAAATTTGAAGTCTTGTAAATCTTTGGGTTTGGTTTGTCTGCTTTATGGCATATCAACACCAATATGGGTCATTTTGATGCCAAAATAAATTAATATCTAGAAGAAATTTGTTATTGTTTTTTTTTTTATATAAAGCATTTATATATTTGAAATTTGATTAAATTGTTAGAAGACACACAATGCAAATATTTTTATTTTTTTAAATTTTAAGTGTCAATGAAAAAGAATACTCCCCAATTTCTTCTTCATTGGCGCTTACTACGTGAGACCATTTTTGACTGGAGACTGTCATCCTGATACTGTTTCAAACATCCTGCGTATCTACTAGAACCTAAACACAGTGTCTATTTTCTTTGATGAGGTCTTCTATCACCAAGAAATTTAAGATTAAAATAAATACAAAAAATATTTACAATGTATGGCTTCTAACGGTTTTATTTATTTTTTTTATCAAATTTCAATTATTAACAATGCTTTAAAAAAAACAATCCCCATTTTTTTTTCATTGGCGCTGCAATGTGCGACCATTCTTGACTGGAGACTGTCGTCCTGATACCGTTTGAAACATCTCGCATATCTACTACAACCAAAAAAGGAACCTAAAAAAAATGGTATGAAACAGTGCCTAGTTTCTCTGATGAGGACGTCTATCACCAAAAAATTTCTGATTAAAATAAATAAAAAATATATTTGCATTGTATATGAAACTCAATGGGAACTAAAGAAAAGGTTTGGTGAACATAGAAGAGATATAAAAAATAACAATTCCCTAAATGCACTAAGACAGCTTTATTTTTTAATAAAATTATGATAATATCTATTGAAAACAATAGTAAATGCATTTCAAAAGATGAACTGTCAGCTTACCAATATAGATGAAGAAGGAGTCTTGGATTTAGCTTCACCACTGGACTTGAACAAATGCTGAGTCAGAAGAAGTGCGGTTGGGATTGTGCAACCCTTGTTTCACTATACACTCCACATAATGCAGGTGTCCTTTCAGAGGATATAAATTATCTATTCAGACAAAAAGAGGCTGATATACAATCTCATGCTTAAGTGAATGCAGTAGATTCGACTGGAATTGAACTTTTGTTTGCCAGTTCCATAAACCATGCCAGTAACCATTAAACCATCCCTCCCTCCCCCCCCCCCAACACACACACGCACTACACACACACTACTCAAATTTAAATATCTTTTTCTCATATCATCAAAGAGAAATCTACTTGTCTTATTATCTTGTCAGTCGTAAAAAGGAAATTTTAGTCACTTTGGCTAATACGAGTCAGATTCTGACAAAAAAAAAAACAAGAATCAGCAAATTTTCTTTTTTTTTTTACAATTAAAATCCGGTAAGAAGCAGATGGTGGCTTAAATGTCAAAAGATCGGTGTGTGTGTGTAATGTTTTTTTCATTCTATGTATGTATGTATGTATGTATGTATGTATGTATGTATGTATATCTCCTTTCTCTGTACTCTGTATGTGTCTGTAGATCTCTATTTCTATGTTCTTTTTTTCCCTATACATATGTATATTTTTATTCTATATGTGTGTGTGTATCCGTGTGTGTGAAACACTGAAGTGTATGCACATGTGCTTCTTAAATGTCAGATTTATGTTTGCATGTGTATTATATATATATATATAATAAAATTGGCAAATGGTCTTAGAAGCATCTTTTAATGAATTTAAAACTGAAAAACAGACAAAATGCCTTTGTAAACCACGTTTAAGATGCAGGTATTTTTTATTAAAAATCATTTAATTATTTTTTTTTATCTTGACTTTTTATTTCTTATTAATTTCGGACAATAGCATGTCCATCTTCAGAGAAAGAGAGTATGTATATATTTTCTTACCAACTTATCCATCTATATTCCTCTGATGATAAGATTTCACTTCTTTGAAAAGCCATGGTTTTAGGAAAAATAAATCCCTAGTTTTGAACAACTGAAGATATAATAGATTTTGTATTTTTTACAACTTTTATTCTCATCCTTTAACTTGTATATATATATATATATATATATATATATATATATATATATATATATACAGGAGTTGGAAAAAATAATGGAAACACCTTGAAACCCTCTCATGAAATCCAGACTTGTGAAGCGATCGGCGAACAGTTTTTGTTGAAACTGGATTATCTAGATGATTGTTAAGCTCTGCTGTAATTTTGGATGACGTAGTTTTGTACTCTTTCTTCCTAATCTTTACAAGGGCTCTACGATCTCTTTCAGACAGCTTCAGCTTTCTTCCAGATTTTTGTTTAGAAGCGGATGTTTTCCTTTCTTTTTCATACTCTGTCATCACCTTCGAGACAGTTCCTCTCGATACGGCCACCATCTCGGCCACTTTCATTACAATAGTACCTGCCATACGAGCACCAACAATCTGTCCTCTTTGGAAATCTGGTAGATCTACCATTTAAATTTTTCTTACTAATATGCACTGTCAGAAATAAAAAAAGAAATTTAACCAATTAATTTAGAACAAAAATAACATAGTCGTTAGAATTTTTAAATATGTAGTGCGATTGTGACGTGAAAATAATGTTTTTGTTCTCTTTTCGAACGAACCATAGCTATTAGAATTCAAAATGTGTGGTGCATTTATGAAGTGGAGTGGGTATTTTTTGTTGTTTTTTTTTTAATATCGATGTTATGTACAGTTTTGTTGGGAATGTGGTGTAAATCGGATATACGTTGGTGAAACTCAATGGGAACTAAAGAAAAGGTTTGGTGAACATAGAAGAGATATAAAAAATAACAATTCCCTAAATGCACTATTCTCTCATGCATTACAACATGATCATTCTTTTAACTTTAAACAAGCTAGACCCGTGAAATTCATTTTAAATAAATCTCGCCGAAGACATCTTGAATAAACACTCATTATTAACTCTGACACAAGTAAACAACGGCTTCTACAATTTATCTCCTTTAATAAGCAAACTTATATTAACCGAACAGAACTTGAATTTAGATTCAGGCTTCCACTTCATAAACGCACAACACATTTTGAATTTTAACGGCTATGGTTCATTCGGAAAAAGAACAAAAGATTCTTTTTGAGCCATAATCACAGCACATTTTTTTTTTAATTCTCTATGTTTCGTTTGGAAAAAAGCAAATTCTTTTCTCGTCACGAACGCATCACATATTTTCAAATATTGTATTTCTATGTTATTTTTTCAAATCAATCAGCTTGAAAAAGTCTTAAAATAAAGACAAAATGTTGATGAATGCTCATTTGCCATATATATATATATTATTATTTCATGTATCCACATAAAATGTTATAAGGGGATATAATCTTTTATGTATCAATTTTCAGTATTTACTTCAACAGTGCTCAATACGCGAGTAGAGCTAGGTAGTAAGTTATGAAAATATATTTATGGCAATTAAGCTACACAGAGGCTTCCGCGTTTCATCCCCGTAGGGAATCGCCAGGCGAAATCGTCAGATATTTTAGCCTGACGATTCCCTACGGGGATGAAACGTGGAAGCCTCTGTGTAGCTTAATTGCCATAAATATATTTTCATAAATTACTATATATATATATATATATATATATATATATATATTGAAAGAGAGAAAGAGAAAAAGAGAGAGTGTGTGTATGTGTATGTATGAGCATGTCACTCTCATTATCTTTATGTGCTGCTCTACCTCTCTCTCTCTCTCTCTCTCTCTCTCTTTCTCTGTGTATCTTTCACTGTTTAATTCTCTATTTTGAAAACTAAAGTGTGCATGCATACATGTGTATCTGTTCTTCTTTAATGTCCAAAAACCGATGTCTGTGTGTGTGTGTGTTCCTCCTATTTCTTTCTGTGTGTGCATCTTTGTGCAGCTTTCACCTTTCATTACGTGTGTGCTAACTCATTACAAAATGCTGACACACACAGTTTGCAACACGTCGAGAAATAATTGGCTGGATAGAATTCAGCTTGGTTGCGATGGTCACAGCCAACAGCTTTCAAACTGAAAACCAATTTTTCAATCTCAAGAAAACGTTGCCGGTTGGTTCTTCCTTGAATAAAGAAGTCGATCAAAGTATCACAAACCGTCTCATTTTATTACATGTTATTTCAAAATCTATTAAATCTCATCGACTTCCCATTACTCTCATTGGAAATGGAAAAGAAGTGAAGATCTATAACATATTGTTTTGCAACATTGAAATGTAATTCTGGAGTACTGTTGCCACATTTGGGGAGCTGCTGCTCAGAGCGCTCTTTCCTGCCTTGACAGAGTACAAAATCGACTTTGAAATCTAGTGGAAGTGATCACTCCTCTTCCCTACTGTCCCTTTATCACAGAAGAGACGTTGCTAGTCTTTCTCTACTCTGTCATTATTTTCATGGTAGGTGCTCGACTGAGCTCCAATATTTTTATCCCTCCTGTAAAACATTCACAGCAACAACTTGCTTAGCTGCCACCACTGCAAAAAACTTTTTTTTCTTCCTCTGTGTACCTAAAACCACATGGAATTTCTATGAACAGAATTTCTTTCCAAAGACTTCCCATCTTTGGAACACATTACCGTGAGACTGCTTCTCTGCAGACTACCATGGTCATTTTCAAGTCCAATATCAACAAATACTTGTTGAGCCATCTTCTTCAGTAATCAAATTTTGTCCATCGTTTTCAGTCCGCCCATAGTTTTATCATCTAACTGACAATTTCATTAACCCTTATCCTTGAGTGTTTTTTGTCCTTGATGAGTGGTGACTCATTAGTATTATGAACAAAAATGTTAACTCTTTAGGTGCTGTTTTTTCTTTTGTTGTTGTTGTTGTTGTTCATATCGTAGTTGGGAAGTAGGGTGAGTCAATTTTCAACTTTCTTCGAATATCAAATCTGTCCATGTGGAAAAAGTTGACTATTGGTCAATGATAAGTACTGAGACGAAGAACTAAATTTCTAACTTGCACCAAATTTTGAGTTTCAATTAGTTTTAAAGATCGTCTAAAAAGAAGCAATGGAAAAATCCTCGTTTTTGAGACATTTTTTTATAAATGTAAATATCTTCGAAACTACAATTGGTGTGCGATTGCTTCTCTAACCCTGAAAATGTGTTTAAAATATGAGTCGAAAATAACTCATTTTTTTTAATTATTTAAAAAAAAAACAACAAAAAACGATTGCGATTCTGCCGTCTGTTTAAGTTTCGTTTTTATTTTGAATACTTTGTATAACTACAAATAGCTTTGATACTACATAAATTTTGGGGATGTATACCAACTATAAGTATGAATAGATTTTATTGGCCAACGGTCTCTCTCTCTCTCTCTCTCTCTCTCTCTCTCTCTCTCTCTCAATATTGATGAACATATTTTTTCATGCATTTAATCCCCTACTCTGTAATAAAAAGCAATGTGTACTTATATATATATGGAAAATGTAAAAGGAAAGCTAAAAACTATATTATTTATGTGTTCATCAACGTTTCGTCTTTATTTGTAAGACTTCCTCAGGATGAAGAAAAAAATCACACAAGCATCAATTTGATTTGCCTGAAAGTGGTGAGCTTCAGCTGGTTTGCGATTGAAAGAAAAGTAAAAATAAAGTGAGAAGGCAGAAACAAAATTGCGCGTCAAGCAGCAGCAGCAGTCTATAGAGTTTTTAGGAGGTGGGAAGGATGTGCAAGTTGAGATGAGTTTATTAATTCGGCCTTGAAAAAATTGATGCTTGTGTGATTTTTTTCTTCATTTTTCTTCATCCTTACAAATAAAGACGAAACGTTGATGAACACATAAATAATAGTTTTTGGCTTTCCTTTTTCATTTTCCATTACATCGGATCATTTTATCCCTATCTTTATTCATATATATATATATAAATATATATATATATATATATATATATATATATATATATATATATATATATATATATAATCCGTCCCGTCACACAACGTTAGTGAGTGAAAAACTGCCGGACGAATTCATTTCAAATATCTAGGAGAATTGAGAAAGCAAATCTATTTTTATAATTTTCTTTCTGTTTTCTATACCGATTTATACGTTTTTCTTTCCTCTTTTTCATTTTAAAACTTTCCAGTTTTCTTTCTCTATTGCTTCTTTCTTGTTTTTAGTTTCACCAATTCAGACGTTATTTAATATAAATATGAATATTAGTGAAAACACTGGCGAAGGATATTTTTCCCCCCTTTATTTTTGACGAAGGGTGTATACACATTTCAAATAATTGACAATGTGTTAACCAAGTACGGTTAACATTTCCTAAATATCCCAGACTGGATTTAAATAAATACCCATTTTTCCATATTTTATTCTATTCAAAATCAATTTTATTCTTAGAAATTTTTTGTTGCCTGATTTGAAAAGCAAAATGCCTGTCATTAACTTGGATATTGGCTTTGCAAGTCAGTCGGTTAAAACTTGTTAAATAAGCTGATCCAAAATGTCTTGTCACAATTTGAGACGACACACATGAATGCCACCCGTTTGTTGTATTGTGTGTAATTTTTTACAGTTTAACAGTTACCAAAAGTGCCGAGTTCCACCCAAGTCTTCTTCGTGTTACTTCACAAAGAGAGAAAACTCAATTATCCACTTGAGACGAGCTTAATATCAGTGGTGAATAAAGAAGGAAAAGAAGATGCAAACATTTCGGTTTGACTGGCACAACATCTAATGAATCTAGAATCATGAAATGGCTTCCCAATTGTTGTGAATAAGAAAAGAGGAAAAAAAGCAAGTGAATTATTTAACGCAATTTGATTGGATGAATTAGGACAAGAAAAGAGACAGGAAGAAAAAAAATCACAATTCTTGAAGAAACTAACAAAAGAAGAATTTGTAGCCAACTTTATCCTAATAAGATTTTCTAAAAAATCTGCATTGTTTCTGAATTTCCAAAATGATGAAGGACGTGAGATTTTCTTCCTCACAAGCTGTCCTTACCTGGCAATGCCCGGCATGAGACATTGCGCCGGATGGATGGCTTAGAGAAAAATAATTCAAAATATATTAAAAGTCATGTCGTATATAGAAATTAATTATGAACAAAAAAAAATGAAACGCAAACATAAAAGTGAAATCATTATAGATTCCACTAATTTAAAAATTCCACTATTTTATTGAAAACTGTGAGAAAAAAAAAATGAAATCGCCCGGGTGAATTGGAAACACTAATGGTTAACAACCGAACGCATTAATCGCTTCTGCCACAAGATCAAATATTAAAAAAGCAGCGTCCCCAAATTCTTTCCAGTTTAGACATTCTCTCTCTCTCTCTCTATATATATATATATATATATATATATATATATCTTAAAGAAGTAGTTAACTTTTTTGTTTTTCCTCTAAGTGAAAGTATTATTTTTTTTAATTCGTTTTGGTACGTTACGCTATTTCATTTTTTATTTCAATAAATAATCAATTAATAGTACAAAAATGTGTAAGTCACGTAGGGGCGTGAAACACACGGTAACAACGTCATTCATATAGAGATTAAATCACATTTTTACAATGCGCTATGACTTTAAAAACAAATGTTTATATCTTATTTAAATTCTATATGTCCAAATAATGTGAAAGTCACGTAAGTGTTTTTGATTCTGATAGGGTCGATATGTCGTAAAACGGAGAAATTTTTGTTTTATTAAAATAAAGCAACTCTCGCGAATTCGAACCGCAAAAAAATGTTATGCAATATCTATTTCTCCTTCTACTCTTCATTTAAGTTCTGCTGACTCTTCCTCTTTTTACTCCCCCTACCTCTCCTATTCCTCTCCTTCCTTCTCCCTCTGTCTCATCTCCACTCTTCTTCTTCTTCTTCTACTCCTCTCTATTTTAGTCTGACCTTCGCTCTCTTTACTCTCCTTGCATCTTCCTCTTTGCTTTCTCTTACGTGACTTTGCTCCATCTCTACTCTTCCCCTCCAATTTGCTTGGACGATTGTGTGAGTGAGTGAGTGAGTGAGTGAGTGAGTAAGTGTGTGTGTGTGTTTTGTCGGATAAAGAAAAAGAATCGAAAAAGTTTTTATTTTATTTTAAATAACATAGTGGAAGGAAGAAAAAGACAAATGGGTTGAGTAGAATCAAAAATTGATGTGTTAGATGCAATGCTATCGCTGTCTAACTTCGAGAAATAGACCGACTTAATTTTATATGTTAGATGTAACAATGAGATGAGTGAGTTAGGTTTTTATTGTCAGAAAGACACAGATCTCGGTTTTAGAATCAGTGAATTTTTCAGTTTCGCAATCAATACAATAAATGCTACAATACTGTTTCTTTTTAAACATGTGAAGTTGTTGATCCATAGAAAGAAAAGAAATGATCAGGAATTTACAATTGGAGTGAGAAATACAACTTGACACCAGTAACTGTGGTTATTTTTGCAGAAGAGGAAAAGCAGAAATAAAACGAAATAGAATTATTTTCGATTTAAGTGTTTAATGACCAATGAGTATAGTTTGTGATATATATCTTAGTCAGGTGTATAGAGAAACAATGTATAATGAAAACAAGGTTGCAGCTATAGAAGTGTAACAGTCACATGATTGACCGGAAGTGTACTCTTCACGCGAGATATGGTAATTTGGTGCAAACATTAAATCACGTGATCAGCATGGTTAACCAGTTCAACCCATGATTTCGAAGAGATAAGATGTACTTTTCTGCACTGTCTATCAGGCCTACTGTAGAATAGTCGACGAACTCCAGGAAAAAGTCTACTACATCCATGTATAAAGAATGTGCTATTCCTTTGTTCTGGCGAATAAATGTGTGTGTATATATATATATATATATAATTATTTCCACAATCAGACACGGCCGCAGCCAACAACCTATGAAAAGAAACAAACCGGAAGTCCTAGACTCGAGTATATATATATATATATAAGAGGTGTATGTAGTTTGCTTGAAGCATTGTTTATTAGTATACAGAAATGTGATACTTAGAAGGCAATACAATGCAGAGGTGTGACGGATATATATATATATATATACATATATATATGTGTGTGTGTGTGTATATGTATTTATTTATATATATATATGTGTGTGTGTATATATATGTGTATATATATATATATATATATGTATATCTGCTCTATCCTGTATATTGAGCTGTATACTTTTGCCAATAGGTTTTACCTTTCCTAAAAGTTCGCTTTTAGTTCACCACTTTATATATATATGTGTGTATATATATATATATATATATATATATATATATATATATATATATATATATATACAGGACTTTATGCGCTCCACTACTTTTGGAGCTGCTCCAGCTCCTGCTCCAACGCCCAAAATTGGAGTTGGCTCCTCTCACGCTCCCCATTTTCAAAAAGGAGCCCCTCGTGCTCCAACTCCTATAAAAAAAGGGGCGGCTCTTTTTTAGCGCTCCATAATAAAAATATACCTTCTTTCATAAACGTTCTATTCTGTCAACGAGTGGTCGAAGTGCAGAGGTGGGCGTCAATATGGGTGGGGATGTTACTTTAAGTGTAAGACCGTAAGATAATATTTTACAAAATCTCACTAATATTTTGAGAGTTATAGGAGAACATGTCGGACGAAGTATAGGATTATACGTACATTTTCGTTTCCTGAGGTATAAAATAGAAATAGAAAAATCCCTGAAGTATTTTAAAGCAATTTTAATTTTCATTGCATTAACAACCTATTTTTTCAGGAAAGGAAAATTTGACCCGATAATTTTTCTATTTATTTTGAAAGGGAATTTAGATTTGTTTTAAGTAAATAAAGTTTTACTTTTAAACATTATTAGTGATTATTTTCTTTTTAAAGAAAACATTTCTCTGGGTGAGGAGAAATAGCCAGGGCAACATTAATCGTTGTGTTGTTGTTTAAATTTGTTTGTTTTACGAACGTAATTATATTGTATAATGTATATTATTATTTACAACAGAGAAACGTGCAAGTACTTTGAAACAAATCGATTTATACATTTTTTTTTTTCAATAGTACAATTTGGGGCGAAAAACACAATGAAGTTTATTTTTTAAAGATTGAATAAAAAAAGTATTTTCCATAAGTTGGCCAAAAAATATCAATAAATTGTCAATAAATAATTCAGAGATCCATTTAATGTCTTAAAATTGCATACAAAATATCTGGCATAGACCGGAAGTTGAAAAAATATCGGGTCAAATTTTCCTCTCCCGAAAAATTAACTGGAGCCAGTTTTCCTAGATCGGGCAAAAACATTTATTAAAATTAAAAATTGTAATAAAAAAGGTGAAAACGTCTATATTTGAAATCTCTAACAAAAACAAACTGTTTACAATTTTAATATTCGATAATAGATATTTTAAGATAAAGAAAGATATCTAATCTACTTTCGGTTCTAAAAAGACAACACATTAGTCAGAAAGTCTAATTATTTGTTTTTTAAAATTAAAATTTAAGATATTTTCTTTAATTTACTTAAGTTTAAACATCGGTTTAATTGTAGAATAGGGACCGCTCTTTTCTTTCGCTCATTTCGCTTGGTATTCACCTAAATTTGGGATAAAACTGATTGTTAGTCTTAATTATAGTTTTGGTCCTCATTTACTTTTTAAAGTGTTGAGAATCTAACTTTAATTCCAGGTTTTAATCGCTGGTGGCCATGTTGGTTTTTATTGTTTTGTTCCTTGAACTAAAGATATTTTTTCCTTGGACTAAAGATATTTTTTCTGCTTTAACATTTTATTACACACAAAAAAACAACTTTGAACATTCTATTTACAAAAGCAAGTTTTAACAGAATTTAACGAATTTTTAAATTCGTTAAATTCCGTTAAAACTTGCTTAAAACTTACAAACATGAAAAGGTTAAAACATATGTTCGGATCGAGGGTCGTGTTCCCCCGATTATAGACGTGTTCAGTAAATCAAGCAATGTTGCATGCAAAGACAGAGTAATAATTAATAAACAAAATGAAGTAGTTCAAATAACGTTTATTGAACGTGTGTGTACGTGGAATGATGAAGTGTGTGATGTATGCATGTGTGTCGATGGAAAAACAGTTCTTGAAAAGGTATAAGAAGAAATGAATCCGGCGTGTGGAAAGTCTTTGAAAGTCGTATACAAAGAAAATGAGTTGAGAACTCTTACCGTTGTTTGACCACGTGTGTTGGTAGTTGTTATTGCCGATGCCATTTGAAGAGAAAAGCGTGAGACGAAACGCTAGTGTATTAGC